>OX420933.1:17889256-19089256 GCA_949091785.1 Polymixis lichenea | reverse complement strand
TACCTACTTATGTAGAAAAGGGTATGTACGCTATGTAACATTGCCAAGTACACCAACATGCGACGCATACGCAGTGTAATAATGTGAAATTATAACGAAACATACACAATGCAGATATTTGAATAAAGAAAAAAAAACAAGGCGCTTACTCGAATGTTTTTGAAAACGGAACACATGCTATCAAGGTCCATTACGAACCCTCGAAATTCCTGGCCAGAAATATTTTAGGCAGTAATTCCTGTTCTCTTTGATTGGCCGAAGCTAATAAAAGCCAATCAATCTCAATCGTCAAGGGCGTGCATGGACAATGGCCGTCTCAATTGTATTCAGTTGCATTCGCACAGATGCTCAGTGTTTATGGTTTCGTAACTCCGATGGTTGGCATGCGTGAGTCATGGCCGGCCAAGTTCATTGTCGTCCGCCCGAACTTGAACCCGCTGACGGCATGACAATTACTACACTACAAGATATAGAACATACCGTAATATAGCGAGCAAGCCTATTTATAGCCGAGCTGTGAAAACAATTTTATGTGAAAAGGTATGAATGAGAATGGCGATATGAAGGAACGAGGAAAGTTATTTTGGAACTGATGACGACCTCGCGAAATTCCGTATTATTTTTATAGCAACATGTGATATGATAAAAAGGAAAACGTCATGCTTACCTACTGAAGCTTTTCAAAACAAATCACAACTAGTTTAAAAAAAAAGCAAAAAAAATGGGAAAACCGTAGGCCCCTACAACTTCGCAGTAACGGACATTCGTCACCATTCAAGAAACTTGCTATAGTTTCTAGTTAGAATTGTGAGTGGACGATGATAGGTAAAAGAAGTGAAGAGTCTCTTTGATAGCATCGCTCATACAGCTGGAGGTATAGCACCGGGCCATGCATGTTATTGATAAGGTTGGTAAACAGTGCGTCCACAATGGTCGCTGTATGCACAGTGTACGTGACAATGACTCCACAGGGCCCGTCTCCAGATATCAAACGTTACACATGTTCAGATAAACGTCCAATCACACCGATGTTTACTCGCTAATGTGAAAATATTACCACTGTACGGCTATACATAACGTTACGTGTCACTTATGTCGAGACTGCAGCGAGCCGTATTGTTTTGAATACTTCTGCATTCTTATTATGACTATTTGAATAGGAGTGTCACAATGTAATACAATTAAATACATCATTGTAGCTACATTGACTGCACCTAACAGTTAAAACAATTAATTTGCATGAAAATGAGATACCTATGTTTGTTCAAGGCACGATCGCTATTAAAATATCTAATAATTTACATTTACTTGAAATATCGACGAATGACCATCGCATGAAGTCGTTTTTCGAGTTGTTCAAGGTTTTTCTTTGTAAATTTCCCTGATTCCACTGCAGCTTGTATTAAATACCGCTGTGTTTTTGTATGTATTGTATTGTATGCATAATTATCCTCAATGTCATCAGGGAAGTGACGCAAATGTCCATGAACCTGACGACTTTGTTTCAAGATCATCGCATCGTTTATCGTTATAAATAAACATACAATTGATTGTTTACAGAAATTTCCAACGTAAAACAAACGGCACTTAGAATTGTGTGATTTTAACTTTACCTTAAATATTGGATCAGATGACATATATCCATTTATTACGTTTTATACCTACTTCGTGTCGAAATCATCCTCCAAATGTTGTAGTAGTTAGATGCGAAGGTATTCTAGTGTTCGTGCTAGAAAAGCAGAAAATATTGGATATGATTTGTCCCCACGCCACATGAAAACGACAGCATGACCTTCATTTATTTTCACTAAAACAGAGGTCCGTTTTCAGCAAAAATCAGTTCCAGTGTTTCCACTAGGAGACTATGTTTAACAAGTCAGTAGCTAGAATTTCTCGTGTATCACTAAAATCTGTCCAAGAATAATAACTAAAATTAGAAAATAAATAAACTTACCTTTGTCTATATTTAAACGCAAGTTAATCAAAGCGTTGGGGTCTATGGCACACCCGATAAATTTTACAAACAGAAATTATTAATCATTGTCTTTGTTGCTATTGTTTTAATTATTATTTGTATTAATGAGTAACCTGGCTGTTAGTATACCGGCGCAGGAGTCGTCACCGAGCCAATGACCTCGCGATAACTATAGGAAAAGAATTTAGGATATGTACCGATGATGACGTCACTTTCAATGTCAACGTCAGCTTGCAGTGGTCATTGGTGAGTTAGAATTAGGGACATATTTAAATGAATAATCTGAATTTAAAGGGGTCTAAGCACGGCGGGAGTAATCCTGATATTATACCCTATAACCTATTTGATTTTGTGTAACTCTAATAGACAAAATATGACATATATGACAAAAAAATTAACAACCAATTAATTGCTTAAAAAAATAACGAGACACGCTAGTTAATAAAATATATATATAGGTAGGTATGTACGCGACAGTAAACTGACCGTAACAACCTAAAAACGTGACATAACTGAAACAATTCTATTAACAACATTAGCACCTTAAGAACATACGACGAAATACGTTCTAAAGTTACATGCAAGCGACAAAACTGAAAGCTGATATTGCAACACAAATCTATTAGAAATAATTACCTGGGATCTCGTAACAGTCCGTCAATCGGCAGTAGTGCAACCACGAAGGAATTAATGAGCGGGATCTCTGAGAGTGGACCAGTACAATAAATAAACGCACACGATAATATTCGGAGTTCACTTGCGGGCGTCCGCGGGGCCAACGACCGTCCTTAGCACAGCTGCGCGGTCCTCACAGACCTATGTCTGTCTCTTTCCCGCGGATATTGCGCGCTACCGTAGCGATTTCCATATTATTCAAATCAATTTAACACTTCGGTTGTGAACGAATTTTTATACGGCATCTATAATGTGTTGATGTTGACTGAATGATTTATTTATGAAACAACCGATTAATGTAGCGGCTGTTTACACACTGGTTTGTAACTGAATTTTACTGAAAATTTTGTTTCTGTTGTTATGAACTAAACTTTCCTCTAACAATCTACTGTTTTTGTTACACTATTTGTAAATAAATACGCAAATATTAACGTTTTATTATTCATTGAAAATACCTTTTACTTTGATATTCATTGGGTCAGGGAGCTGTCGTGCGGCTAGTGACAGCCTCTAATTACTCACTTAATACAACGACATAGAAATAAATTAATGTTCTGAATAATTACACAAATAAATTGCCTTATTAGTCATTAGCTATCGAATAATCTAGGTTGTCTAAAGATGGTGAAGAATCAAAACAGAGCTCATATTTAAAATGCGCGCACGACGCATGATTGTTTTAGAAATAGACTGGACGGAACTCCGGGAACTAACCATTGCCTCCCACTAGAGATGGGATTTAACTGGATAATTCTGTTAACAGGTAACTTGTTCCTAGGCTCTGAAATTACCTGTTACTTTTAACAGGGAAATTTCCTTCTTAAGGTAACTGATTAGATGGAATAATTCATACATAGGTACTTCGTAATATTTCGTATATACGTAATTAGTTACCTAACTTTTAATGCAGTAGGAAAAGAAGTAAATGAAAAAACGTAATGGAAGGATTCTTACTTTATTCTTTATTACTATTATCGAAAACAATACACACACGAGTGCCATCGGAATAAAGTTCTTATTTCAAAGAGGCGTTTCTTTTTTAAATTCTTTTTAAATTCTTTGTCGCATACATTCATTTACGTCACTACTGAGCGATCTTCCCAAGTAAATACCGAGGAATTCCCAATCATCGATAAATTAACTGATAAATGAACGATGAACGAACGAACGTCATGGCATGGTAAACGACTAAACGGTGAAATGGTAACAGAGAACTGTGAATTCAGTTCCTAGGTTATCTGTTAAGTTGCAGTTACTTGGTATTTGTTAACAGATAAGTAATTCCTAACACATCTCTACCTCCCACGCTCTCTGCTGGCTTTTAGTAGTAGATAACAATAAATTCAGTCACCTGTTTCATTTACAGGGTCACATTAAATTTGGTAGCGAAACTCCGCAGACCCTGGTGGGTGTCAACATCTAGGCATGATAAAAAAAAATCTCAATTCATACTTCAGGTTCCAGTTCGTTTACCCCGAAGAAGAAGTTTAGCTAGCTAATTTAATTTGACCCTGAACAGGGACATTGCCACATCAGTGCAGAATAAAATAATGTCACTATAATAAATAGCGCGAAAAACGGGAAATAATGGTTGTCGTGTGAGCGCACCTGGCGCGAGCCGATGAACCCGCGGCCGGGCGGCGCTCCCGTGACGTCGTCGTCTCGCACCCGTCTACGCTGACGTGTCATCGCACCTACGCAACCACTATTATATGACCATTCAGAGGCAACAAATCTTGTTCCAGGTACCAGTCGCTGAATGTTTCAATCACACCCTGTTCCTGAAGCCAACTGTCACGTCAACCTCTACAAGCACATATTGTACAGATGCCGCACGACGCACGACGACGCACATCAAGCTAGCCCAAACTGTCAAATTTTCCGAATTGAAAATTAAGCTTATTCTTTTGTAATAAAGTTGAAATACTATCAAAGAAATTTGACAGATTGGGGTAGCTTGAAGTGCTGGCCTTTGTACCACCTCAGTATTTTCCAAGAAACTCCATTCTTGTAACTTTTCTTATTTGTGATCGATGGTAATCTAAATTGCATCAGACCAGAACTTCCCTGCTAATACCACAAATAACATCCATAACTTCCTTGAACTTTTCCCTGTTTATTTCCGTTTGTACTCCATAAAACTCTCATTAAAATATACCGAGTCGTTTCCACATTTAACTCCTACAATAGACTTACATCTCCCGGGGACAATCCGTGACTGTATTTCTATAGTGCAGCCGTACAGTCCCGGCAGTGTCTCGTTTCATTTTAGATTAAATTCTCTGAGGCTCTTTGTAGGCCCTTTGCGTGTTACACTCACGAAGAGCCTTTTCAAAGAACGGGATGCTACTTTTGAGGATTCTTCGTCAAAGTAAGACGAGTACTTAATACCTGAGACTCTCGCCCTTATGTGCTAAATATTGAAAATCGGAATGGTAGCTTTGACGATGATGCAACCGAATTTTACCATAATTTCTAAATCTGATTCGGTTAATTATTGAAAAGTTGAATCGAGTGTTGGCCAGACCGGAAGTAAACCTTAACAGCAGAAGGCATTATAATAATTAAAATACCGCAGAACTTGTACAGTAAATAAATATTCAAATAAAATAGATAATTCACTATTGGTAGATAATAGTTAATGAAATTAACATAAGATTGTCGGACAGAAAGGTGGCGTTAAGATTTCTATGATTAGTATGCATTATAACGAACGACAAATATGTATGAGCCTGTCAACTGTTAATATGAATACATTGTGGGATAAATATGTAAAGGAAATTATGTGGATTCGTAAGAAAGCTGATGAATAAATAGATACGAGTTACGCTTGCCACGATCGAACTTTAATGTCAGACACCTCTCGATGCGTCATTTTTGTTGACCCAATATTTCCGAATTTCGGCGTTATTGACTGCTCTTACTATACCAAATAAACCTCTCTTATGATTCAAGAATTCGGCAGTTTAGATGGATAGTTTTCCACTGCTTTTCAAATAAAGCCGCAGCCCATGCCATTGCACGTGTACGCTATGGCACCACCTACGCTATCATAGAATTGAAGCTGTTCCAATGCTCACAATGATCACAAATCTCCTGCCTTTATCCTTTATTTCAATTTATTTGGGGTCGGCGTTGCTTTCCTTGTTTTTCCCTAGGGACATATTGATGTACTTAGACTTCTGAGATGACGACTTACTTATCAATATAAGTAAGTCAACCCGTTTCTTGGGGTCTCATCGAACAAACAGCACACTTATCGTTTCTATGGTATTTCCCTCACATTCATTTAAAAAAATCAAAACTTTCCTTACAACATGTTTCGACCAGTTATTGGGGGCTTGCGGAGTTGTGGCTAAGTAATAACAGCCGCACCGGTCGCCATGCTTGCCGCGGTTGGCCCGTGGATAGGTGAACATCTTTAGATACCAAGACCCCTCTATGGCTCGGAAAGCAGGTTAATCCGGCTGTCATTAGTGGATCTTTAACAGTCATTACGGGTCGCCAGACGCCCGAAATCTGACAACCAGTCTTGTCCAGGGGTATCACAATCCAGTTACTGGGTAATAACCCAATAACGGGGTTGTAGAAGTCAGATAGATAGTCGCTCCATGTATAATACTAGTATTCAGCTGCGTCCGGTTAGACTGGAAGCCAACCAACATAGTTGAAGAAAAAGCTAGACAGATTATGTTCCGGCCAGTGATAACAATAAATATGACTGCCAAAAGAATATCGTTCTTATTGCAAGGCCAAACTTTCTTTATAATGTTCATTGTCACAAATGCATGTCCTGCTGTATCGCTACATGTAATGCATTTCCAAGCATCGGATGGATGACACTAAGCTTGTTTCCTGATCCGAGCCTTAAGGTCGCTCCATACGTGTTCGTATGTATTCGGAGCGGGACCAGTTAGGAACAAATACGTGAACTGTTTTTTATTCGGTGCAAAGTGCTGTTTGGTAATGATGTTTTATGTGTGAAGTTCTTAAAACTATAGAGATCAAAGTTTTTGCGCCTTATTTTTGTATAAGTATACATATTTCTTTGTACGTGTGCAAGTCATTGAACACTTCCTGGACCTATTTTAGATGTTTTTTTCGAAAAAAATTAGATTATACATTTTATTAGTAATTTTGCGTGTTTTTTTTTTTGGGTGGGAAATCATCAAATAACTTCTCTCGCTCTGGGTGGAGCAGGAGGGAGTGTCAGAATTTTACTGTCTAAAACCCACCCGTGTTCCCTCAGTTGTCTGTGTGCCAGGGGCCGCAGTATCTCTTTCGAACAACCCGCACCCCTGGCAGGCATCGGCCCTTGCGGGCCCCATCAGTTGCTGATGACATCTCTTTGAGGCGCGCGTGGAACACAACGCGCCGTCGACCCGGGCTTGGTCCTTACCGGACAGCGAGCTACCCATTACTCGCCGTCCGCAAGCCCGCGCCTACGGTAGCCGAGAATCAGCCTGGGATTCCCGACGCCCAGGGTGTCTACTGCGACGAGTAAGGCCGTGAGGGCGCATGTACTGTCTCTCCCTCACGTGCGCCGCCTCCCTCTTCGCGAGCATTACTGCTTCGCAGAAGGAGGTGACGGCTACCCATGCACTCTCGCTCCGTACCGTGGCCTGGACCAGGGCCGGACGCGAGAGATCGCCGCCGCCGATCGCCTCCACAAGGACACGGTAGTGCTCCGCCCAAGCCGGGCAGACCTCCACCGTATGCTCCACCGTGTCCTCAGAGCGATCTTCACAATGGAAACACCCGGGCGTTTCCTACCGCCTTGAAACAGGGACCTCCCCAAACAGCCGTGTCCGGTGAGGACCTGTATCAGGCGGGAGGTGAGGACGCCATGCCGCCTCTCAAGCCACTCCTCAAAGAGGGGACTTACCGCCGCAATCGTGGCGTGCCCAATTTTGCGTGTGTTTGATGGAGACCTTGGGTTCACAATTAAACCCTGACATCGGGTAGGTGGCGCTGCGATCGATTTTTAGGAAACAGGGCAACGTATGCTAGTATTGTGTGAATTGAGATATGAGTAAATACATCACGAGTATTCACGTGATCTTTCCCAATTTAGTACTACTTAGTGGAAATCCAGGCAAACGATTTGTAATGAAAAAGAAAATGCCCTTTCATGGGTCAGCTAATATCCGAAATTCCGGATACTGTCACATTCCCAGGGATGGCACCAGAGTTAGAAAAACTCTTGTTACCATCACACCAAAGCCTAGAAATCGTGAGTACAGCAGCAGCAATGGTTCTAATGGAAAAAGTTATAAACTAGTCCTTATTAGCACCGTAGCTACCCAGTTTCACTTGGCAACTCTTACATCCAGTACATCGAGGCGGTCTAATCTGTAAATCCTGTGATCCGTATCTGTGCTGAGTCGGAAGCCTAATATATTGCCTTTACCTTGAATATATTTACGAGCGCCCGCGCCGCTACATTGTCGCCATTACATGTGTGTACTACTTTATATTATAGTATAAGTAAAATTTACAGATTGAAAATGTTATAAAAATGTGAAAGTTTGGATGTTTAGATGTTTGTTACTCAATCACACAAAAACGGTCGAACGGATTTGGATGAAATTAGATAACACATAGGATACTTTTATCCGGTATTACGTTCCTGTGCTGTGGGAAAATTTCCGACCTCTACGCGGGCGAAGCCGCTGATAAATGTAAGTGAAAAATTATTTTCTAATCTTGATTCTTGGTTCCGATTCTTTCTTACAAATACCGAAAAATCATTCTGGCGATTATCTAATACCTTTAAACGAGCAATTCTTGACCATATGTGTATATATATATACCGTATGATTTTTTTTACCGTCTGGAAAAAAATAGGGCATAATAGGTGAACGGAGTAGAAGCCTATGGCATAGAAATTTCACTTCTTTTTTTTTTTAATCCTAACATGAAATGAACCTATCAATAAATACTATTCCTTATTTGTAGTAAACTTTTCATACTAAAATTTAAAAAATAATAAAAATAGAAAAGAGTAAAAATATCGGCAAATAATATCAAAACCCAACTTATAGGCACCCTACTCTACGCGCAGAAATTATCAATGAATTCGTAGCGACATTCAATCCTTTGATTGAAGCCGGCCGGAGATAGGTAACTACTATCGCAAAATATCTTTCCTAAAGGCGTACCGCTCACGTGTCACCGCATGCGCATCCCCTCCCGCCCGCGCGCCCTTCGAACCGAGTACCGCGTCTCGTGCTCTCTCTCTCTAGTCACCTGCGATTAGCCATAGCGTGACGTCGATCGCTGTTTTTTTACGTTTGAACCGTGTGTGCTTCGACCGGCCAGTGATTGTTTTCATAATGACGTACGCATACTCCAACTCCACCCGCAGGCGAACATTCTATGGAGCGACGAGTCCATATTTACCCGCACTGGTATCTACAACGTACCTACACAACGAGCAATGGTGGAGTTTCAAAACTCACTTAAAATAAACGAACACGCTCATCAAGTTCTATTCAGTGTCAATGTTTGGGCCGGGATAATACACGTTGGCATAATGGGTCCAGTTTGTATCGAAGGTCGATTGACAGGGATAATGTATCGTGAAATTATACAGTCCGTTATCGACACAATGTTGGAAGACGTTCCTCTGGACTATCTGCCGGACATGTACTTTCAGCACGACGGGTGTCCAGCTGACTACGAGCGATCTGTGCTCGCGTATTTAGATAGTGAATTCCGTGATAAGTGGATAGGTCCCGGTGGACCTGTGAACTGGCCGGCGAGATCACCAGACCTAACGCCATTAGACTTTTATTTGTGGGTTGAACTAAAACGCTGAGTGTACACCGAAGAAGCTCGTAGTGTAAATGAGTTAAAACAGCGAATAATAGACGTTTTTAATATTCTGAAAAGTGACAGAGACACGCTTAGGAGTCTAACAACCAATTTGCAAAAACGTGGGAGTTTGTGTTTAGAAAGAAACGGTGGACATTTAGAACAAATATTGCAATATCGTTGAAAAGGTACTTTTTCTTGTAAATAATAACTCATTTTCTGTAATTTTGTAAAAATTAATCAGTATAATTATTTGTAAATAAGTTGATTACGATCTTTAAATTCGCCTAGTAAGTTGTAGTATCCGATTTGGATTAAACAACCTTGTTGGAATCCTTTTTTATTACACATCACGTTAAAACCTTCGAAATACATATGAATGTGAGTGATTCTTATAAGTATTTAACATCAGCGGTTTGTTTACATTTCTATCAAAGCTTTACCGATCTTACGAGACGTAATTTATTTGGTTTACGGTTTCAAGACACGCGTCACTCAGTGTATCAAATTATAAGCCTACTACAACTACATACAGCACGGTGACGTATGTAGGTACACGCGCAAATGTGTGCGTGAGTGTGTAGGGATCAGGCGGTATCGTCCTGTGCGCAGGAGAGCGAAGTTAATGCTAGCGTCTCGCTCACACTTCCATCATGCTTCATTCATGTGCAATCGCAGCTGACGCCGTTTACTATTACCTATTTTGGATAATATTAGTTTTACGCGAGTGCCGTAGGATGTATTCTTTTTCATGTATTTTAAGGATATTCGGAACTTTTATTGAATAAATGGTACCAGGTAAATATTAGGGTATATGAGTTCTATTCTACTTACACAAAACGTCATATTGTTGTCCAGACGCTAAAAAATGTCAGCCGGTATATATATAACCTGAATCTCGGAAACGGCTCCAACTATTTTCATGAAATTTAGTATGCAGGCGGTTTTGGGGGCGATAAATCGATCTAGCTAGGTTTAATTTTTAGAAAACGTAAAATAAAAAAAAACACAGCAAAGCTCGGTCTATCTGGATGACTAGTCTGGTGTTATTTAAAAAAAAAAACTATGTCAATATTTCAGAATTGTGGGATCGAATTGATATCTGTCAATCAATATCTCATTTAATATCATTACGAATGCAATCGCGACGATTGTAACGAATCCAATATTCTATTTTCATTTCTTAATCAAAACTTCAGTTCACAAGTGCAAACACGCTAGCCTTATGGTAGCGCAAAATTACATTTTAATTAAACGCTAATGGGTGCGTCTAGTTAGTTATATCATTCATTACTTCACTCACATTCACTCAGTTCCTATTTAAATGTCTACGCGGCTTGTATAAACAACGTTAGAAATTGCCCAGTGAAAGTGCAATAGGCGATACTCCTGCCTCTACAAGAGAATACATATAGGGAAACAATAAGTTAATAATAGGTACTGCTGTTGGAGACGGCAAGAAACAAGAGAATACTTTCAAGACTTATTGGTTTTTAAATGTTTTTCCGTATTGCGATCTGTGAGTTGTCTGTTAAATCATAAAGTTTTTGTTATTAGTGTCATTATATCAATAAGTTGGAATCAAATGATTAAAACTGACACTTTCGTTTTAATGATTGGATTAATATATTTCTTTCTTTTAAATAATATTTCAGCCACGGTTGCTGTACCTACGATTAGAGCAGCGTGTGCATTCTTCGCGGGTTGGCATCAAGGTTTTTCCGACCACACTTTCGTAAAATAGTCGTCAAAAACTAAGTTTTATTGCATTCTAGATATACTCACGACAAACTAATAAAAACAAAAAGCAGCGTGGCAGTGATTCACATGTATTCGTGGTTCTAAGTTAAGTTATTAAAATAGGAATACTAACATAGGGGTAAGGAATATTGTTACTAACACAATTGAGTCGTGTTACTTGATGAATAAAGATATTTATTTATTATACCTATACAAAAAAGATAATAAAAGATGTAATCAAGAACATAATGCATATGCAGGCATTAGATTTCTCGCGCGCACTTGCGGCGTTTTCCTTCAGCGAAATAATTCTACAGTGAACATTCAAAGCGCAGCGGAGGCGGAGAAAGTGCAAGGCAAATGCGGAAGAGTCGAGTTGCACGGCTGCACGGCTGGCCACAGTTCACACCGACGCTTTGTTGTGTCACGGTAATGAATACAGACGATTAACGATCTCGGATGCGTGTTTGTTGTTGATGTAACGGAATAATTAGTTTGTTTATTAATGAAACTGTGTTATCTTAAAATGTGATCTCGGTACGACTGTTCATTTGTTAAAGCTTTAGTTCTGAACTGAAAGTAGTATTCAGTTTAGAATTAATAGAGATGGCTATCTATTTTATTGAGCAACTTATTATTTTCTGTTTTTGCAAAGTTAAACATTTAATTAAATCTTATTAATAGCAATTTATTTGAGTAATCTTCAGAGACGTAGAATACGTCGTAGACGTGTATTACGAAAATTGAGAAGTTACGGCGCAATTTTCTCATCAAGTTTCATGATAGTAAAATAATAGTAATTTTCCTAAACAATAAGTTATAATATCGTGCTGAGTATACACGATGATGGCTGGCTTCCGGCTCGGCGAGAGTGCATGACGCAACGTCACTGTTCAACGAAAGTAAAACCGTTGATGATGAGCGAATGCCTCGAGACGAGGCTAACACCAACAGTCTGTAATTAGCCTAATTCGCTTGATTTACTGATTCGAATATTTCGTAAGTTCAAGGCAAGTTTTGGAGCAGTCGAGTGCAGTAGTTTATGTCGGCGGGTCTAATAAGCGGCTTACGGTTTCCTTCAAGCTGCCTCTACCGGATATTTGAGAAACTTTTGGCGTAAGCTCGTTGGTAGGAGTACCTATTCCATGTTCGAAATTTTTGAAGATGGCTGTTTGTTCTAAATCGTTAATGAATTTTGAAGTTACAAGTTCTGAATAACTTTGTGGTAAGGTACGTTACTGATATATTAAATGACGCATATGTTAGACATGTTTGAATGCCAGATCTTTGTCATTTCATCGAGCCCTTATATATTTTGAAATTATTTTGGGTACTAGAGTTATTGAAATTGTGCGTAGTACTTATTATTAGTAATAATGTGTATTGTCAAAATCCATATATAGGTACCTATTTGAAACACTTGGGGACATTTACATAAATAGCTTTTTGACTCGTAGACTGATAAATGAGTCTCTTAGTTAGACTGACTATACCTTTCACACTAGACTCATCGGTAGATGTTGCAACACTAGTCGGTGCAGCGACGCGAAATGCAGTTACGTATAGTAAACTAAACGCTTCCGCGTGCGAGCAGGAAGAACCGAACACTTTCCCTTTTGCCCGCGCGCAGCAGCCGACTACTCTATGCATCACTATAACCCCACTCAACCGAGAGACATCAATGTTCCACCACTAGTCACAACCACAGTAGCCCTGCTTAATTCAGTCGACTTATAATGCAGTTAACCAACAAATGAGGTTAAGTGTTCGCTGCTTCATGATGCGTAGCAGCTGCTAAGCATTTAAATTAAGGTATCTCATCGAACCTAAGGTCGTGATCAGACATGTGGAAAATTGACAATTAAACCAGCTCCACTTCCTATGGGTTCATTGACCATTGTTGGCGAAGCTATTGTCAGCCCGCAAAATATCAAATGTTGCATTTTTAAATAACAATGGAGGTTAACGGTCTAGCTTTCTAATCCAGGTTGATCAGGATATATATTTTGCATGAAATGTTCCATAATCCAGTTATAATTTAACCCCTTCCGTATAACTGGCGACTTTATAAATAATTCATGATAAAATAACCGGTTATGAATTGATGTATGAATGTCGTGTTCATCGTAAAAGTCACGAAAGAATAAGAAGTAAAATTGACAATAGGTACCTGTTTTCGGAACGAGTTTTGAAAGAGTTTTCTAAAAGTCGTTAAAGCCAAAATCGCGTACCATTAGCGAGGCACAGCCAGGCTGACATAACACAGACGACGAGGCGCCTTCAGTTGACCTATATACCACTCGCGGACATTGACCCCATCGCACAGACTCGTGCGGTTGGCCGAATCGCAATAGGGTGGCTGACGAAATCTTTCTCTTAGCTCGGGAACATTGAGCCACTAAAATGAAGTTTGTACGTACGCAGGTAGGTATTGTGACGTCTAAAAATAACTGTCGCAAAAGACTTCATTCGAATCTCATTAGCGACTTTTTTTTTCGAACTAAGCTTTTTCCCATAGCAATTCTATACAACAAAGATGTATACGAACGATATTTACAGAACTTATCAATTTTACATTCGTAAGCTTGTTACCAAAGATATTTTCAGAAAAAACCTGCATAGGCCTAAAAATGTTCGAATAATGAAAACACGAGGGCGGTAGCGATCGAACGGAGTGCAGAGTTCACGATCGGACGGCGACCTCCTGAAACTGGGACGGGCCTAGTCTGGAGGCTTGCGGAACGCCATCATTTCCACAATAAATCCGTTCTGTCTTCGACGAACCTTCAGGAAATTTTCGAACGCTTCATTTAGTTTCCCATTTAGGGTTATCCGGGCTTCGAAAACTTTAGCCAATTACAATTCCTGTCTAATATAAGTAACATTCTGATAAATTTACAATTTGTCTTAACAAAAATTTGTAGCAATTGAACGAAAAAATACTTTCGCGACGGTTTAGGCTGAGAATTTCATTTCGTGAACGGATGTTCTGATTAAAAGGGACAAACCTAACATTTTCGGGGCGGCGAACCGATTTAGCTAAGTCGCGACTCCGAGAAATTTCATTTACAGCTTCATAAGTAGCTTCGCAAACGACGCTCGCTTCCTCCTTGGTCTAACGACGAAGATTTACGTTGGCCCAGTTAATATAGAAAAGTAAAGCTTATAATAAAGCTTGCATATCAGTCAAGTAACATTGATTGCATAGATGTGGGACATAAAAACAGTGAATTAATGGCAGTATAATATGTGCTACAATAATAAGTCGATAAGGAGTAAAACAATGCAGTTCGTATCGAGGACGCGTTAGACCTCAGGAGCAGAACGTCGCAGCAAATCGTTAACCTAGTATTATTTTCTGCAACGCCTTCTTGTATGTAAATACTAGTTTTCTTCTGGGAATTGGCTGTTATGGAATTAGCTGTTATAGAATTGCCCGGTGACATTTTAAGCTAACATGATGTGTTAAGTGATCACATTGCTGCGTTTATGCAGGTGCCTCACATTTGAGTAAGTAAGTTTCGCGGATACCTACCTATTGGGAGACTTTTTTTACTGTATTTCGACCGTCTATGTGTGATTGTGTTAGGGTATTTGGACGTTTAAAAAGTTTGGATTTGGCGATTAGCACTTTTCAGGCTGCACCCGAATTGCGTAACACACAATTATTCATAATCTGTTTCATTTTGACAGTTCAACAATATTCATTGCGTTATTAACGTTGTTGAGAAGATACATTTTTCCAACATATGAATCAATGGATTAGCAATCAGTTTCGAAATGATTCAGATTATGATTGATCGTGCATTACGTAATTAGGGTGCTGATTTGATTAAAATAATTTTTGATTTTGATCAAAGCACGTTTGGCTAGTCTTTTACGTCACGCGCGCGTCTATTAAAAAGCTTCTATTGTCAAGAAAATAAGTAGGTACCTACAAAAGCAAATTTTATTTATATTGTGCTGTTTTATTTACAAAGTTATTTTCGTTACTTAATTTTCTTTGCAATTGTTTGAATTTATTGTTTTTTTACCCAAATGGTTTCTTGAGCTACAAGTTATTTTATTAGAATTAGATAAGTACATGTTTACGAGAAAGTGGGCGTATTCGAGTAGGAGTGTTAAAAATAAACGTAGCTTACTCTCTGTTTTATCTGTATGCTGTCCTTTCGTGATACGCCCTCGTTTTAGATCTGGTTGTAATGATACAAGTCTAAAACAACATCAGTATTTACTTACAAGCAAATCATAAATATGAAGCCTTCTTTTTGCACGATGTACTATAAAGTCTTCTCCGTTATACTGTGGCATCGAAAAAATATTAGAAAAAGACACAGTTTGGACATGTTCTCAATTAATGGTCATAGACGGGCCTCCTGCCACATGCGACCCCTCGTGTACACACGGACACAATAGGACCCTCTGCCTAACCCTTCGCAGAAGCACAGGTGTGACGATTCTATAACGTTTGTGTGCTTATCTCATTTTTACAGCTTCTAGTCCGGTCGAGGACGTTTGTTTCTTTTTAACCCCCTACGCAAAAAGAGGGGTGTTATAAGTTTGGCCGCTATGTGTGTCTGTCTGTGGCACCGTGGCTCTTAAACCGGTGAGGCGATTTGAGTGCGGTTTTTTTTATTTAAAAAGATTTTCTAGCGGTGGTTCTTAGACATGTTTCATCAAAATCAGTTTAGCCGTTTCAAGCTGTTTTGTTAGCTGCAGTTGGGTTCTTAGACGCATAATGTGTATTTACTTTACTTACAAACATACGTGTGAGCTAAAATTTGAAACACCCATGTATGCTATATAACTATGCAAGATTATAGAATTCTTGGTCTGACGCTGCAATCAGGATATCCAGCATACTAGTACGCTCTTGAAAAAATAATAGCAGATATGTGGCGTTTGGATTTATTTTGATCAGTATTTGATTCTACACACAATGCAATGGTGGCAACATGTTGAGCTGATGCTGCAGCCAGGATATTCAGGACACTAGTACAATCTTGAAAAAATAATAGCAGATATGTCGGGTTTGGATTTGTTTTAATCAGTATTTGTTTTTGTTTTGTCTGAAAGGTGACTTAATTGAGAGTGTTCTTAGCTATGATTCAAGAAAATTGGTCCAGCCATTTGAAAGTTTTCAGCTGTTTTCTGGTTGATGAAGGGATTAGAGTATCTTCCACGGTTCTGATCGAGTCGTAATTTGGTATTCTACGTATACTTCAATGATATTAGATGAATTAAATAAACTTGAACTGATGCTGCCGCATCACCTGAATTTTCAATGAAATGAGGACTGAGGACAATGAAAACGCCAAACAGACGAGACCCAGTAATAATTAATGTATGTATGCTATTGTAGAAAGGATAACGTTTTCATTAGCCGTCCCCCGACGTGAAAATGCTTTGATCAAAATATTACCTACAACTTAAAAGGCCAATATCGTTTTTTAGTTTTTAGAGGTTTTAGTTTGGGTCGGGGGTTTTTTTTATAAATAATGACTCAGTCGCTCTCCTAGGCTGCTTAGGCTCTGATTTGGCGGTGGTGTTTAGGTAAATTTCTAATCACACAGAAAATACATAATTTCAAAGCGATAGCTACGAGTACTAGTTGCGAGCGCGGGGAGCGTTGCTAATCTAACTGACCTATATAATGTGGCCGGTGAAAGACCTCGTAAACTACTGCCGTCAGTGCATTATTCCTGCAACAATGCACCGAGCTTCGCCACGCAATTCCATATCCTATCACTCTCACTAATAGATCTACTATTGCCCGCACCGCACGCACAGAATACGTTGTGCGTGTATATACTGGCCGGTAATAGTTTCGCAGAATAATTTTGTTTGGAACACATTTATAGTTTCAACTAATATCTCAAATTGAGAACGTGCAACTGAACTTAGAACGTTTTTAAATAATGGAAGTTGACTGTTTTCCACTCATCTGCGGATGAAATTAAACTATAATTTTCTGTAAGCGTTAAGTAAAAGTCTCGAGGGAACTGAGCCGATAGGTTAGAAAGCTTTCCAATTTGTTCATTAATACCACCATTAAGTGTAGTGTGTTATAGCCCAACATGGATCTAGTGGCACCACCACAGACTGGACTCGTTAAAACTTGGCGAAAAGTTGTAAGAGAAACCAATTTGCGGCAATATATTGTTTAGTATAATATTGTCGCATGCAAATTAGCTGAAAACACTTTGTAATGCATTATATTCTGAGTAAACATAATGAAGCTGCTGGTACTATTTGAGGAGGTTAATAAGAAATTTAGGTCGTAGTTTAGGAACACTTCCTATTTTTCTAACTGGCAGACTAATGGAACTTTGAATTTTCCGATATTTTCCGTAACATTTATCTACTACATTTACGGAAATCATTGTAGTGCAGCCATCCCCATTGCTTGTGAATATTTCGTTTTTTTTTTTGTGGGTGGGAAATCATCAAATGACTTCTCCCGCTCTGGGTGGAGCAGGAGGGCGTGTCAGACTTTTACTGACTAAAACCCACCTATGTTCCCTCAGCTGCCCGTATGCCAGGGGCCGCGGTATCTCTTTCAAACAACCCCCCCCCCCCCTTAGCAGGCATCGGCCCTTGCGGGCCCCACCAACTGCTGCTGACGTCCTCCTGCGACGGGTCAGAACAGTGGCCCCGCCGCCTACCACTTTTCGGCCGCAGGGGATAGGGAGAGCGGCCAACGCTATACCGACACTCCTCTTCCCCTGCGGCCCCACCGAGTCCGCCATCAAACGGTGGCGGCCCCGTCCAGGCCACGGAAGGGAAGAGCGCTATTCGAAGTACCGGCACTCCTCCTCCGCCGCAGCCTGTAACCTTCAGCCGCGATGCCTCCCATTCGACATCGCGGCCCGCCTCAGTTGCGATGCACCTCACCGCAACCTACTTTTTGGCCGCTACGTCGTCGGCTTGGAGGCACAAGCCCTGACGAGCGGCCCCACCTTGGGGTTCCTCTTCGCTTCACCGTGTAGATGACCGCGGTTACTGAGCCCCCTCGCAACGACAATGCGGGAACCCCACGGGGGGGGTGAATATTTAGTTTAAAACTTTCTTATTTTTATCAGTGTCATAGAATCTCACAATTTACCACAGATTTAATTGATTTTACTTTTGTAATAAAATAAATCGTATTACAAAGATCTATCATCTTACAACAAAGGCGTGTAAAAGTGCTCTAGTTGAATGGCTCCATAATCTAGATTATAATGCAACTGAGGAATTACTAAGTCATCCAAAATAGTCCGTCCCGCTAGTTTCCGAACATTCATATCACCCTTTTTTCCACTTACTAATCTTTTTGTTTTATTGTTTTTAATCTGTGAGTTCATTTTTATCACTGTTGTTTTTATTGTTTTTTTTTTTTTTAACTACTATTTTTTAACTGATGTTTATGTTATCACAATGGGAATTTCCTTCGCATCCCTATTCCTTCGCAGTTAATAAATAGCTAATAGTATTTATATACCGTGTGGTGGGACCCTGGTGATCTGCTATACAGGTATTCCTAGTGCAGACACCAGTCTCTCACAAACTAGTGTCACTTAGTTTTTAAGCTTTTATACCCTTGTTTGTGAAGAGAAAATAAATTATTTGAATTTGAATTTACTAAGAATACTGCATTTTGTTATGAAAACAGGCCGCGGCTTGACTGACATTGACTGACAATTTGAGGTTATTTAGCCGTGTAACCGGCGTTTCTCAAAACATAGACAACCTGCTATTTATGCTACCTTATTCGTTAATTATTTTACATTCCATGTTGCCATGATATCTTTTGGTAGACGGAGACAAAAATACTTCGTCGCTAAAATCTATATATTAATACGTGAAGCAAAAACTTTGTACCCGTTTCTACGAAAATTACGCGAGGGAGAGAACATTAAGTTTTTTTCTTTTCTTTTTAAATAATCAAGGTTTGTTATTAATGATATAATGCCAATAAACGCATTTTTCTTTCTTCCTTTCTTTCTTTTAAATGAATTATGGCTGAATTTCGACCACCGGGCGACCACTAGTATAGATAATTAGATAGAGTGGAAACTGTCGTATTCAAAATATCATTATATAACATTTTCGCCGTTTTATTATCATTTTCATACATCTCTACGTGCGTTATATCAATCTTAACTGAAATCATTCACAAGAAGTGGTCTTAGCAAAACTAAAATCAATTCCTGATATGAGTTCAGTGTAATATTTACAGCGTTCTTCAAAATAGTCATTCGTAGAATCCATTAGTACATGTTCTTCGACATTTTTAAAAGGAAAGATGACGCGTACAGTCAGGTGCCGGACGAAGTCTCCAAAAACGCGTGCTTGCACAAAAGTCTCCTCCTATGTTATCTCATGTCACCGGTTGAACGACCTCACAAGAATGTGCAAGTATTGCATTAAATCGCTATTAATCACTGGAAGAATACTTTGCGGTAATTGAATACCAACCTTCTTCAACTAACCACAGGTGCATTCTCATTTAAATTTAGCAATATTAGCTCAATAAACACCTAATACGAGTGGTTTAGCTTCGTTTGCATGATTTTAATTAAGTTTAGATATTGCAGCTACAGCTGATTTTCTGCATATCGTGTATGTAAGATAATAAAAAATTGCAATTCTCAGCAGGTCATTTTCAGTAGACGCCAAGTTATTTCTTGTTTCAAACGCAAAACGTATGTTTCAAAAGTGTGAATCATTCAGTTCGAATATATTTCGATATTTTATGTAAATGGTGCGAATGGGTTAAAAAATAATCTATACCTGCTAGCTAACTCTAATAAAATGACTCTCTGTAAAAAAAAACCGAGAGTCGGAACATTCAACAATCACCAACTTTTTTGGTTTTAAATGTCACCAAATATGGCTGAATAAGGAAATACGCCACTTTTTAGTAACTAATCGGCTTCCTAAAAAGTTAATGATGACGCTACACAGCCTTATAAAAGGAATGACGTGGTTACAAGCAGCCATGCCCAAAAAGTATCAACTAACTGCACTAGAGTTCAATTTTAAACAAGGAAATTATAATAATAGAAATGAAAATACAACTATATTGGATTAAATCGCGCGCGGGTTTAAAAATATATTCGCGTCAGTTTGGCTGTACCGCGTAACTCGTGACGTGGAGGTAGGTATTCGAGCTTGCGTCGAATCGTCATGATGAGCTCATAGCCTTAGTCTCGTGGAACCTCGTCGATCGTCCACAGTGTGCACTTGCTCAAATGATTCACTTTATTTTTAAAAGAAAAGCTAGGCTTCTTGTTTTTCTGTAGATTTTGGCTAATGATGAGCGGAAGCTATTTAATATTGTATCAGTTTTTCCTGAAGTTAGTTGGATTACAGCTTCTCGAGATGCTTTATTAAATATAAATCTATCATAATGTCAGTTATTGATTGTCATACGATTGATGGACCTAGCTACCTGTCTCGGTATTCAACTTCCTCGGAAGATTTCCTACCGACATTGGGAAGTAATTCTGAAGAAATACAATCTTCATTAGGTATCGATTTCAGTAAAGCTTTAGTCAGGTGAAAATCTTATAAGTATTCTGAAGAGGTAGAACGTACATGGATTTCGAACAACTGATTTTTGTAGCTACATTCTTTATAAAAAAATATTATATATTCATTCTATAGGTTCAACTTTCTTTGAATTCTGTGCATGTCCTTGTAACACGTGTAGATCTATATATTACCATTAAGTGTGTACCCTGCATTGGCTAAACACTTAGATCTCGTCTCTAAATCCAGGTTGGAGT
Source organism: Polymixis lichenea (assembly GCA_949091785.1). NCBI lineage: Eukaryota > Metazoa > Arthropoda > Insecta > Lepidoptera > Noctuidae > Polymixis > Polymixis lichenea. The sequence goes on along the minus strand of OX420933.1, from coordinate 19,068,277 downwards.
GCGCAACTCAGCCATTATGTATCCATTAAAAATATGCAACTACGCATAAACACAGTCCGTGTCCATGTCATCATCTAAACGAGTTTGTTTTAAAATATTTGATATCAGAAAAAATCCTTATATTCCTAAGATCGGCGTTTCCTTCAGCCAATATAGGAAAGGGCCTTTGAGGTTTGACCGCGCATATCGTCTTGGGTCGAGAGGACCGAACTGCGAGGTTTTCGGCACTAAAACATTACAGCTAGTACTTACATTTTTATTCCTATGCCACCAAGATACCTCGTTCAGCCTTTCTCCCTCATTTCTACTGGTACTGAGTGAAGGAATGGTGGTCCCACGGCTGTGGAAAAAATTCATAGGTACTTTAGTTTTTATATTACGTGTACGAAACTGAAAAAAGTAAGGAGCGTCTTTTTTCTTTCGCCAGTTTGAGAAAAAAGGAAAGATGTTGTTTAATTGAAGTCGAAGAGCATAAGATGTTTATGTTATGTATAAGTGAGATAAATAAAGACTTGTTTTTATTAGTAAGTTTTGTCATGAATTGTATTCGATACTTTTGAAGCCGCATACAGGAAATGTGGTTGACATACCACATTTTGTGCCTATGGCGTCATATTACCTATAGAATATTAGATAGATACATAATAACATTGTTTACGTTATGTAGGTCCTATATATTTAGAGTTGGGCCGAAGTAGTGTGACTTCCTTAATTTATCAAAAGTCCCGTCAGGTTTGGCGAAGAGAACAATAATTACCCTGAATAAAATTTATGTTAATAGATCACATTAGCTGCTTCAAAAATTTACCTTGTTTATGATTAAGTGACGAAATAAATGTAATTTTCTTGTATTTTTTTTTTTTCAAAAAGGTATATTATAGTGATTTAATTGATTAGTTGTCCATAATGCCACTTAAAACCACAAAATACGGTGGCAAACAATAGTAAACATGTTGCAAATGTAATTGGGTATCTGCGGAAGTGCAATAAATCACGTAATCACATAATTACTGTTAATGTTTCGATTTAATTTAACAGTGAAATAGTAATTGTTCGATATATTTTAACTACATAAATGGTCTACTTGTAATAGTTAAATATGGAAAACAATAAACAAAGCAAACACTGCTTAACTTTCTGCAAAGTAAATACTTTCAGAATTTTTCAGCCTTGTATGAAGCTGCAGGCTTCTCTTTGCAAACTTAAAATAACTTTGGTACCTACATACAAGATTTCAACGAACCTAAATTATTTTGTTTTCCAAGATTAGTTGTAACGTTTGTTATTCCACAACGTTTGTTATTCCACCATTAATTAATTAAACACTTATTAATGGAACATTTAAAAAAGTTTATAAAACAATGACCTGGAGTTTTTACTGCAGAAGTCTCCTCTGCAGCGTTCCCGGAAAAATCCTCAGTAATAAAAATCCTCTGTAGTAAGTCACTTTCCACTATCTTACACATAAACGGTCACAATCCACTGAAAGATAGAGGCACTAGTCTGAAAAACAGAAAGATCACGTCACAAGTTCATACTAGACGTGCCATGCGTACCAGGGTAGCAGATAAACATAGGAGGTGTCGGCTACTCGGAACAATAGCAGCGCGGTGTGAGCGACGCAAGACGACAGCAGCGAGCGCGCGGCGCGCCGGCAGAGCGGTGACTGACCGGCACACTGCCGCACCACCCCGCCTGGAGCGTTCCTCCGGGACCCTTCCGCCGGGAATCGGACCCGTAACACACGAGCCAGCGACGCTTTCCTCACACGACCATACTGCACAGTGCACATATGTTCGCACCACTCTTTGTGCTTCATTGTCTCAACAGGTTTATGCAATATCGTCTGGATCATGCTTCAGTTCCGACCTCTCATTTCGTCTCAGTACATTTCTGCATTGCGATTAAAATTCACAGCATGTAACTGCAACCTGAGTGTACAAAAGTATGCGGATGGTATTCTCTTCATCTGTCCGAATCTTACGTGCAGCGCTCGGTCGTTGACATTAGTGTTCATTTGTTTTTCTTACATTATCGAGAAAATCGTTGAGTTTGCTATTTGTTTTGTGAATTGTCATACAATATGTAAACAAAATTATCTGCCGGACCTCCCTCGATCTCGGTAATTAGATACTTAAAAAAAAAATTGCAGTAGTAGACGGATGACAGGGTTGTATGAAATGCATGTAGCGCGGAGTGTCAGGTTTCACCCGTCAATCTAAACAGTGATGCGACTGTTACAGCAAGTGTAAGCTGTTCTATAATGGTCGCCAATGGTCTCGGTGGAGAGTGAAAGTGGCCGCGGTCTAGGCGAACGCACCTCGCGGCAGTCGCGGGGGCCACACAACGGCGCGCCCTGCGAGACCTTGAGCACACTGTTAGTGAACCAAAACATTTGTAGTTTACTATAGAAAGTCAGCAATATTGCAAAATTTACGTTTTACATAAATTCAACTAGATCTGTCGTACATTTAAATAAGGGTTAACGACCACGGACGTCCCTAATTCATTGACCCCCTAGTGTACAGAACTTAGTTTGATAAAGGTTAGAGATGTGTGACATAGCAAATCTGGCAGACAGTAGGAGTTGCTTTGGATGTTCCTATTAATCTGCGAGAGGGCATGACCTCTTTTGTAATTTAATAGTTTTGATCTGGCACTCAACATGTTCACGTTGTGTGAAATTGTAAGTAGATTTATTTACCTAAAAATGAAATAATTACCTTAATATAACTGTTTATAAAACCCAAAATCCCTGGGACTACCACATCAGCCTGAAAATGCTGAAAACTGATGAATATTTTAAGTCTTCTCTATATTATTGAAGCTAACTCAAAAACCACTAATCAGAACTTGACCAAATTGATACGGGACCAATCGGTTTAACCCTTTCAAACTAAAAAAGAATTTTCCAGATCGGGGTAAAAATTACGTAGTTCTGAAGTAACAAACATAAAAAACAACCGAATTAAAAACCTCCTCCTTTTTTTAAGTCGGTAAAAAATACAAATACGTTATAATTTATGGATTGGGTAGCAGTTACTACTTGCAGATAAGCGAGTTGCTAAGCAATTACAACGAGTTCCCCAATAAACTGTAAACATTTTTTTTTTTTTTGAGTTTGAGAAATATTCAAATAACTTCTCCCGCTCTGGGTGGAGCAGAAGGGCGTGTCAGACTTTTACTGATTAAAACCCACCCGTGTTCTTTCAGTTGCCTGTGTGCCAGGGGCCAAGGTATCTCTTTCGAACAGCCCGCACCAACTGTAACCATAGAAATTAATCTTCTTATAGCCGCCGTTTGTAGCGTAAATAAAAACAGGATAATTTAGCTAGTAACTTTAAGTCTATTAGATATCTTTAAATTCTTGGACATAAATCCTCATATCTTAAATGATAATGAAAATTTAAAAAAATTACCGGGAAATTAGAAACACTATTTTTTTACTCTTAATTTTCAGACTGGTTTCCACTTTGTTGTTCTCCACTGTTTTGTCTTTTCGGCAGAGGACAGTGAGAAATAAACTTGTATTTTTATTTATTTTTGAAGCATCTAATGAAAAAAATACTGTCTCTTTAAAAAACGTTGTTTTGCAACAGTCCTGCAGTCCTGCTACACATTTTGTTATTCTTCAGGTGTATTTTCATAATGAGTTGAGGTAAAAATTGTAACATTGTTTCAATTAATTTATTGTTATTAGATAGTATTGCCCTAATAATATTTCATCCTTGGGGATTACTCACATCAAGACTCAGCATCACTCATCATCACAGTGTAGGTGCAATCTAATGGAGCATTAAATAAGTGGCATCAAACAGAAGTACCTAATTACTTTTGTTGAACCGTCCCGTTACATTGGCAGTAGTTCGGTATACCTTGCAGTCTCAATTTCCGTAGTCAAAGGGTCATTACCCGGGTTTTGTCACACGTGAATGAAAAAACTGTACGGAGTAATTATTTAATACTAGCTACTAGAATTAGCAAAATTGGTGCAGCCGTGCGAGTGTGATGCCGTGACAGACATGGTCCTATCTTAACTATGCATATTAAATTCGCATTACATATGTATAGGTTTTAGGTTTTATACCTAGATGTTACGTGCAATTTTCTTAATTTTTTTTTTTCATAAGAATCAGTTCAATGAAAACGCCAAATAGAGTTTGCCTAGCATTTTCATTAGCTGTCCCCCGAATTGGCAATGCTTTGATTTAAATATTACCTACAACCTAAAAGGCCAATAAATATTACTTTTTTACTTTTTAGTATTTTTTGAGTCGGGGGTTTTTTAAATTTTGAATTTTATATCTAGATTATATAAAACAGATGTAATAATGTTACCATCAACAAAATAGAACTGGCTGGTAAAAATGTTTTATTTAGTGCAACAAAATTTGGCACAAAACTTTATGGATTTATGACGTTAGGCGGAAAAGGAGACATGGTCAGTACTAGATTAATTCTGATTTCACATACTTCCATTTGAAAATAAACGTTAAGTAAAGTTACAATTGCTTATTCGTAGGTAGTTGTCTTCCCTAGAGCATTTGTTTTTAGTTGTTAGAAGAATAGAATAATTTATTTGTCAAACATAGGTAATCACATATGAAGATCTTAAAAATAAGGTAGTGCGCTATGTTTTGCAAATATTGGCATACAAATGATAAGAACAATTAAATAAGAACTTCAATTACAATGATAAAATTACAGTTTAATTAAAATTATTGGAGTAGCTAATTGTGCATGCAAGCAAATTTAATTAATTTAATTACAATTCAAAGTCAATTTCATTTCATGTCATAAGTCAATTCAGAAAATCATTAATGTGAAGTATTTAAATTGTTAAAATATTACCCTTACCAGCTTTACACATGCGTGAGGAAACGCCCGGGTGTTTCCAGCAGCAACCCGTTCAGAGATTTTTTGAACTTTTGTAGTGGCATACATTTTATTGAATCGGGTATTTTATTATATACCTACTTGTGGAGCAACACCTAAGAAGCTTTTCTTCATAAGAGAAGTTTTACATTTCACAAGGCATAATTCATTCTTATATTGATCACGCATCGGTGTTTTCTTCAGTGCACATAGTTTCTTAAATAATTGTGGATTGGTTTTTACAAATAATTCAGTTTCAAGGATGTATAAAGCTGGTTTTGTTTTTGGGTGTGAAATCATCAAGTAACTTCTCCCGCTCTGGCTGGAACGGGAGGGCGTGTCAGACTTTTACTGACTAAAACCCACTCGTGTTGTCCCTCTGTTGCCTGTGTGCCAGGGGCCGCGATATCTCTTTCGAACAACCCGCACCGGCCCTTGCGGGCAGGCATCGGCCCTTGCGGGCCCCATCAGTTGCTGCTGAAATCGCTTTGAGGCGCGCGTGGAACACAACGCGCCGTCGACCCGGGCTTGGTCCTTACCGGACAGCGAGCTAACCATTACTCGCCGTCCGCAAGCCCGTGCCTATGGTGGCCGGGAATCAGCCTGGGATTCCGGACGCCCAGGGCGCCTCCTGCGAAGGCCACGGCCGTGAGGGCGCATGTACTGTATCTCCCTCGCGTGCGCCGCCTCCCTCTTTGCGAGCATAACTACTTCGCTGAAGGAGGCGACTGCTAGCCATGCACTCTCACTCCGTACCATGGCCTGGACCAGGGCCGGACGCGAGAGATCGCCGCCGCCGATCGCCTCCATGAGGACACGGCGGTGCTCCGCCCAAGCCGGGCAGACCTCCACCGTGTGCTCCACCGTGTCCTCAGGACGATCTTCGCAATGGAAACACCCGGGCGTTTCTTCCCGCATGTGTAAAGCTGGTAAGGGTAATATTTTAACTTTTTGAAATATAGTATGCAACTATCTGTTGTTTTTAAACCACAGTGAACGGATGCATCTTTTCTGCATCCTGAATACAAGTTCCTTATTGGTTGACTGTCCCCAAAAAATAACTCCATACCGCAGAACTGACGCAACTGGTCTATGATACGCTGTTAACAGTGTTTCAGTATTTACTTTTTATGAGACTTAATATAGCAAATATGCTGACTTGCTTAGACGCTTGCAATTTTCTTCTAAATGCGGTTTCCAAGTAAGTTTATCATCTATAGTCATCTAAGAACTTTGTATTACTAGCTTCTTCTATTTTAAAATCCTCATAAGCACGACTAGTGGTTTTTCAAGGCGTTGATGAAATTACATAACTTTGGTTCTTTACAGTTATAATGTGTTTTCAGGGCTTTAAAAAATATATAAACATGTCGAATTGATAACCTTCTGTTTTTTGAAGTCGGTTACTTCAAAAAACAGGAGGTTATCAATTCGACATGTTTATATATTTTTTTTAGTGTAGGTATGTTCGGGCATAACTCTGTCATATACAGGATAAGTTTTTATCCAGTGCGTAAACTGTAACCATGAATTCAGCATATCATTCTAAACCCCCAGCGCAGAAATTTTTCGTCGGTAATACAAAAAAAAATCAACTGTTCCATACATTCTGACCGCGTAGGTATTGCAATTTTCTATGAAACAGATTTTTCTTTTGTAAAACCGACGTAAAATTTCTGCGCTAGCCCCCTAGCGCAGAAATTTTACATCGGTTTTACAAAAGAAAGTCTAGAATGATATGCTGAATTCATAGTTACAGTTTGCGCACTGGATAAAAACTTATCCTGTATAGACGGATTTGTAAAATTTTATTTTTGTTGGAAAGGGTTTTATTTCGAAATGGTTCCATTTATATTTCATATAGATATTTATCTATATATCTGATGATGCGTTTCAGAGACAGACAACGGAACTCTTCAAAAAATGACAGCAAATCAACTGCGATTGGTGCTATCGCATAAATATGCATTGTTTTGACCCCAAGGATGATGAAATTTTCGAATTGGTGTGGAGTAGGTACTATAACTAAAAAGCAAAAAAATAAAAACTTTTCTAAAAAAAAACTTCGACTTCCGGAAAAATACTACAAAGTGAAAAATTCCTTTAATTTCGGAACGCAGTGACAAAAAATTCAAATACTTGTCCAAAATCACCGACAGTAGTGTTTTTCCAGAAGTCGGTTGCTTTTTTTTTTCATGACAACTTCTGCGATCGTCTTTTTAAATCGGTCTTTGCGTAGCGTAAATTGTAAATCTTTCGATACCGCGTAAAAAATAATACCCATATTATCTACATACCTACCGGTACATTTGTAAGATTAAGTTTCCTAACATTGTTTAATGCACCTCACGGATTGATAAATCATTCAATTACTTATTATTTTCGTAGTCAACTCGGTCTGAGTTGACTTGACTGACGAAAATACTGAATTATTTTTTAATGATTAAGCAAATTATGATTGTAGTCGATTGTTTACTGTATAAACATTAATTTAATTAGTGTTATCAGTACGTCGTTAGGAAGTGCAGATATTTGTAGGCAGTTATTGACCTTGTGGAATCGTAAGTACCACAACAACTTTGTTCTAAAAGAAAGTTCAACGACCAAAAAACAAAAATCTGAACTACTTTTACGTTTTCCTTGTAGCGTAACACTTTGTATGTTTTTATTATTTTCTGACAAATAGAACTTGATAGCGTTGATCTCTTACATTTCACATTTCAGAAAAGTATTTTGTGAATGAAAAAAAAATCAATTATTTATTACTAGCTTTTGCCAGTGGCTTCGCCCGCGTGGTGATAAAAAATTATCCCACGGGAACGTATTACCGGGATAAAAAGTATCCTATGTGTTAATCCAGGTTATAATCTATCTGTGTGTCAAATTTCATCCAAATCCTTATGGCCGTTTTTGCGTGATTTAGTAACAAAAGTCACAAACATCCAAAAACGTCTAAACATACAAACATTCATGTTTATTATATTTATCATATTTATTATATTAGTAGGATTGTAGTAGGATAGTAGGATCATCAATATCAATTTAGTAGATGTTTTTTCGTTGGACAGATTTAAATATTTTCAATTAGCCAATCAATGGAGCTTAAGTATTATGATTAGATGATAATCAAAAGGCTGGTCAAATCAAGTGATTGCATCTCAAGGCTGTTTGATAGTGCTTAATCACAAATAGCATTCTTACATTAATGAGTCACTAAAGATCTGAAGAATGTCAAATTACAAGTATTGATCCCTGCTCGGAATTCGCGAACCTATAAACAGATTAAACAGTTCTTACCTCTACGAGGTATTAATATTTTTCTTGTAAGAAATACTAGTTGTTGGGTTAGGAAAATAAAATAACAAAAATTTTACTTAAATATTTATTTGTCTCCTCGTATTTACTTTTAAATATAGGCCTACAAAAGTTAGTATTTTCGGTTCTAGGTACCTTAAGAGAAGAGAATCATTGAATTTCAGCATTTTCTTTTACTATATTTACGACATTTCTTAAACACAGTGTCCAATGTGTGTGTGTGTGTTCCATGTTGCGCCGCATGCTCCATCACCTGCACACATGAGGATCTTATGACTGCGTCAGCTATCGGAGCTCTCGTGGATTTCATGATAAGGTGGCTCCAGGGAGCTCCAGGCTAGCCCGTGAAACTCCTTCGTGAAAAAAAAAACAACCTATTTCCGGAAAAACACTACAAAGTGACAGTCGGTGACTTTGGATATGAATTTTAAGTTTTTGTCACCGCCTTCCGAAATTAAAGTTATTGTAGTGTTTTTCCGGAAGTCGGTTGTTTTTTTTTTTGGAATAAGTTTTCATTTTTCACTTTTTAGTTATAGTACCTACCCTACACCAATTCGAAATTTCATCATCGTTGGGGTCAAAACAGTGCATATTTATGCGATAGCAACAATCGCGGTTGATTTGCCGTCATTTTTTGAAGAGTTCCGTTGTCTGTTTCCGTAACGCAGCATCAGATCTATTTGAAATTTAAATGGGACCATTTCGGAATAAACCTCTTTCGAACAAAAAATTATAGAATATTGCAAATCCGTCTAGTTATGACGGAGCCATGCCCGAACTTATATAAGAAAATATATATATAAACATGTCGAATTGATAACATCCTTCTTTTGAAATCGGTTAAAAACGTTGTATTGATGATTAATTATGTAAAGCCATATTTGTTACGGTCGCGAATGATATTTGGTTGAACATATAGCTTGACACTGACCTGCGAATTCCAATAATTATAAGAAAAGTTGAATTTCCTGGACTACCCTGGTGCTTTCACCTTAAAGCCATAATACACTTTTTCCTAGTACGTGGTGTAATAAGAGAAAGGGAGGAAGGGTCTCGAAAAAAAAAACACGTCACCTAAATATCTGCCCCTAAATAACGTGTAATGTATAATTTATTAGCAAGAATTTTCTTAGTATTTTTTTTTGCTATCAGAAAGTAGAAAATTTTGGAAGTAGAGGGATTGAAAGGCATTATGAATTTTAACGCAAAAACGCAATGCAAAAATAACATCGATGCGTCTGCACAGCAAAAGGTTTTTATTATACTGAATATAAATTAAATTACTAACTAACTATACAAATAAATACGAAAACAAAAGGACACTTAGGCGTCGGCGTAGTTTTTGTTATAGAGATGGAAACATCAGTTACGGTACAGAAATATCATCAAAATACAAAATTAAAACAGATTTGTTTTATTATAATAGGTAATTATGGTACAGTCAATAAAGGCACATGCTCATTAGCGGTTATTAAAACCTTAACAGACAGACGTCTGAAGAAAAAGATCGACAATCAAATGTTATTTATAGATTTACCCTGTCTTTTTTTTTCAGATTTTCCCGTTTTCATAAAATACCGTTGATTTGTTGCACACGTGTTAAACTAACCTAAAAAATTGTATGGTGAAATTATTGGTCAAGATTTCTAATCCGTTTAAGCAACAGATCTTATCCCATTTACTAAATATATAGCTCATTGAATAAGCATAATCAGCCTATAACGGTCCCACTGCTGGGGCACGGGCCTGCTTCCTCTATGTGAGAGGGCTTGGGCGGTAATCCACCACGCGGACCCGGCTTGCTCGTTGAATACATATCTGTATTAAGAAACAGAGTTTTACCTAATTAGTAATTAGGTAGACAGATTTATCACTAAACATTCAATTAAAGTATGTAAGGATCGAAGCAGGTGGCGTTCTGTAGTCTCTGCCTACCCTCATGGCAAAAAGGCGTTTATGTATGCATGTGTGTATTCAATTAAAATTTATTCCTCCCTCCTCTTGGATACAAACTAACGAAATTACACACATAAGTATTCTTGAATGGTACACTACAGCATATTTCTACATTTAATTTTTATTACTTTATAAATGTTATCAGAGTTCATGACGAGTTGTGTCTCGGTGCGCGTGTCTGCCGGTCTATGTGTGTGTGTGTGTTTGTTATGTCGGGGTCTGCGTACAGTACGCAGGAGCGATTACGCAAACCGCGCTTCCCCGAGGAGTGAGGTCGTTGGCAATGGACTCAGTTCAATGTCACCAAATATATCACCGAGTTGTGTAGCGCGCGTACCGCGAGTTGATACTTGTAGGGAAAAACGGTACTTTGAGTGGCAGAGTGTCTTGATTTGATGGTTACTGGTGGCAAGTTGAGGAAATTTAGGGGTTTCATTTGAGTTAAGTATAAGTAAGGCGTTTCTAATTTATCAGTAATTGAATGTTTACAAAACATACTAGCAATTTAACGTCTTCTAATACCTACATAAAACGTATTCAATTAAAATCACAGTGCTTTCAACCTGTAGGGACACTATCAGTATTTTTTTAAATGACTGTTTTGTATTTCCTCATAAACAAATTGGAAGCGTCCGGTGTGAGAGGAATTCCTCTCAAAATGTTTAAGGACTACCTGTCAAGCAGGAAACAGAGGTTAACACGTCAGTTATGAAATAAATTTCAGATTTGCAGTCCCTAAGGGAAGTTTACTGGGCCCTACATTGTTCCTGCTTTACATTAACGACCTCTGTAAACTTAAAATCAGTAAAGCTAAAGTGTTTTCTTATGTCGACGATACTGCTGTAGTCTGTGTGCTCTCTGGGAACTCTTGGCACGATATTACCAGAACTGCCAAATAGTTTCCAAATAGCTGAATAACTCAATAATAACCTGCATAACACAGCTAAAACGAATTACATATGTTTCAGTATATCACACAGAACTTGCGTTCTGTCATTACTGTTCTTGTCAGAAAATCTGTATATGGTTGCCCAAATACAGATTTTACTTATGAGTAAATACGTGCGTTGATGCAAATAACTGTCAATATCCAGAACTAGTCACAGTGTCTCAAACTAAATATCGTATTATTATTTTTGACCACAGATTATCTTGGTACCCGCTCTTTTTTATCCCAGCATAACCTTCAAAAGAAGAAAAGATATAATAGCGGAAGTTCCCTAAACTAGAACCATGTTCGCCCGCATACAACACAAAAAACGCTAAGTTCAGCTGTGTACAGACGCCAGCACATCAACCTACTACAATCTGTCAAATTTCTTTAATAGGTTTTCAACTTTATCGCTGAAGCATAAGGTTCAAATTTGATTGAGAAAATTTGACAGTTTCGGGTAGGTTGACCTGCTGGCGTCTGTACACTTATTGTTTATTTTAATTCTACTTTTTAGTTTGGTTTTTAAAGCGTGTTTTCTTTTTGTTTTTTAAACTATTATTTATTTTCTATTTTTTAGTTCTGCTAACTACAAAAGCGTGATTTTTCAGTTTTATTTTTCTATTTCTATTCTTTTTTTTAACTTATTGAATTGTCATCGGTTTTCGATAAGTCTACAAAGTTTAAATGAAATCTGACTTTTGAAATGGGTCAGAATTCAGTCCAAAGGAGTCCGTAACAAACAAACAAACAAACATGCTTATAAAGATACAGGTGAAGCTAATAAAAGCGTGTTAATAAAAAGAGATTTACGTATATAATTTGAAACAAACTGAATGTAATAAAATTGTAATAAATTGGATAAAACCACTTACCTACACGGAAGCGCTGCTGGAATAAATATTACCCTACCCCTAATGCCCGTACCATTCTTAGCCTCATTTATAAAAGATTACTCAGATTAATTCGTACTCACATTCAGATACTTGCACATACACACTCTCTCACATTCAGACACTCTTACATTGTAAAACTCACACACTCATACATTCACACACCCTCACTCTTACACAGCCACTCGCATGCCTTCGTGCATGCTACATGTTTAGCTTTAATACTCTCTTTTCTCTTTTTCAAATTATTATCTCCTTTACCTACATTTGTATAAAACATGTTATTTGTAAAGGATACTTATGTAATTTATGGAAGAGCAGTCTCCTATCACAGGTTTATCTGCTTAAAAGGAGGCTCCAATCACTAACTGTCAAGTTTGACTTGTTAAAATAATAAACCATTTTTCATTTCAACATATTTTTCTTATGTGTACTAGTAACAAAAAAGTGACATGATCGTTACGAATAAAAATATAGGAATACAATACAACAAATCCAACAAACATGTATATTTTTTCATTCAACGAATCCGTTACACCATTTACAGCTGCGTGAGACCAAGTATCAAAATCAGTCGCGCGCTCTCTACGGCCGGGCTCCTGACCGGGTCGACGACCGCACTTTTCGGCAGGCGCCCCAAGTTTCAGCTGTAACGCGATCCTGACGCACACACGCACGGCACGTCCGTGCAACAGCATGCACGCACACACGCACACCCACCGCGATACTACAGCCGGAAAACCATTGTCGAAATGTCACCGATTTCTGATATAAGCTTTTAGCTCAGTAATTAGAAGAACAGGAATTTGATGCAGTAATTAACAAATCTCTTAATAAAAAGTATTTTTGACGATATCACGTTATTTACTTCCAGTATCAGCGTAATGCATCGTTTCATCCCTAAGCACTCCAGGAAACGGAAATGGTTATCCTATATAAGATTTCGGCAGACAAAAGAAAGTTCAATGCTTGTTGAGAGAATAGAATTTGTTTGTGAAGTTTGTGGCGAATTTGGTTCAGCCCTGACCTCCGTGACCTTTGAACTTGGAGGAGTTAACGTACCCTTGACTCGAGCGGAGTTCCCTCTATAATTAGACGTTGATAATGCCGATATTTTCGTTCATACGCTGTCAGCCGACGAACTATAATAAACGTGTGTGTCACTCGACAGCTCGACAATGACGCATTTCCGAGAAAATGGCGTATGTAGGTATACGCACCGGAAAATCTCGACGAGTGACTTTGAAAATTTGTCTGTGGCCTTATAGCTCGCTCTATGAAAAACTTCGAATGGAAACTTTTTTATATCAACATATGTCCAATTCTATCGTGTCCACAGTCGTAGATACGCGTTGTATGGTAAAAATAAAATGTCTCCTCAAAGCATTAAGAGGTTGTTCACCCAATATTTGGGCATCGCCCTCCTCCCTTCAGCGACTATTTGTCAAAGGATACAGTCTTTTCGTCGTGCTTTTACTTTCTCATTTTACGTGTTAGACACTCGTAAGTCGGGTTGAGAGATGCCACCTGTCCCACGCCACAATAATTTAACTGTCTATATAACAATTATTATGTTACTTTTTTAGAACTGCATGCTAACTGTTTTACAAAAAAAATGGGATGTAGTTTTTGGCTTGCGTTATGTTGCAGCCTTATTATTTCTGTTGTCTGTACAAATCACGATTATTACTTGATTTTTATAACGTGTTACCGCGTGTCACGCGTTGTCCACATCTCTGTTATCTTCTCTCCTATCGCAGGTGTGCTGGAAGAGATTTCTGTAGAAATAAGCATTACCTATGTACGTATTTTTCTGTTCCTTTCTTCTTGTCTGTTTATATGTGTGTGCATAAATGGTTAAACAAATAAATAAATAAATAAACGTGCGTAAACATGTTTGACAATATTAATAAGTCGCAGACTTTTTGTAAAGTGTTACATAATGTACGTCATAGCAAATGAGGCTATATTTTCATGAAGTTAACCTGATACTTTTCAGGGTCACGAAAAATTAATCATTTACTTCAGATATTGTAGTTAGTGATTATGTTAGCTAATCCAGTATTTATACAGTTAGATTACAAGGAAACTATAAATGTTGTTAATTTAACAAGTTTAGCTCTTCCGTTGCAGCATTACAAGTGTTACCTATAAATAAAATTGGCACGCGCGTCCCGCAAAATTTGTACAATAATAAACCATCATTACGCTAAATATAAATTTCGATGCGCTTTCCGATAACGCGGCTTAACCGCTTCATAAGCGTTGCATAATAATGTGCAACTTACAATACGAGTACGCGGCGCAGAGCAGGCGCAGCCACGCACACACACACACCACACGTGGATGCACACACGCATGCGAGATAAGAGCTCAGTCATTGAACCTGCATAAGAAAGAGCGCCTGAAAATAGTATAAATCTTATAAGATAGCAGCTTTAAGGTTTATAAATAATCAATATGATTTTCTGAACTGTCGAGCAAAGCTCTAAGTAAAAAACCCTTTAGCCTAACTCAAATAGAAATCGAGCAATCTGTGATCTCGGCCAGTAAGTATTCAAAGTAAAATGGTAAAATGCGATATAGACAATAAATAGTTATTGTTTAGAACTGGCAGCGCGAGGCGGAACGAGCGGCTGTGATCTTGAATGGAGTGAAAGTGGCTTCGGATACTTCCTGACACGTGGAAAGTGAACGCTCATGAGCACCCAGACACGCCATGATGCAGCCCTGCCTACCTGACTAGTGTCTGGCTCACAGATACACATCTTCCGCGCTGGGAAAATCCAAAAGTGTTTTCATACTACTGAGCATTGATTTTCGCTGATACAAGACAAGGTGCGTGCTGCTATTTTTTGTACAGCAGTCGTAGCAGACTGAGTTTTTCAGGAAGAATTAATCTTATCTAATTTTGAACAATAAGGGTTACTTACCAACGCGTTACTTTGTCTAATCCCTCTCAAATACGCACGTGAAACCTAAGTAGATTCTGACCACAATGCATAGTATTATTTAGTATTAGCTTATGCAAGATATAAGCCAGTTTGCAGTGGCTACGTGAAAACATTCAATGTCAGTATAGTTTGGAGAAATGACCTAATTGGATGGTAATGTTAACAGGGCAGGCTCGAAAGCTTTCAACATATCACACATTGCCAGTATTCAAAATAATTTATTTTTACTTGCTGTATACATTACTTACTACTGAAAATAATGTATACTTACCTAGATTGGGTATGATCAAGTTGAGAAGTTAGGCATGAGATAGAGGCCATAAGTCGACAGTCCCAAACTAGATAAGGAACACGGTTTGTAGGTTCAAACCTATTACTTACTGGAGAGCTAAGGTATAAAACGACTAGTAAGATCATACTATTCGATATACTTTTTGTATCTTACACGGTTTGTGCAAAATTGGCAGCATAATTCGAAAAAAAAAAAAAACAAGGATTTCTTTTACAACATTTTAGAGACGTAAGGTAGAAATTTGCCAAATCATGGATCAGTAATTATTTTGCTTAGCAGTAAGAACGGTGGGTAAGACGTTATTATTCTCCGGAGACGATGGTAGCGGAACTGAGGAACGGGAACGAAGTAAACGGTCTGATGGGTACACACAAACACTAGTTGCTTCATTGTACTCTGAGGACTGAGACGCAAGTGATTACTTATGTTAAATACTTACATTATCAGCTTAATGTTCTCTCTGCTGGGACACAGCCCTCCTCTCGGTGAGAGAGAGTGGGAAGTAATCTACCACGCGGGAATTTTTGGTTCTAGGATATCGGTTTCCTCGGTGTGAAATACTTGCGGTTGGCAAATTCAATACTATTGTTCGAAATATTTCTTTGGTGCCTATAAACTATCGTTTGCGGCAGGGTCAGATGCACAAGTCCGACAACCAGTCTTACCAACGGGGATCGCGTTATCCAGTAAATTTCCGATGGAGGTCAGATAGGCAGTCGCTCCATTTAAAATATTGGTATTCTGCTGCATCTGGTTAGACTGGAAGCCAACCCAACATAGTTGGGAAAAAGCAATGATGATCTAGAATCATAGGTCCTATAAACTGTCGGAAATTTGGTAGAAGTCTACATTTCTATAACATCAAATGTCTTCTAATGGTAACGATGTCGACCTGACTCCAAAAGAAATGTATACTGACTATAATTTAATCAGTGAATCACATTAAATTATAGAATGTGAATTATTCTAAAGCTCGCTGTGTCATCGTCAGGAGCGCGAGCATGTGAATATCGTACATAAGTGATTAAAAGTAGTCATCATCAAATTCAATCAAATTACTACTTATTTTAAAAGTATTTTAACTATTGATTAATTCTTGCCTTTTAATAGTGTTCAAATATTAATAATTTCAAGTAACTGGCAGGACAGTGACGGGGTAGCAGGAATAATGTTATACAAAAAAAACCAGCTGTTTCATTGAAAAGTGCAATACCTACGCGGTCAAAATGTATGGAACAGCTGATATTATTTTTTTGTATAACCGACGAGAAGTTTCTACGCTGGGGGGGGGGGGGGTTAGAATGCAAAGCTGAATTCATGATCACAGTTTGCGAGCTGGTTAAAATTTTATCCAGTATAAACAGGGTTGCATTAAATTCCTAAATGTCGTGAAATATGATAAACACGGTACCTATGTTAAAGTGAGGCATGTACCTAGTAGAGATACATTGCTCGGTAGTAAAATGAATGATAATGCCATCATCAAACCCATTCTTTCGGGACTCTGAGGATGAGTGACTGATAAGGAGTTTGTGTCCATTACTTATCTAATATAATATATATTTAACTGCGTTCTCCGTGCCTTGGAAAGTACGTTAAGCCGTTTTTCCTGCGCCTGCGCGTGCCGGATTGCCGTCCCATCGAACTATAAGACTGCGCGAAGAGTGAGTGCCCCTGTGTCTGCGCACACACTTATGCACTATAAAATCTCCAGCGCCGAAGTCTAGTTTCCATTGAGATTGGCTCCCATGGCCGGTATACGGACTGGAGGACTATATCTAAATTAAAGACCTCCTTAGATTCACAAAGTTCCATCACATATTCGATCCCATTGCTACATACAATCCAGTGACGTTATCCACAAATTGAACTTCATTCACTACCGGTGTTTACGCCACTGTCTCGAGCGGTCAATCGATTTTACATGTTGAGGCGACCGCTGTAAAGTCTCACTTGATTGATGGTTTCCGGAACAATGGATAGAGCTTAAATATTGAGATGGATTCGCC
Source organism: Polymixis lichenea (assembly GCA_949091785.1). Lineage (NCBI taxonomy): Eukaryota > Metazoa > Arthropoda > Insecta > Lepidoptera > Noctuidae > Polymixis > Polymixis lichenea. Next base: position 19,051,052 of record OX420933.1, on the reverse strand, counting down.
AGTGCGTATGAATGAGGTAAGGAATTATTCAGGTGATGGATGAGTAGGGGCGTTCACCTTCGGGCCCGGGTCTTCGACCGGCCGAGTTTCACACAGCTGATCGGGCCCGTCGCAGCGTCACTCGCCCCCTGCTCCCGACGTACTTACGTGAATAAATAAATATTTTAGTTCCTAGGGCACCGTTATTTGTCATTTCGTATGGATTCGAACAGAATTATTCATTATTACATTGTCCGATTTGTAAGTTACAAAAATTCACAATGATATAAAGGTTATCAACTACTCGACAATAGATGGCGGTATACTAAATAACGTAATTCGTATCCGTAACTTGGAGGGTTTACTACCTACCCCACAGGATGACCTACAAAATATTAGACTGATTTCTGCGGTGTTAGTACCTTTGTTTGTTGTCAGGGGGTAACCTTCAAAATATTTAATAAAAAATTTAAATAGAGAAGTAAAAATACATTGACATTTTGTTCAGTGTCACTCAAAATATCTACATAAAGGTTGTATTTTTTTCAAAATTGCAGTAAGTATAATTCAGTTATACACAAAATACGAGTGTGTAAATAATAAGATAATTATCTAATTGTCTATTTATTTTTGCATCACCATGGTTGAACGAAATTATGACATGGAGTTCAGCCGCGACGACCAGATCCAACGTCGGCTGCAGGTTTTGTACGCGAGCCATACTCGTGAGAAACAAATATTTCTAGAGGAGCTCAAAGACTACCGCAAGCACAAATCTAAACAAATGTTAAATAACATTGTAAATGCAGTGGGGCCTAAATGGTACCAAACCTTAAGTGTGCAACAAAGGTGTGCATTAGACACTTTAGAAATATCCATATACCAAGATTTACTCGAAGGACGTCCTGTCCGGTCGGCCGAAATTATGCATCAGCTTGGACTGGTCCCTTGTCCACACTACACGGAACTTATGCCGTGCGTGTCTTTAGGTCGTGATGACCCAAAAGAAATGCTCGCTGAACTTTACTATGCCACATATGGCTACCCGATAAATGGAAAACGTACTTCATATTGTCTTAATGCCCGACTTATTTTATCAGCCATTCTCTATTTAGGACTTGATAACTTGATACACTTGCTTGAGAAGACATTTGCTCCCACTGAATCAACTACACAATCTAAACCTAAGCCGAAACCGAAACCACAAAGTAAACTACCATCTCCGTATCTTCAAAAAATGGTTGCAGTATTGTATGAGCCGCCTCGATCCCGTCGCAAGCCGCCCCTACCCATGCCAGATTTGACTGAACTTAATGAACCTTACGAGGAAGAGCCGGTCATGCAGAAACCACCACCGCCACCACCGCCTCCGCCACCACCGAAAAAGCGTCTACCGATACGATACTGCGAACAATTAGCAGGCATCAATACTATAAAACCTCATGTGTCGCCCACAAATATTCCACCAATAAGAAAGTGTCTCCGACCCAGAGGTAAGATATCACGATCAAAAACAGATTTAAATGTTGAGACCGGTACTAAAAAAAAGAAATATGGCATTGGCGTAGCTGCACAAAAAAAGAGAATGCGTCGAAGGAGACCAGTGCCCCCTACGACAAACTTGTGGAATGCTCAATACACTATAAACGGAGTTTTTGAGGTCCGTGGCAAGACATGTTATGTTTTGGGTAATGTAACCATACTACCGGCACTAGGAGAACTCATCCACGGAGGTTACGCCTCCGTGCGTGGTGGACTGATGATTAACATACATTGCGGGTTTCGTGGAGTGCCACCAGCACCGAAACCTGATAAATGTGATTGTGTAAAGCAATGGCAAGACGCGGTTTTTCTATATGCTAAAAATACTAAATGTGACTGTGGCCATTACTTTGATTTTGATAATGATGAGGGGCACTTTTCACAAGACGATTTGCCCTATTTTACAAAACCGTCCCGGCACGCCCCGTTAGAATTTCACTACGACACAATATACGATCTTGATCCCCAAAGGCTGTTCATAGAGAAAACATTCAAGAAGGTTTGGGAGACAGAGAGTGCATTGCGAGTGAATGATGATGCAAGTAAAGTTATAGACAAGAAGAAGAAAAAGAAGAAAGCAGAAAAAGATTCAAAGAAGGATGGAGATATTGCCTTGCAGAAGAAGGATGGAGATAATGCCTTGCAGAAAAAGGATGGAGATAATACCTTGCTGAAAAAGGATGGAGATAATACCTTGCAGAAAAAGAATGGAGATAATACCTTGCAGAAGAAAGATGGAGATAATGCGCTGCAGAAGAAGGATGGAGATAATGCCTTGCATACCGATGAGGCGACTAAAGTAAAACCGTTACGAAACGACTTATCTCGTACTTGCCTAGGAACGCGTCCGAAGATAACTGATTACTTAAAGTGCGCACTGCAGTTGATGCGAAAGGTCAACGTCGCAGCACGCCTGCCTGACTTGCATTTAGTTCCAGAGCTCAAAGAATGGATGAGAAAAAGACTTTATGGGAAGTTTACGCGTTGGGAGAAAAAAGAATACCTGCGTAAGAGCTCCACGTATTGGCGCTGGTTCACCGCGCTCACTGGGAAAGGTTTCGGCCACGTGTCTCCACCAAAAGAGTCGATGTACGGACGCCGTACCACTTGGGCATATAAACAGTACCTGAACGATACTTTTAAGCCGTATACTGAGCGGTACAAACTGGCTTTGTTTAAATCATATGCATACGGCACTAACTTGCTATGGAGAACTATGTATCAGGAAGAATTTCCTGACAAAAAATTTAGAGAAATATATTTTTCCTATTTGTTTGGTAGAGTAGAAGATATACAACTAATACATCCTTACTGTTCGAGAGAGACTATGGAAAGGAAGATAGTTTTAATGAACAAGCGATATGTTTGCCTACCAGCCGGATACGAGACAAAATCATAAACAAAATGTCTTGGTTGTATTGTCCATGTGCCGTTTCAGAATTACAATGATGTATTAATATATTTTCTCTATTTATTTGTTAAAGTGAATTTCATATGGCGGAGAAATCATAATGAAACCAAAGAATACGTAATTCATAATTTAATGTGATAATTCATATACCTGTGCAGGTATACTAACTTGAAGTTATGGCTTAAATTACATTTTCGCTGTAACTATGTTTCACAATACGACATAAGTTGTGGTTCGAAACTTATTTAAACTTTTGATACAGACTTACAATTTTAAGCAAAAAGTTGTTTAACATTTCATAATTCCCTTAATTTAATACTCCAAAGATATTAAAAATAAATTTTGATTTCATACCACATTTAACTTATCGTATTTCTTAAGAATATTATGATACAAGTCTTATACTATTATTATAAAATCTATAACTTTTTATTTTAAAATACAACACTAGGACTTCATTGCAGCGGGTTCGATTTGACCACTACAACTATAGTCTTAAGGGATATTCAATCGTCTTTGGTATCATTGTTACAGAAAACAAACATGTCGACACATGGAACGAACGTTTCATCGAATTTATGAGAAATACTGATATTTATAGAAAGTTAATGTCATTTAAAGCATATTTTAATAAAAACTAACCAAACAATGTAACAAAAATGATAAATGGCAAAACAATTATTGCGATACACAAGTTATAAAACAATACTTAATATGTTATAACAAATTTCATTTCCGCAATGAATTTATTCATTTTGCAACTAATGAAGATATACAACGATAAATTTAATAATAAAATAGATAAACTGCGTGCAAATCTTGTTAATTGTGCATTTAATTGTATGAAACCTTAGACAAGCAAAACTAGACCATTCATTAAACGAACATACCACCAAACGTACCATTGTACCACTTGTGCGTAAAACTATGAGAATATAATTTATTTAAAGACAAATACCGAACAGAAACGTACTGAATATTCAAAAATTACTTGCACATAGTGCTCGAAGTAAAGCCGTCTGACTGCATAACGATCCATACATTACATTATAGCACTGAGAAATATTAGGTTCAATACTCGCAAATAATATTTTTTCTAACGGTGTATACAAGTATATCTTCATTCATTAAAATCAAATGCATCAACATCTTAATATGCCATTAGTCATCCAATAAAAACGGAGATCAAACAGAGCGTGAATATGAGACAGCACAGTATTATCGGCATTACTATTGAGACTATAAGAATGGAGGTATTGGCACAGATATAGATAAAGTATTACGCTTAACGTTGATATTTCCGTTATTTGTAGGGAGCAATCACTTGTGAATCGTATGTTATCATGATGTACCAGTAATCAGTATCCACATTCAACCCGTTATTATGTATATTCAAAACTGCTATACAACTTGGGCAGGGAGATATTTTTCGTTAAAAAGGTTCTCTGTTGCCGTGCTTGCTTCGTCCTCCCGTATCTATATCTGTGTGCGCACTCGAGCGCGCTATATCTGCAGCTCCTGGTGCGAGTGCGGCGCGTGCGGGTGCGGCGCGGGCGCGCGCTGCTGCAGATGCACGAGCGCGGACAGCAGGCGCGTGTTGGCCTCGTCCAGCGCCGCGATGCGGTGCTCCTGCGCCTCGATCACGCGCTGCTTGTGCGACAGCGCCGCGGCCATCTTGCGCTGCTCGCGTCTCAGCTCTTCTTCTACGCAGATCAATCTGGAAATTTGTATTTTGAGGTTAGTTTGTGACCTCGTGATTGTAATGAACGTTATTTTACAGGGGAGGATATAATTTGAAAATACACGATTTTCATTATCATCAATACAAGGCTTCAGAAGCATCTTAGAGATATGCACCGTTGTTCTAAATATGCATGACGATATTTCTGCGCATAAAAGTTTTTTTTTTTTTTCTGTACAAAGTTTGCTTTGCACGACGATAGTAAAAATATAGGGTTTTTTCTGGTAAAACGTTATATTTTATTTTCATCTAAACTGGATTTCTATGCGAAAGTTCACCGGTCTTATTCAAAAAATATTTACCTTGAAATGATAGCCTTCATTTTTGCGTCAGTATGATCGACTTGTCCTGGTTCGGCTGGCCCCAACCTTCCCCGTAAAAGTTCCACCGAACATTTTAACCTTTCGATTTCGCGTTCGTACTGTAAAAAATAACATTGAGTTAGTTTTCTATGTCATATAATGCCCATCTCGTGAAGCGTCCCATTACCCTTGCATTTTTGAGGACCTAAGAAACGCTACTGACTCGAAATGAGAAGAATGCTTACGCATCAAAATAACGCCGTCCAGACGGATGCACCGCAATGACCTAGTTTTTGCGAAATGCTGACGGCTGACAGCGAGTATTATTGTTAAGGCGCAGTTACTACTAACTTCTACAATGGATTCGAAAAATCCAACATTGAACACTATTAAGGTAGACATAAAAGAGAAACTGAACATCTGTTGGACCTTTCTGAAGAACAAAAACAGCGCGAAGAGCTGCAAAAAAACCTAAAAGACTTACAAGGTCAAATAGAAAATCTCCAGCAACAGCTGAAACATCAAGCGGAAAACCCACCTAAATCAGCTACTACAACCACCACTGAGACTTCTCCCCCGGATGTTGAATATGCCACGGACGAAGAAGAACTAGCTCGAGAAACAGGATGGATACGGCAAAAAAGCAGGAAGAAAAGAAAATTGAACACCTCGCCCGCCCAACCCATTCTGAATGAACACGGAAGTGAAGAGAATAAAGGTAAGGAAAAACCCATGAAAACTCTTTTGCCACCTCATATTGTAGTAGATGGTATACAGGCTACCAGAAATTCTACAATTTTCTATCTGAGAGCCAATCAGCTGACGCGTTCACCATCAAAATGATGAACGGCGATACAGTCAAAGTAAATGTCAAAAACGAAGATTCATACAGAGCAATAACAAAATCCCTCTCACTCAAAAATTGTCTTTGTCACTCTTATGAGAACAAGCAAGAGAGACCAATTAGAGTAGTGGTAAAAAATTGCATTTCACATGCATTCCTGGGAGAATTGTTGAAGACTTGCGTGGTAAAGGCTATAAGATTCTAGAAGAGAAGCAGTCAACAAATTGAGTTGGAAAACCAAAGAGCCACTCAATATGTTCATACTAACATTTTCAAATGATGAAGAAACTAGCAAAATATATAGCATCAAAACTGTGTTGGGATGTAATGTGAATATGTTCATACTAACATTTTCAAATGATGAAGAAACTAGCAAAATATATAGCATCAAAACTGTGTTGGGATGTAATGTGAAAATTCAACCGCTAAAATCCACAAAACTGATACCTCAGTGTAAAAGATGCCAGGCGTACGGTCATACCCAAAAGTACTACTCCAAAGAACCGTGGTGCGTAAAGTGCACAGGCAAATATCTCACTAAGGATTGCCGAAAACCAAAAGAAGAGAAGCCAAAGTGTGTCCACTGTGGAGCTCCACATCCGGCTAACTACAGGGGATGTATCGTAGCTAAAGAAATTCAGCAGATTCGAAACAAAAAATCGAAAGGCAATAATACAACCCCTCAACGAAATACACCTACTGGAAGAGTTGATAGCACCAGCCAGTACAAACGAAGTCAAAACACGATAAAAACTACAGCTAAAAATGTCTCTTATAATAGCTAAAAATGTCGCCCAAGTAGCTACAAGAAGCATAGCGAAGGCACCTTTGGCTGATATGGACAGTGACAAAAAGTTAAATGAAATCTTAAAGTTAATGTCATCATTTGCTGAGAGATTGACAAAAATTGAAAATAGCAACAAAGCTGCTATTCCTAAGCCAAAAAAATGAATAGTACACTGAAACTTATGGCTTGGAACTCAAATGGGTTACAAAACCTTGGTACATACGAAATGATGACTTACATCGGGACCTAAAAGTTGAGTTCATCGAAACAGTGATCTAGAAATTTGCAGAAGCTCATGAAAAGAGACTTCATCAGCATGTGACTGTCGAGGCAATCCAGCTTCTCGACCACACAAACATAATTAGAAGACTAAAAAGAACAAAACCGTTCCGAGTTAGTGTTTAGTGTTAGTGAATAGTGTAAAGTACAAAAGTGCCTAACAAACACAAGATCGAAGTATATTCGCCTTAATAGAGACAATAAGAAAAGTGCTATTGGACACATCACTACATAGTATAAAACAAAGTCGCTTTCTCTGTCCCTATATCCCTATGTATGCTTAAATCTTTAAAACTACGCGACGGATTCTGATGCGGGTTTTTTTAATAGATAGAGTGATTCAAGAGGAAGGTTTATATGTATAATACACCGACCTCCACGCGGGCGAAGCCGCTGGCAAAAGCTAGTTCTTAATAAAGACAATTTAATAGACTAATAAGTAATTTAATTATAACCTAAACAGGTTATAATTAAATGACTTATTAGTCTATTTATAGGGCTAGATTGTAATAAGACTAGGGTCCACCTATTGATGAACCGACGAATACGACAAGGAAAAAAAAAATGTTATAATAATCTCCAGGAAAATGATTGGTTGGCATATTATAATGTTGCTTACCTGTTCAATGGTCCTCTGATGTTTGGAAGCGCGTCTTCGGCCCGTTGTACTGTACAGCGTGTCCTCCAGCTCGTCGGAGCTGTCGGTGAGCTCCCGCGCCGACTCCAGACTGAGCCTCCGCTGCAGCTTGTCCCGCGCTACCAGTTCCCGCCCCACGACGTCCCGCGCCGTGCCATCTCGCCCCGCGACGTCCCGCACCGCGCCGTCTCGCCCCGCCACGTCGCGCGCCGCGCTCGGCAGCACGGCGGCGCGCTCGCTGGCCTCACTCGACTGCGACTCGCGACCGAACATCACCCTCGAAGGAGACTCTCGTCTCTCCCGTACCCCATAGTATTCCTGATGCCTCTCCAAGTCTTCGTTCAATCTACTACTCGACATCTTCGCACCAGAATACGTCCGATCCAATGGATAATTCGTCTCCGGAATCGAATTCTCTGTCATCGAATACTTCTCGGGAGAGTTTTTGGAGTTCTCCATGTTGTAGAGCGCCTTCTGGCTTCGTGAAATCTGTAACCTGTACATTTCTTTGTTCACTTCCTCTACGTTGGAGTCAGATCTGCTCATGGGGTAGCCGGAGTCGGTTGAGATGTGGTGAGGCTTGCTTTCGTACAGTGATTCTCCTCTTTGTCCGAAGTGTTTGAAGTTAAGTTGATTTTGATTTGTGGAGTAAGAGAGCATAGGGTTTGTTCTGGGCATTCGCGTCTTACTACTCTTTCGTAGACTGGGCGAATTGCTCGACGACTCATCGTCCCGTATCCTCGGGGAGTGACTGTGGTTGCTCCTCTGATACATTTCATCATAATTACAGTTATCTCTGGTGAGTTTTCGGTGGGAATTGTTGCGATTCTGTTTGTCATAGTTTCTACTATCCTCGTTGAAGTTAGTAGAACCCTCTTCAGAGTTTGTCTCGACGTTGTCTGTGCTCAAACCCTCCTCATCTATCGATGAACTGGATGAGCCACAAGGACAACGTTTTGAATTTCTGTTCTCATTGTTCTTCTTCTCCTGCGCCTGACGGTTGTCATCCATGTTGTAAACTGGATTCGTGAACACTAGCGGAGCTACCTTTGGATTTGCGTTGGCGTTTGACGGTGTGTTATCCGCAGTTGTGAAATTCTGTATTCCATACTTTTGGATGTCATAATCAATTTTTTGTTGCACTGGGCTCTTTGGATAGAACTTTTCGTTTTTGCTGTCGTAATACTGTTTGTCTCTTTGCTTCTGGTAGTTTATTTGCGAGTATCGACTCATGGGCTGTCCGCCGTTCTCGTAAGGCTGATGTAGGTGCGTCGTGTTCTCAATGGGACTTGAACTTTGGCTGTAAGTGGCGATACTTTGGTAGCCAGAACTCGCTACGTTTGATAAACCACTGATAGAAACGTTCGAACCGTTGTTTGTGTAATTAGTTTTGTTCCCATTTACAATATTATTATTATTTGAAATAGACTGTGACAAGTTCTTTTTGTTCATAATGAGTTTGTCTTCGACAATTTCCGAGTCATCAGCGTACTTCAAGAGGTCGGACAGTTCCTCTAGCGTAGCGGTTTCCTTCATGATGGTCTGCATGTCAGTCGAGCAGTAGTTGTGGTTGATGCTGTCGCTGCTCGGTGACCTCTCCGTGCTGCTATAGTTTGAGTTGTGGAAGTGCGCTTGTTGGTTGTTATAGTTGTTGTTAGGTTTGTACCTTTCCTGGAACCTGCGTTCTAGGCTTTCGCTGATGCCGTTGCTAATGCCTTTAGGGTACTGGTCAGACCCAAAGCCAATCTGCACAACTTTAAGATTGACGCAATGTTCTTGGTTGTTGTACTGCGAGCTGTATCTGTCTGGGTTGACGGACTGGCTGACGGGGCTGGAGCCGTAGCCGTTTCTGGGCAGCGTAGCTGACCGTAGGTTGAAACTGGGTGACTTTGTGACTGCTGCATATCCAGGCTTGTACTTGGACTCCTCGGCGTTAGACTTAGATGGACTGATGTTGAACTGAACGCCGTTCTTGTTCATAATAGGTGAGCTGTGAGCGAAGTTGTTGTTTAGCTGACCGTTGGTGACTGGCTCGACCGGCTGCTTCGTGGGAGTATTGCACGTGGGGTCGTTGAACCTGGAGTTAAGGGTTTGGTTATGAGATTCTTAATCAATTAGGTTAACTGAAACAAGTGCAATCTTGTATGTGTGATCTTTTGCTTACCTAAAGATGTTTTCAGCGGCAGGGGGCACAGGAGCGCTGATGTCGTTGCTCAATAGTCTCTTGCTTAATTCATCAAGTATGTCTGATAACGGGTCTAACTCCTGGAAGAAAGTGAAATAAATAGGTAAGTAAATAAGTCGACAACACAAATGTTTACAAATTCGAGGATATTTTTTTATAAATCACCTTTTAAAATAATTTCTTGGTACACTTTAAACCTAAATGGCTTGCAACAAAGAGTAACTAGAATTTCAATTATTTTCCAATAGTTAAATACACTATTGCAAAATAATTGAAATTCTTAGTTAGAAGTACTAAACAAACATACCTGTATCTTATTAGCCGGCAGCTTGGGCAAGCTGTCAACCAGTAGTGAGTGCAGTGTCGCCAGCTGCTTGCCCAGGTCCACGTGCGGGGCCCACTCGGGGTCGGGCTCCACAGCCTCACGGGGCCCCTCAGAGCCTGCGTAGGACCCCTGGGACGCGGCCGAGTTGCGCTTACTGCCGTCTTGTTGTTGTTGTTGTTGTTGCTGGGTCTGCTGTTGTTGGGCCAGCTGCTGCTGGTCTTGGGGACGCGTCTGTCGATAATAGGGAGAGTATTTAGACGATTCACTTTTACGCCGTCGAAACATAGGGCAGTTCATTCTGTGTGACTGAACGTCGTACTCTTGGTGAAAATTAACGAAAAATGAATAAATTTTGAAGCACGTTCCGCTATTTATAGTTTAAGACAGTCGTTATCGCGAGACGTGACTAGAATCCAAATTATAGGATAGTATTATTTAGCTATGATAGGTACTTCATACGGAGTTCAAAGAACATATGATTTATTATTTAGAAATTATTCATAACTATTTCAGCAAGATGAAATGTGGTTTCACAGAGTGCCGTTTTTCCTGTGCGTATTCTTTTGTTTTTGTGAGCTCGTATACGCGAGGTTGTTCCACACGCTCATCTCGTACGACGATACTCGTACTGATTCCGATAGACTACTGACAAAACCTGGTTTGTCACAATCACAATAATAATATAATGTTCCAACTGCTGGGACTCCTCTCTGTGAGAGGAAGTGGGCCATAATCCACCACGTGGGCCATAATCCACCACGCGAGCCATAATCCACCACGCGGGCCAGCCATTTTGATTTATTGATTGATTGGCCCAGTGCTAGTTGGTAGACTTCATATGCCTTCGAAGTTTTGGTTCTACGACATGCTGGTTTCCTCACGATGTTTTCCTTCACCGTTTTGAGAGCTGTAGTGATAAAATTAAATTTTGCCTGCTTGGATTCGTACTAACGACTTCCATTTCGTTATGCAAATACCACTGTTCCACCACTGCTGTACCTGGTTTGTACAGACGCGATCGGTTTTTGAAACGCGAAATTTTGCGCTCTCTGCAAAAACGAGAATAAAACGCTTAGGTCTGAAACCACCTTATCATTCAAGGCAAAGAAGCACTAAACATTCAGAGCTGGTTGTGTCCTTAAAAGACTCGGTACTCACCGATATAGCTCTAAGGAACGCCTTCATATTCGGTGCCTCTTGCTCCAGGAAGTCGTTGAGGAACTCCATGAAGGCCTCTTTGCCCTGGAAGCGCGTGAAGTTGGCCAGGGTCTGCAGGGTCTTCGCCACCAGCGTCAGGTTACGGGCAGCACGCTCATTCGGGTACTCTGAAATGGAGTTGAAAATTATCAACTGGGTTCGTGGAAACTGTTTTTGATAGAAGGAGAAAACCTTGAAACGTCGATGTTATCGTGTTAAACAAAGTTCTGAATCCAGAGTTTGTACATACTACGATATGATACAACTCTAAAAGCCGAAATAAATTAGGCCAAAATAAATAATATCTAATTAAATAATTCACTTATACAACGTGTATCATAAATTAACGCAACACCTCATAAACCCCAATTAGAGGATTGAGTTAAAAGCGTAATACAATGACCAAAACTCTTTTTTCAGTGATTTTTCAGTTTTTTTTAAATAATTATTGCATTGTCATCGGTCCTCGATAAGGGCCATTCAAGTATTATGTAAGCAGTTTTTTTACAATTCGAAATTGAAATTTGAATTTGAAACCCCTCTCCCCCTTGCCAGCAAAAGTAAGCAAAGCTCTTATCCCCCCCCTCCCATGCTCACGTAAACATTGGTACATTCATTTTTCAATGTGTTCTGGTTTATTTATTGATTCATAAATCAATAAATAAACCATAAATTGAGCAGCAGTTATAAGTCTAGATATAAGGCTTGGGTTAGATGACTTTACCGCAAATTTTATTGAGATGGTATTCAGTTACATATAATCTTTAACTAAAAAATTTTGGTATATTAATTCAAATTAACAGTCTTCAGTCCATGACACACGAATCCATGACTCTAAAGTCTTCGATGACTTTGGATGTTTGCTGCTCAATGTTGTGTGTCTGCTCACTTTCGTATGATTTAGGAATATCATTCATAGACAAGTAGGGTTGCCATATGTGTTCAAACTAAAACGACTCAATTTTGTAGAAAATCCAAAACAGAAAAACAAAAATACTGCTGACGTAATCACCATCCAAACCCCCCCATCCCCCATGTCATCAAAAATAAGCAAAGCAAAGACCCCCCGCCCCACTGTAGTGCTTACGTAATACTTGAATGGCCCCTAAGTCTACAAAGTTTAAATGAAATCTGACCGTTTGAAGTGGGTCAAAATCAAGTTCAAAGGAGTCTGTTATAGACAAACATACAAACATACAGGTGAAGCTAATAAAAAGCGTGTAAAAAGACGAAAGCATCAGGTAAGTAAGCACAACTTAAAAATAGAAATCCACCAAATATAAACCACTGCATACAAGTCTGGTACAGTCGTCAATTGTTTCTAAGTTCTAAGCAAGGAAGATTTGCATAAATATGTACATACCATGTGTGATTCCAAAGAGACTAGGAGACAGTATAGCTGGACAAAGGAAGCGAAGGAAGATAGATGCACTGATCAAGTTGTCCGAGATGTCCTCTCGACCCATCGCCGTCAGTCTGAAATGGAAATAAATACTTATGGGTTAAGAGCTTAGAAACCAGACACCGTCGTATTGTCTTGGGAAATGGTCTTTGGCTAATCTCATAGAAGAATTTTACGAATTCACTCTTACAACAGTCGCAGGAGTTAAAATATCGGCGGTAGAGAAATAATTTAATACTAGAGAACTCTTTTAAGCTGATATCAAAAGCTTTACTCGAGTGAGAGTTCATTTTTGTTTGCTTCCATATTCGCACGACACCGACAAATTACATAGAAACGAAAGATCATCAAAATGAAATATTTTGTTTGTTTTCTTTTGATGAGCATTTCATTTTATTTTTCGATCATTCAGTGCACGAGGGAAAGATGCCGAATAGCGGAATCCAACGTGGTTGGATTGCTTCATTAATAAATTACTTTTTGTGGTTTGTAAAGAAACGGAATCTTTATTACATCCCTTTTTCACTTTTGACTAATTTTGTGTTCAAATGTTTGACTTCGAGTCAAGATGAAAGACAGAAATTAACAAAAATATAAAGCAATATCAGCTCTAGTACCGTGTGACTTAACTGTGTGTCCCGAAGCAGTAATTGGAAGACGGCTGGTCACCAGTGCATTTCGTAGTCTTGGAATTTTACCATTTTTATTCAAAATATGTTTCGTAGCCCACTTCATCAAGTGAGACAATGAATAAACGCTAACGTATCCGATCTAAAACTGTGTTACCTCTCCCGGAAGGTAGCGAAGCAGTCCCGCAATGGCGGCGGGAACCTTGGCGCGGAGTGCGCGATGGACTTCCAGGCCAGCGTCACGGCGTCCCGCAGCGCCGCCTGCTGGCGCCGCAGTGCCGCCGCGCCGCCCGCGCGCAGCGGGTCCACCTCGCACTCCGCCGCGCCCGGCCCGGCCGCGCTCTGCACCGCCTCGCACAGCGTGTCCTGGGGAATGGACACTGATTACTACTGTGTTTGTATGTGCTTTAGAATGTGATGAGGTTTCTCCGTGTAGGTAACGTAATAAAAACCTTAAATTCATTCAGTCCCTGACAGACAACGCACCACCTAAACCGCTTGGTCTAAAAACATGACATTTTTGAAGAGTTCTTTTTTCAACGAAAGTGGCCACTACGGAAGCATTTTTGAAAAGTCATCCCTATAAAAGGTTAAATAGAGAACGAAATGCTGCGTCAATTATGCCGATGAAGGATCCCATCGACAAAAGTGCAAGTTAACGAGAAACCTATAATCAGCAATTCACCACTTTTCTAAATTTACGGTCTCTTCAACAGCGACCAAGTTACCTGGAGATATTGATCCCCGACGAGCTTGAGATAAGCCTCCATGCTCTTGGTGGCAAGCGAGTTGCCGCGGAAGGTGAGCGAGTGGTCGCCCGTGCGCCGCACGTCCAGTGCGACCACGTCGGCCAGGTAGCGCGGGGCCAGGCCTGCGCCGGCCATGCACAGCACTAGAGCACAACCTATGTCTTCTTTGGCTTTTACACCTGTAAGTAAATGATTAAAACTTAGTTGAATATGCTGGTGCAAGGGGTCTCGTCTCTAACTCCGTCAATGAAAATACGGGCCCGTCTGAAAGAAGTTGATCCGCCAAAACAAGTGTCAAATTCAATTTTTCGGCCGGACTAACATTCATTGGAAGTAAGTACAGCTGTCAAATTGTGTTGTCTTTGATTCTTAGCTTAGGCCCGAATTAATCTTTTATCCGTATACGGATACGGAGTAGGAAATGCCCGTAACTTCAGCCGAAAGTCCGAACTTCTTGATTAGGGAGTATGGTGGCCCTTTTCGGAACCTACAAATTAAAAGGTCCGGAACAAAAACCGTGACTACAAATTTAAATTAATTTAATTTAATAATCCAGTGGTGCAAAATAAGCGTGCAATAGTGATTATTGCCTTTTTTCTGGTATCTCTTTGTAGGCATCCGAATGATTGACTATCGTGTCGTGTTACTAACAACGAAGCTATCGTTGTCAGTTACACTACAGTTACTCATACCTATAGGTGAAATTTTAGTTAGGATATAATGTACTTATTTATTTTTTTGCCCACATTTTCAAGAAAAATAAAAAATAATCACTCACCAATAACAGGCTCCAAATATTCACACAGCCTCCTATAATTCCTCTTCAGATAGTCCAGAAACCGAGCGTAATGGTCGATGGGCAATACATCCACGCTCTGGTAGCGGCACTTGATGCGTAGTGCCGGCGCAGGCGCAGCGGGCGATTGCGGCTTGTCGGTCTCCGTCAGCGGGTACCAGCGCTCGTTGAGGTATCGGGAGGATACGTCATCGACCGGGATGCGGACTGTACCTGGAGAATGGAATAACATGGTGAATATAAACGTCAAGATTTTTTTTTATATGCAAGTTTAGTACAAATGTATTATATGTTCATTCGTATCATGAATAAGCTTGAAAAGTGCTCATTTTGGTGCTTAAAGACACTACGTTATTAGTATTAGATGTAGAGGAGCTCATCTGCGATCGCTTTTATACTGTAGATGTCCAAGTTATTGTCATAGGTGTTGAACATTTACCATAGCAAATACAATAACAAAACAAGAACCTGTTGTGCGAAATAAATTTATTGATCGCAGGCGTTCTCTTTTACCCACATTTTCAATTGCTTTTGAGGGCATAGGTAGCGTCCTGCCAGGGTCACGGATTTGTCCGAAAGAGTTACCGTGGCCCTCGCACAGGCAACTGAAGGAACACGGGTGGGTTTTAGTCAGTAAAAGTCTGACACGCCCTCCGGCTCCGCCGAGAAATTATTTACTGATTTCATATACTCAAAAAAAAAAAAAATATCGCAAGCGCTACTGATGAACATAAGGTCCTGGGTTAGATTTCCAACTCGGGCAAAGAGTTATTGTGTTTTTTCATCAGGAATTTGTCATAGCAGCTTGGAGTCTAGATTTGCGCCCAGTTGATGGAAATTCTACCGTGTTACATGAGAGTTAAAATTAACTTGGGAAATAAGGGTATACTATGGGTAGGTAAACCTCTACCTAACCGTCCGGGGATTACAAGCATGATGTTTTGTTATGTAAATTGAAAAGGAGACTAACCAACAAGCGCGTGCTTGTCTCTCTTCCGAGAGCGCCGCTCTGGCTCCCGGTACACGTTGACATTTATGGCGCGCACGGCCGGCAGGCTCGCGAACTCGTACACCTCGCCCCAGAAGCATAGCTCCGTCTTCAGTTTTGATGATGACCTGTAATACAAAAAGAATCAGTTACAATCAACAAATCAGTTAATAATCCTTGTATCCCGTTGAAGCGTAAACACAACTATGTGTGGGTTTGAAAGAAACACATATTCGTTTCCTTGATTGGAAACAAAATTGCCAATGGAAATTGCATACTTTATTAATGCTTCTAGTTTCTCCGGATTGCCGAATCTGTACGTCAGTCAGTCAGAAAGCGATTAGGTTATATTACAAAAAAAAAAAAAAACATTTAAGAGTATCAGAAAACGGTGGCTCATCCATTAGGCTTAGTGTCATGATAACATGGTAAAATATTTTGAAAGAAAGTATTTCAATATCAACAAACACAAACGAAATTGTGGTATTTAACCAAAAGAAAGTTGTTTGCATAGACTTTGCTATGTGATATTAAGTGAATCTATCAGCCGAAATGATTCGACTGAAATGATGATGAATGATGAGGTATCTATGTAAATATAAAGAAAAAGAAAACATGCCAGGGTCATACAAACTCTTTCGCATTGACCTAGGAATATTTGCATAGTATTCAAACGGACCAACTCACCATTGGTCACAACTCACAGGTAATTACAGGCATATGTTATGCATGTCGACAGCGTTGCTGAATGATTGTGCATGCTGCGTTTATATAATTCAAGCAAACAGAGAAAGTTTCTCTCACGCAAGGTTTGTGCGTTGTGCCCAAAAAATGTAAAAAGTACCTAAGCAATTATTTGATTAAATTGGGAGCTTAAGATTCTCAGCACTGTTAGACAATTAGATATGGGAGAATGATGCTTAGAGAGTCTCACGGTAGCCCTATACGAGAAGATCCATAATATGTAATGACCATACACGTATTGTGCGTTAGGTAGAAATTGTTCAAAAATGATTTTAATGAATCATAATTATTATAGTTCATGGTTTTTCTGTCGTTGGCACGGAATGTGTTTATGAGTTAAACAAACATGAAAAAGAAGTTCTTTTTTTTTGTGGAAAATTTGTCAAAGTCCTGGCGAAGGAAAAATCTATCCTAAGGGAATATCGCAGGTCTATTGAAATCTATAGTTACCTAGCATATAACGTATCGTCGAGCAGTATCTCGCAGTAGTATCTCTTCTTGGGCGGTATCGCCTTGGCCTCCAGCAGCCATAGCTTGACGGTCCGCTCACACCGGCGCGTGCGCAGCTCTTCCGGTCGTGCCGCTTGCCGTAAGCTGGCGAGAATAAACAAAGAAACACGGTTATAGCGAATCATTTTGATCAAGTAGAGGTCAATAAGAATAAAATACAGATCACCCCAAGAAAATCAATTATTAAAATGTAAGGGAAATTCATTCATGTTTTTTTTTTAAATGACTCACTTTGTCTATTTTCCGTGATACAGATATTTCATACAAAGATCAAAGAATGACAGTTGTGATTTGAACATACGGGCAATTTCATTCAGTCAATTTGGTAAATAATGCTATATCTCAAGGTAAAAAAATTGTGCACAAACCGATAAATAAATGAATTAATGAATTAATTTCTTGACTTTACATAATTTAAATTCAACAACTTAACAAGAGATATTTAAAGTAACATAGGTAGACAAAATACTAAGTCACACAGTACGACAAAGCGTACACAAACACATGTTTAACTGTTTAAGATAACACTTAACCTACCGGATCATTTTCTAATGAGTGTAAAGATTTATCTATCTCATTACTAACTAACGTTTTATGAGTGACATTTCTTTAACCTTTAGTTTAACTTACAACAGACGAACACGTAAAGTATTTAAATCTTATGACCACTACGCATCTATTGACGCGCTCCTACTCCACCCAGAGCGGGAGAAGTCATTTGATGATTTACCACCAAAAAAAAAAATACCATTATACTCATACAAATTACTTTTGTCTATATCCAAGACCATGCTTCTTTCTAGCAAAGAATTACTTGACCTTCCGAAATGCGATCTGTACATAGATTTAGAGCAGAAAGGTAGATAACAAATTATCCTATTGGTGTAAGTCTAGGTACGCACGGGCGATTTTTTCCGCGGCGATTTTCTTTCACGCATTGGATTTTCAACGCACTGCTAAGCGCTGAGAATTGAAAATCCAAGAGCGTGGTTTCTTGACTTTCTTAACGCGCTAAGATTCACTCTACTGGATTCTCAATCCATGGCTCAGCACCGAGAGTTGAAAATTCAGTGTTCGATAAAATCCTGCCGCGATATATTGACGTCCGTGCCCACATGGCGTAACGATACTTAGAAGCGCTACCTACACCTTCGAAGAATACCCTCTGACGTTACAAAGAAAGTTATGTTTACTTTGTACATAATATTGATTGATAGCGACATTGATGACCTACTTAATAGGGAGTTGAAAAGAGAAGTTCTATACAAACGAACCAGAATTGCTATAATAGGGTTTGTAACATTCTATACCAATTTATTTGGGGTCAACTGCGATATTTTCCTTCCATAGAAGCATGCATCTTTAAGCCGTCAGCTCAATGTATTCTTCTTTTATAGTCATATTGGCATATCATCTATCACACTATCTCTTCTTATAGCCATTAGCACATTCATACTTAAGACTTTTCTTGTAACGTGCTCCTCATTCCTCCACAATGTATATGCATACTACCTACTAGATAGGGTTGAGACCATATCCCACTTGCTCGAGTGTTCGTTCACTTGCACCTTTGAAGACCTTAAGGAAGCTTCCGATGTCGCAATCAACATGGCTACCTACCGGGCTCAAACAATATAATAATCAATGAAGGTGGCGTCGATACCAAAAGAATAAGGGCTAATATTGTACAAGTATATACCTGTATATCCACCGATCCCGCTCCTTTCGTGAGGCACAGGCGAAGTAGCGAGGTGCTCGGGTTTCTGCACTGAGGGCGAAGCAATGTGGCCTGCCTAGCACTGACGAGTGGAGAGATCGGATTTCTACCTGAAAATGTGAAATGAATAGGTTAATTGACATTATTAAAGATTCTATCGTATACATGCATAATCAGCATATAATTTTCCTTCTGCTGGGATTCAGGCATCAGCAGGCTCTCGATGGGACGGAGGGGGCCGTAATCCACCCAAGCAGGACCAATGCGGGTTGGTAGATGTCACATGCACTATGACGTTTTCTTCACCGTTTTGAGAGCAGTGGTGATGAAATAATTTACACAAAGCAAAGCGCCTCTCTGGGTTCGAACCTACGACCTCGTAAGTCGCGACCGTTGCCACTGAGCCACTGTTGCTCAAGACTCAATCGTACCATAACACATTATGAAGGCTTCAATTTAACAGGAAATTTCTCGAACACGGGCACATTACAGTAAATTCTTTACATAGGCATGAAAGGTTGAAAGGCATGTTGAGTCCGAGCTTACGAAAGTTCTGACTCAAAGCATGCCAACGATGGCATGTCATACAAGATACAACTAACAAAGTCTGGCTGCGAAAGCCGAAATAGTTTACGTGCTTATCACAGAGGTCGGAAAACCAACTCTGACATAGGTATTTGCAACTTACTATAATGTGATACTACTTACTTACTGTAATGTGTGTAATGGTCAAGATAATGCCAAGAAATATCTCCTACGTAATACATTAAATTATATTTTAATAGAAAGTCTCAAAACTGCCATTTATTAGATTTACAAATAGGTAATTGGATACGCACTTGATTAGGTGGACCCAAATCCATGGTGGAAACGGCGGGTGAATGTGCTGACAGGAGGCTTTCGTGAGATCTGAAACAAACAGATTTGATTACCGTTAGTGCTGTGCTCTTCAAAGGGATTATTTGGACGACAATCGAACGACGGATTTAGGTCTCCCTTTAAATTTTCGGAAGTTCTTTAAAAAGGAATAGCAAAGCATATCTTGTGCTAATTCTACCGAGTATTTCTATAATTATCCTTTGGTTTTAAAACTTTAGAGTTGGGATCAGAGGCATTCCTTTTTAATCCGTCTACAGATAAAGCGAGATCAATCTAGGAAGTGTTATTCCTTGACGTTTACATGCTTCCATTGTTTGTGTAAACGTTTACACTACGTGAGCCATTCCATCTGTTAGACGAAAGATTCAATAACCATTGGTTCATTTAAAGCAGGCTTTAATTGTCCGCCACAAGTTACACTATTTAATTAGGTCCCAATGAAGTTGTCGTGTTTGCGTTAGGAGGGAAGTAATTAAGAACATTTGGTAAATAGCCCTGGGGCATACGGGGCGGGGCGACACTCCTACACGTTGAAATACGACACCATACAACATGGATAACGTTTTACAGTCACGACATATCGCTAAATACACTTGACAGTTATTTTACAAGCTAATTTGTGTCAGGATATATGACAAGCCCAGTAAAGCCGCGTTTGCTATCCAATTCACTAACTGCAAAATCGAGCACACGTCATTGCTCGAGTTTCGAAACTTTTACAACACAGCAAACTTTGCGATTATGCGTAGGTACGGACAAAGTGGTGGCTAGACTGGATATATTTCTAAATATTATAGATAGTAGTGCTATGTTGATGAGGAACAAAACACGTATTAAATAATATTTATGTAAAACTTATGGAACGTTATCATATCTAATAAGAAATGTTTTGATAGATAAGAATAACATAACGCCAAAAAAAGCGTTTAGTCCACACTCGGCCCCTCGACCCCTAAAAAAAGATTTATTTATTTGTGCACTCTCAACCCCTAAACATAGTTCATATTCGACCCCCAGGGGGTGAGACCGAATTTCTATACAAGGGACAGGTATACCTCGTCCACTTTCGACCTTAGTTCGCTAAGTACCTAAAATTAATATTTTGGTACAGTAAGGTACAGACTGCTTTGGGGCAGTGATTGCAACTCGGGGGTTTTCCCCCCAAATTTAGGGGAATCAAGATGTTAGGGGTACATTTAGTTAGGGGGACTTTTAGGGGGTATATTATTCCAGATTTTTTTTATTTTATATATTCGAAATACATATTCCTTCGAAGAGTCTTCTATTTGCACTAATATTTCTTATAAACTGAACGTTAAATTAAAGAATCACTTTTCTTTTTGCCCAATTTGAATAGGTTGCCTTGAAAAAATATCTACACTAATGCCGTACTTCGTGTCTTGTACTAAGCAACACGCAGTTGGCGCTGGTAGTTGAATTTCGCACTATGACCAATAACAACTTGCTATTCAAAAGAAAAAAAATTACTGTCTCACCGCGCTTTTTCATACTACTTGAATGTATTTTTAATATATATTTGAAAGTACCTGTCAAACCGAGTGTACAACAAAAATTTTAGGGGTTTTTAGGGGAATTTGAAGTTGGTCCTAGGGGGAACATTCTGTAGGAGTTGGCAACACTGCTTTGGGGGTCGAGAGGAAACTAAAAACTTGGCTGGAAAATAAAATCCACTCTCGACCTCCAAGAGTCGAGAATAAACCATAGTCAGGGGACCAGTGGACACATTATTTATTGGGGGTCGAGGGACCGAGAGTGGAATAAACGAAAAGAATCTTCGATAATATGAACTTAACCGACTAGACATTACGAGAACTGCGTAACTTTATGTTGTCGTACTTCATAAAGTATTTGGGGCCGTGTTTTACGAGCACTATTTCGTCAAAGTACACCTGATATTTCTATCATAAACTAAGTTATGAGGTGAGAAGAGGGATGTTTCGTATTACACAGATTATTTTATTCGGGTCATAAAACAAGTTATTGTTGTTAGCAATACGTTTTCTAGTAATCTGCTGCAATAGCGACATTTTATAGACATCAATAAACTTGGTAGATGGAGGGATCAACGAACTGTGTGAGCTGTTCTGTAAGAGAATGAAAATGAAATATTCCTGAGAACATTTTCTTCAAAGAAAAATAAAACCACGCTAACGTGACTCCGATCAATTCTTTGTCTAAAGTTCAAAGACTATTGTGTCTTGTATCAAGTTTTATCTTTTGAAATTCTCATTCACATCAAACTATTGTTATGATATTTTCTTGAAAGGTTTCAAGACTGTCGCTTATATTTCTGGCAAATACACAACTATGAGCTGTGGTCATATAAGCAGAATTATGGATAAACCAGAAGCAAATCCACCTACAGCTAAGAGTAGGCTATTTTCGATTATAACTAGCTTAATTCTTAATTATATGCACATTAAACCAACCTTGATGTCCGCAAGGCATGTGTAGGTGGATGTGTGGGTGCAGCGGCCAAGGCTCGTTCCCTCTCGAGTTTGGTCGCCGACTTGGTCCTCTTGAGGGGGTTACTTCTGAAGGATCGCTTGGAAAAGAAGAAGGAGGCGAGGCGGGAGGGACTGTGCTGCGCCTGCGCACCCGGCACCGGTGTGCTTGGTGCAGAGCCGCGCCGACATGCCTTTTCATATGAGGTGTCTGGAAATAAAGAAAATAACAAGTCAATAATTGCTTTTTTATAAAATTTTCGGACTACTTAAACTGATTATTCAAACATTACCAACACAGCCCAATAAATGATAAAATATATTCTGCCTCATATCCGTTTGATCGAACAACACAATTGACACTGATTTACCGTCAACCTTGCAAGAAAATTATTAGAACTGTGTTGCCAATGCGCATGTAATGTTCCCGAGGTTTCACATTACTGCGACACATTACAGATAGATATATTATGTAATATGATATCAACATCAACTATACAGCAGTAGCCATGTACGGCGTGGTATCCGCCGGAAGTAGCGCGCACGCCGCCCGTGACCGCTGCGCATGCGTCGGCAAATGTATGACAAAAAGTTTTAAGCAACAAATTATTATGGTGTTCGCGTCCAAAATATGTATTATACATTCAATGATCTGTTTTTGTGTAGAGCCTTATAACTTGAATTAGACGATTGTTTCTGTGAACGAATACTACGGTCGCTAAAAACCATTGATTTTGCTTTGTAAGTACATAAATATATTGTTCTTGGAAACACAATAGTCCAATGGTCAGTCTTCATATCGACAATGTTTGTGGGGACTATTAAATGTGATGGCTATTTATGGATAGAGTTTCATGTTTGTTTTGATTCGTGCCACAAAACTATTGTTTACGAAGTCATTTTTGTAAAAAAGAATTAATGTGGGAAAGCTTTGTTAGCAACAGCCTGTAATGTCAACGACTCCTCGACGTGTGAAGCAACAGATGTTCTTTCGAACCCATTATCCTTATTACTTCGGTTTATGTTTATGACTATGAGTTACGGCCCCTGTTGACTGTCCGGTAGCTACAACACAGGTGTCGATATTTTACTCGTATGCTACTGCTTCCAATATCCCCGTGCAAGTCGAGCGTAAAACCGTTTGAAGAGAAGGAATTCATTTCAGTAGCGACGTGACAAAATTACACTAAGCTAAAACACAGCTTTCATGGCTAATACTTATTGTTGTCTAGCTAAAGGTCTTCAACGTTGTTTAACTAAGGTTATTTGGTTATTTGCAAGATCATTATATTTAGCAACGTAATATGGTATCCTTTTACGTGACTGAGTAAATACTTGGACTTCTCTTGGCCCGTTCAATTTAGAAGTAATTATTAAAAAACGGCCTGCGGAGTTCTCTGCGCAAGCATTATGCGTACTTTGATAAGGAGACGGCGACGATAAGAGACCACGAGGAAGTGCAACGCGACGATACGATAGTAACGGCACATTAGCGACATTTTTATGTTTGTGTTACGAAATATTCATGTATTAAGTACATTGTTGTGGAGGTGCGACCGACTTTGAATTCGTGGCGCAGCAATATTGAGCTGAAAACGTGTGACGAATATTTAATAGAAACAGTAATGTAGTCTTTTGTTTACAGTTTTTCAAAGTTAACAAAGTGGGACATTTTATTTTAGAAACTTAATAAGAACCAGAGACCAACATAGAAAGCAAAGGCAGGTCCCGCCTTTGATAGACAGTGGAATATAACATAGTCTCCAAAACATATAAATGTACTTATGTGGCAGGCAATGTAGGAGCAACAAAAAAACCTTGGTTTAAATATAGTTTCATATCAAAAATGGGAAACACTTTGTGCATTCGTAGCAATCCTTTGATATATTAATAGGATTATGAATTTAAGACACAGGGGGAATGTACGCTGCAGTGTCATGGGATTCCATACAATCTTTTTATACCTAAGTAACTACACATAGGTAGAATTGTTAAGGAAAAATTTCGATTTAACGGTGATATACGTGTTACTAAGCATTATTCTCCTATCATCATCAACGTCAATCTATTATTACATTTCTCACACCTATGGGAATTTGTAATTGTTATTTATTATAGTGTATAATTAATGTAATTTATTATAATGCAGTGGTGGTCCAGTGGTATTGGCCCCGGCTTACAAGTTTCGTGAGTTCAAAACCAGGCAAGCACTGCTCTCAAAACCAAAATAGAAAACATCGTGAGAAAACCGGCATGTGCTGGAACCAAAGATCCGAAGGCATGTGACATCCACCAACCCGCACTGGGCCGCGTGGTAGATTATGGCCCACTCCTTCTTACGGAGAGATGGCGTGTTCTAGCAGTGGGAAATATTATAAGCTGATTTTGTGAATGTTTTTTTAAGATTCATTACAGAAGTACAGTGTTACAATTGAATTATACTAATAATATATTTCATTGTCTACTTTGGAAGAATTATAACTTCAGTTAATAAATATTGTATTCTGGAGATTTACTCTATTATTATCTGTCCCAGTTATAACCATAAATCATGTACTGATCAACGTTATACTATAGTACAATTTGAATAAACCATTGTTTATAACGTCAGTCACTTAGATATAATGACTTTGAATAACAAGATGACTTCCACTTTTCGTAATGCCAACTTTAAGACATGATGTATCGTTCGCTAAAGACCTTCGCTTCAGATCCTTGCCATGTAATTAGAGGGCATTGTTTGGCTTTATGAACAGAGTCTAGTGGAAAATACTATACATTGGTGCATAGTTCGAGAGTGTTGAGTCATCCGTATTAGGTACTCGCTTAGTAAGGCCTTTCAAACGCTTTCTCCTCACAAGAGTCTGGCATTGTCCACTAAGT
Organism: Polymixis lichenea; assembly: GCA_949091785.1. Classification (NCBI taxonomy): domain Eukaryota; kingdom Metazoa; phylum Arthropoda; class Insecta; order Lepidoptera; family Noctuidae; genus Polymixis; species Polymixis lichenea. Next base: position 19,026,061 of record OX420933.1, on the reverse strand, counting down.
GCTCCATTGGGTACGGTGTTAGGTGATCGATCAATATAGTAATATAATATAACACGTATCTATTGTATCCAGAACATATAACTCACTGTGCTAACTCTGAAGAGTCAAACTTTTATTTAAATTAATATTTGCTAGATACTGCTACCTTAGTATAATAAGTGTGAATTGCTTTTCACTGACTCATAATGTTGTAATTGTAGTTAATTTATTTTAGAAAGGATCTTGACTATTCATTCAATGCTAGTTATTATTTAACGATCAATGTCAAATAAGCGCACGCCTCCATATTTCACTTTACGCAACGAAATTTAACGTGCTGTTTCTATTATGATGTAAATTATGGTCAACGAACAGGGCCGATGAGAAGTAAATTATAATTTACACAAGGTTGAAATGAATAATTATGTTTGTGAAGGCAAATATCTTACCAGAATGTACAGCTACATCATCGTCCACATCAAGGTATGCCCGTCGTAAGCTCATAGGGCTGTTGGCTACCTGAGCTTCGTTTTTCTTAATCAGAGCACAAATCACTTCAGATTCACCCCCATTATTATCTACAAAGTTATCATAATTTTCAGTCAAGTCCGTCACTACAGCAACATGGTCATCGAGCCCCTCTTCGATATGTCTCGCAGTTATACTGCGCAATAAGGAGTTGCTTCGCGACAATTTTGTGCTTCGAGATCTTCGAATAAAATTCAGTCCAGACATTTTTCCAGGACTTTTATTAGGACTCTCAGGAGTGACAGTTATTCTAGGAGTTCTGAATATAGAAGTAGAACTACTGCTGCCTCTTATAGGCGATGGCACATTGAGATTTTGTGGAAGAGTTTTCGATTTCTCCTTCGCAGGTGACAAAAGCTTTGGCGAATCAGGTATCAATGACAAATGTGAATTCATAATAGAAGTTTTCGAGGGTATTTTACTTCCAATGTTCGTGGTGGAACTATTCAGTTTGTTTGATGAAATTGATCCACCGATCGGTGAAAATATCCGGTCGTAACGAGGTTCACACGATGTCGTGCTTCGTAATCTCGGCTTGGTATTTTTCATGAGAGTACTTTGGGCGACGAGTCTTGGACTCGTCAAATCACGATGACCCAATCTTGTCAGCGCCTCGTTAGAGCTCGCCGTTGATGACAAAGGCCGACGAAACCGTCTTTCTGGACTAAACGCGCTCATGTCACTTTCACTTTCCGTAAAGGATGAATCACCCCGAGATGGGATTCGCAATCTGCCGCTGTCTGACGCATTCCTCCTTTTAGTTTTTGTAGAGATGCTATCTATATATTCCCCAGATATTAGCGCTTCTTTTTCTTCTGGCGTCAAGGGCAAATAATTGTCGAAGCTCTCAAACAATGGCACGTAAAAGACGGATCGTCGTCGCGGCGGCTCGTCGCCGACGTCGGAGGCGCTCGGAGACAGCGCACTCGACATGGCTGGCGGCGGATGCACGCTGCGTTAACGCCTATTGGCCTCCACTAAATTCTCTCGCCGCATCGCCGCTGCCATTCGTTTCACTGTTCCTCTTCTAGTAATCCTTTTTCTGCTTTCATTTCACACTTTGCAACTGTTAATTGAAACCCAGAGTGCACTTTTGATTACTCACTGTTTTAGATCACTTGAAATGACTCGTTCTACAAAACAAGGACGTAAATGTTGGAGTATTATTTGGCCGTACAAAGTCATAATGGATAGTTAACACTTTTCGCGTCTATTGTGAAACTAACGAATAACCGAAAATGATTTACGGCAACTGTGATAAGGCAAAGAGAACTGACTCATAAGTGGGTGAGGTACATGTATGTATACAAGTATTGATCGAAGTAAAACTGTTTTGTTTTATCAACTAGCGATAAGATTATGCACTAACAGCAACCAATGAAAAGGTCGTATCGAATCAATGGAAGGAGGCCGAGCAAATGTCATACTTGTACTTATGAATAAAATTACAAGTGTATAATTTGGTCTGAGAACTAACATTCTTTAACTGAACCAGAAAATATCGAAAGTCAAACGAAAACAATATGACGGAAAATCAAACACAACATATTAATTAAGAATCATGCGCAAGAAGGCGCAATTCCCCATAACGTGACATGTAAGTAATTGTATGGACGGCCGTTAGCGCGTGAGTGAAAATAGGAATATTATTAGGGCAACATGTGCGTTCGTTTGCGTTTGTGGTGAGGAGTGGTGGGTGTCGTGCGAATATATTTAGAGCCGCCCTAGCCCATACGTACTCGCAATTAGATTACGACATACGAATCAGTTTAATTTAATTAACGCATGCGTGTGTACTGAATATTTTGTTACAACTCTAACTGAAGGGCGTAAAGACTATGATTTATGCATACTAGCTTTGCTCGTAAATAACTTCAAGGTGGTCGTTTTTCATTAGGATTTTCCAGGTCAAACTCATTTCCGCGTACCTGGAGTGCATATTATGATGTCACATAGGTAACATTTTTGCTTCCATAATCAGAGAAACAAAATTTTTCACAATGACAGGTTTCCTACATTAAGTAGGTCTCAGTCATCACGATGGTAATTTGTGCAATCATAGTCGCGACGTGTTAATGGCTACAAGTTTAAGCGCCGCTGAGCTAAGCACACTTTAATAATCGCGGAATAGCTTGCAGCATGTCACTCAAGTGTGCAGACGAATAACTCTCAAACCGTAAATAAAAAGTTTATGACAAACTATAAGCGCGTGAAAAAGGCATAATTTATAATATTCGTACAAAATCTGAATAACATGGCCGTAATTGTTCCCCATATGAGCCTGCTTGAAGTTCGTTGTACCGTGTTCAAAGAAACGCAAAATAAAATACCGGATGTCGTGAATACAGAGGCGAGGAGCGAATAAGATCTGAGCTTGTGATCGCACGACGAAAGCGAAGCTTGCGGAACGAATGCACATAGTAAGCACCACAATGTAGTAGCTTACTGAATAAAACAAGTTTACTATCCATGCGATTATCTACGCTGATGTAAGAATTAAAAACAAGAGTAGCTATCGGGTCTTACATGATACTTGAGATACTTTGCATCCAATGATGCTTCATGGAGAGTACCAATCGTATTTAAATTAGTGGTTTTAGTAATAGAGCTTGCAGTAATTTATTGATGCAATCTGAAATCTGTGCTCACAGCATATTACTACATCGAGATGTTTTGAAGTAGGTAGGTAAGTGTGTAATAAAGTAAGAACATTTGTGAACGATTGTGTGTTTAGTTTAGTATGTAGTCTTCCTGTGCGAGTCACAATATAAACTTTTTCTTTCTTTCTAACATTTCTTCACGTGGTATCTGAGAATGGAACTCATATGTTTACCTCATAGAGCGGAGAGAAAGACGAGCCACACGTTCGCATGTATGATATGAAATACTTTACATATAACATCTCAAAGGAATTTCCTAAAGCTTTGCGGAGATGCGGACCTAAACAAACATGCGCTCCCTTCACAGATATAATAATTCCAAGTATTTCAATAATTCGAGCGACTGACGGGCGACGAGCGACAAAGGGCCAATGTGAGAATTAAGTCAACTCAAACTGAAATTTAACCATCAACACTGGTTCATTTATCAGTAGATTGAGTTGTTCAGATAACGATTTTCATCAATAAGATAGAGTAAAGATAAACCTAGTTAGCATCTTGTCTGAAACTATTAAATGAAAAATGTTGTTTGTTTATATCATAGAAACAAATCTAGTAAATGAAATAGAACACTTTTCATAAGCTTTTGAATGGCATAACCATGCAAAGCATTTTATAATTATTAAACATGGTTAATCTAAGCAACGTGAACAATTCGTAAAACGCTACCAGGACCGCATAAAACTACGGAAAATAAAAATAAACGGTGAGGAATGGAAATATGAGCCTTCGCTGAAAGTGGTCGAGTGGTGGCGTGACTAACGCGCGCGGACAATCATGATTCAAGGCAGCGCGGGCGCAGGGCTGCGCAACTTTGTAGCTATGAGTGTCCCTCGGTCTTTCAACTCGGAGGAAAGTGGAATATCTGCTTACGTAAATCCTACTACGCTAATTATTATGCATCAAGGTTTGTCTTATCTTAAGATTTCATGTTTGTTGTTGTTTCTAAAAGTATTAAATTCGGTAGTAAAGTTCTACAATTCATTGTTGAACACGCTTTGGAATTTAAAATCAACATAGAAGTTAAGAAATGTTTAAGCTAACCCAAGTTACCACAACACAAAAGAACAACAAAACAAACTTTGAATAAAGACTTAATCATAACATCTAACACGCGGTGATCTCCGAGTGTGAAATATGGATACGAAAATAAAACGTCCAATATGGCGGCCGGGCGTATTTCTCACGCAGTCCTCGCAAATTATACAACACGCAACTTAGCTAAGCAATTTGCTCGTCACTTATACATATTCCTTTTTTATCATTGTCCTTATGGGAGTATTGTAATACCAGCCATTCAAAGTAATTTGTTAGCCATTACAGATACAAAACCCATTAAGGGTTTTAAAAGTCATGTAACTATCGTAACGGGAGCCGAAGTCGATGCCAATGGCTGCCAGTTACTATCTTCATTACTGCACAGAAAATAGATACGAATCCTAGAACAAAACAAAATGGCATAACTAATCGAATACGTCAAAGAGCACAATAGACAGATAAATGGGTACACAATCTACGGCTAAATATTATAAAAAATATTTCAGGCAACCTGGGAAATGCCCAATCAATATTTTCTGAATTCTTATTATAACCATAGGTACAGTGACTGCAAAATTAATTATAATTATGTACAATATATCAAAATAACCACAACACAACGGAAATTCTCGGAAGCATAACACACCAATTAATAATTTTCCTTAATGCGAAAACAAATGATATCTTAATTAGGACAGGTATATGCTGTGTTTAGAACAGGATAAGGGAAGGGGGACAATCAAAATAATAATATTGTGTGAATACATAATATACTCAGGATGATGATCAGAGAGCAACTCGTCTGAACGTCACATTTGACAAATAACTATATGAGTTTAAAAACGAACTACAGGTAAGTACTTAACTAAAAAACGTATTTAAAATACGTTTACTGCTAAACTTCTGTCAATCCTTTGAAGATGACACAGATAAACGTTGGTTTAAATTTGTTTAGCGAGTTGTGGTGCAAGTAACCTTTATTATTGCCAAAGTTCAAGAAATTTTAGATACTACAATCAGAAAAAGAAGCATTATTTGTGACATGAATGGACTAAAGATTAAACTATCTGATAGATTAATTGGATTGCCAATTGCTATGAAGATATATGAGCAAGCTAATTTGTGATTTAGAATCGGCCTTAATCAACTAGACAAGGGTTCAATGAAATTAGTGTGATGAACTGATGACTGTAATACTAGGCTTAATAACAACGACCTAGAAGATCAATGTACTGCGAATAATCTCGAAAACTGTCCTCATGTATGTGGTTAAGACATTTCAGACAATGATTAGTGTCAGCCGGCGCCAGAAGCATGAAACTAAAGCGGTTGCAAAAGTTTCCTCTGGGCTTTCGCAAGTTATTCCGACCGCATACTCGGCGAATGCAACGAATGCCATAAAACCACAGAACCGTTACTCTTGCGCAATCAAAATATGATGTTCTTTGAGATCATATACAAGAGCACAATGACGAAAAACATTAGTAAGAAACCACTTTTGAAAGGAAAGAAACGGCTCATACTACGGACTACAATGTTTAATTTTAGAAATATTTATGAGAAACCTATGTATGTAGGTTTCTTCAACAATGTACGTCTTTCATAATTAGGTACCTATCTAGTTCGTACGACAAATGAAAAATAAATGATCTATTTTAGCTGAAAACTCTCCTATTACTTTGGTAACAAAGTAACCCTAAGTAATATTTTATACTTTATATTCATGTTGTCTAACTCAACAGTTGTTATGTGTTGTATAAAACAAATTGCAGCAATTGTTGCAATTTGCAGCATTCATTAGTCCGAACGCCTTCAATTCATTATTCATGCAAATTATACTGTTCTGAATTAACTCTGGGGGTTTTTCCTAAAGAAAATCTACCAAATATTTTTGACAGTCCATTTTATATAGAGATATTGCAACACTGAATTATTATGATAGATTTTATGACCTGGTAAAATTACGTTGCGTTAAAGCTATAAATATTAATGTGTAGGAGGCAAGTCGATAGTAGATTGAACTGTCTCAGTATTATGTGAATCGCTGTTATATTCGCAGGCTAAGAATAACGTCTAGTAGCAGGAAAGTTAGAACACGGAACACAAGCCGGATTTAATTACTGCGTCTAAGTGCACAAGTCCCGGAAGGCGAATGATGTCAAAACTAGAAATGGTATCCGGTGACAACGGTACGGTATCTGGTAATAGTTCTAATAATCATAACTCAGAATGAAAGAGCAATTACTCTAAACGCTAAAACAAACACGAACGACTTATTCGTTCGTGTTTGTTGTAGTTTTAGAAACCCTTAAAGCCTTATAGCCTTAATTGTGACTATAACCAAACAGGTATCTAAAAGCCTAAATCAAAGACTGTATGAATACGACATTCTATTCCACCAATACTACTAGTAAAAGCTCTTGAATTGCATCATACAAGCGTAAACCCACCTTTCGTTTACAAAAAGTTTCCTATCAAGCGAGTAAATGAAATTCCGGTTTTATCGACAGAAATTATTGACGCAATTATCAAAACCATGGATGGCGCTGGATGCTTTAGTAGTAGGTGTGTGAACGACACAATAATACGAATAAAAGTTGTCGCTGGGTTCGTTCGTTGCTAGGAGACATCGAACAGTGCGGATGCACTCCGATACTTCCTTGGGCCACCCGACAACATTACTAGTAATAGATACAGGTTTGTCGACCGGACATCGACGTGTGAGTTTATAGCTAGACGTAGTATTAATATTTCAAAGAAATTCATTTGAATCGTACTTTCAATTAAAGTTATTACTTTAAATGTGGCCCTACTTTGGATGTCCCAAATAGGGCCACAGTGAAAACACGTAATGAATATAATTTCATGTCTAAAACCAGTCAATGAGAACTTTCTGATAATCATCATTAAGTTTGAAAGCGCTTTAATAGAAGGGTTAAGTGGCGCGAAACTTCAATAGAAATCATGTTTTTGATCAAAGCAAATCAAATTGAGGGGATTGCTGCGATCTTACGTCAATCTGATGGAGAAACACGATCAAGCCTATCAATCATGGTAGTCTCATTGAAAAGGGTGGCTTGTCAATGTGTCGCGTCCAAAACGTAAGTTCAATTTATTTTGGAGTAGTGATGCATGCGGCTTTGTCGATACCTCCGAATCGTGAATTACTTATCGAAAGAGTAAAAATTTACCATTACTTAAAAATTATGTTGAATTAAGTTTGATTTCTATTAAATTACAGAAAATGCGATGTTATGCAATGCAACAGATAAATAACGTGAAATTAATTTAGCGGTTTTAAGCCCTGCTGTGGGAATGTTCCGATTTGTCAGCAATTACAAATGATGTATCAATAACATCAATAAGCACGTATTGGAAAGACTTTCTAATATATGTTTAAGCACTACTAAAGAACGAACAATTCTGGATACAGTCGCAAGTTCGCAACTCTATCAAAGTAGTTGAACTCTGTCGAACTTGGAATAGTCAAGTTTGCAACGTACTCAAAACCTTTGAATCCAATTGGAAGTGTAGAAACAGAATTGTTGAGCAGAACTTGCTATACTTCAAGTCCACAGGGGTTTATATTACCTACTTACATAGGTAAATAATAAATCCTTATGTATAAAACAAACCAAGTGACATTGGAGATATACTAGTCTCCCATATTCAAATCAATTTTAATATTTTACGAACTCCAATAAATGTCTGCTATAAACAAATAATTGAGTAAAGCGTAGTAAGTTAGTAGATAGAGACATACAGTAGAAGCCAGATATATTTATAACAGATATAAAGTACCGTTCTGAACTGGGAAAGGTTGCCCTGTTCGTAACTCAACCAGACACGAGCAAAGTCGAACAAGTTACCCGTAATATGTACTTGCCAATGCATCAAGCCATCTTCCAGCAAGCCCAATGAGGTCAGCATGTTGCACGGTTTTGAAAGACAGTAATTGGAAGAAAATTAATAGGTTCCTCGGTCTTTTTCGAAAGTAGTTCAATAAATCAATCACTGGACATAAAAACCGAGACACATTTAAGGCTAAAATAGCAGATAGAAGTCAATATATACAGCATAGAAAAAATATTCCGAACCAGCTAAAAATATTCTCCTTAATCACATCCATAAATGTGCTGCAGAAAACGAAGCAAAAAGCAGCGATGTCGTCCCGTTATTTAAGAGTTAAAGACTGTTTCACGAATGAACTGTACATACACAGAAGAGTTGAGCTCTCATACACGTGTTTGTACTAACTTGCCCAAGAGTACAGTTATCTGTGACGGCCAATATTTCGGAGCTGCATGCTGCAGTACAAATATTGTTCGAACGTATTTGTATTGTTGTAATTAATAGGAACCGGTTCGACCACTTTCTGTTTAAATGCCTCGTTTTACAGTACAAGTGCTTAGGTTAAGTTCGACTAATATTATCTTTCTTGGATTCGTTTTATTTCCTTTGGTGTGTGAATACTTTTCTCTATTGATCTAATAATCTAGATAAAAAAACGAACCACCCTTCAATTCCTTTACTAAACTCAATAAAATCTTTTCAGGTTTCGTCAAAAGGAGAATCTGCCTTCGGCAAATACAATTTTCTTTATTACATTTTCGTAAAAGCCCAAGTGCTGAAATGTATTCGAAATATGTCCCCGTTTGTCAAATATGACGTGACGTGACATCACAGCCGCGGGATATAGGGCAGGCGGTGGGTCACGTTAAAAGCTCTTAGTTACAGCGCACCTCGACAAGACTACGAAACGAGGGCAAGAGCGTGACTACCAAGTACCATGTGCAATTTGTACTAACAACACTACCGTTCATGCACACCAAATGCGTTTTACTACATATATGGAGAAAAGCCACGTTTAATACTACCGCGGGTAAACAACCGCTTACGTTTCGAAATAACTTAAACCATAATCTTCGTGCATGTCTTTATAGGTAACACAATATTGACTCAGTACATCACTGAGATCTGTTTGCTAAGTAATCACTAGCAACATCTAAGCCAACGTACGGGAATATGTAGGCGGTACTACTGAAGCTAATAAAATAATAGAGAGAAAATTGTTCCGAGGTAGTTCAAAGGTGACACGAGCGGGAATGTTTGGAGGCGATGCAAACAAAGGTGGCTAGGCAACGGAACGTGTTCCGAAGGTAATCACGGTTGCGTTGTGCAATAACGATTTTCTACGCCAAGCCCGACGTTTGAACAATGAATGCATGGAGCAAAATATTTACATCGTTGTCAAAGATTTTACCAATCTTCGTTAGATTCGAAACGACAGATTATAATGAAGAATATGAGGTTAATGCATAAGAACTAAACAGGAAATAGTTTGAAATGCAATACCGAAAATAATTCGATGAATAAAGTTAAAATGTCGCACATAGAGATGCGGAAAAAGAATTCAAAACTGGGCATGACTCAGTTTTTATTCGCGATTTTGAAGATATGAGTACACAAAAGAAAACTAAATCAAATGGTAGATGGAATCGTGCCGAGACTTGGTTGCATAGTAGATAGCCCAACATTCACCGACGCAAGGTCACGATCAGCCAGTATGACGGCACTTAATGTTGCTACTTATTTAAATGCAACAGCCCAAGTCCGATTGCAAGCGGGTCGGAATCCGCATAATCGCGGAATAGAACGACTACAGAACATGCACATTCATGCAAATTCTGACGATGTGTGCTGTACTTTCAGAACTGCAAGCTGTTTTTACTTTTAAACACGTTTTACATTTTATCAAACTATTTTAAGTCCTCTTTTATCTTAAAACAACTGCTTCAATTAGGTAATGATAAGATAAATGCAAAGAAGCGACAAAAATGAACACAGAAATGCGCGTAAGGCGAAGAGATTTATTTCACGAAGTTCAATTTATTCATGGCGCTCACGATGTCACCTGTCGAAGACAAATTAGAATGGTAGTTAAAAGGTCAATATCATAATACAGTCCCATCTGTATGTTAAATCGCAGAGGTCTTTGCGTATCTACGTCAGTCATCAACTGAGTAAATAGCAAAGAACAGAACAGATGTACAAAATATGTATTATTGTAATAACACCTTCATTAGGCAGTTCAAATTATTCATATTTGTATACGTTATCTTAATGAATTATTAAATTCTCTTAATCCATCATGTTAATTACTTAGTGTAAATAGTTACTGTCCACAACGATAATTAGGACATTTGCTAATGACAATATAATTGCTTCATTCTTCAAGCTCGTTTCTTGTACTTATCAGTCGATTATGATAATTAGAAAATTTTTATGCCAGCTGCCGTCTGCAGAATGTCGACAAAAACTCTAATTAAGAAGCCGAATTCTGACAGAGCACTTATCATCTATAATGGACCAAACGATTTCCCTCCGTCAATGTTCACTGAATTTTCTTTATCTAAAATTCGTTCTGGGTTCCGTTTAGAAAGAAAAATAATCAAGCTCTAGAGTGATGTTTCAATTGGAATCAATCGCATCAATGAAAACAATAATTGCATCGCTCGTAACGGTTTCTTCCGGCGTTTAGGAGTTGATCGCGATGATTCAACATACAAAAGTGCCGATTACCAAAGTAATTCATTCGCACGGGGTCAAATGACTCACAACTCACAAGTCTATGCCCACTTGAACATAAACCTATCGAAAGGATAATGAACTGAACTTAGATGAACAAAACAAAGAATAATTAATAATGAATTGATGAATACGGGTGGCCGGTAAACAACGAGTCATGATCATAATTAAATTAAGTCATAAACATAGGGAGGAAGCGTGAAGCATTTTAGTTGTCAAAGAGATAACCCGATTTCCTGTCAAATGTTTTCATGGTCTGTTATTGGTCAGTAGTCGGGGTCAGTTCGATATTGGTATTACTATGATTCTACAAAATAATAGGTATCGTAAATCGTTCCTCTACCAATAGTCCAAGATTTGTTATCATAGTAGTTTTCAATGACAGACTTTCAGTTCATAAATCTAAAACTTTAATCTACGTTGTAATTCTTTTGTCCAGGGTATACGTTTCACCTGTTTTCGGTTTACGATGATACGTTTCTTAAACATACACGAAAAAGGTGTGTCCAAGACAGGTGATCAGAATACTTTTTTGTGGTAGCTACTTTTAATTACGGATATGCGTGGTATATATTAATTGCCCAATATTATTATTTATTGCTTTTGGAAATAAGATTTTCTTTTAATGGAATTAAGTGTATCGATAGGGTTTGAATTAGTAATTATACATTTATCTTTAATATTATGTAACATTGCACGCACATAGTCTTTGTAAACACGGCCAAGTCAGCACGGCCAAGTGTTTCAATGCAATCGCATCAAATGAACCGTACCAACAGAAACAATAGGCAATAATTTACACATTAAATGCACGGTTACACAGTGACTTTACTATTTATTTTAAATGTTCCGCACTTATAACTTGGAGGTACCTCTCTTGTTCATATGAAAACTTTCGGTGAGTCTGTATATGAGCTAAAATGTCAAGTAATTAAAACAATTTCATTTGTTACCGAACCGAATCTATCAATCAGAATCATTTCGAAGGATACTGCTAATCCATTGCCTCATATGTTCGAAAAATTTGCCTGCAACTATCCCGCGGCTTGCCTAACAGGTGAAAGCATATCCGGCTATTAAACGAATATTTTTGTTTTCAATGTTTTGAAATTATACAAAAAAGCTGCTCATAATTGCTGGGAATGTTCAGTTAGATATAATATTGAAATAGCAATGGAATGTCAAAATATTTGACATTCACGTATTGATACCGGTTAGGTGATGATTCACATATCGTGAGAGAAAACACAGGAATAAACGTTATTTAAATAAAAAGTATTAATCCAATATTATAAATAGTTAATGGGGCTTAAAGGTGCTTAAAGTGTAATTAGATCATAAAGTTGTACCGGTTATACAGCTTCTGGCTCGATACCACAAAATCTAGTTTACAAATCGCGTGGATTAATAAGTTGTTAATAATAACTTAATAAAATAGGTGTAAATTAATTTAAAATCTCTTAATTTATTTATACTACGTTGTTTTATCATAAATATGTACATGTTTGTGATAAAGCAGATTAGTAAGTTTGGTTCAGTGTTTGGTTGTACCTAAAACTGTTACGAACTTTACTGCGACGCTTTAGTTTTAAGGCTCATGCAAACAGGCGCGATGCGATAGCACGACGGACGAGGCGACTCTTGTAGAACAAATTACATGAAGTTTTCATAGAAATTGTATCACTAGAGTCGCGTCGCGCCAGTTTGCCGGAGCCTTTACTGCACTTGAATAAAGCTTTATCGCTTATTACATAAAAGGCCTACTCGGCATCGTAAAAAAGGTCAATTTTTTTAGTATGTATAATTTTAGTATGTACCATGTATTTTAAAAAAAGGTTCCGACGAATTGAGAACCTCCTCCTTTTGGAAGTCGGTTAATTATGTTCTTGCATATTGAGGTGTATTTAAATTACTGGAGACTAAATAATGATTGCAGCCTTCAAAGATACCAAGCAATTTTTATTATGACTTCCACGACAATCATATACCTAAAGATGAGCTCCCAGACCGAAATTATATTTTAATTGTGATTAATCAATAGGTGTACATGCCGTTTTATTGATGTACATTGTACATACCTATTCAAATACACCATTTAAAAACTCGATTACCGTCTCATGAATTTACCTATAGACGCCAAGTTTCTATAAATACTAAGGTTTTCAGTAAGTAATATTTAGATAGGTACTATACGTGCAAGAATAAATTAAATGGCCATGTCTGTATAGCTCTTTGCGTCAGACAAAATTTACACGCAGTAAAATAAAGTAAGTTTTTTAGGAGAACATAAATCCCATAAACATTTAATCTCAAAGATTTAGTTAGTGCTGTATCAAGTTCTCGGCCGATTCCGACACCGGAAACAACAGTCCTTATAAATTGAATTAAATCGTTCTTCGCTCACATAACACTTGAAACAGCAGTAAAAAACCTAAGACTAAAGAAAGCGAATTCAAATCACCTGCTTAGTATGTAAAAGGACACCTGCCTCGGCAGATGGCTAACGAAAACCGCCCCCTTTATGATGGGGTTCGAGGCCTACAGCGAACTTTTACTGACTCATACATATGTGATCCACACAAAGACTGAAACAAATATCCTTTGGTAACCAAATACCTGTTACATCATATCGTAGTACTACGGGTTTCCTTAAAGATTTTGCATTCCTTTTTTGAAACGAGTAACGTGATTCCGCGATAAGGTTTATTTAATTGGGCTGTTGCAGTTTAGTGCTTCAAAGAAGGTACCTATTACGTAAACGGAAAAGGTAAAAGAGAAAAAGCAACGCATGTAGTCGCGTGGGTCCGGTTTGGTGCGCCCGCGTCGGCAGCCCTGGAATGTGACCCAGACCTCGATGGGACTCGAACTGACTCATTTGAACGCACTTTTTTTTAAACTACAGTTTGTCGAGACAACATCCCGGCCTTTAGAAAGTCCACTAAAATCCGACGACGTGGGTGCATAGGTAAACAGGATTACACACGCCTACACGATTTTTTAGTCATATAACATCCCACATGCATGTTTGATTTCAATTTATTCACGGTTGTTATTATATTTATCCGTCAATCATACGCCTGCTATTACAAAATCTAATCAAACGCCAACTAGGTAGAATAGAAATGCTCCATCTTTAAATGCAAAAAAGTTACGCAACAAAGACCTTAAATACAAACGAGGTCAAGGGATTATTGCAAAGGTGGCAGAATATAATAGATTTGCTATTTCTAACTGTAAAAAAGCAATACCGCCTCTAAACAAAACGGCTATAATAACATTTTATTTGAATTAATACAATTGAGTGTCTGAAACTGTTATCTCAAAGCTTTGAAGGATAAAACGAGGCGGTGAGCTGCGAATTCGCTAAAAAGATTAACGCGAGACGGCGACTTTGCTCCGACACGGATTTATCAAGCGGTGAAGCGGCTTCTGAATTTATGTATAACGCCTAGAGACGGATTTACTCTCTATATTCAACACATTTATCTTATCAAAGGAAGTGCATTGGAGTGGGAATAGAGAAGGATCGAAAGATTAAAGGATCCAATGTAATTTATGTTTTTATTTCACACCACTTTCTGATAACTTATGGACAAGAATGTAAGGGACTGAAATGCGATATCGATTTGCATTTTATTGGTTTCGTGCAGCTAAAGGGCGTTTAGATAGCTTATTATTATAAATCCGATAAATAAGAGAAAAAGTCAAATGATTCCCCTCTAAAACCTATCAGGGGCGTTACTAACTATCCCAAAAGTCAACGGAACGTGCCTTAGATGGTGGGTGTCACGTTTCGCGCATTTTTTTCCTAAATGCCGGGTCTTTGTAATAGTTATCTAAACACGCACATTTGTCCCTCGGGGTGACGCAGACACTCACACACGACCTCATCGTCACTTAAACAGCCCTTTGGTGGAACCGGAGAATTCATGGAGCTTCGACGGTCCAGACATAAACTAAACACTTGGAATGTTTACCGTCCGGAGATCTAGAACCATCGTCACATAAGACATAGTCCTGTCTTTATTTATTGACGCATCTAGGGATCGACAAAATGAATGTTTCCTCTATTTACTCATATTGCTGTGACATACTTGAGATATGTGACAGGAGTCGGTTTATTCGATATTTTCTGTCTCATCTCATGAAATATGAATGGGTCTTATCAGAATTTCTATTAATATTCTCTTTTTCTATACATATAACTATACTCTTGAAAGAAAAATATTCAAAGGACACGTTCAGATGTCTGAATTTGAAGAAAAAAGTTTAAAAAGTGATGTTTATTCATTGTAAAGCTGTTCAAAGAATCGGTCACATTATTTTAAGATATTATGTCCTATTGTGTTTGCTGACAATGCATCAAGAAACGTGAGGGATCGGTTTTGTGCAACAAGCTGAGCACGTGCGAGGCTCGGCTTTAGGGAAGAATAAATAATTAAAGAACAGTGTTGTCCAGGAAAAGTGTGTGCAGGCCATTAGTTAGGGGGAATGTATTACTACCGGTACCAGTATGCTAATAAGTTGGCATCTACGATCGGCACCGTGCCGTTTAGGTGAAAGTCACCTTAGAAACTATGCAACTTCGATAATATATTAAATAATCACTTAGATACCATTATGCAAGGATCTAACTAAACATAGGCAGAAATGTTTCTGTTTTTTTTAACTAGTTGCTACTTGTTCCTGTTCCACATTTTAGTTTTAAATATGTAGTGCTGTAATTTATTACAAATATGTACAGTGTTAATGTTATCATTCTATAAAATATTATTTTACAATAAACATTGTTATTCATACGATATGGTGTTGTACGGCCCTAAATACTCCAACATTCCTTTAAACACGTTTACATACCACTTTTAATTTAAACGAAAAAACAAATAAACACAATTTTCAAACAAATATAGCTTGTTTTATTCACTTTCACACTTTTGGACACAAAATGCACTTATAATTCGCGACTAAAGAACGGAACACGAAAGCGCGCGACCGGTCAGCATTCGAAGTCGAGTAACTTTGTTGACAAGCGCCAAGCGCACCTCCGCCGCCATGTTTGAAGGCTTCGGCAATCTCCGGCGGAGCTCGGCTATCTTCGGGAGTGTACACTACCAACGTTACTCACTGATTCAACGGAGTGGTTATAATGAACAAGTCCTCCTCTCCTCTATTCAAACATCTTTACGAACGCATTGAATACGAGACGTTTTATTTTTGTTAGAAATGTTCGCATTTCATAAATAGGTTATATTCAATTGTTTTATGTTAACAATACTTGTAAATACTTTTGTAAAAAAAAACAAGTTGAGTTATGGATAAACAACGAACAAGTAGGTAAATCCAGACAGAAAAAAAACACATCTTATAAACTCAATCCAATTGAAAAATTCTGTCGTGTAATATACGGTCGTAAGACTCGTAGAGATGTGCTACGCCATTTTTGTTAATTTGTTAATTCGAATTTAAACGAGCATTATTCATTTTCTTTCCCAGGTTATAATAAAACACACCATAAAAACTTAAATATGTAAATAACACAATGCCATATTAAATAAATAATTTATTGATGTTTTGAAAAGTTAGTATTAAAACAATTTATCGTGTTCGTATACACATGCTTCCCTTTCGAGAAAAACAAACTAACGTCGTTTATGTTTTTATTGAACCATAATAAAAACAGTTAATACAACTAAAAAATAATAATTTACCCTAATGATTTTTATAAATGGAGCTTTCACCTACGAAACTTCGTAGCGCTACGGGCTACGAACGACACAAACGCGTTACCTTTGTAAACCTAACAATAGAAAGTAAAATAAACGTCTTTTTATATAAATACTTTAAAAAAATATAGAAAACAATATTCAAGGTTAGACATTTAAATATTTTATACGTTTCCGCATTCTGCGGCTGGCTATACACGTTACGACGTACCTACCTACTTTAACTACTATTGTTTTCAACCAGCAAAGTTTGACCTCTAGTTCCGCTTTAAAATATGCTTAATGAGCTTTTTTATAAAAGAGCATGTAGGTCTAATAAAAGTGGTATCGAAGTGCGGTTCCTTTCGTGGCCAGTTTTTATTCGCCGCAGGGCACAAGTACATGAATAAATCACGACAAGGCTCGGCATTATGCGAGAGGCGATCGCGTCGGTCATGAACCTACTAAACTGGTTCTTGGTCGTATTGTTCTTAGTTCACATCAAGGTAAAGACGTTACAAACCTACATATTTCTATAAATTTATGCGATATTGGAGGACATTGATGAGGTTTTCTGTAAATATTGTTTTCCTTAAATGACATGACACCTATTTGGAACTATTTAAATAAAATTTAGCGTTGTACTTTGTAAAATCTTAAAAAAAATAGAAATAAAATCTAGGTTAATTCTAAGATGTTATAGGGATAGGGACTTAATTTAAAACAATACAAATGAAGCGTGTAATATAACCATAATGTTGTGAGATGTAGCGCTGCTGCTGCCATCTAGCGTCAAGTAGCAGAACTATAGTTACTTTACCTTTTCGTAGAGGGCGGTACTAGTAGTTTACGTGTTTGATAGTTGTGAAACTTACCTGAAACAATACAATTTAAACCATTAATACATGTTTTTATTAAAATACAGGTAACATACATATAACAGATGCATACTTTGGCCCATTTTAATACAAGAAGCCGTTGCGAAATTGATTTATTACTTTCCTACCCCACACTATAATTACTCAGTCGCAGTTCATAGGAAAATTATTATGTAGATTAAAATGAGTGTTGGTACATATCGGTTGGCCGGTATTGCAAAATATGTACTAATTTACATAGAAACTATCATTTCCTGCGTACGGCATACTTTTCACATGCGATAACACTGGGCTGCCATAGTTATTGTACCGGCTTATTCCGCACTACATTTTTTTTACTATTCAATCACTATTTCAAATGAAAATTACGAACTGAACGTTACACGTCGCTCACAAACAGGTTAATTATGATCATTATTTCATAGCGTAATTATCCTTGAAGCTATAGGATTTTACAACGCGCATAATAAAATTGAACTTGAAAATTATGACATAGATAGGTGAGGAAAGAATATTATTAGGTTAGTAGGTAGTAGTTGTAAGTTAGACAATAATAGGTAGGGAGTGGTTATTATTATACAAAAAAACTAGTGTGTTTATTTAAATATGTTTTAAATTTAAAAGTGAACATTGTTTTGTCCTACTACAGACAGTGTGGAGCTTTAACATGTATTCAAACAGCGCATAAAGAAACACATATAAATTCAAATAAAAAATGCGTTTTCTTTCATTCACAAGAGTGACTACAGCTATTAAACTAACTGTATAAAAATTCTCAACAACGCACAATTACTGAAATAATGTTCTTTTATGAATGACGTTTGACAAACGCTGCTCATATCAAAAACTAGCGGCTTGCCAAGAAGGAGATATAAATAGAAGACTAGAGTGCAATGCACGAGACAAATCAAAACATTTCTGACCAACGGCAAACTTGTGTTTGACTCACACAAAGAATAGCAGACATCTTTCCTTTACAATTTTCGCAACAGAAATGAGGAAATTGTTAATTATCTTTACTTTTCATAAACTTTGGTGAACAAATATGGCGATTTCAATTCTGAAAAACTTTGTGCTTACAAAAATAATTCGAAAGTCTTCTACAAAGATGCGGAAACTCTGATTTTCGTAGCTTAATGTCCTACATGAGTAAGTACCTACCTTTATTAACTTTTGTCACCTCTATGGTAGAACAACTGCAAAGAATAATTGAGTTAGCAGAAACTAGGGAAAGCAGGTTACTAAAGTACCAGCAAACAATGGACTAGCATACTTGTGCTGGTGCATACTGTTGATTCGCACTATTGACATGTAAGTCAATAGGAATTTGAAATTATTGCTTGGAAGTACCTAACGCATTTCTTACGTAATACCACAGCATTATTGAGATAATTTCTGAGCGCAAAACTACAAAGTTACGATAATGACATAGATGAACGTCGATAAGTATGATAATTGTGATATTTTGATGAGCTCACGAGTGAGCTCATGCGCGTCTACACCGAACGCGCTTGAGTGAAACGAACGTTTTAATTGTCACAATTTACTTTATAATTGAACATGGCACGCCGAGCTGAGACGAGACACTACTCCGAACCTTATCGTGATGCACAGTAATGAGACTAAGAATGTTTGTAAGTTTGTAACTGAGAAAGTAAACCTAACCTAACCGAATACCTTCGTGCTACAGCTGTTTGTGATGACAATTAGCACGTGCACCTATTTCCTGGCTTCTAAATCTCATGCATATGTATGTAGCCGGACGACAAAGGGTACATGTTGGCTCTTGGCTCACAAAGTTACATGGCTGCCGGGCCCCGGCTTCCGTCAGTAATGATAAACTCACAAAAACCAGACCCCGCAACAAGATGTCGGAGATAATACAGGATTGACAATATCGATGTCGACGCACTCGGCGGATGCTAATAATTAACGAAATATCTTGATTCTACGTGACTTCATTCAAACAAGTAGCGGGGCCGCTTTTTGTATGTTGAAATATGACTTGGTGGGAATTGGACACGATTTTTCTACGATAAAAGGTAGGCCACAGTTGTGTAAACGTAAGTGCGATGTAGATTATAATCGTCTTGCGAGGCCCACTTAAATTGCTAATGTTAAGAAGTTACACTAAGCTTCTTTATGTGAATTGAATTCTTATCCCAAGGTATCAATTTTTGTTCATGTTTAACCGACTCCAAGTCGCATGACCAAGTAGCTATGAGAATATGAGATATAATGTCCATGTTCTATAATATTACAAAGTCAGCAGATCGTATAAATTAAAAAATACATTAGTCAACCCTCTAAACTCATCCCTTTGATATGAACTCATTGTTTACATAACCTTGATATTATTATAATTTGGGGCGGAAGCCGTGACTGGTACTGTGAAGGGTTGTAAAGACAGGAACACAGGAAGCGGATGTGCGGCGTTTGCGCGCGCACATAGCAAGCACAGGTGCGGCGCCCGCGCAACACGATTCAACTTCAAACTTTGACGTGGGCAATAAACACGTGACTTTTTTGTTTTAATAAGACGTGCTTAGAATATATCTAAATATGCCAGCTAATTTTAAACTCTATTAAAATACAGAATTTAGAAGAGATCCGGTTGCTACGTCTGAGGATACTTACTTCTTTATGCATTCAGAAGCCATAGTCACCCATTATTAGTGTGCAATTGCAAAATAAATCCGTGATTTCAACCACATCTTGGTAGGTAGATGAATATATAATTTATAGCGCTAGAGTCTCTACATGCAACTAAACTCACAGTTATAATGTTCAAAGTCTGAAGAGATAAAAAGATAAAGCACACTTGTTATGAACACAATGAGAAAAACTGTATGTAATACAAGATAAGATAAAACACAAGGAAAACAACGACCACATGAATGGACCTATCAACACTTCCTATAAAACAGATGATATCAATGATAGTACATACATAGGAGTTTGACCTCTATTGTCATGGAGTTACATTGAAAATCATTTCAGATGCTATGAATCGGCGTAAGTACATAATACGTCAGGCTACCCACGATCATGTAAGAAGGCAGACGTAATATACCTATCCGGTGGTACAGTGAGTCATAGTTAGCGAACACGCGAATATTACTGCGAATCAATGTCAAGATCGTATCATTCATATTATCACCTTGAATTTTTTAGCGAATAATGTTCGTAATAATGTTAGCGTTGATTGTTATGCTAACACCTTTCAAATGTCGTCGTTCTTTATGATTTTGGAGACTGTATTCATGAATGTTATATCTAATACCTTTAAACGAGCAATTCTTGTAAATATGTATTTATTAACCGACTTCCAAAAGGAGGAGGTTCTCAATTCGTCGGAACCTTTTTTTTTTTTATTTTTTTTATGTATGTTCCCCGATTACTCAAAGATGGCTGGACCGATTTGGATAAAAAATTTTTTGTTTGAAAGGGTATACTTCCCAGGTGGTCCCATGATCATCAAGTCAGGATCTGATGATGGGATCCTGGAGAAATAGAGAGAACTCTTCAAATTTTATAGGCACACTTGAAGCAATTTGTGTAGTTTTTGGAAGAGTACTTTCTCGGAGTGGTTCCACTTCAATTTGGTGAAGATCTGATGAAGAACTTCGGAGATAGGCAACGGAACTCCTCAATAAATGATAGCAAATGGACAGGGATTGCTGAAATCTCATGTGTGTCAATTGTTTACACCAGTTAATAACATAACATCACGCCGGTACGCTGTGAAGGGGTAAGCACATGTGAGCCACTAAAAAGTGAAAAATAAAAAACTTTTTCAAAAAAATAAACAACCGACTTCCAAAAAAACACTAAAAAGTGAAAAATAACTTTAATTTCGGAAGGCGGTGACAAAAAATTAAAATACATATCCAAAGTCACCGACTTCCGAAATTAAAGTTATTTTTCACTTTTTAGTGTTTTTGTATATACATAATCTGAATCTCGGTAACGGCTCCAACGATTTTCGTAAAATTTTGTATGCAGCGGTTTCGGGGGCGCTAAATCGATCTAGCTAGGTTTCATTCTTAAAAAACGAAAAAAAAAATACCGAGCAAAGCTTGGTAATACCAGATATTGATTTTTATAGATCACGCCAGGCTTCGTCAGGTGTTTCATGCATCATGGTGCCTCGTTAGTCTCGTGGTCGTAAGCGCTAATGCTGAGCATGAGATGAGTTTGGGTGGGATTCATGGGTTTGATTCATAGATCGAGCTAAGTGTTATTCGGTTTTTCTATCTGGAATTTCTCAGTAGTAGCCTGGAGTCTGGATTTGTGCCTGGTTGATGGGAATAGGCTCGCCCCCTATTACATGGGACTTAAACATAACTAGGCAAATGTGGGTGTAGGCATTATAGGTACATCTCTGCCCAACCTTTCGCGGAAACAAGGCTTGAAGTTATGTTATGTTGGCTCAATGAGATGTCAGCAACAACTGATGGGGCTCGCAAGGGCCGATGCCTGCCAGGGGTTGTTCGAAAGATATACCGCGGCCCCTGGCACACAGGCAACTGAGGGAACATGGGTGGGTTTTAGTCAGTAAAAGTCTGACACGCCCTCCTGCTCCACCCAGAGCGGGAGAAGTCATCTGATGATTTCCCAGCCAAAAAAAATAAATAAATAATGTTATGTTATTAAATACATTGCACGTTTAAAGTTTAGTTAACTTATCAAGTATTCTCTAAAACGCTCCAGGTCTTTTCATGCAGCCTTCATATTAAATACATTAAAGAGTAAACGTTAAATAACTTCTCAAACATTTCTCTAAAACGCTTTAGGTCTATTTGTTTGAAAGCCTTCAACTCGAATCGAAATTAAAGTTAGTTTACTCGTACTTTCAGTTTGTTGTTAGTTTATGATTCTTTACAAAAATATCTACTGATCTTATAAATTAAACTTCATCATATTCCTCACAATCCCTACAAACACATTCGAAGCTAGATGCATCAACAATGTTATTCCGCGGCAGGATTATTTCTGGCACTGAATCTTCAACCTTAGCGACAAGAGTTGAAAATCGAACAATACAACACAAAATTCGGTTTTCGACGCGCCTGAGAGACGACACACGATAACTCTCGGTGGAAAATCCAGTGCACGAAAAAATCCCGCCGTGATTTTATTACGTCCGTGTGAATGTCGACTCAGAATTAAATTACACACGTATAAAGTTAGATACGGTTTTACTTATGGCATTCACAATCTGTGGTTAGCGGTCAGTCTGACAGTTAGATCACCCGCCTGTGATATGCCGTAAATGTACGTAATACCTTCCTTATATGCAAGATACATTTACTTGTATCTATGCGTTGTGGGTATATGAGACCATCTGTGTTTTTGCAACTGAAAGTTGTCACACATAGTGTGTGGGCTTTCACAACCCAAAAGGTAGCTTACAAATACCCTATTTGTTTTTCTTATGCTTCTGTACTAAATCATCATATCAGCCGAAAGACGTCCACTGCTGGACATAAGCCTTCCCTAAAAGGAGGGAATTTGCCATAATCGCCCTGCTTGGCAGGCGGGTTGGCGATCGCAGTGTGGTGGTCAAATGCATAAAGAACGCTGCTGCACATTCTCTAATAAGTCGTTTAGTCGCCTTCTACTCCACCCACGAGAAAAAATGGGACGGTGCTATTCCTTTACGTCCGGCACCACACGGAACCTGTACTAAATAATTATATATAAATATGTATGTAATAAATGATAAACGATTTTATATCTATCTGTAAAAACACTCACTACTATTTGTACAAACACTTTTCAAAGTCGACAAAAAAAAGTTAAATGGCGAAGTAGTAATCGTACAGCTCAACTCAAAAATTAAGGAGCTCGACGATTTCACGAACACATACCGAGGTCATTTGAGTAGGCCGCAAAACTTACACAAACTGACCATGATTACCTTAAACTAACAGAGAAAAAATAAACTAAGTAATGAAACTAAAAATTTACTTTAAAAAGTAAATATTTATGTCATTGTATACAAAATGCATCAATGTCAATGTAAATAATTTTGGTCAGATTATTTCCGGACAAGATTGGTGTCTGAAAGGGTCTTTTGAGGAAAGAACCACACAGATTTGAGTGTCCTGTGTATATGCATCTGTGACATTGCACGACACCTATCATCAACCAACCGCAGGAATGTATAAAATACCCTCTACACTTTAATATTGGTAAGTTAGGCGTATCCTGGGCAGGCAGCTCCGCTACCACTTTTTGACTGGCTAATAGTTAGTGCTGAGACTAAAGAGGACTCAATCAACTCACCCTTCAGTAGTTCAATGCTGAACATAAGTATATCCCCACTTAATCTTATCTCTGATTTGTCGATGTTAGAAATTGTAATATCTGGTTGCATTTAATATCTAGCCCATTGGTCTTCTCCAGACATGTCCATACAATCCCAGCCAACTTTCCCGTAGCTTGTCCTTCCGTGAAATGGCCGACACATAGCCATATACCATAGGCATATACGACAGTACCACTTAAAATATATTTACCATAAAAACGACGTTTGATTTACATAATAAATAACAGACTGTAGTAAGCTTATGTAATATTACAACTTCCTTTAATAGGACCGGTTAAAAAATACTGGTTTCTTTAAAGAAGGTGTGCGAATTAAAAAATGTACTCTCATCTCAACAGCTATGTAGTATGTAGTTAGTTCTCTGGTTATACAAGATCATTTAATAATTATGTAATTTATAAACAGAAGACTGCTTTGGTTGTAAGACCACTCTATCATGTCAGACTTTAAGAGCTTTATAAAGCTTCTGAAATTTTGCACATCGTTCTTCCTAAAGAAAGATATGCAAATTAGATGCTGTATGCTATGGTGAGTGATATTAAAGGCTACAAAACAGGCGTGACGCGACAGCGCGACCCGACACTTGCAGAACAATTTCCATGAAGTTTTCATAGAAATTGTGTGTGTGTTGTGAGCACCAGCCTTCATACTCTTCACCTGCTGTCAAGCGTGTCGGTGACTATATAAACTAGTGCGAGCTGTTCAGCAATTAATAAATTTCGTTATTGAAGATTGATATATTTTTTTAACTAGAACTTAAATGAAAATGGAAATAAGTTTTTCTATGAACAGTTTTCATTTTCAACTTTAAGGTAAGTAAGAAATTATTTTACTTTAAAAATACTTTGTAATTATTGAGCTCTCATTACTTTTGAAATTAACTGTGCCTTTATCAACCGATTAAAATTACAACACGTCCATTTCAAACATATTAAAACTAATACATCCGGCCAACAGAACGCCAGATCACCTAACAAAAATAAAAGAAACAAATAGAATGATTTGTTTGTTGAACTAAATAGAGAACTGCTGAACAGATTCGGATAACAAATCTCCCGAGAGAAGCCAAACATCATCCCATTTATTACTCCGGGGAGAAACATAAACACCGGTGATTATTAATCTGAAGACGGTCTATAAACATATAGTTGTCGGAATTAAAAATATAATGATGGGTTCACTGACGGATAGGTCCGAGTAATGAGACCGTTAATTAATAAATTTTTCGATCTTTATATGTCAGGCCCCTTTGTGGGTCAGTGAGCAAATTAGATACGTCCCAGTTGTCATAGGTACGAGTACCCTTTGCTATACCTACTTAGGTAAGTATGGCCATAGAAATATTAAGAATGGGACAATCCGTACAAGTTACATAAAAGACATAGGGCAAATGTAGACATATTCGGATTCCACGATTACCGTGCACTAGGTATTCAGAGGTCAAAATGCAGTCGCTTTACAAAGAAAATGCAGCAGTACCCAACGAGAATGGAAGTGTCCAAAAGGGCTAGGTTTGCTTGGCATATAACAAGTCCCTTTTATGCTAATTTTAATAGTTTCTTTAATTAAAGATAATCGCAATAGCTAAGAGTTAAATACAAAACATCGGAAAGTTAACAGTATTGCATTCATGCATCCTAAGCACTTTATAACCAGAATAAAATGCATAATAATTACTTCAAAATGCCAAGCACGTGTTACTAAAATGTTATTCGTTCGTATAATGTAAACTTTTTGAAAGTAGGCAATTCGTGTTTACGGTTACGACCGATACATAAATTAAACTTCGATAATTGATTAGTCATTAACAAATAAGTCGTCAACTGGCGACGTAAATTAAAAAAAAAAAACACTATCAATATAAACATTTTTACACCAAAAAAAAACACTACAAAGTGAAAAATAACTTTAATTTCGGAAGTCGGTCTCTTTGGATCTGTATTTTAGTTTTTTGCCATGACTTTCGAAACTAAAGTTATTTTTGCTGTTCTTGGAAGTAATTTTTTTTTTGTAATTTTATCGTTCACTTTCATAGTAATAGTTACCTACCCCACACAAATTGAGAACCTCCTCCTTTTTAAAATCGGTTAAACATGGTGACTGTTCAGAAGTTTACCACCCCAGGCTAACAATAACCCTAAAACTGCGTGACATGTGTCACGATCGTTTACAAAATTTTAAACAAGGGGCCGACAAAATGAGTGACAAAAATATTGCTAAAAGTAGTTTGCTAGGGTTGATGGGCTTACCAAACGGATTCTACAAAAACATATTGTAATTTGCAATACATACCATTTTCATCCTGAGCTTCGAAATCCGCTAAGGATATATGTGTCAAATCCTCCACATAAACTTGTGGCTGTGTCCTATTCAAAGAGTGCCTTCCTCCGAGGGAGTGGTAGCAGCTTTCCTCATCATCTGCCGCCTCCTCTGTGGAGGAACCCTTCAAGCACGAGTGGAAACTCCGGGAGAGGCGCCTCTCTGTACTCATCGTCACTCATGTCCCGAACCGCTCACTAGTTTTCAACTTTTCCACGTTAAAAACAAGCAACTGCTGGCTATTTTTCATTCAACTGTATTTTTGCACTTTTCTTAACACATTTAACCTTCCACTGATTAATTGATTTCGTATATTACGTCACTTTCTGTATCTTCAGGGTTCTTGCAATAGGTCAATTTAGCGTTGAATGTTCCGTGTAAACTGCACACCTTTTTAGATAACACTGTTTATTTCACATTGTCGTTTCCTTATCATTCGTTATCGCGAAGGACTCTGTAATCGTAAGGATTCAATGATCTACTGCTCGAATGGTCTACATGCAAATAAACAGCGTTTAAAATTATAGTAGATACTAATTTATTCCTCGACAAGGCGTGTGATAGGCCCTATTCTGGTAAGAATGCTTAGTGTCACCAAAAAAGTAACTGCTTCTTCGCCACCGGTATCGCAACAGGAACTAAATAAATATTACGAATCATTTCACGTCTGTTATCTAAATATTATTTGCCTAAAATTTGGGCTCTTTGCATTACGACAGTCACGGTTAGACGAGCCGATACAATCAACGTTCACGCCATCACTAAAGCATTCGACATGCGTTATTTCCAGTTCTCAACACTACTGAATAAATCATCATTTTATTTTCGGAACGCGTAAATAATATCTATCTCAGTTCCAAGTATTGTGCATAAAGATAAAGGAGAACGCATTTAAAGCGAAAAGAAATCTCTTTATCTCAATTTGTTGAATCTCGACGTGGTGACTGATTGCAACATCGAAACGTACCAAAACGCGCGACAACCCGTAAAACACGTTACATGCAGACACGCAGGAAACATGACAGTTCAACGCACTCCCCAAGAATGGGGACCATGCCACATTCGGCTAATGAATGGCAGACGAACAAAGGAGCACATCTTTGTGGCGCCGTGGACCTATTCACGTATGCCTGCGACTGTCGAGTGTGTGATGTTTCAGTTTTTAGTGTCGTAACTTTTTAGTACGGCCGCCTCATCGTTAACTAAAAATACAATAACACCCCTTTTGGTACAACAGCATCACCCGCAAAAACAATGCAATCCCATATTTTCTCATCACTAGTAGCCCTGACCATTGCTTTAACAATGGTAATGACGGAACTAATTCATAAATTAACCATTAAGCTATTACAAACCAAAGATTTCATGACAATCTACCAAAGCTTTAACTAGACGAGCATTATGATTTACGAAATAGTGAAGCTGGTGAATAATGTAGACATAACGGATTACAGTTTATTTATTACGTTACGTCCCACATAAATTATAATTTAAAAAATCAGAGTTGACCGAGTTATTGATAAATGATTTGCAACTAACATTAACAAATATTGCAAAATATATTCAACCTGAACAATATGAATACCGACTATCAACAATCATATACCCCGGAATCATTGTTAATGTAATTAGCATTGAAAACACAATGCAGAATAAGGTCTATCATGCTACTTGCAGTAACATATAGGAACTGAATATCGAATGATATTCCACTCACAGCAAGATTATGTTTACGCAAGAATCCGGACGTGATTGTGAAAAAGTTAAAAAATATACATGACAAAGCTTGCACGAACGCCTTGCAGTACTTAGGCATGTGGGAACGCGAGGTCTCGACATAACAATTAGAGAAACAAAATGTGATCGAGGAAGAGACTGTTACGACTAAATTTTAATTAATACCGGATTGTGCCAAGTTGATGCGTTGACAAAAACAGTGAAATCTTCAACGACCTATTGTCTTAGTGGAAAGTTCTGCGTGGGAGCCGTTTACTACTTGAATCAGGCGTCGAGGAAATTGCGGAATCAAGCAGTGAACTTTCATGAGTACCTACTTATTTAATGTAGAAACAATTGGTGTTCTCCTGCTTTCACAGTTATTTTGTAAATTACTTAAACAACAGCTTAAAGCAGTCATTTGTTTTCAACAACAGCACATGGCTATTTTCGCCCATCGGCCCTCGCCGAGAGGGCTCCCTGATATAAACAATGCTACCAATTTCCCATTTTTCCGAAGGTCGTCTCAAGGTGCCAGACCACCCGGAACGGCTCGATATATTATTTAATAGCATTAAATTTAATAATGTTTCCATTTAGCTAAAATGAAACAATGGAACTCTGTTTCCGTAGCCATGGCAAAACGTAATAGGAATCTTGAAGTTATGGCTGTTGTATACGTCGTTAATGAGTTCATTATAGACGAATTTACTAAAAGCAAACATAGACTCTAAAAACAGAAATCCATTTGGCATAGTGCAGTTAATCAAGCCTAGCGTAACCGTAACACAGAGTCGGTACAATAATGGAAACGCGCGTGAGGACGTGGACTGGCACGAAGCCAATATTTTCCGTACGAGACCGAGATTTTCCCAAGATAAAGTACGCCAGGGCTCCGACCAGTGGCCTCAACATCGCATGTGCCACCTAAATCATTTTCAGATTATCAACACGAAAACGCCAACCGGGTTAAATCATAATGAGAACACTAAAATTATATATTTAAGTATGTCATAAACGACAACCTTGTCATACTCATAATCCAGATAAAGAAACCTTTGATTCGATAACTCGAGTGTTTTTGATGTTGACCTTTCTCTGAGATTACCGTCCGAACTGTAAGTATGAGATAAGATTATAAGAGCAGCCGATGTTTTATTTTCAGGAGTTAAATATAGAAAACTGTATGACATGTATCGCATGAATAGCGTCGGTTAATCCTCTAAGTGAGACCTGTTAAGTCTCCATTCTTACAGAGCCGGTTATAAATAGTGTTGGAGCAAATAAAATGCATCCGCTAGCGACAATCGTTGACATGTTAACTAATGATGGGTCAGGTATAAATCATGTTTATAATAGCGAGTCAACGCGAAGATGGTCGGAGGAAACGGTCGATTTGCGACGGATATGGCGATTGGAGCAAGTAGAGCGGCGTACGCGCGGTGAACTCGTGAACTGACTTATTAATCTCGCTTATTATGTCGGCCACACTACAATGCCGTCATTGTCCTACTCGCTACTGTCTGCTAATCATTGAATAGTTAACATTTTTTTGACATTTATTATGTTTGGCAAGTGTGTGTGTCTGAGTGTGACGCATGTATTTAGTTCTCGTATTGAGCAGCCATATACATTTTGGATGCAAAAACAAGTCCAGATTGTCTGTTTCTTGTCTTTAGCAGTCTTTAGTTAATCGGGTATAGGGAGCAAGTGCAGAAGTTGAAGGTTGGTTCATTTTTAGCCTTGGAATGTTGAAGTAACCGTCAGGGGTGGAGGGGGTGGGATTCAACAAAAAAATATGAAAGCTACTTCAATTTGTGCGATAAGGCGCACATTGCGCTGGATTGGAGGGTGGAAATGCAACAGGGCACTATGTCACTGTGAAGATGAACGGTGGACCATGGTGGAAGTACTTAAATGAAATTACTATATTCCACTATCAAAGGTAGCGAGTACTGAAGTCTACTCAGCATATTATGTATTTGTTGTGGTTCTACAAGTCATTCATAGCGCAACGTCTCATATTTCATACTTACTGAACTACGCACTAAACTCCTTCGTTACGTTGTCGTAATAAAATAGAGTTTTCGTAGTAATAGTCGTGTATAACCTTGTAAGTCAGCCATGATATGATATTTTCATCACCTTTATCGTCGATTAGCTTATAGGTTCTCTCTCTCTCTCTCTCTCTAGTCTCTTCAACTTTCTGAGCAAACTATACGGAGAGCGAATACTAATATAAATGCTAATTAAACTGTTGAAGCTATGCAATAAATAACGATGCTGTTTAATCACATGAAGAACATCACCACTAAAATAGAATTTACCCAGAAATAAATGTACACGTCACAGTCGTGTTGAGAAACTTCAAACACAACACAACACAACACTGGAATCCGTACGCGGACTGGTTATGGGCCTAATCAACATACACACGGAATCGCCCGACTTTCGTACTACAACGTAATTATAGCGCACAAAACGCCGCGTGACTGTCTCCATTGACAGATAGCAACATACTGACTGAACCAAGCGGCGTCGGCGACTCGGTGAGGCGCGAAGACAACCAAGAGCGGCGCGCGCGCACGCCTGTGCCCTCCGCTGCCAACCGTTTATTTACTATTCACAGTTTAAAAATCCGAACGTGCTCTAATAATCAACATGGCGCAGATAGGTCGAGAATACCTCAAGGTAGTATCATAGGGCCAAGGGTGAAAGATTTCATAGAACAAACATTTGTTCAAATAGGACAACATATAAAACTAGACTGTTAAACTAGATAAATTGAGGAAACACTCAACTGAATGAAAGAGAAATTAATGCAAATGCCGTTAATGGATAAAATTTATGGAAACCGGATCAATAATACTAGGTATATGGATAAAATCGAAAGTGAAAGTCAAGTCGTCGCCACACACAAAATCCACTCAAGAAACCTGTTAAAAGTTTGGAACACTTTTACTCTTACGAGAAAGAAAATGCCAGGTAGCCATGCCCGAGGTGGAAGGGAAACCCGGGGGCAAGAAACTCTAAAGGGTGGGTTGCGCCAACGCACTTGTGTAATTATTTTAAGCCCGCTAGACGAGGTCGGGTAAACAGAGAGGCTGACTGGAATGTCGGCCGCATATTTAAGGAGGGCTTCCACACTGTCATATAACACAGAAGCAAGACAATACACACTATATACACACATGCGTGTCTTTGTATAACTTGAACATGAATCAAATGTAACAAGACACCAAGTTTATCAGTGTTTTGTAAACATAAACATTCTTCCACTACGTCGTATATGTAAACGTATTCAAATTTCAGCTTCTTCAGCTAAGATTCCTAAGCTATCTTGTGATGATCCCTTGCAAAACAATATTAAACAGAAATAGTAGTAGTAGCTATATATTGAACAATAAAAATCCTCCGTTTCCCCCGAAAAGGGGTCATAAGTGATACTGATAACAAAGCTATTCTCAAACCTTTTTGAAGCAGTCTTTATTGAACTCTACCCTTTAACTATGTTCTCCTTTTTATTACAAATAACAGTACAAAACCATACTACTGTATAGTTACTGCATCACAAGGCAACCCCGTAGCAGCAGGTGGTACGCCCACCGTCTCACACCGGTTCACCTTAACATTTATTTGCGGGAATGTTTACCAGAAATAATAAAATATTGTTAGGGGCTCGTGCCTCGTGATCGTCTTCTGAAACGTAAAACCGTTGAACCTTGCCGTCATATTACGTCAGTCGTTCGTTGCAGATGGAAGCATTAAGGGGAATCTAGTGGCGGGCTGGAACTCACTGGTGAGCCTGGCTGAAAAGCACGCTGTCTCACCAGGAATCGGCTCCGACAGAGGCAATGTCTGTGATGATCAGTTAGACGCTAGTCTACACGCACAACGTTATTGAGTGAGATGCAGGATCATTTATAGTAATACAAGCGCTTTATGAAAAAGCCACTGAATAAATCAATGACCAATAAAGTTTATTGATTTTTTCGATATTTGAGCTTTGTCGGTACCGACTTGGTTTTGGAGATTGTACACGTCTTTTAATAGAATATAATAGAATAGAATAGAATATTTTTATTTCAGACAAAGTCCATAGGTAACCCTATGAACTTTGTCTGAAATAAAAACATTTAACAATTTTGCTTATCTTCTAGTGTTAGTAGAGATACAATTACTATTAAAAACTTAAAATTCAGCGTGGAGCTGCATCTATCTTCGCAACATTAATACTTAAATACGTGCGGGTTAAATTGGCAAGAAAAACGAATCTTTGTTGGATCATAACTTTTTAATGGCATTTTATTTTAGTATTCTGTTTCCGCACAAACAATATTAATAATGAGACAAAACCATACCATGTTTAATTTTATTTTTAAACCCGACACAAAAAGAAGGGTGTTATAAGTTTGAGCGCTATGTGTGTCTGTCTGTCTGTGGCACCGTAGCTCTTAAACGGGTCAACCGATTTGAATGCGGTTTTTTATATATTTTGTACAATGTCCAACAGTGGAGTAATACACTCCCGAAGTTTGTATGGAAAAAATGTCGACATGATTCACCTTAAAGGTATATTCTCCCAAACACTAGAGACGACTAACTAACTCTAAGATAAGTAATTATGTATTTGTACATTTTTGATGACGTTATGTACCTACTTGGAATTTTTCTTTAGCTTAAAATAAAATGTAGTGTACGGGAAAAACCCACTCTGGGATTTCATTTTTAAAACCGATGAGCTGGTTATGTGGCCAACAATTTTAATATTGAAATATCTAAACAAACCGCAATGTTGGCCTTTACTATACCAAATGTATTACATTTTCCTTAAAATCTTCGGGCTTTTAATTGTGAACAAAAAAATATCATTGTAAATATTACATGTTATCGCTGCACGATAAAATCCAAAAAGTTTAGAACGCGGGGTGAATGGTTAACTCATAAATTCAGCTAAATATTAACACTTCGTCAAAGTGTTCCGCCATTTGAACAACGGAGTTAGTTCCACTTCACAAGGTTAAATAAGAAACGCTCCAGCAAACACTATAATACCGACTACAACAAAAGGTCTACCAACACAAATCAAGTGTAATTAGAATTCGAAGATCTCAATTGGAACTATTTGAAGTCGTGACAGGACGCAAATCCAGTATCTTTTCCCAGTCCTTACACCACGTACAGGATAATAAGCAGCTGTTACTTACACTGCATTTATTTTAATTCCTCGATCAGTATGCGCATAAAAAGTAAAAAAGCGAATTTTTCCCATGGCAACACTTGAAACTGAAGGTATGTTCGTCGACGGCCTTGAGTACAGAACAATGTTACGTTTACGCTGCTATACATCTTGTATCGCTGGTTCACGATACCTTGTCACCCGATATCTTGTCGTACGAGATACATGTGAGATGCACTCGATAAAATAAACGGTCACATTCATCATCGGACGCAGGTGCGAGTATCTTTGAGAATGGCGGGCGAATGTTTTGACAGAAGCTATAATGCAATGGGGGATGATACAAGTTTGCATCTTATGGAAGCTAGAGATGTGTACGTGCACAGTTGCACATATATTTTCCAGTTTTATAGTTAATAATAAGTAGGTATTAAAACTTTAATAATCTTTCGAGGTGTGTCATCAGCGAATCTTTAAAGATAATATATGCATTTCCCAAAAGGTCTAATATGACGAAAATTGAGTCACAAAGTAAAATCATTCGATTTTGGTTATCTTACTTTTTCATTCTCAATGTCATTCCTACGAGGCTTGCTCTTGAGATCTTGTTTAGCGACTCAAGTCTTCTAGGTATATCGTCCGTCCGTCTGTCGGTTCCATATTTGAAATAGGCATACAATTGTCGAGCATTAACACTTATCTGTTGTTGATCGTTACAATCACAAATCCTAATGGATGCTAAGACCAGCTTACCGATGCTGCGTAGGCGCTTGTTTGGGCGGAGGTGGGTGGCTGAACTTGGCACGCCAGCGACTCTTGCGCAACTAATAGGTACGTACAAGCCCTTCTATATTCAATGACAACTC
Source organism: Polymixis lichenea (assembly GCA_949091785.1). Taxonomy (NCBI): domain Eukaryota; kingdom Metazoa; phylum Arthropoda; class Insecta; order Lepidoptera; family Noctuidae; genus Polymixis; species Polymixis lichenea. Next base: position 18,992,274 of record OX420933.1, on the reverse strand, counting down.
GAAAAGGATCGCAATTTGTCCATAATACAAGTAAACATCCACTTGTTAAATACAAAGCTATTATTGGACAGATGAATACACCTTATAAATGACAAAGGTTATTTGCGATACAGTACCTATGTCGTATCAGTTTTACAACATTAAATTAAATAGAATCGCAGCTATGAATAAAGAAAATGAGTAAAAATTTAATGACAATAATTTGCGTAATTCCAACAAATGTTAGTTTTTCCATTTTTCTACCCAGTCAATGTAACTAAAGCATTAAATTAAATAAAAATCGAAATGTTCAATCTTTAAGACTTTGATAAGTGGCTAACATGGAGCGAAATACATGGCGCGTGGCATAGAATCAATTATTAAATCAAACTGTTTAGTAGAACATTTGATCAATGAAGAACTCCGTGGCAAGTAAAGCGCAAAAAAGTGGAATAAATAACAAACTTTCGTTGAAGCGAAGTGTGCCAATAGAATGCCCAAGGAGTGTGCGTGTGCGCAGACAAACGGCCGACGCAGCCGTGCAAATGTACTGAATAACTGCATGCGTAAAAACTTCAGCAAACGTAAGTGAAACTGATGCGTTCCAGACAGAAGTACAGAATAATCATGTAAATAATTAAACCAGTTTGAAAAACGAACGCGATGCAGCGGAATTACTATTACATAATGTAAATGGACCAAGAAATAAAATTGAGAAACGAAATCTCAAAATAACACCAACAACCTTAAACAAAATGTTTAGCGATAAAAATGCAGTCGTTCTCATGAACAACTTTTAAATGCATAACATTAAAATATAACGCGTTACTCCAACATCCATGAATATACGCTAGACGAGTCAATCAGGGTAGTAGGGTAAAAAGAATGCAGCCGCCTTACAAATGCTCAATGGAAGAGATTAAGCACGCACGCTGAACGCCGACGACGCATTACCGTTGCATTACATACCTACCCAACTACTGTATATATGTGTTTACACTGACATACATATAATAATGAGATCATCCTTATTGCTATGGGGAAAATTTTACATTAACACTATACCTTTGATGTTTGAAAATGTTTGACGAACGACGATATGATATCTAGAATTTTATATATCATCTCAATTTATGATGAGCAAAATTTTTGCCAAGAACTTTCAATGCAGCATTGACCAACGTCGAAGCAGTATTTCCAATAGATTAAAAACTGATGAAGTCATACGATGCTATTAATAATTTCAGACATGACACTTGCTGTACAATAAATATGACAAGCCAAACATAGCTATCATAACATTTACAATGTAAAATGAAAGCAAAAATCAGCCATGATGACACACAATTCCGATTAGAGAAATGTATCGCGCACCATTCCTACGCTGATTGCAGTTAGCATTTCCGCATCCGGCACGAGTTGAACAACGCGTTTCGGTTCGAATAAAAGCTACAAGCTTTTAAAGCTTGTAAAGCCGGGAACATATTTAGGTGACGGCTCGGCTCGGTGAACAGTGTCAGCTATAAACTGTTGTTTGGATGAACGCCAGCGTTGATCCCGATCGGCTGCTCCCGGAATCGATGTAACTGTATCTGCCTTAGCAATTATATTGGAACATTCGTGTATCACATTCGCGCCTCTCAATTTAGACGGCCTTACGCTGGATAAATAGCTCAATGAGATAGACTCAACAGGTATGAACGACTCCCACAGAATGCATAATGGTACAGTAATGTCCAAATTAACAAATTTGACTACAACAATTAAGAAAGTGGTACAAGAAGAGCTAGCGGATGTAACAAGTGTATCTGTTAATGAGAACATTACTGATGTAACAACACATTAATAAATTAGGAAGTCTCACTTACTTACAGATACAGAACGCATTAAAGGAATCAAGCAAGTATAAACGCAAGTGAAGACAATGAAATGCAGTTGCACAGCCCAGATTCACGAATGAGCTTATATCACAGCTAAGCCAAATGAACACGAATAGAGTTTAAATTGTAACAGTCTAGCGTCATAAACCAGCATCATTATCGATTCGCATAATGTTCCATCAGGATGGTTTCGTAGAACTAAACCAAGCTTACTTACAGAGCAATGTACTAATGACCGAGGATACGGTGCGTTCAGAATTTTAAAATAAACAAGCAATTATGTTGTACAAAGCGTAAAGTGTACATTTATCAAGATTTCCTCTGACAGGACGAGCTCTGCAATTATGTTAGGATTAGTTTAGGCTTAAAAATAAATCCGGTATTACGTTGGATATAGAATAAGAAGTTTATTTGAAATAACACACATCTCTCTTTGGATGTATCAGATTTCGGTATGTACAGTGGATCTACATAAATAATATGCGGATGAAAGCCTGAGCATATTTTTGCTATTAACTATGGTGGAACTGATGATAATATTGATCTGGAATTATTTAGGATTCTTTATGAAAGAATTCCCACACGATAGAGAGAAATAAGCGGATAGAGTCTGGGATGCGATATTGTATACAGGTTTTCTTTTCTTAAATATTTTATTTTTCTTCTGTCGGAAAATTAAACATACGTTTAAATCCAGTGATACTTAATTCTCATGTACGTGTGAATGCAACTTCTGAGATTTATGACTGGCATTTCAAATATTATAATCTACTGCAACTCAAGACTCAAGATTGCGCCAGCGCAGCATATTTGTGTTTATGTTCTAAACATAACTCGGATGAAACCCTTCTGCTGGCAGCGTGATGATTACACCAGTTCGTATCTACTTCAACGGAATGCCCGCAGGACATCAATAAGATATTATTACCCTTACTTGCCTTTAACACTGCATCAAGAACTAGATTAGCGTTGTTAAACTTATAAGTATCATCTACTGCTTGTTTTAAAACATATTTGTCACATTTTCTACATTATTTATGTATAGTTGCAATATTGCAAACTGTCAGCGTTTTCACAATTTCGGTAAGTCAAAGAATTTCACTTAAAGTGGCACACGGTTAAGTAGTCCGACAAGTTCCACATGCGGTCATAAAGTGCGACTCGAGTCCCGTAATTGACAGACCTTAGTGAGCTACAAGAACTCACGCCCATACAATGTGAGATTTCTCCGCATTTACAATTCATTCGCTAACTTAATAAGATCAAAGAAATCTTGTTTGTATGTGTACCTTCACGTAATAGGCTTTAAGTGCATTCGAAATTTTCATAAAAGTGAAAGCTCTTGTATAACCGTTACAAGAACAAAGTATGCCGTAAAAACTCTGAAAGAATACAATGTATTATAATTTTATGTAGATTATTTCCACGTTTCCCACGTAATTACAAGAATTACTCTCATTATAGAGCGTTCCCAAACAAGATTGAATTCGTGACTATCACTAAACGTGTATACGAAATTTCTATAAGACATTGCACGTTTTGTACCGTTTCGTTCTTGCACAATCGTTGTAAAATAGGCCCTATGCAGTAAACTACCAAATATTGACTTGTAAAAGGTTAAGCGTGCAAGAAGTTAATAATGGTTTGCGGTAAGTTTGCAATAGAGTATAATTACATGTCGGTACAGTAAAAGCGTTTAGAAAACCTAATATTTTAGTAGGTTTGTACTCAGTTGCAGTTTAGTAGCAAATCACTTTGGAAAGCGAATATAAAGTACTCGACACTTTCCCTCAGCCGGCTGATGTCAGTAGACATTAGAGTTAAGGGTACTATCAATATTTATCAACGGACTCCAGCGTATTCGACATGTTCTCGATTCACAGAATTTTATTGCACATAAATCAATCGCTAACTGAAATAAAAGTCGACTTTCTAGTTGTAAAGTCTAAAACTACATTATTGTTGTTAACTAAGAAAACAATAAAAAACTCAAAACTGTTTTAGATTTATTTGTGTGGAAGTAGTAACTCAATAGGTTTTTACTGCAAAATTATGTTGCGCTACAATTCCAATATTTCACGTCACACATATTTTTGGACGAATGACTAAATATATTTTTCCTATTAGTATTCTACTCATAGCACTAAAAACCTAATAATTCAAGGATAATGCGATGATATTGGTGAATAGTGGCGTGAGTGACACCATGAGTGCGGCAATATCCGGCGAATGCGCAGGTGCCGGAACTTCAGGCGAATGACCGCGATCCTATCTGACAACTGACCACTTAAGTCTACTGCTCACTGCGCAGAATTTACAATAAGTACCGTTTGCTGCCACACTTTTAAGGGAAAGATGCTAAGATACCATTGCTTTTATGAGCTTAATAACCGCTCTTATTTTTTTTTCTTATCGCCTCTTATTTCCGGCTTCTCAGCAACGGTCCGATTCCTCTTGCCTTCCAAACATTCCTTTTTTTTTGCTGTTTTATCTGCGTTATATTCTTATTTCGTCTGACTTGTCAGGTCTATTCCGCGTAAGTATCACAAGCAGCCTTCTCCCAACTATGTAGAGGTCTGCTTCCAGTCTAACCGGATGCAGCTGAGCACCAGTATTTTACATGGAGCGACTGAATATCTGACCTCCAACCCTTGGCAAGACTGGTATCAGAATTTCGAGCTTCTAACGTCCCGTAACAACTGTCAAAAATCAACAGCCGGGACCACGGCCGGGACCAACTGTTTAACGTGCTTTCCAAGACACGGAGGGGTCTTGGCTTGTAAAGATGGTTCCCCATCCACGGACCAACCACGGCAAACGTAGCTTAACCTGATCGATCGACCCGTGCAGCTGTAATTATTTAGCCCCAAGCCTATTCTGCGTAAGTAATCAGATGTAATTTAATTGACCATTATTACCAAGCTCCGCTAACAACAGCGTACCTACACTTCTTTAGACATCAAGCTCAGTGCAATGACATCCATGTAAGTGAGAACCCCCCTACTTTAAAACCATATGAAACAGTTATATCATTCTAGCATGTTTCGAGATAACCCTACGATAGTAACGTTTCGTTATCAGCTTATTTAAATAGATATGTGATAGGACCAAAATAACGATAGACCGTTTAGTAAGTAATAAAACATCATACAACTTGACATTGTAACGTATGGCCCTTAAATCTAAGGAAAGCTTCTATCGTAATCAACTTGAGTTATATTTATTGGCCTTAAATGTCCCAAAAATCCAGGATTATCCCCCGAATGCGTGTTCTCACGGCATGTTATCGGCTTCTCGGGGAATTCGGTTCAGTGACGATAAGCACGCACTTATCTGTCGCCGGAGACCACGACCGCGATTTATAAGCTGGTGACGATACGCTGGGGGACTCTTTAGTTAAAACACTATTCATTTTTTCAAAACATTCCGTATGTGTTCGCTTTGCTCAAAGATTTGGACCGCAGCTTTTATCTTCCGTACACATTCATTTGAGGATTCCGGCGGTGAATTACGGAATTTTATTTGTAAACGGGCTTCTTAAAATATTTTTTGTGCCAAACAACGGTCCCCAAATAAATTTATATTATGAAAACAGCGATTAAAATTCCATCGCATATGTACAGGCCCGAATCGGATTCTCTTTGCATTCAACACTGATGCACGGTGTGGGTAAAAGACGTGGTGCGATTGACAAAACAGCCCATTGGACTATTATGAATCGTTTACCTGTACGCCAGTATCGCGAACACATAACTTTATATTCCGTCAATGTTTGCAACCTCCTGCAACTCCTGCAGCCGCATGGCAACACACGCATTTCATTTTGATGTAATTGCGTTGATTACTCAAAAAGAGTTGTACTTCATATTTATTAAGCAGGTGAGTAGTAATAAACTATAAATAGCCCCACGACGACGGTGCTAGCTGAACTTAACATTCTACTAATCAAGTGCAGCTACGATGGCGTACCTACTTGAACAAAACAACGTGTTATTGTAGTTCGTAGAACAAAACGGAGTAAGAAGGTCCATTATTACCACGAGGAGGGAAGAGAACAATGCGTGACGAGAGGCAGGTAGCGCGATACGGGCCCCCAAGACGTTGTACGATCAACCACGATACACGACATGTGCAAGCGTGATTTTAAAATCCCCAGCACGACAGATGCTTCCATACTTTTTATAATCACCGTACAAATATTCGCCAAGATTAACTCCACATTTCGAGCACTCGATCAATAGAGAAACCGAAAGTTCTAACAAGATATTTTTTTTAATCAAATGTCAGTTGGTATTACGTGAAGATCAAAACACGAATGCTTTTGTCAAAAATATTGGATACCAAATCGTTCGTGTGTATCTAAACTTTTGTTCATTGACGGCAATCGAACCGCGAAGTGTCGGCGGGCGCTCAGTCACGCTTCTAGATCAGGAGATTTAACAAAATATCTTCAGTATTTGAGACTCGATTAGTTAAATCGTTCCTTGATACTAGAACTAATTCATTTCTAAACGAAATGGTAGTTATACAGTTTAACGATCATAACCAGCAATCATAGAACGATAAATGTAATGTAACGATGAGGCGAAAAGTTAAAAACAAACTGAAGTAGATTGATTACTATGTATAGCCCCAAAAGTAACCCAAAAGAGTAAACAGACGAAAGTCTCAAGAAGTCCGATTTATACAACTTGCTTTAGTTTCACAAACTTTTTAAAGGTAAGGTATCAGAGCAGGTAAGTTAACGGCATCTTTGTGTTTAAATCCAACGTGACGTGAACGTATACTTCAATGTTTTGGTACAACCAGTCTCCATGCAAAACTGATGACCAGATCTGTCACAAAAAGATATAAATTGTACCATAAATAAAACGCTGACACGCTAATTAAACGTGTAGCGTCTATGTATGTAGATGTCACCGCAAAGGGTGATTGGTGTGACCGCCACACTCTGGCCAGCTATATTTAGGCTCCTCTTACACGGTACGACCCAACGACGTGTGATACGATGCCTGGGCCACTGGAGGCAATCAATATACTGAGTAATTAATTGATTTATTACAGAACACTGCTCTACAGGGCCACTGTCAGCTTATCGGCTGACCTTATAATTTATGGAACTTGACATTTTGTATGGAAGATGAAGACTTATTCGCAAGACGATCCGTCAGACGCTTTCGAAAACGTAAGTAGTGTAAAGTTCAGAGTGGCTTCGAGTTTCTTATCGCAGTTATGTAAGCTGAGTAAACTTGACTGGCTAGTAGTTGCATGTAGTCATTCGATGGACCATTGAGGTAAAATTAAGGTAACAGTACACACCATACAGCTATAGCTGACATACAAACTTGGAAAATGGTCACTGAACAAAACCACGACATGTAACACTTGACAAAAGCACGTAATCATTCCACAAAACAAGCACAATGGTACGGTGGTTCATTGGGAGCAAACCGCAGAGTTCCTGCGCATTGTGGTGGCGCGGCTGCTGGCACACCGGACACAACAGTGTGGACGCACCTCACACAATGTCGGACAAGCGAGGCGCGACGTGCGCGCGACACGGACCGATGCCAACTGTTTACCAATGCGCGCTTGGTGTGCACCCACCACTACCAGGGCTGGCACGTGATCATTCAAATGGGGATATTGTTGTTTGTTTACTTTAACCATACGGTTTAAATCGGTGCTTTAATGACTTTTCTAGCGGAAACTAAAACGATCAAATTGAATCATTCCCATATGTAAAGGAAAATTTTAATTAATTAATCATTACATTACATTGTATTGTATTTAATTATTAAAACTTTCAAAAGTAAATTCCAACATTTTACAATATTTATCGAAGGGTTTGCCTTGCCAGAGGAAAAATACTTGAAATCTATAGGTAAGTATTCCTAGGTACGAAGCATGCAGGGTGCATGCATTTCTAAGCAGCCCTATTTAAATCATAGAGTATATTTCACAAAAAAACTTGGTCATACACGATAAGCCTTATCAGAACGCGTCGGAACTTCGAAGTTCGTGTTATCATTCCTAGTTGCTCATAGAGATTAATATTTTCTCTATTAGACATAATATTCATAATATCAATATCACATAATGTTTATAGGTATATTGTGGTTGGTAGATATGTAACATTAAGCCGTTGTAAGGTCATGTGCATAACCTAATAAAACTAGCGTCGGCTTACTGAACGCTCTTGATATAAACAGCTTACATCTGTGACAGCAACTGTTCTATTTTCAAATGTTAACATTTTTAATCCACACTTGACTTGAGCGGATTACGAATACGAAAGATGCAAGTGTGCACCAGCCTTAATGCAAAGTTTCAGTAAGTACTCAGCGAGTGTGCTGTGGCCTGTGCACAAGTTTAAAATTATGGAACGAACATGCCTTGCTTGACACACTTTCGTATAAAATTAAAGCACTTTTATTTATTACTTTAGTAATTAAATACGTCTCAGTGGAAGCGTAGTTAAACAAACCATACAGTCTATATGTTATAAATGGTACGAAGTAATAATACACGTGTCTGAACCTAACACTCCAAGCAAACACGAACTATGTGAATGTTGAACGTGTCATTTACTTATACATAATTGAAACTTCACTTACACAAATTGACACTGATAGTCTGAAACGGGGTCGCACGAACTCGTAACAACGATAATTTGACGGCGGTTTTCTTTTAGTCTCGTTTGCACAGCGATACGACATACGAGTACGACAGAACGCTCGGAGCCCAACGTATGTAAATATCGATACGACATGTGTTCAGCACAGTAGCCCCTTATCTGCATGCAATAATAATTGAGTAATACATTGCAGATAGCACTAAAGTGGGGCCGTTACGAAATACTTATTAACGATTTATTTTCTCATTATAGCTATCTTAATTAACGTAAGAATGTAAATTATAATGCATGTCCAGGATAATTTATGACGGTGTTTATACTACGAATATTTACAGCTATCGCCGGAAGAAATAAGTAAACATAAATCTTGGGCTAAAATTAGCGTCCAAACAGTGTGAAAGCCGGGCTTTGTGCCGTGTGTGTACAACATAAAAAAGGAAAATAATTATATGGACAGGGCAGCAGTACCAGCAGTCCGTACATCGGTAAGCGCTGAGCCCATTGACCCACGTTTTCAGAGTATCTTACAAGATAAGAATGCATAAATAAACCGCGACAGGAACGACCTACATACATAAACTCACGCCTTCTTTCCATGGGGTAGGCAGGAACCACAGAACGCAACCTGCTGCGATTCTTTACATACTCCTTTTCTTCTCTCCTTCCTTCTTACGGGTAATTACGTAAGAGACCAACAGTAGGAATGGCTTCCAAATTAACAGTTTACCAATATTCATTGCGTTATTTACGTTGTTGAGCAGACACATTTTTTGAACTTATGAAGCAATAGATTAGCAATATCCTTTACAGTGATTCAGATTCTGATTGATAGTGTCTTACACAAAAGTGTGCAGCAGGCTTAGCATAACGCTTTCTTCTTCTGCTGGCTGTAGAATAGAAATAATTTGTCTACATTTCTCGGTGAAAAATTGTCCATAAGGAAACGTCATTTTTGTCTACTCTTCCGACGACAACACGATTGTGTCTACGGTCCTCGTGCTAAGCCTGCTGGTGATACACGCACGCCGCGCCGCGCCCGTTGCGAGTGTGAGATCGACTTAATCCAACTTTAATTTAAAGCTTAATTTAGAAGGTGTGGTGATTCGTCGCATCTGCAATTCAATGCATAATTTGAAAACAAAATTATAAGATTATTGATGATCATGTCATAATGGCAGCACGCCACATCACTTTTTCAAGCCGATACATTTTTACTAAATTGTTGTACATGCATGATTACCCCTATAATTATATTTACACATATTTACGTAGAAAAAGAATCAACGTAAGTGCTACGACAGTGCTTCAGTTAACCAGAAAAAGCGAATTGTGTTCGTGAAAGTTTCAAGTTTCAAAATATTTATTTGGCATATGTGCTCAGCAGTTCAGCACACGGCCGTGTCCCAATTTGTATGCGTAAAACGGCACATCTGCATTGCTGTTAAATGTGGGAATAATATTTTTGGCACGGAGTTTTAAAATCGGGCAAAATCATCGTAGCACGGAACTAATGGTTTTGACGTGAAAGAAAATGGTGTGATTTACTATTTCTTGGTAAGACTTGACGATTTTAGAATTATAAATTGACAAGAAACTTCAGATAATTGTAAACCTAATGAACGTGATGGTGGTCGAGTTATTGGCGTACCTAACACAATGAGGAACATTCAATTTCACCGTTGATAAAAAAAAACAATTTCCATCAATTCAACGTTTTTCAAAAAGCTCCACGTTAATGGAAATGTACTTGTTTTACTGAGAACCATTTTACGACCCGTTCAAAATGCGTATTTGTATCTAAATTCTCCATATAAATGTAAGTTTTAGTACAAACTGTCCCAAGACTCCCACACTCCTTATGCGTACAGAATCGTTAATGTGCGTGCACTATGGCTTATAGAGAAAATTTTAAATATCGACTGTATAACGATTCTAGGAACAAATGTACAGAGCCGACCACAAGAGCTTCACATTCTGTTATGTGCCTCGCATAATTAATACGTATAATTTAAAAGAAATTCTGCGTTGAATGACAGTGAAGGTGAATACTTAGAATAACTTAGAAAATAAGCCACTTTTGAAACAGGTTCTTTTACTAACCACTTAAGTCTTGAAGTAAAATGCAAAACTAAAATTCCATATATTCTACACGTTACGTTGCAAAGCCAAGTCCACGACTATGTGGATCGTTGTGATCAAACCTAGTACCGTTGACAACGGTGCTCACAAATTGTCACTGGCAGTGGCAGGTCATAATGACATAATCACAACAGGTTTATAAATCAATAAAGACTAACAGTAGTTGTTGATTAACTCGGCTGATTCAAAACGGTCAGAGGGTGACGACAAACACAACACGCGCCGGCTATCGACATGTGGAACAAAAATAACTTTGTAAACATCCTTGGGATCTGGTGTGAGATGAGGCAAGGGTACAGGTGCAATAGGGTATTTGTACTCGTAAAAGATGCTGAAGAAAATCATTGGACTCCTGATTACAAATTTTAAGAGCATGAAAATATGGCTAGAAAGGGAGTTAACTAATCCGAAATGACAGCTAATAGAGTATTAAAGAAAAAAGACCGTGCTAGCGAAATAAAAGCCAGGAGAATGATGAACCGATGAAAGACATAAAAAAGATCGGGGACCATTTTCGCAGCGAAGCCGCGAACTAAGCCTTATATACAGATCAGGGTTAGGGTCAGTTCAACACTAATCAAAATATCCCAATAAACTGCACGCCAGTAAAGTTGTAAAAACTTTAATGTTGAACATGAATGTCGCTCACGAATCTCATAACACCAAAGATGACTTATTGCTCGGTGGTCTGTAAGCCCAGGGCCATTAAGTTAAATCTGCGAGCATACAGGATTTTCACAGACCCAATTACGTACGTCAACCAGATATCTTGTTTGCGGTCGAAACTTGGGACGTCAGTTTGAAAGCCTGGACGAGTCGACCGTGTAACCCTAAGCTGGTCTTGTTTTCACAGCCTGACGGCATCCGGCGACTGGCGAGGTGGGCCGGAGCGGACGGCCTCGTCGGACTAACGCGACACATGATACAAAAGAGCTTTAATTACACCAGTAAATTACTGCACTTTATTGCATCCGTTATACAATATATTCTCTTTTATTAACAGCGTCATGAGCTTATCATTTTTTAAGTGGAATTGCATAAAATTCTCAACTAAACGTACTTAATTTGATTTTAAATAACGAGTTGTAAGCGTTTATCGGGCCGACGCAAAATGAACTGTATTACGTAAAAGTCATTCAGGATGCCATAAATAATCAGATAATCGTAAACAATTTCTTAACGATTTACTCGTATATATACATATATTTGCTTGATAAGACCAAAAAAAGAATTAGCAAGCATCAGAGCAAAACTGCGTTAAACAGTAAAATTTACAGATACACATCTTGATGGAAGCAGCGAGGTAATTAGCGGGCGGTCAGTCACCAAATTAAAACGTTACTGAATTCGCACCAATTGTGTGTGAGATGAAATCGTAAGACCTTTGTTTAGAGAGCGTGAATAAGATAAGTTAATATAAGGCACGCAGTACTTACCGTATAATGCCCCAATTAATTCATAAAGCAATCGACACTTACCTGTAACAAAATGATTACATAATTAGTGAAAGCTTATTATTTAAATATTTAAGAAAGTGTTTGAATGCATAAAATGGTGAGCCTATTATAATATTTCATCAAAAATGTTGATAAACAAACTCGTAGCAGTTAGCAATGTGCCTAATTAAAAGTTTATAGTCGCTATGGAGCCGGTAGGCAGGCTACGCTAGAGTATGTTAATTAGAGTCGCTCTCTCTAGCATCTACAATTAGTTGCTAACATGCAAACACTACAAATACCGGTACTTAAGGGTAAATACAAAGGTAGAATACGAGATTATCTTTGTTAAGAAAAAAGGCAAGAATAAAGTGCGATATGGCCTCCACAATGAGGTGGAGAGGTGAGTCACTAACGAGCACTCCGCTGATTCATTGTTTTCATCGCTATAATGAAAAGTCATATAATTTACTTCGAGACCCCACTCAGACACTACGTATAGGACGAGGATATAATCATGTCTACCAGTCTACCCACACTCCAACGTGGTAGGTACCTAATCCTACATCAATTCTCAATGTATTCAGTAGGTCAGACTAAGCCTAGTCACAAGCAGCTTCATAACTGTTAAGAAATCTTACAATCAATCAATTATTTCACATGCTTATTCCAGAGGATACATCAAAATCGTTTGATGTCCTAATAAATAAAACCTTATAAACAGCCGGAAGCTGTGTTCTGTAAGCGTAGTACGGTAAAGTAATTTAAAATGCAAGAGTATAAGATTGCTAATCGTAAATTCGCATCCTGTTACCCCCAGCTGCGACGAAGGTACCCAGTACCCAGCGTCTCCCACATGTCGTGGCCCGAACAATACATAAATAAAACAAAACACTGCCGCCGCTAATAATCATGTTGATACCATCTGACTTCTGAAAACAGTCTCTAATTTTTCGATGAGAAATCTAGGGCATTTTAGGTAGCATAAACAAGGAACAGGTTTCTGAGAAACCTCAGTAGCTTTAAAAGCATTAGCTGAAACGTTTTAGAACTACAAACAGAGACTTGGGCAATCGCAGATATTGACGTCTGAACTGATTGCTAACCTACCACTCACTTTAACAGACATATTAAAACAACAAACAGCTATTCAATTAAGGTCTGATCTCTGTCTGCCTGTCAGACCGTTTGATCGTCTAACAGATCGTCGTCCCTTTAATGTCAAACATAAAATCAAACAGCGTGTTAACATTATGTACCTTTATAAAATCGAACAACGCCAAGTAGGTAAAGAAAGGAAATAAAATGGACCATGGGCACGAATGGGCACGAAACGCTCTTAACTCCTTCCTCAAGTATACGGGCACAGTAGATATCGGTTTTCCGTATTCATCGAAAGAACGCAATTGGAATTGCTTCTGAGAGCTTAGTCGAATAAAAACTATGGAGAATTTAGTAATGACGGCCTTCAGAGCGTAACTAGTTTTTTTTTTGTGGAAGCAGCTCTCGCTTCCACATCCACAGTAGGAGGTTGTCTCTTAAACGGGCTTGACATATATGGAGAATTAACTTGATCTGGGATATCGGAAGATCAAGAGCACTTTAGACTGAGTTTTTGTGTTTGCAAATTGTTATATTTATGCTAAGTAGTCTCATGATTCGACACTACGGTCAATGAAAGAAACATTACTACCCAGCCCTAACTGAACCTCTTAGTAAACAAGGTAAAAAGATAAGATGTAGGTAAAAGAAAGAGACTATTCAGAGAAAGCCCTTTATGCGAAGCTTATAAACTGACCGGAAAAAGATAAAACACTGAATTCGCAGCACTACAGTATTAACCCGTCATGAGTCAGTTCTTAGAAAACGGATGCGTTAATTTGACACAATTTGAACACAATAGCAGGAGTTGCTCATTATCCGTGACGCGCTCGGGGACACGGCCGCAATGAACTTTTGCGAATCTCTCATTGGATCGAGATGGAAACGCGAGAATTAGTCACCCGTGAATTACGGTTATCAACGAATTCGTTGTAATTGCATTCACAATTACACTGAAAGAGACTTGATTAACAGAGTTCCTACCTATAGAACAGAAAGCGACTCGTGTGAATCCCAAGCATATAATTTGACTTTAACCATAACCTTAGATAACAGTGAAGGGAATTACCAAAACTGTAATTATTGTCTAATGACAAACGACTTCCGAATGTCCGAAAATCATAATAATCAAGAACGGGCCGCAAGGCGTCTAATAAAACCGAATGCACTAGAAAATGTTGGCCTCATAAAGTAATATATGCAAACCATTGAAGGGACCCATTATGCCGGTTATTGTTGATTCAGATATGCATAAATACTTTCGAGAGTATGTGCGTAGCTGTGTTTGATGTCCCGAAGGAGGCGGTCGTGCCGGAGACGATGGCCTGGCTAAGTATGTGGGTCAAACCTGTACACTGACTCCGACCAGAGGCTTGCGTGAGCGACATTCAGTCACTGATGTATACAAACAAATGTTGCGCGAACATATGTACTTATGGAACTTAATAGCTGTGAACGTTTCACAGAGGAAATTGGACGTTTTCGCAAGAAATTATAGATATACCAGACTGATACATGTCTAGTTGAAAGACCTTCGATTCTGTATGCATGTAAATATTGCTGATAATTGATGTTTCCTCTGTATTCATTTAAATGTTATATTTTGCTTTTCCAAAACCTCAAATACCTATGAAAGATTCGGTATTCAGGCATATTCGACCCGTCACGTCATCGTTACATTATTCTAGCCTTTCGAACGGGTACCTATTACTGGACATTATAATAATATTTTCCATTATGGACATTTTATGTATATATTAAAGTGAGGAAACATATCATTGTTATGTCTAAATGCGCAGTAATTAGCAGATTTACGTAAAATCATGGAAACCATGTCGTGGGAGCCATATTGTCTGCGCGTGGGCAATTCTTCGCTATGAGTGTCAGTTTCTTTATAGTCAGCGCATTGTTAAGTAGTACCTAAAGATAACCTCTTCACATTGCCAACTGATGTCCTTTCAGGATTTTTACTCGGAACAATGACAATTGTGTCCGAATAAGGATGGAGAATGAGACGAGTAAGCTCGGGGATATTATTCGCGGATTTTCGCTTGAGGACAACTGGCTTGTTAATTATGAAGAAAAGATTTTAATTAAAAAATATTAGGTTCGTAACATTGAAAAAACTGACAGTCAGATAATAACTTGATAACTTAGGTAGGTATTGTGCATAAGTTACAAAATAAGCAAAAACCATTTTCTAAGATCTTGAAGATAATAATAGGAATGCTTCAGTGTTGTCGGTTGTCGCAAGGGCTCCGTTTGTTGTAAAACCGTGGGTCACGAGCGTAGAGTCGCCAGAAATGTAACAAAGATTGCCCTCATTCAGAGAGCGGCAACGTTTGACGCGGTTGGTATAGTAAACACAATGGTATGAATCATATTTTCTCACAATTTAAGTCCGAGAGGAGGCAATGGCCATGCCATTACTGCGTCTCCACAAAAAATGCACACAATGTCATCGTGTTGATTTTAAGTATTGTACACGTTATTTGAATAATTTTGAATATTCTATTTAACTTCAAAGCTGATTTTGATAACACACGAGTAACTTTGAAAAAAAATACATTCCATATTTAGTAAGAGACACTAATAGGTACCTACCTAACCTAACATTAGTGCTCTATTGTATAGTTGAATACAACGCAATTAAATACAAACAATTAAAAGGTTATCCTAAGATATTGTTGAAATAATAACTTCTACTATTTATTGTATGTTATAGAAACCACAAAGCCATCTTAACAAAATTATTGCGAACTGGTTAAAACAGTCAGTGCTGCCATCTAGCGTCGAGTAGCGATAATACTTACATGCTCTGAGCGCGTCAAGAGATGGCGGTAGCGTCGCCGAACTACCTCCCTGCATTGCCGCTAGAGCGGAGTAGGACTCTCGATCACATGGTAAAACTTCGCTGTATTTCCTCTTCCTGTGTAGAATCGCCTTCCACATATTAAATTTTGTACGTTTTTCCCTCTGAAGACTCATTACATAATTTTTAAATACACTTTCTGTTACTAAACACCACTCACTAAACTTGTATTTTTAAGTTTAGTTTTATCTCTTCGTTCATTGCTTTTTAAAAAGAAAATATTCTTATTAGTTTTTAGCCAGTCATAAAGTTTCTGTTACAAATTGCAAGCGAGTTCAAGGGTCGAGTGAATAGATTCGACAATTGGCGTGTAAATCACTAGCATTACGACACGACGATGTAACGAGATAACGATAGGGAATAAAGATAGGGGCGCTGCCCTCAAGTGTCTCTCTCCGCATCATTGTAGGATGTCGTGCAGTAGTCATTTTAAAAGACGATTTGTCTATATCATGCTGCTGTCTGATGTTACTTAAAATTTAATTTTGTTAAAATTTGGTACATAGATTTGAAATTGTTTAGTAACGTGTTAAAGTGAAATATTAAAACGTACCTACTTACACTAAAATGACTAAGTAAGTGGCTACGTTGTGATGCCTACTCACAAATTTAAGCTCTATAATTAAATAACAATTATTGGAGCCGGTCGTTATAATTTATTGACAATTTATTTTGCTTTGTCTTTTTATATCAAGGCTCCCGCAGACAAGCGCAACGAGAAGCTGTAACGCGATTCTGGTAGAACGATTTCCATGAAGTTTCCATTGAAATTTTTCTACTCTAGTTGGACTCATAATCGTATTCAGTAACTTGACAGTTCGAAGAAAAATAATGTTACCATACTAAAACTAATAGTGGTCGGGTAGTGAACGATTTCGCTTAAAGAACGAATGGTAAAAATGGTTTAATTTTAATTTCGTTATAAAACTTTAAAAATTCGTTGTGTAACCGTGTGTACATTATTTTAAGTTCATTCAATTTCATTCATTCTTACACCACCTCACTATCTTTTTTTTGTCATAATCTGCTAACCCTTTAACTGCCAAATTAGGTACTGAATACGATTATGAGTCCACGTATAGAGTCACATCGCGCTAGTTTACGGACGCCTTATGTAATTTATCGACAATAATTATTTTATAAAACAATTAATCATAAATGTGCTTGAAATTCATCAACATTCTAACATAGTCGTGGTTCATGTCTGAAACTGGCCGATTTCTTAATAAGTAGATCAAGCCGTGTCTAACGAGTAATTAGTCGTGTTATTATTTAATAATAATTGTACGATTATACTTATAATTTCAGATGTCTTCATTAATCTTTCAGAGCATGTTATGTTTGAGCAAATGACATCGCTCTGTTAATTGCATACTTTTGTAACCAAATGCATTAGATGAAAGATGTTTTTACCGAATTTTACTAAAACATACATACATAATTTAATAATGTGAATTTTAAATCAATTGACTTTTAAATGATACTACTGGACTGCATAATAATGAATATACTGGACATAATTTAATTTATTTTTGACTATAATATACTTATACTTTAATATCTTGACATCAATTATTATTTATTTATTGTGTATTTTGTAATGAAATTTAAAATGACTTTTTAAGTAAATGCAATTAAATGTAATTTTTATAACTACAAAATTTGTACGCCTTTATTGGCAAAACATGGACGCTCTGATTAGTCAGTTTATGTAAAAGCATGTTTGACAAATAAATGATCTTTTATCTTTTATCTTTTTATCTTTATAAACTCACGAATTCTTTGCATGGGGGTCGGCAGGCAGAAAATACAGAACGCCATCTGCTACGATCTTTACATATTCCTTTTGCCTCGGTTATGTTCATTCATCTGTGGCCCCAGCGCCATCTCGATCAAACGCATCGAGCACTTTCGGCGCTCCGATTGGTCCGTCACCAATTCAGGGCCAATCGGAGCGCCAAACGCGCTCGATGCGTTTGATAAAGATGGTTAAATAAACTCACACTAAGGCTTCTGGTCACATACGCACGCCGGTTGCGAGTACTACGCAACTGACCTTTGAACCTTTGACCTGAAGAACATAACCAATAAGGTCACTATATGCCCCCTAGGGCGTCCGCTCCCAGCGGCGTTTCCATGCACATCTGCCTTGTAAATAACTTTTGGTTAGTCGCCTTTCCCTCCAACCCTCTCAACATGACCAAACCATCTAAGCATAAGTACTCTAATTATTTTTTATTGTCAACGCACATTTTAATCAAATTATTTACTTTAAAGAATGTGGCCTTGAAATAAGTTGCTCATAAGTTAACACATGGTTTTCCTGTGAGGTCACACCCTAAATTCCCTACTTGGAGCATTTATGACAAAATTATCAGGACGAATAACGGGCTCCTGGCGTTCCTTGAAGAACGACGACATTAGTAAGGTCTCTTGATAATTGAAGTACTTTATGGTCAAGGAATTCAATGTCAAAGAAAACTGATGAGGTTCTATATTCTTCAGATTGTTGTTAAATGTTATGTCTCATCCAAGGAAGCAACAATATTAGAATATAAAAAATAGAGGTGTCGCAAATTGTTCATCGAGAATACTTTAATACTGTGGTTTTCGTGTAAAGGTATAGTGCCAGTCAAATCGTCAACATTGTGATGTTATTGACCAAAATCTTATTGGTGTAAAACATAGTATCTAGTGTACTTAGGGGTTTAAACAATAATACAGGTCTTACTTCGGTACTTATAACGAGGCCAGCTTGAACGATTTGAGGAGCGCATTGAACTGGATCAAATAACTGTCCGTGACACTTAGAACAATAAAATCACAGGTACACACTTTGCATTACAATTGGGTTCCGATAATTAACAATAACTCGTCCATTTAAAAGAAAAAGCACGTCCCACCGTATTTTTTAAAGTGCTGTATTTGTTTTACAATTAAGTAAATGAGGACGCGTGTTGACACGCTCCGTAGACCCTGGACTCCGGCCAAGAACAAATCCTAATTAAAAATCTGATGAGATGTAATCGTCACGTCGTTCACAGAATTAATGTACGCGCTTTTTGAATCCCTCATTAACAATAGACTACGAAAACCTTTGGCAGAAATTATATTTAATTAGCGATGTTTTAAAATTAGACAAACAATAAAGAGAATATGTTTACGATTGATTGTTGACGAACTAACAATGGTGAGAAAACAGTACAGTTGAATAGATGTGACATGCGATCTAAATTTATTCAAATATTCGGCCTTTGTCACAGCCATTGTCCACTTTATCTGCTGGAAGGACACTGTTCGCACTTACAAAACGAAATTACGAGATCGGTATTGCGAAAATATAAATTGACATATTTTTCTTTGCTAACGGAATTAGGACAGCACCTTGGTCCATCTAGTTTAAAAAAAAAGAAGTGTAGTGTCTCAACTTCCTTGGTGAGGCATGACCAAGCTCAGTGCAATACCATAACAAATCATCGGTTCTTTGTCTTAATTCGCCATTGTACCGAAAACAGCAGACGTCACAGCGGCGGGCGGTTTGCATACAATGCCGCTAACTATGAAGATGACTCAACTGTACTCAACTGTACTGTGGTTTGTGAGGGTTTGTATCACCCAGTAATTTTAATTTTGTGAGTAATTAATGTGGTTGTGGTTGTACCTACTTTGTGACGTACAAGGAAAGTTTTGTTTTCTTAGACCAAGTGAGTAAATGACGGGCGTAAATCTAGGCTTAATTGAATAGTGTTTTGAATCAAAGTGACAATTAAAAGTTTTTCCTTATCAAAAACTTTTTTTTTTCATCGTCTACTGATGATTTATTTAGCACACCGAGAATATATACACCGAGAAATTTTAACGATTGTTTTCCCGCGGCAGAACAGCTTGCCTTAGGGAGTACTTTCGAAGCATAGAGTAAAAGTAAAAAAATAAAGATTTTTTTTGTTTTAAAATAATTAAAAAAATATTCATCAACTCGATAAAATACTACTCAACAGTAACACTAGAGGTAACTTGTAGGTACTACTCGAATCGCACGCACCGTCGACAAAGGGAACAGCGATGCATTAAATGTTCAAAGCAAAATAAACTCTCGCAAGTGGTGATTTTTCACAATGATTAATCTGCCATTTTTTGTTTCTAATATTTTATTTGTTTATAAAACGATTGTATTACCAAGACTTATTGTATTACCATTTCGCTTCGGGAAAACAACCATTTAAATTTCACGGTGTATAGGTAAGTTCTAGTAGTTAGAAACTGCAGGAAACTGGGAGCAATTAAGTCTCCGAAGCATTTCAGACAACTTTACGCCCAACTTTCACAGAATACCAACAGTAGCAACGTTAACAGCTCACTGTGGAAACGGTAAACGTTTTACTAGTTGCCTGTAAACTTCCTTGCAACGAAACTTTAGTACCTATTTGATAGCAGTGGCGACTAGTGAACTCCTAGACACAGTGGCGAATTTACATATTTGCCGCCAGTAGGCTATAAAATTTTTGCCGCCCCTACTAACTCTTTTGAATTGTAATATTGAAACGCTATTGGAATATTTAAAAAAAATCATATTCACAAAATTAGTCTACTTTACACAGCGTTTAGTAATTTTTCACATACAGACATTAGAATATTCGGTATACCTACTGGATGTATAGTAGGTAGGTACAAAAAAATTGAAATTTTGTTAAATTTTTGAGACTTCTTTTCTGCATGTATTAATGTTTTTTTTTCTTAAGGCAAAAATTGAGACAAATTTGCCGCCTCCCTAAAATTTGCCGCCCTAGACTCGCACCTACTCAGCCTGATGGTAAATCCGCCACCACCTAGACATTTGAAACTATACAAATAAGTTTCAAACACTTTAAAACCCAACTAGGTACTGAAAAATCACGGTCTAAACATTATGAAACAAAACAAAAAATCATCTGTAAGTCCTCTAGAGGGCGCCATACTAATTCAATTGAATGTGACGGCACATACCTTCATATGACATTACATAGCCTAGGTATAACCAGCGGACGACCAAGACGTTTCCAACGATACCTCATTTGTCAAATAATGATAAGTAGTTTATAGTTATGAAGGAACAGATGAATATACATAAGTACATACATAACTGTTAAAATCATAACCCCTTCTTTAAGCTTCGCTGTAGTCGGGAAATTATACTCAATATCCGTAGACATAACATGTTCTAAAACGCATTGATATCAATGTATTTGAAAACACATAATAACAAGTCCATGATTGACCCCACGACACATAATATCGTGTTTTCATCCGATAACCTACCGCGTAGCAGCTTCTAATCTATAAAATATACGTACATAAGTATATAACATCCAGTATAGGTACGTTTTCAAAACAATACTTCGTAAGCGTTCAATTTTATCGGTTCGCGTAACAAATTTATGAATAGCCTATGAACGTGCGTACGTTTAGATACTTATATATCTATTTATAGTGCTGATTATTATGTGGGTATAACAAATCTTCGCGCCTGCGGAGCGCCTGCCAGGAGGCGGTGCTGTCCATCCATCCCACACTAAAGTAAGTAGATACTTTACCCTACAAACGCTTTACTAATAATATAATCTTATTTAAACATTTCACCATCGTATATTGACGTGAAAGCACCTATTCAATCCCTGGAAATGCATCCCAAAAT
Source organism: Polymixis lichenea (assembly GCA_949091785.1). Lineage (NCBI taxonomy): Eukaryota > Metazoa > Arthropoda > Insecta > Lepidoptera > Noctuidae > Polymixis > Polymixis lichenea. The sequence continues at coordinate 18,970,559 of OX420933.1, read as the reverse complement.
GAAAATGATTGCGAAGTTAATTTTAGTTTTAGTACAGAAACGTTTATGATTTTTACATGGAAAATCTGTAAAGAGAGCAATCTATTGCTCTCTTTACAGATTACCTCTAGGTATCTGTGGGTGTTAAACTAGAAACCTGTGATTTATCGTTGCAATTTTTATTCATATTAACAAACAAGCCTCTAAAAGTTCTCGAAATACTAGACATTCATATGTTCGAAAAATTGGCTGCTCAACAACGTAAATGACGCAATAAATGTTGATGAACTATCAAAATTAAAGCGATTCCTAATGTTAATGTAAGCAATTAGCCCGCAGATTACAGATTTGCATTCTAGAATTGGTACCACAAAATATTACGTAGTTTGGTTTAACAAATAACTTATCTAATGATACTGAATCTGGCATGCTCAAAACTTTCGAGAGTATAAGTGTGCAACAAACCTCTTTTCATGTCATATCCATAAAATCCATCACATTTTTATTTTTAAATCGAAGCAGCGTTAGAAATTTCGGTTATTATTCTACCCTACACATATTTGAAACTACATATTATGTAGAAACAAAAAACAAATTGTGATGATGAACCTCTGCTTACTGTCACTATTTGAAGTTTTGAACAGACAATAAAATGACTGTCAATGTTTGTAAACAACGACAGACAACCTCTAGTCCTAATAATCATTGTTTAGAACTTCTAAACAATGATTACTAGGGCTATAGGTTGTCTTTATGGCTCACAGTATTTGTAGGATTGTATTTATACAACTAACCAAGTCATTAGTTGCCAAGTGTATTTCGAATATGCATGTCCATCAGAACCATAGGGGTAAAACTATTTTTTTTTTAAGATTAGCACTTTCTCGCAGATAAATTAAATTATATTTTAAACTTCAGCGTTAGGTATATGTTATGAAATTGAGTAATCTAGTCTGTTAGTTATCTGTCCATAAGCGTCAAAGTTTTAAGGCTAATGAACGATCAGATTTACACGACTATAACTTGAATTTCAAAGAATATAAACACCACAAGAAAGCTATCTAGTTTTCTAAGAGCCCTTAATTATGATGCACTTATCTTTAGCATGGAGGCGGGATTACGAATGGCTTCAGCAAGATTTGACAAGACGATATAATAAATCAAATCCCACATATATTGTTGGCAGAGTAGATAATAACATTACCTGGCAGTACTATCATTGCTAATGCAAGTAATTACCACTATCAGCGTCATATCCCTGCAATAACCTTGTATTAGTCATCAGATGTTCGCGCAAATCGCCGGCAGATGGCGCCGCGCCAACGCCATTGTTTACTCTACCATAGCCGTAAAACAGAAATAAGGCCGTAGTCAAAAGAATACGGTTACTCTAACATTTCATACTATCAATGAAAATAGGTACAGGAACAGTTACAGTTTATTACAATCTTGCCCAATTACTTGTGTAGGTAAATTGTATTTACAATCAGTGTTTTCGTTACCCTTATTGCCGGGATTCTTCCAACGTTTTCTGGAGTACTTACTACATCTTGAAGTGATGGAAAATTCATTTGATAAAATAAATTGACCTCGAGCTGTTTCTACGACTATTCTTGGACTCTAATTAATAAACGTGATTTAACAAAATAATGACGCCTTAGATCTTACTTATTGCATACAGGAATGACCCTACTGATAAGCACTACGTACTGCCTACTCCTGAACTTCACTACATAGTATAAAACAAAGTCGCTTACTCTGTCCCTATATCCCTGTATGTATGCTTAAATCTTTAAAACTACGCAACGGATTTTGATGCGTGTTTTTTTTAATAGATAGAGTGATTCAAGAGGAAGGTTTATATGTATAATACACCGACCTCCACGCGGGCGAAGCCGCTGGCAAAAGCTAGTATGATATATGAGGAACTCGGTGAAAAAAAAAAATTACTTCGTGAAAATTTGTCCATTTTCTTGTCAGTGTGACCACACCTCAATGTAACTAGCCATTGTTATAAATATTAACGCATTTGACATTGAAGCTTCAGGGTTGCATACTTTATGCTTGCGGTTTAATTTTAACGGCGAATATCGCTGAAAGACCACGAATGATGCAGTCAATGTCATGACCTATATGCCATGTATCCTATTTTGCACATTCAGTTATAAACCGATTCTACATTTAATTAAATAAAGACGACCACCTACGGTGTGCTACGACGCAGACTTTACTAAAAATACACGTTTTACTAAAAAAACATTTCATAGGCTAATAATATTACCCATGTACAAATTTAATCACCGGAACAATTTATATACTATGTATAAACCAAACCTCGTAAAGTTCATAAAAAATCGTTATTTTTGAAGACCACGCTATAATATGACTTAGAGAGCAATTTTTAGACTCAGCAGGGTTTAACTACAAAGAGATATAAAAGCGACGACCAAAAGCCAACCTTCTTTCGACTTTACCATCTTCTAGTAAAAGTAGTCTTCGGGATTCGCGCATGACGTCAAGTTACAAACGCTGATCATAACATCCCGACTTGAACATCCTTGCTGAGCGGATGCTGGCACCTCGCCAAGCTCACGTTGCGAACAGGAGAAATGATTTAACGCTTTATTTTCGACAGTTACACAGACTTAGCAGTATACAGTTTACTACCATTGGTGCTTGGTGCGCTAGAGTATAATTTTAAAAGCCGTTCTGTGGGTCTAGTGTGAGTTCCTTTTAACCATCTCGATCTAACGCATCGACCGTGTTCGATCGAGATGGTAAAAAGAAACTCACATTAGGGCCACTGTTACTGTATCGAACGTTCCGTCTCCTACAGTTCAGTTCATAAGTTAATCTGTTTCCTGTCTGTATTTTCACGGTTTACAAGAATTGTAAAATAGACAATCCGTATGCCGCCTACACTAACGTCATTATATCCATCTTGCCTGCTCGCAGTACCTCATAAATACATTTCAATGTTCGACGTTACGGCAACGACACGAAGGCTTAGGTCCGAGGGGCGATGACTCACAAGAGGTAAGTACAATTTCCTTAAGAATCTCCCATTGTAAATTGATCAACATTATAAAACCCATAGCGCGCTGTTTCGGATTATGATATCACATGACACGCCCATAGAGTTACGAATAAATCTGCAAAATAGACATGAAATGACCTTAACCAGCGAAATGAAAAACAAATATGGATTCCAACTGTTGACATTAATTTATGTAAATTAAATTAATAGTCACTTTTATCATTAAATGTGACGACCCGGAAAACAAGAGTATCTTATCTGTCACGCAACTATGACAGTAGTTGAAATTGTATTTGCATTTGGTCATTTGAATGAGCATCCAAATCGGTGCAGGAGAATATGTGTTCCGATAGTGACGTTCCATATACAAATAGATTGTTTGGCACAAAATGTAGAGCAACTGCAGGCGAAATAATATTACTTAATTGTAAAAGTATATAGAATTAAAGAAGTAAGTAATTCTTCTTTTTAGAAATGTATGGACAAATCGATACTAAATAATAACAGCCGCACGGTTGCATCGATCAGGTTAAGCTACGCTTGCCGCGATTGGTCCGTAGATGGGTGACCGTCATCGAGACCCCTCCGTGCCTCGGAAGCACGCTAAGCCGTCGGTTCCGTCTGTTTTTCGCGAATCTTTGACAGTCGTTACGGGTTATCGTAAGCCCGAAAGTCTGAAAATCAGTCTTGCCAAGGATATCGTATTAACCAATAACTGGGTTGTGACAGTCACTTCTTGAAAAAAACTAGTATCCGGTTACACTAAAACGATCCCAACATACCTAGTTGGGAAAAGGCTAAGCAAACGATGATGAAGCAATCGACAGATCCGAAAGACTGCTGGGGTAAAGCCCAGTGGCGAAAGCACCATATAACACGATGCCTACCGTCTTCCCTTCGGGGATACGCATTTCGCATCCATCGCAACTCTATTAAAAATGGCATGTCAATAGTGACTACTATTGTCAAAAAATATAGTTACACTACGCGTATTTAATTCACCATAACATTCAAACAACATAATCGGGAACTAAAAATTTATACAACAGCGATCCCGTAATTATGTCACTTTAGGTCACGTGACACCACTTGATATGGACGAGACCGAGAGCAAGCCGCTGTAAAACGGGATATGACAGAAACAGATATAGAAAAATGCGTCAGCGAGAACGAGATGGAGAAAAAATGGCACATTTTATTTGGTTTTCAGCTGTTTAATTTTATTGTATTTAATTCTTTACATTTCTATATTAATTTTAGAATGATAGTAAGTATTCTTTATTGATAAGTCAGTCAGTTAAACCCAACTTCGCTTCGGCTTTCCTCTTAGAAAAATTGACACCTCGCTGCTGGTAAAGCCATTCAAAAATATGAATACAAACCCGTTGAGGTAATGTGCCTTTGTTGTACTGTGTTCTATTTGATGCTGGTAATGAAACAAAACAATAATAACTCTGCTGTGGTTTGCGGGCCTCCCATACAAACGATCAGCTTGCTGAACACGTGTTGTGAACAGGCTCTGCCACGTATAGGTATACGTCATCAGGATATATTTATTTATAAATAAATCATAATTTTGTGAGTAATTCTTTCTTGAAAATGAGTGACATGTTTAAAAAATTATCTGAATACAAGCCGTGTGCCTAATGGGATTTCCCATCGGCAAAACTGACGAACTTCTATACAAACTTTCATCCCCTCGTGGGTTACGTATACTTTATGAGATGAATGCTCAAGTTAAGATGCTACGTCCGATGCACCCCATATTAACACCCCTTTACAACATTTGCTGACTACCTTGATCTTTTCATCACAGCATGAGCTTTGCACTTCTTCTTTTCGACTTACAAGCAAAAACGCTTATAACTCGAAAAGAAGAAGTGCAAAGTACTGTGGGGTCGTATAGAGCTCCTAAAATTAAACAAAATACTAGCTACTGCCGCGGCTTCGCCCGCGTGGAGTTCGCAAATTATTCCACGGGAACGTAGGTACTACCGGGATAAAAAGTACCTTATGTTAACACATAGGATATTTTATATCCCGGTTATAAACTAAGTATCTGTTTACCAAATTTCATCCAAATCCGTATAGCTGTTTTTACGTGATTGAGTAAAAAACATCCAAACGTACATGGTAGGTTTCATGGAGGTTGGATGAGAAAGCCATCCAGGTTTAAACCTCTAGTACAAACGATTTTCCTGCTGGGTGGCCTTACTTGATCGTACAGAAGTATACATACACATTATTTAATGCAAGTGATAACTTATTCACGATCAAGTCATTCACGCAACTACTGTTATCTATATGTCAATCACGTTTAATGTATTGCCGCCGCGGTCAAGACTTACGACGCAACTACGTATATTAGAATCTATTACAGTAGATAAGAAGGCTTGAGGAATATTGATAAATTTCCTTATACTAGTACAAAGGGGTTTTAGGCCAGATAAACATGACAGAGCGAAATTAAATCTTGCCAGATGATTTGTTTCACAGTATCAGGGTAACATAAAACTATCTGCACGAAAAGTAAGTTAACCTAAGGTATAATCTGCCAGCAGGCTTGGCATAACGCTTTCTATTTCTACGAAAAACAGACAGTAGTTTTTTCAATAGAAAGTGACATTTTGTTTCTCCATTTTTGACATCGCACCGTAGATATCCTTCTACAATCTGTCATTTTGTCTTTCGTTTCTAACGATTTTTGTCTAGGTCCATAAAAATGTAGACTATTTCAGAAGAATATTTCTTGCCAAACTGTCAAAATCACACTGACAACAGACTTTCTACTCGAAAGCCACAAAGTATATACGATTATCTACAAAATCATGATTCGTTTAGAACGCATAACTGTGATAATTAACAGAAAAACATAGCTATCTTCTATTGTACATCATTTAGTTAATAGTCATGTCTATTCTTCCGTCGAAAAATCGGTGCTCTTACTAAGCCTGCTGGGGTACGGGTTGTTCGAAAGAGATACCGCGGCCTCTGGCACACAGGCAACTGGAGGAACACGGGTGGGTTTTAGTCAGTAGAAGTCTGACACGCCCTTCTGCTCCACCCAGAGCTGGAGAAGTTATTTGATGATTTCCCACCCTCAAAAAAATAAAAATAACAAAGGTATAATTAAGTACGTAGCACACTCCCAGTAGGAATGGCTTTCATTTTACAGTTCCACAACATTAATTGCGTTATTTAAGTTGTTGAGAAGCCACATTTTTCTGACATATGATTCAATAGATTAGCAGTATCTTTCAAAATTATTCAGATTGTTAGCGATAGTGTGTTATGCAGAATTTAACTGGTGTTGGAGCTTCTTCCTGCAAAATGCAAAATGATCAATAAACTTGATTGTGGACAAGGACATTATAACCCACTTGTTTTGTTTTTGTCAAGACGTTAAACAACCACTCAATGTGTTAGTTGAGTCGTTTAAGGTGAATCTTGTCGACATTTTATCCATACAAAATTCGGAAGTGTATTACTCCACTGTTCGACAATGTACATCAAAAATTAAACACGGTATGGTTTTGTCTCATTATTAATATTGTCTGTATAAACAGAATACTAAAATAAAAAGCCATTAAAAAGTTATGAGCAAACAAACATTCGTTTTTCTTGCTAATTTAACCTAACTTTGGGCGTGTTTAAGTAATAAAAGAAGTGTAAAATCTCCAAAACCAAGTCGGTATCGACAAAGCTCAAATATCGAAAAATTCAATAAACTTTATTGGTCATTTAATTATGCAGTGGCTTTTCATAAAACCCGACCTTCCGAAGGACTTTTCTTAATTTTTTACGCGCTTGTTTTACTATAACTGATCCTGCATCTCACTCAATAATGTTGTGCGTGTAGACTAGCGTCTAACTGCTCTTCACTAATACTACCTCTGTCGCACACGATGCCTGGTGAGACAGCGTGCTTTTTAGCCAGGCCCACCAGTGAGTTCGAGCCCGCGATTAAATTCCCCTTAATAGCTGCTCGCGACAAAGGCCAAGCAACCTCGCTGTCTACAGGTTGTATAAGTAACATCGTAGCCGTCAACGCCTTTCAATCAGTTTTAACAAGCAACAATGACACTTATCAACTCCAAAGTAAGCTAAGATCACTTGAACAAATACACCGATCCTTATATGGAGGAGTTTATTGTATGGAGAAGACACACCAACTATCGGCATTGAATCCATGGCGGTCGAGACCTTGGCATCGTTATCTGTGGCCATTTAGCGTTGATTTAATACGATTAGAGCTTAGTCTTAAAGTGGACTAGTTTTAATTATTTCATATATATTATGTAGGTAGTCTAGAGCAATAGTGGTTCAGTGGAAACGGCCGCAACTTACGAGTAGTTGGTCGTAATTTCGAACTCAGACAGACGCTTTAGTTTGTGTAAATTATTTAATCACCACTGCTCTCAAAACTGTGACGGAAACCATCGTGAGGACACCTGTTGTGTCCACCACACCACATGTTCTAGAAGCAAAAAATCGAAGATGTATGACATCTACCAACCCGCACTGGGCCCGCGGGTAGATTACAGCCCAGACCCTCTCACTGAGAGGAAGCCTGTATCCCACCAGTGGGAACATTATAGATATAGACTGATTATGCAGTAGATATCTAATATCCTGACGTATCATCATAACAAACAAATATTTAAGAAAGGTACCGAACACAAGAACGTGACAATTGAATTATTACTTCAAAGACTTGTTCTGAGAAACATCGTGCAAGTAATTCGATATTAAAAACTTCTAGGGCTTCCTAAAACATCGATACTGCGTATAACAACATTAATGTTTTATCAAAACAAAACAGTGGTCGTTCTCCTTTATAATGGCAAAACCTTAATCTCGTCAATAGGGAACAAAGACCCTAACTCATCAATATGCATGGATACAGTATGTACCAATTACGAGCTGCACCCACTGCAATTGATGCTCATCTAAGCATATCGACTACACAAATGAATTCAGAGTGCGTCCCCTCACAGGTTTTAACTTTGGGGGCCTAGGTCACCCTCCTGGGCCCGTCCTGGGGTGGCGAATAATGTGACTACCTAATGAATTGCGTCGGAGCCTCGGAGTTCCCCTAACAGAATTGGAAAGGGTTCAATTTGCTAAGCTGGCGAATTCTGCAGTGACAAAAATTAACAGTAGTTAAAGGACAATGGAAATTAACTGCTCGTACAAGGCAATGATATATCTTTTGGACTGGACAAGCGTGTTGATTAGTATTGGAGGCTCAATGCCAATCCATATACAGTTTAAAGTATTCGGAAACAGTGTGCTCAGCCTATAATGTCCCCACTGCTGAAACACAGACCTCGTCTCTGAGAGAGGGAGTGGGCCGTAGTCTACCGCGCGGGCCCACTGCGGTTTGGTAGATGTCACATGTCTACGATTTTTTGGTTCTAGGATATTTGCTCACGATGTTTTGCTTCACCGTTTTACGAGCTATTTTGATAAAATAATTTACACAAAGTAAAGCGCATGTCTCGGTTCCGATTCCAAGCTACAACTTGTAAGGCGTGGCTGTTTCCACTGAGGTCACCATTGCATTGCATCCGAACGGCATTCGGAAACATAACGAACTATAACTCTCAGTGGCACTTAGCAAAAGGATTCTTCAGTACGATAGTATTCATCCAGTCATCCTACCAATAGAAATACAAATGAATTGCGCGTTCAATTTAAGGATCAGTTAAGATAGTTATCAGGCAGACATCTAAATAGAGGCAATAAAATTAATTACGAACGTGATCTCATTTTAATTGGAAACAATCTTATCCGAGTTTTTGCTTTCACCAGCTCGCTAGGCAAGATATCCTACGTCTAATGTCCATTAGTTGACAATGGAGATAATAAATTGTAACATCTATTTCCTGGTATTTGTCTACGCTCTACGCAGTACGCACTCATCCCATTATTGATACCCACCCTTGTGTCTTTGGAATCATGGGATCAGCAACATTTATGTTACGTAGATTTGGCGCATATATGTATTATGTCTGGCAAGAAAATCTCTTATGGTTATGATATAATACATTGTACCTAATCCGCTACATTGTAACACTCCATAAACCTCTATTATGCAAATAAATACACAATAGCGTAAGGCATACCTGCGCTATATGAATGCTGGAACTCCACCTTATTTTGGGCACAATACCTACAAAAACAAACCTTTTAATTACATTACCAATTAATTACGGTTCAAGGCTGTTAACACCTATCACAGATAATCTTATTACGTTTTAGCACAACGACCTCCAACGATTGCGCCTCACACGCCATTAATGTGTACTTTATATAATGGAAGGGAAAATGTTTCCACAATGTTAATAACGTATCGAGTCAACTTTCGCTAAAGAGTAGACATCAGTTTCACTGCGGTGGGGAAATTGTGGTTTGACAAGTTGCGCATGAGTGCCGCTGATTATGATAAGGCTTTAGATCAAGAGATATCGTTGCGTCATAGATCGATACAGAAACGGCATGGGCTTTTTCTTTTCCCTTTTAGATATAAAAAAACAACATTGAAAGTTTTATGTCGACTATTGAGCAGTGGAGGTTCTTTTCAGCGTTTTTCTCTAAGGCTGGATTTTTTTACTACAGAGTTCAGACTCAAACTCACTGGATTTTTTTACTAGGTATAAGTTCAGACTAAAATCAAGTCGTAGAGAAAAACGCTGAATAGAACCAGGGGCTAAAGTTTAAAGAAAACTCAAATCAAGTCTACGCTATATTTACCTCCAGATTCTGCCCATGTACTACTGGTTCTGTATAGTGTAGTGTCGTTAGCCCTAGCTAAAATTAATGATCTCAATACTTCGTAAATAAAAAAGATTGCTCCAAGAAAGTTGGTACAGAATCTTGCGGACGAGGCGGTTATAAGATGCACCTGATGCCAATTCAATCAATTTCTTTTAAACAGACAACATCTACAATAAAGTAAATGATGAATAAAAACTTCTTACAAAAAGTGCCAAGTTAAATTACTGATTTAAAAGACAAGTAATTACACTATTTATTGCCAATAAACCTCATTACCTTGTTGTGATTTAAGTTAACATTTAAATAAGGAAATTACAATTGATTGAATTAAGATCATTATGACTTCCTGGAATATATTTTACCGCAAATGAGACCTTGTTTACCTTTATATACATTATTAATTTTGATTTTTTTGTTAATAAGTGTTTTTAATAAACCGCGTTTCTGTACCAATACATAATATATCTGTCTACATTGTTTATACATATAGGTATTGACTAAAGTTTATGACACGAGTAAAATACATTCATAAATACAATACGACACACAAATATAAACACTATTTGTTTTTTGGAACTATCAAATAAATCCATAGCATCGTAATTATAAAAGTGTTTTTCTTTCAAGCAAAATAAATAATAGTGATGAGCCAAGTATAGTGACTAAACTATTGGAAATATTTGATTGAATTTTTCGCATGCAGTCTAGACCAGCATAAGATATCGTTCGTCGTTTCAGCCAAAAGACGTCCACTGCTGGACATAGGCCTCCCTCAATTTGGGGGGGCTTGCCATAATCGCCACGCTTGGTAGGCGGGTTGGCGATCGCAGTATGGTGGTAAAATCCATAGAGAATGCTGCTGACCATTCTCTAGTAAGTCCCTTAGTCGCCTTCTACGACACCCGCGGGAAGACAGGGGAACATAAGATATACATAGATTAATTGATGGTCATATCTACCTTGTATAGATAAAGTTTCATACAATCAACGGACTAAAAGTTGGTCTGAAGTTGGTTGTTTAGTCGAAAAGTTGGACACTCAAAGCTATAAATTCACAATGGCGAAGGGTACAATAAAAACCGATTCCCATCGGCTTACCTTTAAGAAATCCCACCTCCCGCCGATTACTTCAAAGTACAATAAATTTTTATGTGTCTCTAAGTTTTGCTGAAGAAATGCACGCGCGCAAAGAAAACTAAACCTTCTTACCAAATTCTCTGATTCCAACTCACTATGAGTGAAAGAGGGGCTGAACCTCTGAGGACACTATGCTTGCATCACGCGGTGAGTGTTTTTTAATTATTACACCCCTCGCCACTGATAGTTTACATACCAAACTCTATGCCTTTACAAATATTTCTTCTCACAGAGTGATTTTATATGCAAAATAAAAAACATTACCAACTACAAAAGTAAATTGATTTAGTCGGAACGTATATTGTATATCTAATCTTATTAGTATTACTGTTACAATTCAAAACACGGTTAGTTTCTCGCGTAATTCCACGTTGTCACGGCTTCTGGTTATAAGGAACTAGTACCATAATACAGCTAAATACATAATAATCAGGTACAGTTGTAGAATATTTGGTAATTATAATTCAGTCAGAAACTAAAGATCATAGAGCTTCTCTACAGTGATGAAAAAACAAATTGCAAAAAAAAACCTCGGGTCTAGGCGAAACAATAGAATAAATCCGTTATCTCGTAATACAATCTGTTATTCTAATATTTTAAAAACCTCATTATTGTTTATCTTTTAGAGTAAGATGTCTGACAATTACAATGAAATCCAAGGTTCTGAGAAGTGAGCAAGAAAATTGAAACTGAAAAACAAAGTGTTGAATCTAAAACTTTAATTTATCTTTAAAACAAATGTTTCCATCCTTAGACGCTTAAAAAGATCTGTGTGTCTGCAATTAGGTAAGTAATTAATTTGCATACTTTTCACTTTTATGCTAACATTATAATATTTACTTAAGTACCTCACTAAAATTAAGTGGGCATTTACTGCAAATACCTAAACGACTTTCGTGCAAGTGCAACTAGCCATCCATCTTAACGAACTAAGTACCCATAAACAGTACAGTTTCTTGCAGATTAAAAGGCAATAATTCCAATACAGTGGCCAATCAGTCGTAACTGTCACAACTCATTTAGCATTTATCTATCACATCAGAAAGTGGACACGTCCACATCACTAGTAGGTAATTTCCCCTCGCGTGATCACATCTCCGATTACCTGCGTCTACGACTCGATAGAAACTTGCGTATCAAACCAATAAACGTTTAAGGCATTAACTGCTACATTTGTCAAAATCAGTTTTTTAGACAACGTTTACAATGGTATTTGCGAATTAGATGAAGTGTATTTATTGTACGTTAATGTTTCAGTTTCTGCTTCGAAAAGTTATCCACATCAGCTAAGCGAGAATCAATGTGTGATACATCAACTCATACTTATTAATAAATATCGAACAATGGTCGATAAGCAACCTTATGTGGGTGATGCTCAGATGTTTTGTGATTCTTATTGATACTCGTCATATTCGTAGTTTCGTGAAGACACACGTAGAACGAGTCGGAACGAATTGTCACAGTTACAGCTAATTACATCACACACGTCAGGAAGTAGTAATTATAACACTTACAAGTAGGAGCACTGCGCATGCTCATTGATCAATTAACGGTTGTTCTGATTGAGTTTGACACGATATATACCCAACGCACGGTATTTTTATGCAATACCGTACTATCCTAGTGGTGGTATATTACATAAACTATGAAATCGATAATAATTATGCTGTAACAGTTACAAGCGCAGGTGGAATGTTCAGAATTTAATCATCACACGGTTTCGCGTTAATGTGCTATCTCGAACAATTAGTGACACAGTGATTATGATCATGCTACTATTTGCTTGGATAACAATATAAAGTGGGCGATAATTCTTTAACACGCAATGGAAAACGACTTCGCCTAGATTTATTTACGGTTGTTCATCTTCTACGGTTTGTCAATGAAGCCCGATGTCCCCAGCGGATGGTAGCGTAGACTGCTTATAAAGTCAAATATAAAACACGGAATTCCAACTCGCGAGCCTGACTCATTGTTTACGTATTTTATCTGAATATCTTAATGTTTTTAACTTTTCACTTGAGTTCCTGAGTTAGCACTTTATGCTTGAATGCAAAAACAAAATCAAAGAGAGACGTGAAATTCTCACGGGTAAGTACGTACAACACTTTGATTTACATAGACTTCCAATGCGCGTAATGACAACGACGATGAGGTCGGTCATTAAGGTAAACTTGTACATTACCTTCGCGAGAGCCGCTAGGTTCACTCTCTCAGTTCTTACAAATGTCATTAATATGAGAATAATTACTTTAAAATTCGCCGGAAATTCATATTACATTACATTAACTCGTCGCATTATGACGTTTTTGTGTACGTACAGGAGTTATGTTTGTACACGTATAGTACTATATTAGGACGGTATTTCACTAACAAAGCTAGGACTGTTTACTGTTTACGTTCAGTCGGCATTTCAGTGGTGTAAAACAGAATAAGAAATGCACCGGGTACAGACAATAATAAAATTCTGAAATTTCAATAAGAATAAACAAGGGCAGGGACTTAACATTAATATTATTGGAGATGAGTTCATATTTTTAAAGGCGTCTTCCACGTGCTTCTACCTTTTCGAAGACTCTCTTAGAGCAATCTGCTGAATCTACACCTAGAGCCTAGAGATCAATATATCTAGCTATAATCTAACTAGAGCATCATCTCCGTCTAAAATCAGCCTAGACACTTGAATGAAAAGCTTATCTATATAACATTCTTAGCAAAGTTCATTAATCGAAGGATTAACAGCGAAAACTAAATGTGTTAAGGCCTCTATTCATGGCCCTGCTTTTAACATTGCCGAGTATTATTTATAATAAACATAATTACATATAATACTTATAATCAATTAAGATAAGGCGAGCTGTGAGAACTTAGTTGACAGACTCCTACGCATGTGTCGGCAACGGATGCTGATCCATGGTTCGTTTTTTATTCAGCCAACGTGCGAAGGTTTCATTACAATATATGTTCAAAAAACTTAATAGTATGCTTGATTCTAGTGCTCCAGTTTTTGTTGTTTTTTTTATAGGGAAATGTAAATAAGGTTTTATATTAAGGAAATGAATGTGAAGATCTGAACGCGTAATAAGTGCCAGTGATAAGATGCATATTAAACAAAAGGATTGCGTAATATTCATATATTCAAGACGTCTAGGAATGTCTAGGTTCTTTGCTGGAACCTAGAAGGTCAAGCTATGGGATTAATTCCTATTTATCACAAGCTGCCGCCTGCGGCTTCGCCCGCGTGGTATGTTAATGAAAAGTAGCGTACGTCTCAACGTACGCTACTTTTCAGTAGTTTGAACCCTGAGGTTCAAACTACTCTCATACCAAATTTCATAAATATCAAAATTAGTTCTTGACATAAGTGGTTATAAGTAACTAGGTACCACTTATAACCACTTATGACAAGAATACACTTTCACATGCATTTTGTCAAAAAACTGTTATTTTGACATTACAAATAGACACTTCAATTTTAATTATTTGTAATAAATATAATTATTTGTATAGATTAGGCATTCCACCAACCTGCTCTGGGCCCACGTGGTGGATTTTGGCTCACTTGATTATGCTTTTTTCTACTTATTGCGAAGATGGGGTGGATCGAATAATTGATTTTCCCGCACCCCTACGCAAAATACGCACTTGGTCGTGGAGTTGCGGACTATTTTTATGAGATTTTTTTTTTACAGTTGGTAACATAGGATCACAACAAAATATCCTACAAAACAATAAGGTATGGCAGTGAGATCACCAAGATTGATCAGTAAGTAACTCACGAGAAACTTAGAGCAATAACTTTTGTTGCCGACCGTACATCGATTATGAGTTCATAATAATCATCAATCTAACACCTACACATGTACCTTTACTTAATAATACATTAAGAAGGTATGCCAACTCATAAGTATTGGTAAAATTCCGTTATAAATAATTGTGGGCTATTTACTAAAGATAAATAGATAAATAAGAAGTCCGAAAATCTGCCGACAGCTAGTCTTACCAATGGGTATCGTATTACCCAGTAACTAGCTTGTGGAGTTCAGATAGGCAGTCGCTCCATGTAAAATACTGATATTCAGCTACATCCGGTTAGACTGGAAGCAAACCCCAACGTAGTTGTAAAATGGCAGATTATGATATTCTAAAGATTAAGCTGGCTTCAGTCTCAAAGACGTTAAAATGAATGCATCCTAAAATACCCTGTTGAACCTTCAATTGAGATTTAATGGCAGCTTCAAATTATTGTTTTATCAATGAGCTATTTGTTACAATCAGTTGGGCTGAATGTATAAGTAATCCGCTTATGTTTTGCTTCTTTCGTGTAAAATTTCCATGGTGTCGTATAGCTAGCAAGATATTCCGAAGTATTTCAAAATGCGTGTAATTCAAAACCAGTTTGTTGCCAATGTTTACATAAAACAACAGAAACCTTATGACGCTAATTCCAAAACAGCTGATCGAATCACAAAACACAACACGTAAGCACCACACACTATCCGATTGTATAGCTTTCAGTCAATTTCCACGCACTAAACTTTACTTTCAATCACAAAAGCAGCGTGTGCGCTGAAAATTTTAAATGAAGAAAATCGCGCCCGATTGTTTTCGAAGTTTGAAAATCCGATCGGTGATTCGGCTCCGAAGTGTGGCGAGTCGGAAGCGGCGTCGCACACTGGCGCGGACGCCGCGTACGCGCCTCGCGTCTGCCGCCATTGACTCAGAGAAAAGTAGGGGCGTCACTCACAATCAACGTATATAATTTTCCGCTTGTTAACAATTAAAATCCGAACCGCTTGCAACGCGCACACGATTTTTCAGCGAAATGACTCTACTGTCGTATACACGCCCTAGAGAAAGCACATATAATTATGGTTAATTGCAGTCTTTAACTACGTTTGTTTACTTTCCTTTATTTTTATATGTACTGCTAAATATTTCACACAGCGATTAAGAATAATTATATGCGTTTTTATGAGTTCTTTATGTACTATTCTTACATTTCACATGTATTCTAAACACAGGAAAGACAATGAATCTGAAAAGTCTATTCTTCAAGCATCGGACTTTTTCCGAACATCTAGCGTAGCCCGGCTATCTACGGCGTAGCAGCCCTAATAAAACATTACGCAGAGACAATAGACAGTAGCTATATCAGTTCTGTCGCCGGCTGATATCAACGGACACTGGAAATGCATCGCGTCCAATATTGGAAATATTATGATGAATCACTTGGTGCATCCAAAAACGCCGCAATCTATATTTGGCAGGGTTGGACACTTTATGGATGATATTCAGAGTTGCAGACTCCCCGCCTACATGCAATGCCGATGCTGACTGCATGTTTATATGTAGATGTGCATCGATATGCTCAATGTTGAGCCTTCAATTTTTTAAACTGTGACTTAGATTTTTTTTATTAACAATATTTGTTCAATACTTAAGTGTTTCTAATTGTGTTTAAAAAAATTACATTGTTGTGGTTTAAACTGTAAACACTTAATATTATAATTGCTAAGTCACATCTCACATGACCAACCGGAAAATCAAGTTCACAACCTTTACATAAAGCGGTGGGCGATCATTACTAATACATAAAAATAGACTAATATTCTCTGTATTTATTACAATAGACATTTACATAGTCATAGGGCAAAGATAACTCTATAAACACTTATTAATATTGATGCTGGTCTTCTACGGTACCATAAACAGAATATATGAATCACGCATTGTCACAAACACAGAGGTATATTCCATAGGGTATAGACAACTGAACTGAGCCGTAATCCTTTCATGAAAGTTCATTAACGTATGTCTGGCCGTGAAGTGAGGACACACCTTTTAAGTCGAGTATTGCTTTCCAGTTTTTATTCTGTGACCATTTAAGTTTCGAATGTTTTGATGGTTTTATTCCAAAATAGTGCAAGATTAAATAAAGTTCTACTTAACACCTATAATGTTGCTCATGATTTCTTGGCATGTCGGGTCACCCCGCAGATTCCAAGATTTTGTTTCGTCTTTTATTGGGCCCATCTCATCTTTCACATTCACTCATAAACACTTAAAACACTGA
Organism: Polymixis lichenea; assembly: GCA_949091785.1. Lineage (NCBI taxonomy): Eukaryota > Metazoa > Arthropoda > Insecta > Lepidoptera > Noctuidae > Polymixis > Polymixis lichenea. The sequence goes on along the minus strand of OX420933.1, from coordinate 18,953,550 downwards.
CCTACGGCACTGACACACAACTATTACATAATATTATCACATTAGATCATTGGCCATTTTGTAATTTCTTACATCATTTTTATGTCGCACACGCACATTTTGTCTATGGATGACGCTTCGAAATGTTGCCACTACATAAAGAGTAAAATGTTTATTGAGGATGATATTCTCGTAGCACTTTTGTCTATTTCCTTTTCATATTTTTTTATTTATTTTTTAATTTTAATATTCTTGTATAATTTCTATCACATTCACATTAGTTATATTAATTTTCTATAAGTCCGATGTTAATTGTTTGATGCACCGGGCGACGTCATTACGTCAAAGCCGGTTGTCGCTGAAAACCAGCGCTGGGGCTCTGTCTTGCATAGAGTTGCAGCAAAATGCTGAGCGATAGCCGTTTTGTGTGGATGTGGCGCATGTTTCCCTCAACCTTTTTTTTATTATTTTTTGTGTTCCTGGTTTTTGCGTCATGTTTACCGCAAATAAACGTTTTTTCTTTCTTTTCTTTCTTATGTGTTGTGTATATATTTTGTTGCAGATACTAAAGAAATATATTCATGGTGTGGTGGTGGGACTGGTGGGCAATCAAATCAGTAGCCAGAAATTCAGAAATTCAGTAATTCTGTGTTCAACGTTATTTTGGTGCCGTCTTTTCGTGAATGTATCCTTATCCAAATAGATCATAGGTCAGTAGGAAGAAAAGAAAAGGCTGTAAGTATAAAAACTTAATGCTGATGATTAACTTGAGAATTTTGACGTTCAACGTTTTGAATATTCCACGGACTGTAATTAGGTTATTATTTTCAGTTGGTTTTCCTCTCCGATAAAGAAACTGTCATAAAGTAACATAAAGTACCTAAAGAATGTGTAAATGTACTTACTTAATGGAATACTTAGGTAGTACCACTCCATATTAGTACTTGAAAATATGTAGAGCTGACGCGATTTTTATAGAATAACCAATGGTAATTATTATATTACAGAATTAAAAGTACTATTTAAGCCAATGTATAGGTACCTACCATTTTACACATTTCATGTTCCAACGTTTTTGCTAAACATTCTCGCAACAGTTTAAGCTCGTTATTTACTGGCTTATAAATACACGAGTAGTCGACAGTAAAACTTGAAATTTCTCGTTCAGTACTTTCGTAACACGAGTATTAACAACTTGACCGACGCCAGTTCTATTAAGAATTCAGTTTTTGTTCGGAAACCAGCCAGTCCTTATAGACAGTCAATGTGTTGAATACCTATTAATATTCAGGGCGCGCGTCAGTTCATAGGAACCGATGTGTAAGCCGCCTTTAGTTCCCTATGAGTCCTACTGACTCACGCTAAATTTTATTTAGGTAAACGAGGCATCGAACTCGTAATTTCAAAAATATTGTTCGTAAAAGTTTCATGTAAGGAAGAAGCTTAGTCACTGGTCAGACCTAAATAATATGATCGCAGTGTAGTCACAAAACCAAGAAATGTAACAAAAGAATCACGAAGTTGACCGAAATTAATCGCACTAATCGTTAAAACCCAATCAACCAAAATTGTTTTAAAATGATTTTCATTCTTAACTTGTAATTGACACCCAATTCAAACAGGTCGCGACCTGCGAGTCAAGGCATACTGCTCTTTAGGCAATAAATTTCCAATGTCAGCGACTTGTTCAAACGTTTCTTCGCAAACTCCATAAAAGTGTCAAACAAATAAACAATTCCTTAAGCAGGAAGTCCCCAAAAAGGGTAACAAATTACAGTGAAAGATCAATGGGTTTTTTCCACGGTAAGTGCTTAGGTCGCCGCGGTTAGTTTTCCAACCACCAAAAATATTAAGGAGAAAGAAAAAAAACTTAAACTCTGGCTCTGGTTCGAAATTAGAATTTCTTCTCGTGAACGTCCGCTATTTCGGAGTCGTCAATCGACCCGTGTTCGCTTACTGACAAACTTCGTGTCGTGCGACAGGTCAAACAGTTTATATTTTAGTCTTCTTTGTAACGAAAATATGAGAGCTGAAAACTGAGTGACGGGTGCTGCATTGGTATTGTGGCGCTGCGTTCTATTTTGGATAAACGAGCTTCAAAGACTGATTTTCTGGAATCGTGTTTTAGTCTAGGAAGTCAATGGAAACACTTCAGTTACATGAATTATTGTTAAAAATACAAAGTTTAATTGCTGATACAAAGTTTAGTTTAGTTTGTTTACTGTTTTAGTCAATGAGTGTTTCAAGTTCCGTTATACAGTGGAATTATGATTGTTGATTCAAAAGGACTGGCCTTTATATCCTATACTAATTAGAGCATACGATAGATAGATTAGATAGCCATCAGAGTGACCGGACTATCATCAAGTTAAGTTATTTGATGGTTTCCCATCCAAAAAAAAAACTATCATCAAGTTTTTGCTAACAAGGTCAAAGCAATAAATATTTTCGAAGTCAAACAGATGCATCTTTAAAATAAGGAAGGCATTATAATAATTTCCACCTACGTTGTCTATCAAGACAGTCAAACGTTCAATATGATAATGAAATAACAAGACGAATTTGCTGCTGGTTGCTCAGGCAAGAATAATATGAACAATTATCGAGGTCGCTAGCTAACCACATGTTGCAATACATCTCATTAAAAAGCATTTTGATGCATGAGCATGAGTAGATGACGTCAACAATAAATGAAAACATAATTAATAAAAATATAATGATTTATACAGTCTTATAAAATAAACAATAATTACATGCAGTAACTCATATAACCTGTCAGTAGGTGAGCTAATTCTGGTGAAAGAACACAAACATTGTCTTGAGTTAATCACAGCGACCAATTATTCTTATCGTTTATGTAGTCGTTAATAGAATAGTACGCCTTAGAACAAAGGTTAAATTTTACTTTAGCTTTAAACGCATTAAAATGCAAATCTAGCAAAGAAGAGGGAAGCTTGTTACAAAACATTATACCAAGACCAACAAATGAGTTATGAACCTTATGAAGCCAGTGAAAGGGAGCACGTAGTTTGTCCTTATTTCTAGTATTAATATTATGAATATCACTGTTTTTAGTGTAAGTGTATATTTCGCCTAATTTATAAGATGGTAGCGAAGATTAATTGCGATACCACCGTGAAGTTACCGATTTCTTTGAAAAATCTCTTGGGGAAACTCTAGCACCTAGTTGGTAAATTGCTCGAACAGCTCGCTTTTGAAAAACAAAAATATTTTGAATATCAGCGGCTTTGCCCCACTGCAGAATGCCGTAGGACATAACGCTATGAAAATAACTAAAATAGACTAACCAAGCTGTATCAACGTCAGTGTATTGCCTTACTTTCCTGACGGCGTAGGCGGCCGAACTGAGCCTTCCCGCTAGGCTTGAAATGTGTGATCCCCTCTGAAGTTTGGCATCTACTGCTATGCCCAGAAAAACTGCCGAACCTACGGTTTCAAGCACCTCATTATCTAAGATGATGTTGGGACCTAGATTTCTAACATTCGGTAAGGCGAACTTTACACATTTCGTTTTCTTGGCATTGAGTACTAGGTTATTTGCCGCAAACCAATCCGTAACCGTTGACAGTGCACCATTTACGTCGTCAAAACCATGTCTATTCCTGTCTACTTTAAAAATAAGACAAGCATCATCTGCAAACAGTACAACATCACAAATACCCTTTAAATAGAATGGGAACTAATTGATATACCCTAAAAACAAGAATGGGCTGAGTATTGAGCCTTGAGGCACACCTGACTGAACTGATAGCCCGGAAGATTTTACACCATTAATTTCTACACATAGGAACCTACTATGTAAATAAGAATTTATTACGTTCAAAGCTTCGTTATGGACACCGTAATAACGCAGTTTACGCAAAAGCGTTTCATGGTGCACACAATCAAAGGCTTTGGAGAGATCATAGAAAACTCCAATAGCATTTTACGAGTTCTCCCATGCGTTAAATATGTGTTTCAACAAAGCAACACCCGCATCTGTAGACGAACGACCTTTTGTTCAAAATAACCAAAAACCCTCAGGATCTATTAATGTAGACTGAACCGAAAAGCGGACTTGCCAATGGAGAAGTACCGCACAAATCTGACCACAAATTCCAACCTATTTCTGAATGTCTAAATAGATTGGTAGATTGTAATATAAAAGAAGTATTTAAAAAAAAACCTTTAATTGTTTGTTACATTTAGTTCTTTATTTTCTGTTGCTTCCTGTAATTTCTGTAGTGTACCTAGATATACGAACGTTGGTAAATCTATTAATTATTTATTATTAGTAGCCATTAAATCCCACAGCTAGGCGAAGGCCTCCCTACTCTCTTTCCACCTCTCTCTGTCCAAAGCTTCTAAGGACCCTTCTTTGTTAAAAGAATCCTTTATTAACGGACCGATAAAAACTTAAATACTCGTCAGCCCGGTTCAATACCTAATAACGATTTGTGTTTTGTATTACCGCTATGAACGGATGGAGTTGATGGAGAGGAAACTACACTTTCACGAGGCTACGTTCCTATTTGTTACAAATCCGTTCAAATAACGGTCGGTGAAATATAAGAACACCAAGTACAACCCCTTGATTCGTGTTATATTCGGGATAGAATTGATTTCTATCCCGAATATAACACGAATCTTTACATATTTGCGTATCAAGTCAGAGATTGATAGTAGCAGGGTCGAGTAACGGGGCGACGCACACGAGTCGAGGGACCAATGTCAATTAAAAACTGCCGGGGCCCTAATTGTGCCCATTTTTAGCTCGATTGCGCCAGACGGCCGAAGGGACACTGAGAGCTGTCGCGTGTCCAATTGCAATACCGTCGCGTAGTGAAAAACCTACGTTTTATTTAGTTCATAAATTATTATGGCAACTATTTGTCAAGTGGTTTTACAAGTTTTTAGTTGAAAACTTTCTGATTTGTGTTTTGAAGTTGGACCACTGCGGCACCTGTTTTGTACATAACTATTTGCGAAACTTTCTCAGAAACCATTAGGTATTCGTACGTAGTGCTTCCTTTTTTGCAATTTACAAACAAGATGGTAAGCTTAAGTTTCCTAAATCGGAACAATCAAATTCAGAGTTATCCTCAACCACATCAGCCACAATTTTCGAAATTAATTAAAAGTGTTGCTTTTTAAAGTCATCACACAGTCAAAGAAAAATAAGTAAGAAATCTGTGAAAAAGTTGAAGAAAAAAGTATTTTACTAAGCATCGTCCAAAAAATGAGACAATACTCCTACCACCAAAAACTTTCGAGGACTGTTTCACAAGACAGAACGCAACAAAGATAAGGAATTCGTTAAAGAAGCTAATATTCTCACTAATTTTAGAAGTAATAAAAAGAGTAATAAGTATGCAGCAGGGGCGTGAAACATTTGGTCGAAATCGATTGGTGACGGGTGCGCTAGCGTCACGGTGCGCGCCCTCTTGCGTTATGTTGGTGGCACTGTGCGAAACTTTATTCCTAACGACTTAACGCTTACTAATGAAGTGAAAACTTGTTAAGTTATGCATGATTAATGTCAGAGTTTTATGGAATTTCGTTTGGTTTCGCGGAAGCTCGTGAGTAAATACGCTAATACATTTGGCTTAATTAACCATTTCCTGAAAGTTCAGAAGAAAAAGCTAACATGTTTCATAACCGAGCTTTCATTAAAAACTTGGAATATGCAAAGTATAGGTGAACTCGACAGATTATTTAGAAATAATTTTTATTTCTACTTTCTCCTAAACTGCTACTTTAATAAAACATTTAAACACTTTTTCCACCTTTTCTCAAATTTATTATTTCCTAAATCCGAATTCCATCGTTATAAATCAAGGTGCCATTGTAACACTAACGAGCTATTTAGTAAATCTTAAGACTATTATATAAATGAGTAAATAATGGCTGTAGTTTAATTCGAGCTGAAAAAGTTTCATCAGTTTTCTGAAGTTCCTTAGGACATTCCTGAGGTGACATCTGTTGAGCAATGCATAAAACTAAAACGGCGCCATCTAGTATCGAATAGAAGCGGTAAAAGAATAACGACTGTGTAGCCGGCAGAGGGCGTTGATCGTTAGTTTCATCTATTGTATGGTAGATGGCGCTAAAACAAAAATATTACAAACCTTGAACAGGCATCGCTCGTAATGAGACTGCATCTTCTTCTATTTCGTCTTCAACTTCTTCCTCTGTTATCGACGGCGGCGCAGCCCAACAGCGGAGTCTGACGCCGGCAGTGCCAACGTTTGCTCCATTGTCGAGCCTCACGCGAGGAAGACTCCGTGATGAGTATTCGCCGTTATTATTGGTCTGCCAATCAAAAATATTTATATTAGTCCTTGTCCATGTTTACGTAAGTATTGGAGCGCAGAAATTAGGTTTTTCTATTTCATGAAAATAATGGATGTCGAAAGTTACCTGTGTACAGACGATTTACGATAATTAGGTATATTTGGCTAATGATGCAAAAATAAAGCAACAAAATAGGTACAGGAAGATACTGTCATTAACACAGCACGTGTATGCAAATTGCAAATTGCGAATGTTTAAATTAAGCTAACCAAAATACGCTGCAATTAAATGAATAAAACAAAAACAGATGCGATGCGGAATCAAATGTAACTGAAATGGAATTTATGCATCGTCTTGGATTTAGACACAGTAAGTGTCAGGGGGCGTAAATATGACACATTGAGCCAAAAAAAACCATAACCCCCGTTTGGGTTTTGCGTAGCCTGGTCAAAAGAGACTATCACACAAGAATCTGCTGGGGAGATTTTTTTGCTCCACTTCTTCTTCCCAGCTAAATTGATTTACAAATCAAATAAATGGGAAGTGGATGGTGGATGGGTGTTTTGGGGGATTGTCTTAAGTAATTTTGACGTTCGAAACGTGCTGATTCTCAGCCTAATTTGAATAAATTACTTTTGATTTTGATTTTGAATCTGCTCTTTTATAATTTCTAACGTCAAGATAATATTACTGTGGAAGACTACGTCCACGTCACGGCATCACGATAACATAACACGGAGAAGTAAAATGTATGGAACCACGCTAACGTTATAACGAGCACTTATTTCCACACATTTTACGGACGTGATGGGGAATTGGGGACGACCATGATAATGTCGTGACGTTAATACTTGTAGACGTCGCTGTTTCGAACTTTTTCTAAAACAAGATGTGCTATAGGTATTTAAGACCAGTACTGAAATTATGTACCTAAAAATTAGGTGTGCATAGTCAGCCTAAAATGTTCCCACTGCTGGGACACAGCCCTCCTCTCTGTGAGAGGGAGTGGGCCGTAATCCACCACGCGGGCCCAGTGGGGGGTGGTGGATGTCACTTATCTTCAATTTTTGGTTCTTGGACATAGCGGGTTTCTCACGATGTTTTCCTTCACCGTTTTGAGAGCAGTGGTGAGGAAATAATTTACACAAAGTAAAGCGCCTGACTGGATTCGAACCTACGACCTGTAAAGTCGTAACTCGCAGCCGTTACGGGGCCACCACTGCTCAGGTTAGGTAAGTAGGTAGGTAAATAAATGCAGTGGTTTGTAATCACAGACAGCCGTGAGCCGTCGAATGAACGACTCACATTTACTTAGTAGGCACGAAGTAGCAGCTGCCTACTGATAATGATACGTTATGAAGAATAAATAAGGCAATGTTGTGAGAAGGGATTTGTAAATCAACCTTTACAGCCTAAAGAGCTTATCGGCGCAACACTCTGAGAAAGATAAACGAGAAATACGATAGGTACGATGACTGGGATATTTAAATCTTTGAATTAACTTAAGATTGCGATGTAACCTTTCGGTTTTGATACGATGCTTTTTCAAATCATTAATTATTTGACGTAAGTATATGTCACAGTTAAAACCAGTTTTTAGATAGAACGCGTTTTCCCTAGGTAGAACTAGTTTTTACTAAATGCCTTTGTTAAAACTGATTCGACGGGACTTTTCGCCGACAGGGCTCATCACGTAGGTAATAGGTTAGGTTAGGTTAGAATTGTGACCAACCGCGCGCGAGCCGAACGAGCGAAGCGGGCGGTGCCGAGGCAGCGGCCGCCGGCCGGCGAGCGCTACTTCCCAGTTAGTGGCAGTTACTTAGCTATTTAGTAATAGCGCAAGGATGAGCGTTGTCGGCGAAGTCCTGTCGGCGAAATGTCCTGTCGGCGAAGAGTATTCTGGTCGGTATTCAGTCTGTCGGCGTAGTGTCTGTCGGCGATTAGGCGTACACTCAAATATACCAGTAGTGAATTCTAGATTTGAGTAGGTATTTCTAGTTTTAACAAAGACATTTAGTAATAACTAGTTTTGACTAGGGAAAACGAGTTCTAACGAAACACGGGTTTTAACTGTAACATATATACGTACATTATCATCCTTCTGAACATTATCTATGTTCTACCGTGAAACACAAAATTAGGTAGGTACAAGAGAAACGGCAAAAGCAAATTGAATCCAAAGAATCATTGATTAAAATTAATTTTGGGCACTTTTCCTGTTGACAACGATGCGAACGAATTCTTTGATGCCCTATGATTCTTTTCGTTTAACATGCTTGTACGCACGGCTACACATCAAGCTATACATTTCCAGTTTACGCTGACCTCGCACTATACCGATATCCTATACAATGCGAGATCAGCTTATACTGGAAATGTATAGCTTGATGTGTAGCCGGGTGTACGTATTATACTGTTAACCTTTATATGTTATTGTGATTGTATGTTATTGTGATGAGATTATTTAAAACTGTATGGAGTATTTTCTCGAAATCAATCATTGATAACAATAACAAAATCTCAATTAGCTTATGATAACTTTAAAACCCAGTTCAAGCAGAACGGCGGGCGTGACCTAAGTCCTTGAACCATTCAGACACATTACTGATGTAAAGGTAAACATTTGAATATTCAAATCCTAAATAAACATACGGATCTCTAAGTACATAAAACTACATAAAAAAGCCTGTAACTGCGTGTGTTCCTGAGGATATCACCGGTCTAAAGCGTATTCTATCGGTGTGAGTAACGGGTGAACATCCTGTCACCGCTTGGCATTATCGCAGTTTTTTTGCTAAGTTATTTTAGGAGATCCTGTCGTACAACGGATTTCGCGTAAGTCACGGTGAATGAAACTGTCTTATATCTTCTTACATGCGATATATGTACGGTTTAAAAATAAGCTACGTGGACGGAGCTGAGGACCTTAGCACGTTGGGATAAAAGCGAGTTTTTTTAATCTTGTATTTGGCTCAAACAGCAATAACTGCGGGTTTTGTGCATGTACGGTCACCAAAAGAGATAAGTAACCGTGGTCGTCGGATATACGTGAAGTTTAGTAAGAAACCGAAGGCAAATAAACAGTTCATTTAACAAAATTTTCAGACATTAATCACTATCGTCTCATCATTCATTATCATCATTAATTCGTTAATTTTTCATTCCATCCAGTATAACAACTAGTTGTAGTAAGTACTTACTACTACTACCTATATATAGTACTGGGACGACTTTTGGCAAGTCCTTTGATAAAAAAATAAGGAAAACGCTCTAACAGCGACACATACATCGAGACCACTATGAGGAGGTAAGAACTTAACAAAACAACCTATTTGTTTGTAGCCCTAAAGGCCTATAGGCCTACTTAATGTTATTAAATACATAGCTAACGATGCTTTGATTAGTTACACATGTTTGTTTAAAACACGCACGCACTCATTCAACACAAGTGGTGTTATGACTTATGAATAACCGCAGGCTTAGTCCATGTTCGCACGAACGTTAAAATATCGCGGCTAGAGTTTTTTGCGTACCTAGTATTCATTGGATCTTCAAAGCACAGCTTAGCGCCGAGAGTTGACAATCGAATTTTTTCGAAAGGTGGGATTCATTCTGTACGATTCTCAATGTCGATTCAATACCGAGGCTTACGTCGGGAATCCCAGGCTGATTCCTGGCTACCGTAGGCGCAGGCTTGTGGATGGCGAGTAATGGGTAGCTCGCTGTCCGGTAAGGACCAAGCCCGGGACGGCGCGTTTTGCTCCACGCGCGCCTCAAAGAGATGTCAGCACCAACTGGTGGGGTACGCAAAGACCGATGCCTGCCAGTGCAAGTGGTGCGGGATGTTCGTAAAAGATACCGTGGCCCCTGGCACACAGGCAGCTGAAGGAACACGGGTGGGTTTTAGTCAGTAAAAGTCTGACACGCCCTCCTGCTCCACCCGGAGTGGGAGAAGTTATTTGATGATTTACCACCCTCAAAGAAAAAAAAACATCGACTTGAAAATCCAGTGCGCGAAAATCCCGCCTCGATATTTCTACGTCGGTCGGTACGAACATCGTCTTCAACTCTTCACTTACGACAATTAATTGTCTAATTAAGTGCACGAGCAAATTATACCGACATATAATTTGCTGGCCTATAATGTGGGGTAATATAAAAGTAATTAGGTACAATGTAGGTGAGCCAATCGGGCATCGGTATGGATACCGTGGGAACGCTACTGCATCACTGCACTATATCGCTCGAACCGGATTATTTCGAGGCCTTATACGGATCCTTTCGACTCGAGATCATCTCACCCACTGAGATAGTGTCCGACTGTGCGGTACAGATAGGTACCACAGTAGGTACGTTACTGAGAACTGCTTAAAGAGCTTTAACTTGATTGGAATCATTACGAACTATTTGTTACCGTTGAAGATCAATACTCTGTTGAGTGTTGATGTTAACAAGATCTGTAATTGTAACTCAGTGTGGGAAACGTTTAGTAAGTCACTTGTATTGTGATTGTCATGAATTGGTAGATTTCGTCATCGTTTCAATTCAGTTAATTAGTTTTTCCAGTTTTTCTATTAGGTATACCTTAATTCGTGCTAGCCAGTGGTACGGTCAACTGTGGCATCTTTACTTACCATAGCAAATTTGCCCATGAGTAGGTACTGTACTTAAATTTCGCTTGATAACTAAAATTCTGTTACCGCCGTTTAATGTCGAAGCGATAGACGAAAAGAATAATCTATTCATCATCATAATTTCAGCCGAAAGACGTCCACTGCTGGACATAGGCCTCCGCCTATATGGGGGATTTTGCCATAATCGCTACGGTTGGCGAGCGGGTTGGCGATCGCAATATGGTGATAAAATGCATAGAGAACGCAGCTGCCCATTCTCTAGTAAATCCCTTATTCGCCTTCTACGACACCCACGGAAAGAAATGGGATGGTGCTATTATTTTACGTCCGGCACCACTCGGAACAATAATCTATTATTTGTAACAAATTTTTAGTAATCGAGAGATATTTTAATAGTTTTCATTGGTAAAGTTGCTCATAGAACGTAAAGATGCTACAGTTGACGGTGTTAGCCCCGAATTACGACTTGTCGTGAGTGCAAACTCAGGCAGGCTATACTATACTAAATGATGAAGAAAAACATCGTGAGGGAACCTGCATGTCCTTGAACCAAAAATTCGAAGACATGTGACATCCAGGAACCCACCGTGTGGCGATTATGGCCCACGTCCTCCCACAGAGATCTAGCCTGTATCGCAGCAATCGAAACATTATAAGCTGTTTGAACCTTCATTGAACAGAAAATAAATAAAATACCATTTAACTAAGTAAAGGTCTGAAATGCGGTGTACTAACCATTGTTTCAGATAACGAACGCTAAAGCAGCTGAAACACAATAAACGTATTTCACTCAAACTCACTATTCATAATTCTTCATTAACACACTCACTTCCATCCATTCACAATAACTCTTCATTAACGCCAGCATTACAAATCTAGAAAATTCTCTCCAGTCTTTATTAATCAGTAATTGCACCTCATTAATAAAGTCTGCACAACAAATGAGGTAACTATAGAAAAAAGGTCACAATCACACACAATGCTTCCACATCGTAACATAATATTGCACAATATCGGTGCATAATGTGTGTAACTATGTATTGAACGAATGCCATACAATACAATACCGGTGTACTACCTAACACCCGAGCTCTGGCGGAAGAATCCGAGGCACGCGTTTATTTCCCATTATTCCCCGCGTATGACATTATCATGTGAACGGAGTGAATTCTTGGAGCGTGACGCTGATCGCCACTTGATACTAAGTCACTCAATGTCCTTGCCGTACCTCTCTAATGATACCGTGCGACATGATCACTTGGTCACATTTAAACATGTAAACGAATTTATTTAATCATTTGAGCTAAAATTTTGTTTGAAACTGGTAAAACACGATTTGTTGAGGTATTAGAATATGAGAATGCTGTGAAGTAACATTATTATACAGCTAATTTTATATTTCCTGTAATAGTTGTTATTGTAAACAATTATGTTTTTTTAGCTAACTAACACATACACAGAACCGGTCGAAATGGCAGAGCTTGGGGAGGCCTATGTCCTGCAGTGGACGTCTTTGATTATGATGAGGTAACCAAAAAAACCTGTGTAGAAAACAATTCAAGTCACACTCTCGACTTTAAATCAATTAGTACGTACACACGGCTACACATCAAGCTATACATTTCCAGTATAAACTGATCTCGCATTGTAGGATTTCCGTACAGTGCGAGATCAGCGTAAACTGAAAATGTATAGCTTGATGTGTAGCCGAGCGTACAATTAATGACAGACCAACAGTACAGTAGCAACGTGGGAACATTACATTTAATTAACTTGTATGTATTTGTATCACATAGAGACACTATCTCCGACCGTATCACCGTTCCGAGCCAGTAACAGAAATAACAGTTCCAGGTTTCACGACAGCGGTCGAGTGTAAGTTGACAAGTTGCGACAAGACCAACGAGGATACCGCAAGTCCACAACACTAGTACATTTTCCTATGTTGACACTTACAGCTGGCGTAGATAAGTGGCCGATCTAATTACACGTCAACATGAATTAAGAATTTAATCCTACTTAATTATAAATGTGAAAGTATATTTAGAAAATACTATATGTTATAAGTATGTTTGGATGTTTGGATATTTAGATGTCTGGATGTTTGTTATTTAATCACGCAACAACGGCTCAACGAATTTGGATGAAATTTGTCACACATATAGTTTGTAACCTTGAATAACACATAGGATACTTTTTATCCCGATAGTACGTTCCCGTGGGATAATTTTCGACCTCCACGCGGGCGCAGTCGCTATCAAGAGCTAGTTAAGTAATAAGTTATAAAAGAAGGTCTTTAAAACATAACAGGTTTGTTCAGAACACGTCTTTAACTGCAATATTCCACTTTCTATGCCTACTAAAGTAGCAGTGTAAATAGAATAACGACGGGTCCACTTGTGCAGCGTTCGTGTTATTGTTATGTCTGACAAAACATGGCGTAAACACCACGAGCTAGACACAACAACATGTCCGGTTAACAAACAAACGAACGTTCTTATTTTATTATTTTATAAAATGTGGGTACAAAAACAGACACCGAAAACGATTATTTATAGCCTTAAAGGCACGAAGTAACACAAATCCACGGATTAAATACCACAATCACAGGGCCCCAAGCAACCTAGTTTAGGAGATAGGGTTTCCAAATATAAAGCCACCCTTTTCAACCAAATTAGTAGGTGTTTGTAACTTAATTAATAGGTAAAAACCTAATACGTAACCTATCCTAATAATATTATAAATGTGAAAGTTTGTATGTTTAGATGTTTGTTACTCAATCACGCAAAACGGCCGAAAAGATTTGGACGAAATTTGGCACATAGATAGTTTTGAACCTGCATTAACACATGGGTATCATCATACTTTTATCCCGTTTCCGTGGGATAATTTCCGACCAACACGCGGGCGAAGCCGCTGGCAAAAGCTAGGTAAAAATAAAGCAATTAAAATTATCCTGTGCTCCTGTGATACCTAGGTCTACCGAAATTGTAACGGCTGAAAAGATTTTAAAAAAGCAGTGTTACGGCCTTACTTAGAAATTATTATTTTGAGGTTTTCCACACAGTAGACATACTCTCGGTTGCAGAAAAGAGCGCTCACAATTGACGAGAATGCATGAGTAATTAAATACCGCTGGCAGATTAATGAACGTGAATGATGATGCCAACGAGGACAGGACACAATAAAGTAGGACACTTTGTACTCAAGTCTATTTTCAAGGAGATATTTTCGTTAAGGAGAACTAGACAACACCTAATCTGCTTTTGGAGCTGTATTGCTAACAAATAAGTGAAGCACGTATGTTCATGTCATTTTAAAAAAAGTGTCCTTATAATATAAATAGGTACACTGGCTCCTGAGCTACAAATGTCAGATATGATATCACCGTACATAATTCCCCAAGGTATCCTCAAATAATCATCATAATTAATATTGAACTTTAAAAGGCGTGGAGCAATTAAAAGTTGTAACACCTAGGGAACGTGTCACGATCTTAATATTATTATTTCATCATGAACAAAGATACAGTACACATGCACTGTTTCTCCATCGTTATCCTCCCAACACTATGTTATACCAACATAGTGTTGGGAGGATATTTTGGTGCTTCAGTGATGTTGACAGGGGGGCGCGGTAAACATTGATGTGAAACTTTTGTGAAATGTATTAAAAAAACAATATGGCAGCGTTAGTTCCGATTTCGGCCACACGCCAAAAGTTCCTTGTACAGTTATACAGTTCCTGCGTGACACATTGAGCTTTAGAAGGAGATTAGTACACAGATCACAGAAACGATAGAGCTTTAGAAGGAGACTGTCACACAGATCACAGAGACGATGGAGCTGTTGAAGGAGACTGTCACACAGATCACAGAGACGATGGAGCTGTAGAAGGAGACTGTCACACAGATCACAGAGACGACGGAGCTGTAGAAAGAGACTGTCACACAGATCACAGAGACGACGGAGCTGTAGAAGGAGACTGTCACACAGATCACAGAGACGATGGAGCTGTTGAAGGAGACTGTCACACAGATCACAGAGACGATGGAGCTGTAGAAGGAGACTGTCACACAGATCACAGAGACGACGGAGCTGTAGAAAGAGACTGTCACACAGATCACAGAGACGACGGAGCTGTAGAAGGAGACTGTCACACAGATCACAGAGACGACGGAGCTGTAGAAGGAGACTGTCACACAGATCACAGAGACGACGGAGCTGTAGAAGGAGACTGTCACACAGATCACAGAGACGATGGAGCTGTTGAAGGAGACTGTCACACAGATCACAGAGACGATGGAGCTGTAGAAGGAGACTGTCACACAGATCACAGAGACGACGGAGCTGTAGAAAGAGACTGTCACACAGATCACAGAGACGACGGAGCTGTAGAAGGAGACTGTCACACAGATCACAGAGACGACGGAGCTGTAGAAGGAGACTATCACACAGATCACAGAGACGACGGAGCTGTAGAAGGAGACTATCACACAGATCACAGAGACGACGGAGCTGTAGAAGGAGACTGTCACACAGATCACAGAGACGATGGAATTTTAGATGGAGACTGTCACGACGTGATGATGTGTGACGATGCTCTACTAAGTCTACAAAGCCGAATTTTTATTTTAGGTAGTATAGGTACCTACTCGATGTGCCACATTAAAGCCTGGAAATGCTTTGCACACTTACATCATAGCATAATGTTTCAACAAGTTATCTACTATACCGCTCTCCCCGTTAGCTACAATCTAGGTTCAAATCGAGCGATAAGTAGCTTTACCAGTTAATAGTCTGTGTTTACTCACTGTTCATATAAAACAACAGACGTTATGGTAAGTTCGAAGCAAGTTGATGCATCAAACGGCTAATAAAAAGTGAACGAACGACATAATTCACGATGCTCGGAAAGCTAAACGTGACCTAAATAGGACAGGCTTCCTCCTTGTGGCCGGAGCTCGATGTTCTGGGAAGCAAGAAGTTACTAATGCGTTGATATTCCGTATAAAGCGTGTTTAACCTACATACGTACTTTATCCTGAGAATAACATACGTTTGTAGTTATAAATGAAAACTATTTCATGTGACTTTAATTTAATCATGAGCTTTTGACTAAATACTAAATCATCTGAACAGGTAAACATATTATTGCGATTAAATTGAAACGCTTTGAATTCAAACAAAACTTTTACCGTCGGTTAGTCAGAAGTCGGTTATTCTTTTTTAGTAAACGTTTTTATTTTTCACTTTTTAGTTATAGTACCTCCCCCACTAATTCGAAATTTCTTCATCCTTGGGGTCAAAACAATGCATATTTACGCGATAGTAGCAATCGCAGTTGATTTACTTATTTTTTGAAGAGTTCCGTTGTCTGTCTCCGAAACGTATAATCAGATCTAGATGAAATTGAAATGGGACCACACAGGAAGCACCAGCTTTCAAATAAAAAAAAAATCATCAAAATCGTTTCAGCTAGTCGAAAGTTCTGAGGTAACAAACATTAAAAAAACATACAGTCGAATTGAGAACCTCCTCCTTTTTTTGAAGTCGGTTAAAAATGTATCACTGTCCAAGCTCATATACATATTTTAATCAATCTCGAACTTCTGAACAATGAAACTATTCACTTTAAGGTAGCCATGGAGTTCAATTGCCACTGTACCAATAACTACTGTATACAGTATCTAATTACGGTAACTATATTAACAAAACATCGCGCCTGGATTTCTGAATAGGTAAGCAGAGGGGTACAGAACACCCACATTTGATAACTTTTGTTTGGCCCCACGTAATAAAAGTTAGTGGGGTCTTTGCCATTAACTGTGCTCAAATCCAGACTCCAGACTGCCACTGAGAATTTTCTACAAGAAAAACTCAATTACGCTTCGCCCGATCCGTGGATTGAACCCAAGGGTCTACTGCCAAGTACCACGTCCGGGCAAGTAAGTCACGGGCCTTTCCAACTCCGTATCACTTACAGACATATGATTAGTTCGCGGCCCGAACTAAGAATTAATGACAACACCATTTAACAGTTGTACTTACTCCCTATGTGATTTACCCGTTCGAAAAAGCTAATTAATCGGGAGTAGGGTTCACTTCGAAGTATCGAACCACTTACGGACGACCCGTATCTTCGTTGTTGGACTTAGAGAGAAGGCCCCCAGGGTCGTAACTGTAGACTATTTTCGACGAACTCGCGAACGACGATTTTGCGGGCAGAAGGTAGTAACTAATAGAGTTATATTTTTCTAAAGTCCGATCTAGGGTACGCAATGTATGACATGTAACACAAACCTGGCGGACATTGCACTTTGTAATAGACACCTAAAAATAGGCCAGAGAAAGCTGTATGAAATTAGAAACGCCGTCGAGACCCGCCCTTTGATATGTAGGCAAATAAATTGTTGAGGCCACCGCTTTGAATTAGCTTTATTAGGACGTAATTATTACGAATGATTTTGTAAACATGGCGTCAAGAATTGTGGAAGAGTCGGGGAAGCAGCAGACATTGGATGTCGTCTATTTTGATGATTGCCGTCTGATCTCTCTTGCAAGACGGAATATAGATGATACGCTAGTAATTATGTCGATATCACTACATATTATGAACAAAGTCCCCAGCCGCGTCTGTCAGTCTGTCTGTTTGCGATAAACTCAAAAAGTACTGAACGGATTTTCATGCAGTTTTCACCAATAGACAAAGTGATTCAAGAGGAAGGTTTGGGTATATGATTTGTTAAGGTTTGGTTTAAATTGGTTAACGGGGGCGAAGCCGCTGGCAAAAGCTAGTTATAACAATGTGACTTGCAATTAGTTACCAAAATAAACTTGAATCAAACAATCGCGAATGTTCAACATAAATTACTAATAGGTACGTAAGTAATTGATAACAGGACTTACAGGACAGATTATTATCAATCATCGAATTAATTAGTATCTGTATACAGATACTAATTAATTGGACATATTTTCACATAAATAATGAAGCTCGATTCACAATCGATGAGATTTTGATGATCATACGAGTACATTACAGTAATAAATAATATTTACTAAACTATTATCGATAACATTTCAGCGTGGTCAAGGAATTCCACTAGCATTTAATTTTGCTTCATTCAATAACCTTATGAACTCTGGCAATAAATTATTTTAACAAAAATTATTTATACTTTGTAATAAACTTCCTAGTCATTCATTGGAAGACAAAAGTGTGATGCAGTAGAATCAGAAATACTTAATTAAAGTATCTATCTATAAATTGAAATTGAAGTTTTTCGTAGCACCTTAGAGAACTGATTTGAGCAAGTGAAATAATAATTCTGAGTTAGTTATTAATTAAATAGTTATTGTACTCTAATATTTCCATGGATAAAGATTAAAACATGAGCAACTGATAAGACAGACTTTTAGTGGATATTTAATTAATTTTTTTCCCTATATTAGCAAAACTGATTTTTAGAGCATTTTTTAACTTTCTTAGCATTTTAATTAGATTTTTGTCATATTTTTTACCACAATCGTCAATTAATTCTTTTCCAGTTTTATTTAATGGGTAGACATAGGGCACAGCACAAGGCCGCCACGGAAAAGTTCCATAAATTCTTGTAAGAAAGTTAAGTATAGCCAATATTTTGTATAATTCTACTATTACTATAAAATACAACTGTTCTAATGAATATCATAAACGATTTATACCATATACGTAAGTAATGCAATAGTTTCAATTTATCTAATATTCTAAAGAAGGAACGTAATATAATATTTCTTGTTCATTTTATTTTGAAAGGGCTCTTTTATACATTCATCGTACTTTATAGCGGTTTGTGGCCATTTTGAGATGTACATACTAGGCGTGCATGAGGAGGGAGAGGCTATTTATGAAATGGCATCATTGACGTACGCATGTTTTGTGAAGTTATTATATTTTGTAGCAATAATATAAGTAGTCTCGACTAGTAGTAATTATGGGACTAATATAGTGAATAAAACTGTCTAGTAAAATGAACAGCTGAGGTTTCGTTGAGGTGGGACTCATTTTGACTTGAAGAAAGAAGTTTATCTTAAAAAATGTTAATATTATCTTCTTGTCTACGTTACAAACACCCAACATATACCTACTCCGGTAAGACCTAACAATCATAAAGCCCACAAACCGACAACTCAAAGCAACAAAGTCTATAGAAATCCTTTTACATACAAATCATGCAGAAAATACAGAATTCCTTGACATAAAGCTCTTCACACATCGCCGGCGTCGGCCGTCGCGTCTGTAAGCAAACGAAGCGACGACGGACAGGACGAGACTACAATGTACCTGCCATATACTCGTTGCATAACGTGCACGTGTGCTCAACTATGCGATTGAACGCATCGGTCATATTTCAGATGCCAATCCATACGTTTATTGACGAGGAAACTCAACTTGCGAACAGAATTGCGAACGTGACATCATGTTAGAAAATTGCTCTATGCAGCATAGTAAACAGTATATAGCGCATTTTTCTGTTCTTAAAACTGCGAAAAATATAGGCCAGGCACTGGAATTTCAGTATCATCAGCCTACAGGACGCCACTGCTGTACATAGACCTCTCCAATAGCACTGCATTCAGCTCGAAGCGAAGTTCGTCGCTCCACCTAGCCTGAGGGCGCCCTACCTTACGTTTGCCGATTCGCGGTCCTCACTCAAGAACACGTTTGACCGTTCTATGGATAATATGGCCGGCAATTGCCAATTCAGCCAGTTTATTCTGTGAACTATGTCGACAACTTTGGTTCTCTGTCCGATCAACTTCATTTCAGATTCTCTCCCTCAGAGAGACTCCAAGCATAGCTCGTTCCATAGCTCGCTGAGTGACCTTAAATTTACGGACCAGCTGTAAGTACCGTGATGTCCACGTTTCGGCTCCGTAGATCATAACAGGTAGGACTAACTGATTGAAAACTATAGACTTTAGGGTCGGCGGAAAACGCGATGACGAAATTTGGGTACTGTGAGTACAATTTACAATAACAAAATAATGACATTTATTTTCAAATCAATCAAAATATGAACAAAAAGCTAAACAATTCAATCAATACAGATCCTCCTCATACAATTAAACTCATCTTCTATCTCTGCCGACTTTTCATGACCTCATGACCAAAGAATGTTTAAATTGCTTTTTATCAATTTCCAAACAGCCATCACATTATTACGATGTAGCTTAGTTATTAACAAAAATATTTCAACTGAAGAAAAAAACGAAATTAAATTACGTGTTCCGAATTCGCCGTGGTCAATCAATCATTGAACTACCGCACTCGTAATTAGGTAGTTTATTACAGAACCATTTAAATAAATTACTTAGTTCCTGTAGCTTGCATAGATTATTATTTTGAATGTTATTCATGTTTCATAACGTTAAGAATTATGTACTAAGTTTTTTTGTTTTTTCACTTATTTTACTCGCAGACTCTACAGGTATGGTCGGAAATAGGTATACCACTTATACCACATAAAAAACATTAAAAAAGCATTAGTAATATAAAATAATGTAGCTTTGCTCAAATTTGAAATGTTGTTAAGGTTTATTCAAGATCAAGACCAACGCTGAGGTAAAACTAGTTTGAAAGGATCTACCGATGTGAAACGGAACAACTTTTCAGTGCAAGGCTCACAATTTATCATAACACTGTTGTTAATCTGTGTACCCAACGGAATACATAAATAGCTCCGACTGCAGCACCACAGCCAGTACCTATAGTATTAATTATGAGCGTTTGTTACTCAATCTTCAAGGGACAAGTGAGTCTACGCCACTGGAGGATGGAGGACTGGAGGATTTCGTCTGAAGTTACGGGCGAATGGCGATTCCTACTCTGTATGACCTACGGATATGAGATTAGTTTGAGGCCCAACCTAAGAATTAAAGACAGTACGAATTGATAGTTGTCCATCCTTGGGAGTAGGGACAAAACACTAGGTATCGTGCATAAAAGTAAAACATAAAAAACAAATAAAGGACATTATTTTTGTTTTTATTTCGTAGTCATTTATGTTATGTAAGCTTTTAAAGGTTACGTCTGTATTAATTACAGAACAATAATAAGCCAATTGAATGGGCTTTGTTTCATTAAAACCAATGTAATAATTCAACTGTGTGGAATAACAGCTAACAAACACGTCTATACGTTCCAAAACCATTATTTTTTTATTAACGTTAAGCCTGCTATTATTCAAAATCTGAAATTAAAATAGTTTTAAAAGCAATATTTCATCCTTGGAACATTTTTTTAATTGAGCAGTGCGTGCTGGGTTGTTTCGTAGCGATCATATCTCCAGTGCGGACCACATTTAATGGTAACGGGCGTCGATGGTCAGGTACAAACACCAATTACGCATGATTTTATAAGCGACGCGATTAAGTACTCGATAACCCGATTACCTACAATATTAATGGTAAAACATTTACCAATTGTTCGAAAGGTCAATTTAACGTGAGAGTCGGTCGGTTTTATGTTCCACTAGTCGCCTGGGAATGATCTGTCCTTGCCTTTACTCCCTTGAAAATACAATTTCAAATATTACATCAGACATAGTCGGGTACAATCTCAGCACATACAATTATACGCGTACGTACGTACCTATACGTATTCCATTGAATTAAGTTAAGATTTATATGATCTAGAATGAAATGGCATGTAGTTAAATTACGGTCAATCAGTATATCTATTTAACCGGTTTCCAGTTTCTCTGGTTCTGAGAGCGGGTTAAAATAGTCAGCAACAAAATTCTAACTTTACACCATAGTAAATCAATATCGATTATAGCTTGGGGACTCCTGTAGCTGTGTTTGAAACATGCTGACGAATTAATTAGGGCAAAAAGTTCTAAATATACTCTTTATATAAAAATAAACATTTCGTCCGTATCCCTCCATGGTCCGCCGCGCACATGGCCTTTATAAGTCCATGACATCACCCAATGTGGTTCCATTTACATCGCCACCATAATCCAAGTACTTCCGAGAATCTGGACAAAGACGCTCAAGTTATAAAAGCTTTATAAAACAAGAGTGTTTTGAAAAGACATAAAGCTATTAATAGTAAACATCAATTATCGTAAACGTGAGTGTTATTGCATTAACGCGAGCTTGATTAGTCATCATAACCAACTTGATGTAGAATGTGTATGTATGTGTGTCGTATTGTTTGTGTTATACAGAGTACACAATCACTTACTTGATGAGGAGGTATTCATTTATTCTCTTTTAAACTTTTTTTGAGTGAGTTTCAGTACGAATACTTCTTGTTGGAATTCCATAAAGCTATTCTTAAAACTGGAAAAATTATACCAAGAAAAATCAAATTGCATAGAGGCAACTACTACTTACTACCTACATAATATGAAAATATGGGTGATTTCATGCACTTCACTCGGATAAAAAGGGCGACTAATATGTAAAAGAAAGTCAAAAACACCGCAGGTGCCAAAATCAAACTTAAAATCAAGGAAAATCTCCAGAAAAACATCAAATAAGGAAATATTTACACTTATTTCATAAAGAAGTGCAAGGATCGTAAAAAACCAGGGCACACATCTTACCTTGTCCACATAAAACCCGGGGAACGTCTGTCCGGCCGCGTGCAACAATACAAGTTACAATCAGTGATTTAATACACATAATACACAAGTACATAAAATAAATTGCAGGTGAAAAAGTCTTTATTAGCTTTTTAATGTAATTCTCTTTAACGTTGTCCACTTTTCCTAGGCCATTGTTTCCTAGAGTTGATAACTATAGCCGTCTGGTTATAGTAAACGCATGTGTTCCTTCCTCCGCCTCATCCATCATACCTAAGGTGCTGTAGGTTTAACGACGAGGAACCTGAAGTTGACTTGAACATGTGGCAATAAGATGGTTTTAGTATAGGTTGAGGTTGTCTATAGAAGTATAAATCGACTCTTACGAGTAACATTACATAAAAATAGATAAACCAGCTGCCAATGTGCTTACTTGGTCTCAAGTTATAACTAAGCCTAGTACAAAAAAATCCCGCGTGCAACGCCGTACACGTGATAGACGTCAAACTTCTTAAAAATGAAAGAATGAGAGAGAGGTATATATTTCTTCTCTCTCATGCATTATGCACGAAATGTGCCTAAACGTGACGCGTCCTTGAAAAGACTTTCTCTATTGTCGTACGCCTACAAAGTCTCACTTAAAGAAAAAAGGTTAAATTTCAAATTTTAAAAACCAAAAGTCTAAAAAGTAAAAAATAAAATTTATTGGCCTTTTAAGTTGTAGGTAATATTTAGAGCAAGGCATTGTCAAGTCGGGGGACGGCTAATGAAAATGCTAGGCCTCCTCTATTTGGCGTTTTCATTGACCGTCCCCCGATGACCTTTTCAAACACGATACTTCTGCTGTTTATTGGTACTTGGGTATCCTGGAAATACCAAGTGATGCTCCAGCATTAGTTCAAGGTTACTAATATCATTGAAGTAACAGAATACCAAATTTCGACTTGATCAGACCCGTGGAAGATGCTGAAATCCCTTCATCAACCAGAAAAGAGCTGATAATCTTCAAACGACTGAACCGATTTTGATGAAACATGTCTAAGAACACTCCGACTAATTCACCGTTCAAACAAAAAAAAACAAACTCGGTTCAACCGTTCGGGAGCTATGATGCCACAGACAGACACACACACACACATACACACAGGCACGTCAAACTTAAAATACCCCATCGCTTTTGCGTCGGGGGTTAAAAATAGGCAGTCATGTGGACTGTCGACAGCAGTGAAAACTCTAACCTTTGGAAAAAAAAGATCACGTCACATTAGCATGACGCGAATCCATGACTTTTGCCTCTACCAAAAAACGTTCAAAGAAGTTTTCGCTTCAAGAATCACAAGATTACCCACACATTTTAAACATTGATTCGTAGATGACAAAAAGAAAAAGAACCAAAGCTAATAATTTCGCGGAAGTTATGAGAGTCAACGAGAAAGGCTGACGGTAAAGAAAATGCAAAGGAAGCTGTTATTATGTGCTCGTGATCATAAATGATTAACTAACTACCCGCTAGCGCCATAAAATTATTCTAATCTTGTGCTTGACACGTCTTTGATATTCATAACAGATATAATGATCATGTTATGAAATAAGGAATTGTGGATTTACAGCATTTTTCTACACCTGGCGTTATCACTGATTTTTAAAACCTATTCAAAGAAATTATCATTTTTTCATTCAAATAAGGGCGACATTGAAAACAGCTGTGGTCCGTTTAATGAAAGAGAACTGCAACTGCTTGCCTCTTTATATGCTGATTCGGACCTAGCTCAATTAGATTCGTATTCGAATCAAGTTGACTCTTACATATTAACAAATTGAATGAATGTCAATTTCACAGTCATTTGTTTTGCATTCTTGTCAATTTAAAAATAATTCGAATCTAATTCATTACGTACAGGAACGAGGACATTGGCACATACAAACGAAGTCGAGCGTTGGATGATGACGGTGATGACGATAAAGATGATGATGAAGATGTTGGAACTAAACCTGCAGTTGTCTTCTGCATTTAAACAAGGATCTCAACTTATTTTCTCTCCTTTGCAGATGAACACTTTCCAATCCAAATTGACAAATAGGGTGAGACCTAATCATCGCCTTCTAGATGAGTCAACGCATCTGAAGTACTTCATGATTCAGCTAGAAAGCGATGCGTTTTCGTGAGAAGCGGAACCCAGTCACTCTGCGTTTCCGTCCTCATTGTTTAAAGACATCCTGCCTTTGATTAATAACTCCATGTAGGACGTATTTTACTATGTTCTATGTATTTGGTCATAAAGTTCAAAGACCAAAATAACCTCGCCCAAAACATGGCTTCTTAGTTTGAAGAGGAATGTAAATTTTTGGGACAAGAAACTCATTATATGAGTCATGATTCGCGTGTTGGCGCTCTCATGTGATTTTGAATAACGTTAAGGTTCAACAGAACAAATACTGTATAGATAATTATATGGCTATCTTATGAGGATAAATGATTAAAGATACAGTAGCAGCATGATTTGCTGTTTTGTGTTTTGGTTTGGTCTGTCAAATTATGTGGTCATGAAGTCTAATTGAAGAAACGATGTTGGTATACCTACATATATGATATGGACTGTCCGTCGCCAATATTTATTTTGTCATTTGCTTCTCTATATTTTCTTTGAAACCTTTTTTGTTATTAATCCAAGTCCCCAAGTATACATTTAGCAAAGCCTCTGGCTCAGAAAAGAAACATCTTCATTTAAATTCACCACAAAGTGTCTAACAAGTATCAAATAGGCCATAAAACTGCGGTTCAAACAAAGCTTTACTAGCAGAGTTCATTCGTCTTACCCTGCGCCCGCGCCGCAAAAAGCCGCTCTTAGGCGTGCAACGCATAATTTTGATTTATGCAGAGTGCCGGCCGAGCGCCCACGCCTCGCATTTGTCTGTTTGTACTCAATGCGCAGGCGACGCACGACAAAATTTTTGTGGCCCTATTCAAACAAATAGGATTTTCATAAATTATAACACGACATGCAAGTAATCAGTAGTAAGAGAAAAGATAAATTTACTCCAACCACTAAAATATGAAATGTTGAAGACCAAACTAGTAATCCATCCACTCTCTGATTATTACTTTATTAATGTACCTCAAAATACTATAAATCCGTCCGAGACGTACAATTAAGCCAAAAATGTAAATGAGTAAATCCACCTCATTGTATATCATCATTAAAACGGTTCATGTGTTCGTGCCCGTTTCAAATGCGTACAAATCGCGCTCTCTGTTACAACACTTAATGTAATTTCCCACAGAGTGACGTAACTTTGTCCGTTGGTCCCATAGTTATCATAATGAGTGTAATCAAAACGAAAATGCTAGGCTGTGCTGTCGAACGTATCGTGGAAGTATCGGTATCGATGAGTTCGAAATTAAAATTGACTTTCACTTAGTTAGGGTTGGTTCGATTTTTTTTCAAAACTGAGTTTTGTAAAAAAAAACTGAATATTCAACTTTGATCTTCATACGTTACTGAATTAAGTTTTACCATAATATACATTGAATAATACATAGAACTGAATTCACGATTCATACGCAAACTATGGATTTGAATTCGTATTCATTCGATGTTATGCGAGTAATAAAAGAAAGAAAGACTTGTTTTTTGTTTGGTTTAGTGCTCTACAAAATATTATTATGTGTTAATGACAGCCCTTTACAAATGTGTAAGAATAATGGTCGGGAATGTTCCCTTAGGTGCCCGATGAACCACTCTAGCGCACGCGAGCTGTGCGCACGCGCACGCAACCACAATGAGATCAACAGTCAAATTGAGCTATTTCTAACGCTAATGCATTAAGTAACTGCATCTGTACTTTGTTGTATTTGTTTGTTTTACATGGCTTATCTTCACTACATAGTATAAAACAAAGTCGCTTTCTCTGTCCCTATATCCCTATGTATGCTTAAATCTTTAAAACTACGCAACGGATTTTGATGCGGGTTTTTTTTAATAGATAGAGTGATTCGAGAGGAAGGTTTATATGTATAATACAACGACCTCCACGCGGGCGAAGCCGCTGGCAAAAGCTAGTTAGATTATAAAATTAAGAATAATAAATCCAATAGGTATAAGGAAACTTCCTAGACTTCTATAAAACACATTTTCTTAATAGATTTCCAGTTTCTACCCGACATAGTATACTTCCAGATCAAAATTGTCGAACTAGGAAAATATATTTGCAAAATCTCTTTTTAAATTTTACGAAGCAACGAAATGACTTGCTGAACACTCGTCACTTTAAAAACCATCAAATGTACCGAACAAGCAATTTTCACGAGATTAGGAAAGCGGAACAAACGAACCGACGGATAAATCGCCATTTCGAAAATAATAAAGCAACTTGGTATATGTGAGAAAGTGACCATCATTACGTATAACGAGAGTTACTATTTTTTGGTAAGCGATAAAAAGTAGAAGTGTAGGTACTTAGACTTTACAAAAGAGAAAATTGGCAGATTACAAAGAAAACTATTTCTGACAACAGTTCCTGCAACATGAAAAAGCAACTGAAGAATTCCGTATGTTTCTGAATCTCTTGGTTGACTTTAACAAACGAATAACGATAAAATTATTTTATTGCTGTAAGTAGGTTTGTACAAACACTACACGTCAATCATGTCTAAAAAACTACATGACGTGTTTCCTATCTGACTACTCTGAGAAGAAACGCTGAAACAAAATCAGAGCTCACTGTCTCTTTTAAAGTCCAGACATAATATTTGTCAGATCATATGAACACCATGTAGATATCTGAAATGGTCTTTTGAGGGAGGAACCACACAGATTGAGTGGACCTATCCAGTTAGTGCACGCATTTGTCAGTAATAGTGCAGCGCGAGTCTAAACTTAAGGAGCTCAATATACATACATTGGCAAATAGTTTTAATATCATTCCACTTGATTTACTTAAAAATCAAGTGGAATTTGTTTTACCTAATATCAAAAAACCTTGCTAATCGTTCTGCGGATTAGCACAAAACTATGCAAAAAAGGACTAATGCATTGTGAATACATAAAAGGATTTATGTGCCAAATTCAAAAGCCTAAACGTGTTCGACAATAGTAACGCTCTATTGCACTCTAATTTTGTAACATCACCGCATCCGGTTTTCTATCATAATACGGTAATAAACAAAACCTTCGTGTGGGCATTAGTTACTGACCCATACGGAATGCTAAACTACACGATTTGTCTACATAAAATCGACATTAAAACTGGTAAAGACTGAAAAAAATTGGTACGTCCTGGATACGAAGAATTATTTATGCTTTCAGGACATTCGAATGTAGGTAATGCGATTGTAAAACAGAGCGCGTGAACTAAAATTACGTTGGCCACGTATTCTTCTTCTTCCTCTTTTCGTGCCGATGGTACTCGTACACTTTATTTTTTTATTTTTTAGTCCAGTAGGTGGCATGTGTCAGTGACTTTCTTTAGGTCATGCGAGGTGCAGGTGACGGATACTTAAGACACTCCACCAAGTGACCCATGGTCTGATTAGAAGCACCGCACTCGCAATGGGTGTTGGATGGATCAGTAATGCCCCACTTCGCCAAATTAGTTCCGCAGCGACCTATACGGAAAGCTCCCAATAGATTGCGTACCCAAGTAGGCAATTGGGTGCGTAATCGATTGACCCATTGCAGATCACGCCCGGAAGGCAAATGAAACTGGTCGATGCTTCTCTTCCCACAATTTTATTCTCACATTGGGTGCTTTGTCCTGGATGGCCTGCGTAGAGCGTAAGAAGCTCTTACGACTTTTAGCCTGACCGGGTCGTTGTATAATTGAAGAGGGGATTTAGGTTTTAAATAATAGTTTTTAACTGTAATTCTATAGACCTTTAGCTATACAAATCGAAGAAACGATACTTAAAAAGAATACGTTTGAATATGTAGCTGATAGTTCCGTTTCAGTGAACACACGGTAATGTATTGATCAAAATAATTGTACTCGAAGCAATGAGCGCTTTATAGCCTCAATCATGTTTATGCCAAATGCAATCATCATAAATTTGTTAACAAACAAGTATACTGTAAGTAATTCTTTCATCGTATCGAGGTTTACTAGAATACCGCTTGCTGTGGTGAAATTTTTAGCATACCCGCAAGCTTTGTAGGCGGGCTTGCCAGGTAAAGGGTATAAAGTATGGGTGGGTACTTACAGCTAGCTCTTCGCTGGTGTAGGCAGTGAGGATGCGCCGGTCCTGCTGCAGCACACAGTAGAACGGCTCCCAGGACAGTGGCACCCCCACCGCCGCGCCCGCCACCGCGCTTGATGCCCCATCTGGTAAAAAACACAAGAAAATTAAAGATACTCCGAACGTCGTTTACTCTATTTTTAAAATACTCGAAACTTTATTTTGACCTCACTGTTGGCTTCAGTACCCTTAAAAGCCATCTAAACGACATCCGTGACGAAACATTTGAAAACTATAGCAGCCGCCATGTTGGTTTTTAATTAAGACCTTAGCTTTAACACCCTCGTAAACTATGAAAACTTTTGACACACATGATGAAAAAGTTTCGCAGCCGCCATCTTGGATTTTCATTTTTAAACTATCTCACTCTGTCTGTCTTTTTATAACGTATTTTCGTTACGTGATAATCGTCGTCGCGTAACAATTTTACAATTTATTTTCTTTTACTTTTACTCGTATCGCAAGCTGCGTTAAAGAGTTTCGTTCCAATTAAGTCCACTTCAGCAAGTCAGTCTTTGTTATATTCATCTGAAGTGCACCTGCACTTCAGATGAATATAACAAAGACGGTAATTCGCTTTACAAATCGTATTTACCAAAAGCACTAATATCCGGTCACGTTTAGAGTCTAACCACGGAGGTTGAGACATCTTATTAGTGGCCAAACTTTTTACGCCATACCTATAGTATGCTTAATTAGCAATAACCATCGACCGCATTTGGGCACCCAACAAATCAATTAGCAGATACACAGACATTTCATAACATTTGACCATTCGATGATGACACTAACGATAACATCTGTTTGTAATACCGGTCATCTTTATATTTCAGTAGAGAAATAATGATCTATCTGCAGCATAACCAGCGGTTAAGAGGCTTCGGTGCAACAAAGGAACGAAAGAAACCTTATATTTCAGTTTGAGTGAAAGTTATGAACAATACAACAACAGTGCTTTGAAAAACTTGTTTTTGCATAGGTTTTTTTACAGCCTTAGTTTTATGTTAAAATAAAATGAAAAAGTGGAGAAATTCTTCAAGTGCTCAAGAGAGATCGGTGCGTTTAGCTCATACTTGTCAATATCTTTACAAATATAAGGTTGGTTATAACAGCTTAGCTTAATAGCTACCCATACTTAGCTAAAGCAATAAAATGGTGGTGAAAAATATTCATATATAGAAAATAAAGGCACGTTAATTAATTTTGGATCTATTCGAAATACATAAAGGCGCGACGCGACTCTAATAGAACCATTCCTAAAAACATCATGGAAATTGATCCACTACTAGAGTCACGTAGTCTCGCTGTCGCATCGCGCCGGTCTGTAGGTATGCTTCGGTAACTGTTGTTACCACGTTCTTCTGTCTATCGGCTAACTCTATTCGAAGTTACGTCCAAACTAAGTTTACCATAACAATAACATAGAAATCTAATAGCACAACTACGTAATCGTAATAAACATAATAAGTCAATAACAAAAAACTTACGAGGTATTGTAGTATGAAGTGAAAGGTACCTGCTTATTTAATTGTAAACATTACATTACATGCCACAAAATACCATAAGATTACGTGACTTTTGTGATATACAAAGGTAAATTATACACTGCCGTACTTGTATCGTGCACCGACAGGTTTTAATTACCGTATACGACGATACCGCGAGATATTATGGAAAGTGGGCCATTCATCTATCAGATAAAATTCGAAAGATCTGAATTACATGCACGCTGCGCGGCGAGGTGTGGCGTAACGTACATGTAAATTAATTTCACTGCATACGGCAAGCTAATACCTGTTGTCATCGGCTTCACGAAAAGCTTTCGTGACTGCTTCTCTACTCCCGAAGCACGAAACACGTAATTTTGGCCGAACTTACGGAACCTATACTCCGAACTGTCACCTTGGGTTATAAGATTAGTATGGGATCCAAAATAAGAATTAATGACAACACGATTTGACATCTGCCTTTACTTTCGATGTGCTTTTACCCGTCCGTAAAAGTTAATTAATCAATTCCGAAGTATCGAACTACTTTCGAACGGGCCCGTATCTTTGTTGACGGACTTATGGTCGATTCATATATTTTACGGAACGTTGTTGATAATGAAGACTCTTGAATCTTTACTAATAATGAAGCAAATACTTCACAGCTTGGCATTGTAGACCCTCCCATATGGAAGTAGCTATCACAGGTAGCAATTTTCTTATGAATCGATGCAACCATTGCATTGGTAAGCACTAGGATTCGTTTTTAACCGACTTCAGAAAGAAAGAGGTTATCAATTCGAAATGTTTATTTTATATTTATTTTGATATTTTTTTATGTAGGTATGTTAGGGCATATCTCCGTCATATATAGACGGATTTGCAAAATTCTTGTTCTTTTCAAAGTTTTTGTTCGAAAGGGATTTATTCCGAAATGGTCTCATAAGAATGTTTCGGAGACAGGCAACGGAACTCTTAAAAAAATGACAGCAAACAAACCGCGATTTCTACTATCGCATAAATATGCATCGTTTTGACCCTAAGGATGATGAAATTTCGAATTGTGTGGGCTAGGTCCTATAACTAAAAAGAGAAAAATAAAAAATAAAACTTAAAAAAAAACAACCGACTTGCAAAAACCACTACAAAGTGAAAAATAACTTTAATTTCGGAAGGTGGTGACAAAAAAATAAATAAAATACATACTTATCCAATGTCACCGACTTCCTTTTTTCTTTTGAAAAATGTTTTTATTGTTTATATATAACCGAGCATTAGAAAGTAGGCTCCCAAATTAGTTGATAAAGAAAACTGATTATGAAGCCATACCTCTTCTGCAAGATCAAAGACTGCCTTAAGGTAAGTGTTCATTTAAAGTTTAATTATATTCGAAAGAGATGAAGTAACATTATCACAATAATTAAGTAATTATTTATAGTGAAACCATCAAATCAGATACACCCACAATATAAGACAAGACCTCGTTATCTTCTAAGTTATAAAAAGGTATAGTTTACAATTTAAATAATCACGATGCAACTCGTCGGCAACTAAGTAGTTTATGCAATATATTACGGCATCGATTGCCGCAGACAGAGTAGAAAAACGAGTCAACCTGACAGATGATCGACCAATATCTTAGCTGCGGCACGACTGATCTATTAAAGACTCTCCACGTCCCATAAATATTTTATTATAAACCTTTAACGCGATTTTAACCAGTACTTTATAATAGCGTGCCCACTTGTGATTATGCGGAGCAGTGGTGGCCCAAAGTGGTGTGAAGAAAACTATGAGAAGAAAAGCATCCACAACCTCCCTACTTCGTTAAACCTCAGGAAAATTTGCCTGCCGGGCATGATATGCAGTGGCCTATATAGAAAGCTCTCAATCGATTGCGTACCCAAGTAGGACGCTGCAGACACAATTTGTCAAAGTGGGGGATTACTGACTCATCTAACACCCAGTGCGAGTGCATCTGATCATACCATGCACCACTTGCTGGAGTGTCCTAAGTGGCCGTTCACCTACACCTTGGATGATCTAATGAATGCCAATGATGCCGCAATTAACATGACCACCTCTGGGCTCACACTATATTTAAAAAAAAGTATACGAGTACCATCGTCACAAAAAGAAGAAAAAGAAGTGGTGGCCCAGTGGTAACGGCCCCGACTTACGAGTTGTACATCGTGGTTTCGAACCCAGCCAGGCGCTTCATCATCAGCATCATCCACAGCCTGACTTCATCCACTGCTGGGCATAGGCCTCTCTTTTCTTTTGCCAATCCCCACGCTCCTGTGCCAGCCTCACACAGGTTTTGCCCGCGATGTGAAGAATGTCGTCCGTCAACTCGTCGCCGGACGACTGACATCGCGTCTTCCAGTCCTTGGACGCCACATCACTGCGCCTTGCATGTGCAGGTGTCCTGCCCATTTCCATTTGAACTCCATAATACCAGGCGCTGTTTTGTGTTAATAATTTCATCACCGTTGCTCTCAAAACGGTGAAGGAAATGTCTTAGAACCGAAAGTTCGAAGAAATGTGACATCTACCAACCCGCACTGGGCCCGCGTGGTAGATTACAGCCCACTACCTCTCGAAGAGAACATTATATACATGTGATTAGTCACACTACTGAATACAAGCATAAAATAACTCCAAAACAAAGGCAGTGTTTAAAACAATATGAATAAATGGATTTCAATGGGGCCTGTGCCTCGTTCACACTGTTCTTCCTTACGAGGTAAACAAACGGGCCGAGTAACACAAACATGAGGTGTCCGTGCTCCTCGAAGTCACATAAGGTAATGATGCTATGCGCTTTAAAATTATTTGTAGAGATGCAGCTGCAAATTCATCACATGTGTGAATACAAGAAGCTTTCGCTCAATTGACTGCCAAGTGTCAGAGCTCTTAAAGAGAATAGACGTTGATAAACTGCCGTTGATTGATGAATACTAACTACATACTTTGACAGACTTCAATGACTAGAACAATTTATAGATTTTTTTTTTTAACCGACTTCAAAAAGGAGGAGGTTATCCATTCGAATGGTTATTTTTTTGTATGTGTGTTCAGGCATAACTCCGTCATTTATAGACGGATTTGCAAAATTATTTTTTTGTTCGAAAGGGGTTTATTCCGAAATGGCCCCATTTGAATTTCATATAGATCTGGTGATGAGTTGATGTCGGAGACAGATATCAGAACTCGTCAAAAAATTACAGCAAATCAACCGCGATTGCTGGCATCGCCTAAATATGCATTGTTTACGTAATCACACAACATAACGTCACCCCTGTACACTCAAAAGGGTTAAGCAGATGTACCTATTCAGTATATCAGGGTACACCCACATTTTCCATAATAGTTAGTAGTAGTAGTTGCATATTTTTTGGTTGAAGAAAAAGTTAAACTTTTTAAAACGAAAAAGTGAAAAATAAAAACCTCTCGCCATCTCACCATCGGTTCTTATTTTTCAAAAAAATAAGAACCGATTTTCGAAAAAAAACTACAAAGTGAAAAATAACTTTAATTTCGGAATTCATTGACAAAAACCTAAAATACAAAGACACCGGAAGTAGGTTGCTTTTTTTTAAAAGGTTTTTATTTACGTATTGTTCCACTCAAAAAGGCACGAGATATAATTGTGAGTTTATAACTATGTATAACCGACAGGTAGGCATACCTAACATTTGTTTTTAATCCGAGATCCTAATCTGCCTTTTCAAGTCTTATGTGTGTGCGTTTTTAGTATATCATTTTTTGTATAATCTGGGTTGAAAATCGAACTAATGGGTATTTCTGTTTATTTTTAAAACACACTGTTTGTTTTCCCTTCGAAATAAATAAATAAATACCAACATTGTCTGTAAAACTCTTTCCCAAGCCAAATAAGATCGACGATCTGAAAATAACTGCTATATTTGTCCGTTACTGTATTTGCTATCTAAAAATATCCCTTATAAAAAAAATCATGGAGTCGATTTGAAACAGGACAATGGCAGTAATTGAAGCACTTGTTCAGCTAATAAAAGCCAGCGGTGGTGCGACTGCGTCCACATGGATTCATGCGTTCCATTTAATCTATACAGTGACTCATAGGACCGACGATTCAGTATACGATAATCAAAAGGGACAAGGACATTAATTTCATGCTTGGGTACAACTTAGTCCGGGAATTTAGGCTTATAAGTCAGTGCAAGTGTAC
This sequence comes from Polymixis lichenea, assembly GCA_949091785.1. Classification (NCBI taxonomy): domain Eukaryota; kingdom Metazoa; phylum Arthropoda; class Insecta; order Lepidoptera; family Noctuidae; genus Polymixis; species Polymixis lichenea. The sequence continues at coordinate 18,919,136 of OX420933.1, read as the reverse complement.
TTGAAGAGTAATCATCAAACGTCATGATATTAACTTAGAAAGCAAATAAGTAATCCGTAAGCTTCACAGATCTAAAATCTTTGTTGTTACTCCGATAAACCTAAATAAATTTCGAATGCCTATAAAATAACAGACTGAAATTGATTCACGCAATGTACTGTACTGTCTACGGCTAGTGAAACTGTGCAACAAATAAATTTTACTCTCTTTGGGTTATTGCTATAACAGTTCGGCGTGACTCATACAGTTGCCGGCATCGGTTTATGGCGCTGAATTATGCTCGTAATATCAATCGTTTTGCGTCTATTTGCCTCGTGAAACACGCGAGCTAGTAAACGGTATCAACGTACTACATAATACTGAATCATTAAGTCTAGTATACAATGGGGGAGGATAAGTAGTCTGAAGGCGGCATAGTGGACAACAGTATAGGTAACTATTGCATGTAACCCAACGTTGGGCTAGCGGAAATGCCTACGTACAGTGTAAACTAAGCTTTTAAAGCTACTAATGGTATTTTCAGAACCAACTCCGCACTAGAATATTCTAGATACGATATTATATGCGTCCAGAAAGATCTCAATATTGTGTAAGTAGTAAGTAGTAATGTGTGTAGCTAGTCCCGAAGCTGACGAATATGATCGTAAATCGTTTCCTTTTGAAGCTTATTCAACTTGTACGGAATGATAAACAGCTGCTGTAAGATTTTTCGTTTATTCTGAGATGCCAATGCACCTAATGGCATATAAAATGTTACGTAGGTATACTAAGCTAAGCTAGTACCCACCCACGGCGACGTAGTGAATTTTTGTGCTAATCTATCGTGCAAAGCACACCTACTCGAACCAGCGCTCGAGGCAAGTCGGCAAGTCGTATTGAATGCGCAAGAATATTTAATCGTGTAGAAAGCACATTTATTAACGCCCCTAGAGCTTAAACTTTTAATAGCACTATTATCTATTGTATAAATTAAATTAATTGATCTATTGGTATTGCGAATTTTATGAATAAAATTATCATGAAAAACGAAGGATGGATAATGGATTAATTATTGATTTCATGTGTCTATTTCTTATTGAACTGACTGGTTTGTTGCATGTTGATAGGTAAAACTGGTTTATTATTTAAATTGATTGATGGCTTCATTTGTGCAGAAACGTTTATTTTACTGTGTTGTTTATAAGTTACAACTATGCACACCAAAAGTAATTTGATCTAAACGCTACTTATTAGTACATTCGCACGAATCTACACTTTTAAATAATATATTATTTCTATGGGCGATTCGCAAAAAGATACATTATTTGTGGGCGAATCGACAACTCTTGCAGTGACCTTCTCTCATAACTTTACTGCATAAGACTCAAAACATGCCAATTGCCTGATACGTAAATCTGGAGTGGTCGATTCACCCATAAATTAATTAACTTGGTGCTAGCCTATAGAAAACATGAATATTATAAAAGTTTCGATTCGCCCGATTCGGTTGAGTAAATTCGTGCGAATCGACTAATAAGTTGTCCCGCGCCATTACAAAATATTGATACCAATCTATAAGGATAATACTGGTCACACACCGCTGCCGCAAGGAGCACTCGAAACACACGAACATGTAAAACGAAAAGTAAATACAATCACACCTGCATTACAATAGGTGCATAAAGTTCTTAATTAACATTAATTTCACTGGTTATCATTGAACGAAATGTTAGTACGTTTTGTGTTACGTAACACACACTCGCACACTATGTATGTAGACAGACTCAAATTATTTTTTAATCTCACCCTATATAGCTTACTATATGGGGAAATATAAATTGATCCATGCAACACATAGCTGGGACACAGGCCTCCTCTCTTTGGGAGGTAGTGGGCCGTAATCTACCAAGCGGGCTCAGTGTGGGGTTTCCCCATATAGTTTAATCTATACAGGGTAATTTTTTTAGCATTGCGCAAACTGTTACAAAACGATGGAGTTTCTTGCAGGCTCTTCTCCATAGGAAACGACAATTTGTAACCGTGCACCGAGCTTCTGACGTTTCATGAGTGCCCTTGCAGGTTTACGTGAAATAAAAGGTTTTGATTTTGTAACCATGAATTCAGCATATCATTCTAGACCAAACGTTATACAAAAAAAAAAATCAGTTGTTTCATAGAAAAGTGCAATACCTACCTACGCGGTCAAAATGCATGGAACAGCTGATTTTTTTTTTTTGTATAACCGACGAAAAATTTCTACGCTAGGTGGTCTTGAGTGATGATATGCTGAATTCATAGTTACAGTTTGTGCTTTGGTTAAAAATATATCCTGTATATTAATACGTGAAGCAAAAACTTTTTACCCTTTTTACGAAAATTACGCGGACGGAGGAGTATGAAAGATGAAAGGCACAGTTAAAGTTTATATGGAGAAGGAGTGCAGAAAACCAATATTTTTACATTATTTTTAGGTCGAATATCGACAGCGGGCGACCACTAGTTACTATAAAATCTTAAGAAAACCAGCTCCAATAAACTTCTATGCGCTCAAATATAACTTAAGTCCGCAATTCCAAAGCTAAACATTTTTTTCTCTTATTTCTTTCAAGAATTCCTCAAAGCCGCCAGAGAATACTTATAGTTAATGAGCGTAAACCTAGAATCGCCTTTAAAAGCCCGTCGTGCTTCGAAAATAGCCGGCGGCTATCAAAATCACTATCTACGTCTAAGTCACGCACGCTTCGCCTCTCCATGATATGGCTACGAGCTACGACGAGGGAAAACGCCATAATAATGATAATAAACCAAATATCTAGAAACAATTGTTAGAGAAATATGTTGAATAATTACTGAAGCATTTTACTAATATTATACATGTGAAAGTTTGGATGTTTGCTACCCAACCACGCAAAAACGGCTGAAAGGATTGGGATGATATTTGTCTCACAGATAATTTATAACCTGAATTAACACATAGGATACTTTTAATTCCGGTAGTACGTTTCCATGGGATGATTTTCGACCTCCACGCGGGCACAGCCGCTGGCAAAAGCTAGTTTTTAAGCTAATTAAACTTACAGCATTAATAAGCTCCACTTCTGTATTACGTATAGCGTGACATAGTGCATTTTGATGCAAATTATTTATTATGGCCTAATGAATTCAACATATATAGCTCATAATTCTGCCGGTGTACCTTTCACGTAGGTAGGCGTATCCGGCGATCGTATCTTAGATCGGCGATAGCCCTGATTACCAGTCAGTGTGGTAATGCCCGTGGCACCTAGTTAGCGCCAGCCGAAGGCGATGATTCAGGCCAAACCGAGCGCATTTCGCGACTCGTCAACGAACAAGAAAGACTTGTCTGAATTGTCGGACAAGTTGCCTTATAAATAATAACATTATACAACTGAGCAATGTACCCCAGACTCGGTTCGACACCCGTACTTTGGTAGTCTGTAAAATGAAAATACTTTTCTAAAACACGTTGGAGAGACTAAAGTTTGGCCTTATGCGTCTTACATGTAAACAGTAAACAAAAGTTGTTTTTTATAAACAATATACAGAAGCATATTAACGACTCCCTTTCCAATGAGAGGAAGCTTTTATGTTCGTGTTAAAATAATTTCAGTATTTGTGTAGAAGGGGTACGGTTGCGTGGGAGGGCGGCGCAGGCGCAGGCGGCGCGCGGCGCGCCTTCACGCGAGATGGCGCACAACAATGAACTTGAAATAAACAGGCGCACCTCACGACCGACGCAACATGTTGCCCGCTGTTTATTTATAAACATACCGACACCGCGACAGATAGACAAACGGATGGCTACCGATGGTGGTACGTTATATCGATCTAACTTCTAACTATGCGAATCCTTTATTGTCTATTGTCCAGTATGTTATTTTCATCTGCACGCTACTGGGACCTAAGCAAACCATAACTTGTAGGACTTTCAGTTAAATAATTAATTCAAGTCCATAAACTTATTAAGTAATTAATTTACTGAAAGTTGAAAAAATTGTCATCAGTAGTTGATGAAATAGTCATATGAAGTTAAATGAACGTGGACGATTGTATTGATGGTTTTATTGAGATTAATTCTGTAAACAGATAATACGTTTTCGATCTCGAATTATATTTTGTTCAGCGTACAGCCTGACACTGACCTGCCAATTGCAAAAATTAGCATTGTATAACAGTGCTCCAATTTCCAATAAAAAACAATGCTCCAGGGCTTGAGGCTAAGTAATATTAGCCGCACGGGTCGATCCATCACGTTAAGCTACGCTGGCCGCGGTTGGTCCGTACCGTGACCATCTTTACATTCCAAGACCCCTCCGGAACTCGGAATACATTTTAAGCCGTTGGTCCCGGCTGTCAATTGTGGATCTTTGACAGTCGTTACGGGTCGTCAGAATCCCGAAAGTCTTACAACCACTCTTACCAGGGTATCGTATTACCCGGTAACTGGGTGCTGGAGGTCAGATAGACAGTCGCTCCATGTAAAATACTGGTATTTAGCTGCATCCGATCAGACTGGAAGCCGACCAGATGATGAACAGTGCTCCAATTTCAGCTAAACATAATACTATCGTCTACCTCTAAAGTATCTTCTTTGCGTAATCTTGTCAAATCTCAAACAACAGTCAGATTCAGACACAAATTCACAATGCTGCCTAATTTGGGAACTAACCGACTTGTTATTATTCTATTTATCTTCATAACAACATGTTAATAACTTGTTATGTAAATACATTGCAAAGCAACGAGTGAATATAACATTAATTGTTTCTCACGGAGGTGTTGTACTTGTGCTTAATTTATTTTATAAATATGTCATTAAGATTTGAGGAACAGATTAACAATTGATTAAAGTAGTTAGCCTTGTGGCTAAGCTCGTTGACTGGCCACAATTAAGATGAAGGGAGTTAACGGAATTGTTTTGTACAAATACCTGGAGTTCAATTAATGATAATGTTTAAGATCTATATCAGTGCATGGTCTTGGCTTTTAAGCTTTCGACTTTCTTCTTCGTTTTCATCGAACTCACGATCAATCATAATCTGAATCATTTTGAAACAAATTGCTGATCCATTGCTTCATATGTTAAAAAAATGTGTCTACTCAACAACGTTAATAACGCAGTGAATATTGTTGAACTGTCAAAATAAAACCGATTATGATTGATCGTGTGTTATGCAATTGGGGTGCAGCACCCTAATTGCGGTGGCCTGGTGCTTCAGCACTATCTCTAAATTATTGATACACGTTTTGCTAAGGGCCCACGAAATCTAGAGTCCAATATACTGTTCACAAGCATTCGACAGGCTGTCGTATCGACAATTTTACATTTCGATAACCTAAATTGCCTTGCCCCGGCAGCAAACACCTGTTGGAAGAATAGCGGTCGTCTATTAGATTTATACCGACAAAATGTTCGGGTTTCTGATTTATGATCAGCGTATACATATAAGACTCCTATTAGATCGACGTCGTTTTCTCAGCAATGGAGCAGTATCTAAACAATTTCCAGTAGGACGTACCCAGATTGCTTAAAACTGATGGTACTGGTGACTTTACAAAGATGTATAAAGCAAAATCCCAACCGAACTATGGACACAATTATTGCAAAAATAAAAAAATTAACTAATTAAACATGTAACATTTAACGAGGTGTTACGTTATAACATTAATTTAATTTGCTATATCGTTACATTCGTTACTCAATGAAAATTAAATGTCAGGTCAAACTGACGCAGGTTTTTAACACTTCAACCTCATTAACTTTGTAACATTCGTGATTTACACAGTGACGAAAAATAATACTAAGCGAAATATGTATGTGAAGTGAACCAGGAACTGTGATTTAAAATCCTGTCATCAGTAATGTGGTGCTTTGAAAAACCTTTGACTTAATTTAAAAATTAAGAAAAAATTATAGCACGGAGTAATAATTATTCATACTTATGCGATTATGATGAAGAGCCATCACATTTTGATTGTAAACTGTACACCTACTTACTGTTCTTAGGGCTGATTTTTAACCGACTTCAAAAAGGAGGAGGATGCATGTTCCCCGATTACTCGAAGACGGCTGGACCGATAAGGATTTTTATTTGTTTGAAAGGGTCCCATGATCATCAAGTCAGGATCTGATGATGGGGTCCTGGAGAAATAGAAAGAACTCTTTCAATTTTATAGGCACAATTGAAGCGATTTGGGTAGTTTTTAGAAGAGTACTTTCTCAGAGTGGTCCCATTTCAATTTAGTGAAAATCTGATGAAGAACTTCGGAGATCGGCAACGGAACTCCTCAATAAATGATAGCAAATGGACTGGAATTGCTGAAATCTCATGTCTGACTATTTTTTACACCATCTCATAACATAACATCACGCCGGGACGCTGTGAAGGGGTAAGCACATGTGTACCACTAAAAAGTGAAAAATAAAAACTTGAAAAAAGTTTTATTAATAGTCAGATAACTTTTATATGAGGAATAAATATGTTCGTTTGACAGCTTTTGTATAGAAAATATGCCAAACTGTCAGATTTATTCTCCAGACAAAATATCTGACTATTAGAAAATCAGCTCTTAGATTGTTTATGGAGAACATAAATGAATCGTGAGCCAGTTCAATAGACAAGCAGATTGTGTTGTTACTATCCTGCGTACAAGATTGACCTCAACTTCAGAAAAAATAAGGTTTCCTGCAACTAGGTTTCCTGTCCTTAGAAGACTTAAAGGTCAGTTGTCGACCGGCTGTAAAGGTCGTCGCCCTTTTGAAGCTACGCCAAGCGGGCACAATTATAAATTATACGTTTGCACACACGGATCTACTTTATACACGTAATTATATCACCCCACATGTACATACACACATGGTGTCTAGTACCTACATAAAAACTAACCATTAACGTGCACTGGACTAGGAACGTGGGAATCATAATAGTATGCAATTTTCTTTCTTTTGTTGGTAAAAGTATAATAGTAATGCCGCCCATATTCTAAAGGAGCTTACTGATTTTAAATTCATTACCTCGAAGTTGTAAAATAGCATCAAGTTCTCCTTAAAGCGGCGATTCTTGTTACGGCAGAGACGAACAGGTTGAGCAAGACCATATTTTTGTTCGACTTTAACAACAATGGCATACAAAACTAAACTTTTATTACGTGACATCACTCATTAGTAACAATTCCACGGTGTTAAATTCAAACACGGCCCTTTCATCACGACGACGGCATACTTACATTTTCATTAATCATATTTGTATGTGATTCACGTCATGTTCTAAGGAACGTCTTGAAGTACTAACGCATCAAATTCGCCTTTATATCTCTATCACGCTTGCATTGGGGACAATGTAAGCTTCCCGTCAGGCAGATAGTCGCGTAGGTGTTAATCTTCGTATAATATAATGCTGGGCGTTAAAAATGTGAGCGTTTTGACAGACGATTACGCAGGCATGTGAACGCCACGCCTGCGCATGGGCACCGTTTGTGTCGAATTTCATGCGTTATGTCGTGAGCTGAATACAATTAAGTAGGTGTTCGGAATATTAAAAGTGGTTTGAACTTTTGGGTATATTAGGACTGAAGAGCTTATAATTTGCTGGCTGTGAGAAGTTATAAAATTGATTTCCTTTTTCAGCCTGTAAACTTAACATTTGGCGCTGCACGTAGACCTTGCACCATTATCCCGTTTGGCATTGATACTCGTATTGTAAATAATTCACTAGATTATTCATTCACCCTGAAATAAATTGAGTTTAATTTACAACACAATACGTGAGTTCATACCAGGTGATAACTTCTGAGGTGCGTAGGCGCAACATGTCAACATCTCGCGCGACTGACTTTCGAGCCCTTCTCGCGATGTAGAGAAAGTAGATCAGATTACTCCTGCGTTATATTTTAAGCCAACTATTTCAATGGCATTCTCTATGGTATAAACATTGCTATCAACATCAACCACAGCGACTATCAAATCAACAACAGACACAGAAGATAATTCATATCCATGAGAAATGTCTTTCAAATCTTTCCCATATGTAAACCAAACACGTTGTATAATCTTACGCGTAAATAACATGAAAAGCTATAGGAAAAATGTCTAATAGATATAACGCTTGTAAAACAATAGCGGTTCGATGTACTTGATTATCATAAAGTGCATATAGGTTGCGTAGGTGCTCTTATTACCTAGAAAGAAACCATAGTCTAACAATACTGTGATAATTACAAACGTATGCAACAGTTCCCACAATGGCACGGTTGATGTAACAGATGTGGCGTTGGATAACTGGCATTATTTGTAGCGGAAACCCTACGACCTCAAAGCTGATTAGCTGCAACATACACATCACGCGAGAGAGCAATAAACTGATCGAGTCGAGCACGAAAATCACAATCACACAAAGGTTTGAATTACCCTTAATTCCACATTCAAGGATTTCCTCATAGCAGGAATGTTCCCTGATCGTGCTAGTAATACAATCTGGGTATTATAAATTCCTTTGTTTCCCTCAGAAATAAAGGCGAATTAGATTGTGGTTCACATTTCATAAGTCGTGTCCATTGTCACCGTGATGAACATTTAGCTGACAATGACAGCGTGTCCGTTGACGGTGGCTATTTCACACGGATCGGGTTGGAAAATTAACTTAACACATTTTATTTATTGTTCATATTTTGTATCAGGCACTACATCTATGCTCTTTGTGTGCAGCCAATTCACCTTTAGTTAGACACATGCATGTTCATAATGTTCGAGTCTTTGTAGAATAGAACATACTCCTACATTTTATCAAAACTCGGCTTGCCCTGAAGCAACATGTGCATCATCTTTGAATCTTGTATATACATTAACTAGCTTCTGCCCGGAACTTTGTTCGCGTCAAATCTCTTTTCTTATTCCCCGACCCACCCCGTCGCTCGCCTCGCGCCTGCCCGTGCGACTACTTCGTATTCTTTTTTCTCTTTGCTCGGTTACTAAGGGTCTCAGCGTAATGTTATATACCTACAGCCTTCCTCGATAAATGGGCTATCCAACTCTAAAAGAATATTCCAATTCGAACCTGTAGTTCCTGAGATTAGCGCGTTCAACCAAACAAACTCTTCAGCTTTATAATATTAGTATAGATCTACAAAGTTCTCGTTGTTTCAGCCATAAACATTGGAAATGAAAAACACACCCACCGTAGTCTCTAAAAATAGTGTCAATCAAGATAAGGTATGTTAAAATCTTTTGCCCGAAACTCCTTTAGTTATATGTATATTCCTTGATGTACGTTTAGTGAACATATGGCAGAAGAGAAATTTGAAAAATCTCTGGAATATTTAAAAAAAAAACACAGCAAAAACAAATCCAGTCACAAGAAGTAAGTATCGATCTCTCTATCATATTATTTTAGCTCATTATTTTAGGATAAACAATTAACTTCCTGCAAAACCCACGGTGAGATCGAACATAAGTAACAGAGAACATCAATCACGTCGGGTTTCTATGAAGAACTCCGATTTTAGTTTCATAATCTCTTCCTACATCGACTAATCATCCAAAAAAAGCCGGAGACATGATGTAATGGCAAAATGCTAGAGCATTGTTAAGAAAGACGGCTTGACAACTTTCACTATGAACAAGTGCTCCGTCTGCCACCGGAAACGCATTTGTTTGCGCACGCGTCACTCGTGTGAGCCTCCAAGAACTAATACTCGGACTTCCTTCGCGTTATGCGTATAATATAAATTGATATAATACACGAATTTCATGAAAACCCATAAAGTAGCAACCAAACAGGAAATATGTGAAGGAGCCGTTATTCAAACTTCGCAGGATGTTTGAAGAATAGTAAATACATGTATGGTCACACACTCGATAAGCTATTATATTTATCTGCTCACTGAATGAATTATGGAAGCTTATGAATGAACACTCAAAACAAAGATAAAAAGAGGTCACTTCTTCCGCGAGACTGAGTACACTCATTCATATAAGATGAAATCAATTATAATCATATGAATAAACTATTCAAATTGCTACGAGTATGTGCTGCACACGCGAGCAGTGTGACTTAGTAGAATTGAGTCGTACGGTACAGTTGACACAAGTCACGAACTCTCCGCCTTTACATTCAATGCATGAATAACACTTTTGTCGGCTGTACCGAGGGGTTGCAGATGTGCACAGAATTATTTCAATGCCCATTTAAAAATCATTGATCATCCGTCTTCACTGTATTTATACGAACTTGACTTTTTAATTTATTTATAGATGACTGTTTAGGCCTGGCGTCGTTTATTTCATGTCATTTTAAACGCTTTGTCTGGATTATTTAGTTTCCTTGCCCAGCTATTTTTATTAGAAAATGTATTCTTATTCTTAGCTTCGTTTCTGAATGGTTTGTAATGTAATGTTGTATATGTGGTAATTGTGTGTAAAATGGGTTGTAATGTAATGTACGTTAAACATGAAATTTGTAAGTCTAAGCGTACAATTAATATCAGTATTATGTAGATTAAAGCCGTTGTAGTACTTCTAATGCCGTGCATAATTTAATGTTACTTTCGTGAGACTAAATCCGACATTTGAGCAACGCACCGTAAAAGTAATTCAAATGAATGAACTTACATTTTTGTATTCTTTGCTCGTCGTTTTACGTTGAATGTATACATATGTTAGATATAATAAATGTTAAGATATAAACTGGTTCTTGAATGGAGACCACGTACCGATATGAGCGTACATGACGCGCACAAGACAGCTTAAGTTACCTATGTTACGACCTAAAAACGGAATACGTTACGTTACCTTAAGACAACAATAACGTGAAATACGATATTATCAAAACACCTAATAAAATCTCCATGATACAAGACAATTTAAGAAACTGGGCCGGTTGTTTACTTTTAAATATTATGAGTAAGCTCAACTCGTGGTGCAGGTGTATAACAAACAAACAATCAATGTATCACTCGGCCTTGACTTTTAGTTAGTCACTATCACTTTGAAAGTTTTAATCGATAAGTATCTGTGAAGGTGACGTCAGCGTTGAAGTGAACTGGGGAAACTGGACCAGTCAGGCGAGTGGCCGCACTGGTACAGGTGCGCCCGCGCCGCGGCCGACGCGCGTGCCCCAAACACCACAGCTGCCGACCGCTCATTGAAAGCAATTCAGAAAATTCGCAATTCAGCAAAAAATCCTATGAATGCAATTCAAATAAATAATTCTCGATCTTCACCTATTGCAGCTTCAATTTGAAGTAACCGGTTCCAGCTAGTTGTTAATGGGTGTATAGAAATAAATCTTCGTTAACAGTAAGACAGCCGACTCTGGATGCTTGGTGAAAGGCTCTTAATATATTCAACAGTTATGCCATATCAAATAAATACCAGCCAGTGCTTAAATCAACCATATCCAGCCACATATTTGAACATATTTATGATATGGAAATAAATCACGAGGGCATTTATCTCACGTACCAAAACACCATAAATTATGGAATGACGATGGATATCGGTACACCTAATTTATTTACTAAACGCATTCCGATTCCCAACAATATGGAAATTATGCGATATACTTCGTTACTGCATTCTGGGCTTCGTAGTCCGTTCCCATGATTATCGAGGATATTTGTCTCTCTACGAGTTGTAAATTATCTACAGATAGCAGTTATTTAAAGCGCTTTTTCACTGAACAAGATACCCCACAAGATGGAAGACTCCACTCAATTCCGGAATCGTACAAATTTTTCTACAACGGAAATTTCTAAACATATATAGAATTAGTGTAGGTATTATGTTGTACAAAATCAGATGATTTTTGGTGACATTGACTACCAATAAGACACAGTGTATTCGTTACCATGTTTGTTGTTGTTTAATTCAGTATAAACCATGAAACCCCTTCATTTACTCACGATTATTAACTTACTAGTCATGCATAACTTGTTAAACTACTAATCGATGGCTTTTTGCGTTGCGAATGATGGAGCAATAAGTAGTAAAAGGTATTAATCTGTGTAAAAGGCTGAATAGTAATTTGTATATTTCCAAGACGATGTTACGATTTGAGTATGGTTTTCAAACAAGAGATCATAACCATCTTCATACCACACCGTCAAGCAAACGCATAATATGTTATGTAAACATTCGTACGCAATACACGATAACTTCTTGGAAACAAATATAAGATGCTATAACAATCCGTCAACGGCCAATATTCGATATATGGACACTTGACATTATCAGAGATGTGATTATAATTATTATTTTATATGCCATCGCCACCCAAAACGTACGCACACACACTATAATGGTTAAATTACGCAATACTGCATGTAGATATGAAGGTCGAATGATTGCGTTGAAATGAAAAATTGTTCAAATTAGTCTCAATCATGCATCAAATTATTTCATTTCCCAACCACACGTCACGTCACTCAACAAACAATAGAGACAATGCCCCTTGGACGGATGAAAAAACCAATAGACATATTTATGCAATCGAAGCGAACAATATACCGGTATTCGGAATCGATATTGAAGATGTCTTCATTGTAAGACATTGCATTTCCGAAGAAACGTTGTTCAATTTTATTCTTGTCAGTTGAAAGGATGCAGCGAGTCGTAAAAAGTCCTTCAAACAAATGCAAGTAACATTCTTGGGAAACTCGAACTTACTTGTGAACTTTAAGTCAGGATTGATAAAAATTTGGAAGGCATTCCCTTTATCAATAAGCAAATAAAAATCCACGAACACCCTCACCTTGGACGCAATGACAAACTTACAAATTAAACTAGACTAAATTGAGTCATATACACAACGGCGATTATGTATGTACTGCCATAACTTGAAAAATGTCTGTATTAAGAAAACACTTGGCTTATGTCGAATGAACTGCTTAAGCTAAGTCGATAAAGCAAGCACCATAATTTTTAAAACTTTAGAAAGGGTTTTATACATTAGTCCTTGTCGAGTCTCGGCAATCCTTCTTGTGTAACTTATGTTCATTGGCCTGATGCCAGGATCCGCTTTCCTAATAGACTTTCTCCGTTGCATACAAGTAAACAGCCAACAGGACCAAGATTGCGACAGAAATAGCTCTCAAGACGTTATTACGATTGGAAATTGTTTTATGACTGCATGTTCATATATTACGAGTATTACCGTACCTGTGCAAACATTAAAGTGAGGTATAGGTTTCTATGAAATTCCGTTTAACTTTGTCTTTAACTCTTACGCATACAATTGTAAGGTACAAATTGAATTATCTTTATAAGAATCTTCAGTATACGAAGTATGTCGCCAAACCTACATTAAAAGTCCAGTAACAAAGTTGGACGAACTCAACTAACTGTACATAGGCTCCCAAGTTACTCCAAAATACACAACCGCATATAATCATTAAGACATAATTAGATACCGTAAAGTCAATTCCGTATCCGTACTGTCAGTGAGTTTCTCATACAAATTGTTGGTTATTACGCGAAATTGCAACTACGGTAGTAGGTGACCGTCCTGGTATTTCTTTTTCTATTATCGAGACGTAAGAAGTTCTCAAAATTGTTGTGTGTTCCAATTTTGTTATGATCTCATTAAAGAAAAATTGCTGTGCATATTCTTCTTTACACACAATTTGTTTATCTGCGTTTCTTATTTGTGTTTTAGAATTTATACATTATTTCTTATTCATTAATCAAACATTAATGTCTTCACAAATTTATACCTAAGTAACTTTTATATGCATGTTGAATTTAATCATTAAGTTTGCATTCTGTCCACTTGTTGCGACGAATATAATCACCAAGTTATTAATTATTCATATTCAAAATGCAGGTGACTGTCAAGCGAATTATAGAATTATTCATAAACTGACCGACATTTAAACTCATGTTCGTATTGAAAATAAGACTAAAACTTTCGACATTCTTACATCTAAAAGTTGCAAAACTTGTATTTTAATGAAAACGTCGTGTACTGAAATGTTAAAACCTGTGCTTGCCTCACATTGGACTGCACGCGAAGTGCTAAGTGAATGCGCAAGTGGCTTCCTTCAAGAAGCGGCTTACAGGAAGGGCAAGCTCATTAGAAAGTATAAGCAAACGATTGCATCACATACATAACTGGACAAGGATGCGCACCCAGTCCCTGATCGAGTCTAGCAAGATTATTGACGTTATAGTCTTGGGATTCCATATAAGAAACTTGAAAGAGCATGTGAGGTTACAACTGAGCAGGATTTAGTGCTGGTACCGAGGCTTGTTACTGAATTTAATCGTGCCCATCTTAAAGTAGGTTCGATTAATGGCTGATGACGATCATAAACCGGACAGACGTATGCCTCATTTAGCTAGCGGAGGTATGTAAGTCTCTAATATCTTTTATATTGCGGACCTGTCGTAATTAAACTGTACGAATGTTAGAATAATATTTGCATAGAGTATTAAGATAAGATTGCTCGTCGTATTGCAGCTTGACATGGGCCCTGATTGGTTTGTAACAAGTTGTACGGGACGACTTCACGAAGTTGATGAGTCGCCGGAAACCAACATGAAGTAATTATTGCCGTTTATAGCACTGAACGAGTGCTACTGCACATACATATTGATATCTCCGGTAATTACGATGTCGATATATCGCAACGATTAGCAACTCCACATTTAGTCCATGTTGGGTAAGAATAACCATGATTCCAGAGCTATTATAGGATATAAGATTTAAGTAAGATTTCAGTCCGACAGTATTCCAGTTACAAAACAAAGAAGACAACAAAGCTCTGCAAAACAACAGTTACAAGAAATGCACAAACACACAAATACATAGTTAGGTACTAAAATTAGCTCAAAAATACTTCGCGAAATTAGTTTATAAATCAAGTTCAACAACAATAGACGCATAAACAAGATGAATCACTTTCCGACTAAATCCGATTGAAATGTTCCTTTGATAATAATACTTTGCAGTTTTTAGTTGGCACGTCGCGCGTCGGCACAATGCGGTGTAAATCAACATAAGTTTCCTTGTTTTGGCCTTTTTGGTACGCATATGACGCAGAGGTGATCGCTCCCACGGAGGCCGGGTGTTTAAAAACATTTGGAAAAACTGGAAAAATTTATACACATGAAGGAAAGACTACTTTTAATTTGGAGTGTGGAGTTGTGGAAGACATACATCACTTGTTGATGGACTGTGTTCGAAATGAGTCTCATAGATATGATCTGTTTGGGGTCTTGAGGTTGAAACGACTTGATATGGGCACATTCCATAAAAGTCTGTGCCAACCAAATGGTGATGATCCCGGGTTGACGACGCGTTGTGTTTACACGCGCGCCTCAGAGACGTCAGCACCAACTGGCGCGGTCCGCAAGGGCCGATGCCTGCCAGGGGTGCAGGTTGTTCGAAAGAGATACTGTGGCCCCTGGCACACAGGCAACTGAAGGAACACGGGTGGGTTTTAGTCAGTAAAAGTCTGAAACGCCCTCACGGTCTACCTAGAGCGGGAGAAGTTATTTGATGAATTCCTACCATCAAAAAAAAAAAAATGCTGCGAAGAGTCTGTTCAGGTTCATGGCCCAAATGTAATCGGAAGCAGTGTGTATTTAGGGTACGATGGGACTGGCATACCCATTGCGGTTATAAAAGTCCCTAATTAAATAAATATCTTATAAATTGTTTTATGCGGACTAAAGGCAAACAACTCAACTGGCTATCTGCCACTTTCACAATAAAAAGTTGACTCTAGTAGAAAGAAGTTGTAAATGAGTAAAAAGCTGTTTCTATAGATTCAAGTCTAGAATTTAGAAAATGCTAATTTATGGATTAGTTGACATCTAAATCTTACAACAAAATGAATACGAGTTCAAATACTGGTCATATAGTTTATTCACTCTTACATGTAATTTTGGTTTCATTTTAAAAGACGATACAAAAATTACTCCAAACCGTTATTTCGTACTGAAGCCGAAGGATCTTTACGTTACAACCGCAACAAACACTCGTAAAATATTAACAGCAATGACCCCTTAACTTTCTCACGTATTGTAAAATGCTTGTTTATATGGTAGGCCACGTCCCGAGACTTTAAGCTCTTTTAACAATGAACGCAATGCCGTTTGTTATGAATGTTCTGCACTTCATAACAATGTCACGAAAATACCATTACATATTCGTACAATTCACAAAACTTCGTCTGTCTGTAAGTTATCTGATAACCTTGAATTTAACGGCTGCGTGTTGTTGCTACTTATAGGGAAGATAGATAGGTAGGTACGGATTTTTTCGTAAATTATGATGGGGCTGTAATAGCTTGTAGTATCATATCAAGATTTGCGATATATCTGAGACTGTGCCTATAATTTTCGGTGCTAAGAACGAAATTAATCGATTCAACGAAATTCGTCGGTCAAGATGATTTCGACGTTGAAACTTTAAACTTTACTGAATTTGTAAAACCTGAAGGTTCTATTATAAATCATAATATGATTTCTCTTATATTCAGCCATTGCTATTCTAAGTTCTAACGAGTGTTGATTGTCCTTTGTGACTTTTAACACACTATACATAGTATATCTACACTAATATTATAAAGAGGTAAAGTTTGTGAGTTTGTGAGGTTGTAGGGGTAATCTCTAGATCTACTGAACCGATTTTAAAAAAAATATTTTATGAGTGTCATAGGCTATAATATTAACCCGAGAAATTAAAAGACTTTTTCGTGGTAGTCGGGTTTGCAAAGTAAGTCGGAAAAAACCGGTCGAAAGAAAATAAAGTTGGGATCCCACCCGTACCAAGCCGGGACGGGCAGCTAGTATTTTATATACCCCTTCGAGTATGGTTTTCAAAATACTCTCATATTACTCTACTATCTTAAGGTTTCAGATAAACAGAAGCATCCAATAAGTATGCTTATATCAAGTACGTATTGCAAAGCGAGCCAAGAAATGAAATAAATATAAAACCAGAATGTTTGTTTCTTCACCTGTCTGATCGGCGAACACAATTGGACCCCATTAAAAATCCATTGGAGCATTTTAATGGTACGTGCTGTTTTTAACATTTAACGACCAACATTACAAAATTTTCGTTCACACGGAAATAATTACTTCAACGAGTACGCTTACAATTATGAGCTACATAGAGTTGTAAGCTTTATACTTACTTCTCGTTATTGTATTAATTTATTGCGAACTAGCTGTACTGGCTTATTTATATATTACTAGCTGGATATCGGAAAATATCCCACGGGAACGTGCTATACCGAGACAATAAGTACCTTATGTTACTCCTTTTAACTGATATATATCAGCTATCTGCAGGAGCGTACCAGTAGAAAATGTGGCCTAGGGCACGCATCACATCTGCGCCGGCGCCCCTTCGTAAATTATCTTCTAGGTCTGAGCAAACTGAGCTGACCTAGGTCGCATAACCTTTCTTGACCAATTATGGCCTTCACTAACGAAGGTATCCGCTGGATGTGGGAAGCACAAGACCGGTCGAATTGGAGGAGCATGGGCGAGGCCTATGTCCAGCAGTGGACGTCTTTCGGCTGAAAAAAAAATTATAACGAAGGTCTGAAGAATTTCAACTCGCTAAAAAATCACTTACAACTTGCAATGCAGTTGCAACCCGCAATTTCAAGCAGAATTTGAATAGAAATGGGCAGATTTGGAAATACTCTTTCATCCCCATACGGATTTCTTAGATATAACAATATGCAATGGTTTATTGACATATTTTTTATTTCTAAATTTAATAATTGGCGACTTTTTAGGCGCCCCCCTTCGATAGGCGCCCAGGGCTCGTGCCTTGGCTGCCCCACCCTATTTACGCCTCTGGCTATCTGCCAGTGAAAATCCCGTCAAAATCGGTCCAACCGTTTCGGAGATTAGCCGGAACAAACAGACAGACAAAAATAAAAACGGAACATTATTATATATAGATCATTTCATTTTAACTTATTTAGGCATATTTACTATTGAATACATGGATAAACAAAAGCCAAGTCATTCATTTACTCATTTTTGTCATCGATTTTGACCCAAACAACGTGAAGTGTCCGTTACATTTTCTCCAACGTGTGTGCTTTCAACGGGAAAAATACAGAGCATTGACTTACACCATATGTTTGCCTGCTTGTGTATCTCTCTGTATCTTTGCTTATCTGCTCCGGTATCCATCGGATTTGCATGAGGCAACAATCGCCCTCTATCGCTACCGGTTAATTAGAAACTTGCGACTAACGGTACGCAATTTGTACGTAGCGCTAGTACAATAAGTATAAAAGCTTGGTTGGCTTCCGCATTACAGAATGCTAACAGATTTCAGATTTTTTCTATCACTGCTACTAGGTGGCACATCTGTGATGCCTTTATAGATAACTTTTTTTTTTTCGTAACTAGTTTTTCGTCAATCTCATTTCAATTCAAATATCGATTTGTATACTAATGAAGGACTACTCGTATCGACAATTTTACATCTAGTATTAATCCAACAGGCATTCGATCAAGATCAAGAACATGACTTGCGAGGTATGTAGGTAGCGTTGCGTGTGTTATGATAAGTACCTTTACGGTCTATTATGCTTACTTGCCGATAGCTGTCTTTGTTGTCACTACAAGTATGACAATGCTGCCAGTGATTGATGCGATAGTAATTTTCCGCACACCGTTGCTCGTATCGGATACGAGTCGGATTGACGCAGACCACACGGCGGTACAGAGCGGCTGCTCTATTCGCCGTGCTCCTAATCACTATAATTGAGCGTTATCACAACAGCGGTTCCGGGATGCCTGCGCTTAACTGCAAATAAATTAGTCTACACGTCACTTACCAATGCTGCTGTCAGGGAGCGCGTACAATATCCCGCACAAAGTAGCTGAGGCGGATACCGCCGTGTTGCGAGCGGGCCCCTCGCCGCATTCTTCAGACTCATTTTGCGCCGGTTCAAACAGAGCCAGGTCCAGACCGTCCATATCACTTCGGTTTGACACACCATCCTCTTCCGCCTCACGATCACAAAAGTGTTCTGGAGAGTCGACATCCTTAGGACTGCGACTACAAACACCGTCACTCAATGGATCGCAACAACACGTGTCAGAGAAAGGCTCAAAGTCCCTACAGTCAAACTCACATCGTTCAAAACTGTCACAAGTGCATGATGATAATGCATCCGAATCGGACTCTTCCACAAGAAAGACATCATTGTTTTGCACCACCTCTTTGCGTGCCGTGCTATTTTTTGCTGAGATGTAAAACACGCTTGAAGTGTATGGCACTTTCTGAACTTGTAATGTTACATTTTCTGTCGAATTTTCATCAGTGTAAACCTGGTCATCAGTTTCTGACGTGATCTCCTCAATCTGTGGGCGGCAGTCTTCATAGCGAGCAAAGCTGGATGTATCTGTGAGGTTGGATGAACGGTCCACAGAGTAGACGTCTGCATAGGGATCTATAGGATCGCTTTGCAGAGCTGGTAATCTATAGGGGGCGTGGTGCGAGCGAGCTCCCAGGAATATGGTGGTGTAGGGACAGGTGTGGTGAGGTCTGCTGCGGTCGGCGCGGCGCGGGTAGCTGGCGGCGAGTGGGTCCCGCATGGGGGTCCCTTCAGTGTCGATGAACGCCTCGTTGGTCGAGAGCACGTTGTATCGCCAATCTGGCATTGCTGATCACCACCATCACTTTACGGCGACACAATAAAGAACTGTTGGTTTCATCCCAAGGTCGCATCCACACTGGTTAGCTAACTAGCCTTATAAGCACATTATGTCACTCTCATTGTTCAACCTATACAAAATATGTGAACAATTTTACTACTGTCGGTGTCTACAGCTGTTCAAACTTGCGCTAAAGTATCTTTTAGATCATTCCGCGTAACAAATTGACCCATATGTTGGTTTTATGCCAAAATGGTCTACTACTAGGACAATTTGACTATTAGGTTATGTTCACATTGGCATTGGACATATTTCAAAACAGTTATTCCAGCACATCTACTGAAACCGTATAAAGCAACAGGTCTGCATACCGTCCCTAGCGCCATAGCTTAAATTTCATACATTACGGCTGCTTATAGCCCTAAACGGTACCAATTTCCATAATAGTAATGGTACCTGTTATGAGCAATCAAATAATTTCTGTTTGACCGATTAATGTTAGTGACCACACAAACGCTAATCGAAACCGCGTCACCGTATTTAATGGGTGAAACAGCTTCAAATGGAACGACTGAAATGTGGGTCAGCTGAGCACATCAACGCGTAATAAAACCTAACAATGAACATATGCATATCATGCACTCTACATGTCTCACGAACTCTGATAACGTTACAATAACCGTTAAGATATACATAGTATCGAAATGGAATAGTAGCCATTGATGCTATATTTAACTTCGCAGATATCAATCAATGGACTTCGTTTTTCGAGACATTGCGAAGCGATTGGTCGACTCTTCACCTGACCAGAGGGCTGGCCTATTTTTTGGCCAAAGAATTAGCATTGACATACACGACGGCGCTTTTCCTGTTGACAACGATGCAGACGTAATTGTTGATGCTATATTATGATTATTTTCTTCGTTTTATATGCTTGTACATAATATTATTTTAAGACATTTAATTTTTAAATTATGCAAATGTTTTAGAATCTAATAAAATTACTTGTCTTTGGGAGGTATCAAAGGATCTTAAGAGTTCTATTTTCAATCTAGAATAGGTAATTTGTACAAAGAGGCTTGTGTTAAAGTTGCCGGATGTATTAGAGACTGGTTGTAGATATTGGTAACAGGTCCAGTACGTTACGGTATCGTATCGGTTGACCCGTTACGTTCGAATTATTTGGACTCACGTCCGTTCCGAAACTTTATTTTACTCTTACATGGCTACTGTAAGTAAAATAATTTGATCGAAATGTATATCATGTACCTACATGTTCTTTTAAAGATTTAGAATTTTAAATTGTAATTCGTTCTTGCCTAGTTTGAAACTGTTGACCGGTTTCGTTTCCTTCCCTCCAGGCAAATTCCTTGTGTTAGATCTCGGCAATTTGTTATGTATATTTATGTATTAGATTTAACTTGGGAATTAGTTTTAAAGTATCGATTAGTATTTGTTGATATCGTATAAGGGCTATATGTTCTACTTTTACTCTCCATTAAAACCGATGGTTTATTTGAACTGTAACTAAACAAAGGAGTGAGCCCGTATAACCATCTAGTTTGGGATCAATTGAAGCCCTGGTTCAAATTAATTGTCATCTGTTAGGGTATTATTATTTAATCTAACATGCCTTTTTCTATTGGCTTGTATTTCGGGAGCATTGTGATGTTGTAAACTCAAATCCGTATCCTTTGACCGAATTGAACACTTTAAGAGCTTTCTTTCTCTCTAGCACTTATCCTAGGTAAGTACTTTAATCTCTACAAGATTGCTAAAATTGAGAACATGAAACACTTGGCAAGGATTCGAATAAAAAACAAGAAACCTTTCCAAACTAACTCATTTCGCGGCAGTTAAATTAAACGTTACTTTACAGCGAAACAAAACCACATTTTCATCCATTAAACAAACGCCAGTAAGTGAATAAAGGGTCAACGCCTGCGAGTCGTGCTCAGAAAACGCAATTATTTGTAAGTACGTTGAAAATTGTTATAGCGGCTTGATAATAAGAGATGCGACGTCGTGACCACAGGGTACCTACTGTACACTTGGACAAAAGTCCACAAGCACCGACTTAAAAAAAGAAATCACGAAATACAAGAGACTAGAGACATTTCGCGTTATTTCACGGGAAAGCGCCAAAGCCCGCGAAATTCAAATTTGCTTACGTTTTTTGCAATTTTCAGATCTGAGGCCCTAGTGTGCCAATCGGAACGCCGAACGCGCTCACTTGCGTTTGGTGTAGATGGTTAAATGAAACTCACACTAGGGCCTCAGTTTCTGTATGTTGAACAAATTATGATTCGCGACCGTAGCACGATGTATTTACAGAGTTATAATCCTTATTACTTTATTAGTATTACTTTTTCATGAAATAATAATTGAATGGGATTAAATGAACTTAGAGGGTTTTATTGATGACTTTATTAAACCTACTAATATTATAAATGTGAATGTTTCTGAGTATGAATGTATGTATGGATGTTTGTTACTCTTTCACGCAAAAACGGCTGAACGGATTTGAATGATGAATTTGGCACACAGGTAGTTTGTAGCCTGGAATAACACATAGGAAACTTTTTAATGCGGGCGAAGCCGCTGGCAAAAACTAGTGATTATATATTTCTGTAAAACCGTATTTGTTAGGGTAGCGAATCATATTTTATTCAACATACCTACAAGTTGGCACTGAACTGCAAATTGCAAAAAAAGTAAAAAAGTTTGAATTTCGGGCCCACGCACGCTTCAACGTTTTCGTCAGTACCATCAAAAGTTCATAACAGATAATTTGATCGCCATAACTACTCATTCCAATTGAGAACAAGATCCATTAAAAGCTGTTATAACAAACTAGGTCAAAACTATTAAGACTTTACAGCTTAACATACACTAATTACTTATTATCAACGTATTTATCTTGTGCCTGAGCACAATGACTTTTACCCTGACAGCTTTGATTTTAATTAGCGTAGAATTTGTAGCCAACAAATAGGTACACTTCACGGATTGTTAAATATTTAATCTACATTAAATTACCATACGAATTATTTGAAGTTTCAATTTTTAGTTGCTTACTTACAAGTGTAACTTTGTATGTGATTTACATGTTAGAAAAAGTTTAGTTATAATTTATCGGCGCAGGCGCGTAGCGGTCGTAGGCACGTGCTACAATTCCTGAGGCTCGATACGGTGGGCGACAAAAACATCAGTTAACCACGGTCAATGAACGAAAATAACCAACCATTTTATTCGAATACCTGCGCACGCGCCTGATACGAAGAGGAAATGCTCTACATCTATCATTAAATAAATCACCCTACGGAATAATGGAGAATAAACGCTTAGATAATATGAATGTGCTTCGCGCCTGCGCTCTTAGAAAGCATGCATCCAAAGTCGTTGATCTTATGTGTCGGTGGGATAGTAACAATTAGTAAAAAGCTCGACCAGTATTTAATTACAGCGAAGTGCACTTAAACTGATAATAACGTTTTGCCGGAACGTAGGGAAGCGAAAATAGTATGAATATTTATACTTACATTTGTTGTAGAAGAGATATTTTGTGTAATGTGAAACTAGGCATAGTTTCCAATATTCTTTATTACATTTAACATTACACTGTTAGTTAGAGCATTATGAAAGCGTGTAGGTACGACTTCTAGTACACAAACTGCTAACTTTTGTGATGTAAAACGCAGAAAAACCAGACACTTTTAAATGTTGTAAGTTTAAGTGTTAAGTTAAATATTGACAAAATAATTATTATGTTTTAGTTTCCTGGCAAACTGCGAAAATACTATATTCCTAATACACTTGTCACTTTGAAATTCCATAAATGTAGAGTGAATCCAAAGTTCTTACAAAGCTCCTAGGACTATCGATCACGTAAGTACGATTTTATTGCATCGAAAAACAAAGTATGTGGGTGTAGTAAACTCATAAAATGGCCATATTCCTACACTTAAGCAGAGCAGTCTACTAGTAGATCTGACTACCCGTAACTACTGTCATTACTAATGTATGTATTGAATGGAATCAATCGAAAGATTTTATTAATTAAATACCCCAGTGCCGTATCTCTACGTTAACTTCGTGATGGGCTTGTGCGAGAACCTTCGGTCTGTGCCAGTAGAGTTTACTTTGTAACAGGTCTACGGTGAGGAACCAGACCAAGAGCGGCAGCATGTGGCGAGCTGTTGAGCAGTAGCGACCCCACGGGCCTTATCTCCCAGGAGAAGTCTCTATCTTTAACATCATCTTATATGTTCCATTGTATAGGAAGTCAGGAACATGTTTGGCTTTACCTGCCAAGAGGCAGTATAGTTGTAAAGTTACAGGCATCCAGTCAATATTGCGTTTAACAACAACTTGAGCTAATTTTTTCCAAAAAAAATAGCTGCAAAAAAGGCATCCACAGGGTATGACGATATATGACGCATACCAAATATTATAAAGGTAGAAAGTACCTCCCTAATCACTACTTTTTATATAATAGCATAGCTTGTGATTTATGATTCTTGTAAGAGAATAATCCTGTTTAATTGATGCCTCAACACGCAACACAACTTTTCTAAGCCATTAATTAATCACTAACTATTTATTTGCACCCGAATACCCATTTACCCAATATCTACGATATGGCATTCACTTTCTATTTTATAGTTATTCGCGCATAGTTTTAATAATGAACATGTAAATCTAAAAATTTCGCTGTTCTAATTTCGAAATGTCGGCAAGGAAAGTTGGCCTAGACATAGACAATCGCGGCCTCTTTGGAAAAGCTCCCGAGAGGTTTGACGCGACGCGGGGCCACCTCTAGATATTGCATGGTATGTAGCGGTGAGAGTGGCACACACTGGGCCACTATTGGGGATTATAAACCAGGTTTATTGTTGGCATTGCCTGGCTCCTAGCAACGAACATCGATATTTTATAGACTCGCACAATCAGAGCAGAGCCCCTTGTGCTTGACGTAGCAACAGGCGTTGGCTAGAGCTTTCGTAGCTTGTGCATTACTTGCATGCACTACTTAAAAATGTATTAAAGCATATTGGTAATATTTTCTTGAGTTATATGTATATCTTATGACCATTTAAAGCTCAGATTCTTATACATAATGAAGATAAGTAAATTGCTCTACGGCAACATACAAGTAAAACACACTTTGTATTGTTTACCTCCAGAACTCATATGGGAAAACATCTCGGCAAGGCAAGAAAAGTAGACCTTAATTTAGATTTATTTGTGGTAATTCGGCAGAATTACATGAAAAATCTATAATACCTACCTACAATGAAACAAGTAAACACTTAGCGGAAAAACTTTTCCTTAATGCCACACAAACTCACGTCTAATTGCAGGTTACATATATGTCGTCTCACACGGTTTCATAGAATTTACTTTAATTACTTTTAACTGAATTACTTATAATAATAGTTTCCAGCAAAAGCTGCTAAAATCTGAACACAGAGGCACTAATGAAGTAAAGAAACATGCATGTACAATGTAAAGTAGGCACATGGAAAGAGTCAACACCAAACTAAAAATAAAGTAGGTAAACAATCCGTTAAATTGAGCGCATGGACATACAAAATATTTTCTTCTCAAATTCTTTCAAATGAGGTAAATCCGTGAAATTACACGTGAATATGGGACGCCGACAGTAGTAAACATAAACAATCGAATGCTCACAAAGTCCTACCGAACGCAAACACTGAACTTGACACTAGACATAAAGCTGTCACTTTTCAATAATAATTTGACAATGATGGCAGTTGACCGTTTGATTCGAATGTTTCGATAGTATTCGTTTCGTTGATGACGCGCGGTACAGAGGTGCGCATGGCGGGTCGCGCTCGCACCGACTGTGCGCACTGCGGCTGCGCGGAGGGCGCCTGCTCGCTCAGACCCGCTCATCTGTTCGCAGCTGGTCGTCGGCGTCGTACGAACCGTTACCACTCGTGAGGGGGCACCAATTTCAAGTCACAAACAAATCCCATTTGATATTCATGAATTCATTTCAACTATTAAACACGCAACAAAGGATTTTAATCGAACGCGCCTATCCAAAGCGTGTAGTTGTCAACACTTTTAAAAACTAGTTTGCGCGCCTAGTTTCACAATCGGCTTGGGCTAGAGAGCACACAGGGGCACAACATCATCACACCACTGTTATAATCCACAGATTTACAATAGAAGGCAGATACATGGTATTTTTATTCTTTTAATGTATCTACCATAGGGGTCGACACAATCCCCACAATCTCGTCTATTAATTCCGAAAGAGTGTCAAAAAGTTTTTTTTTTTTAATAATAGGTAGCACAGCATTGCTACTTGGCACATAAGCGTTACTTTATCGTTGATTTTGAGCGGTAGACCGGTTCGGTTCTGACATATTTGCAAGCCGCTTTGGATCCAGCGAGTAGAGACAAAAGCCGATGCCTGTTAAGCCGAGATAAAAATAGTACAAACAAATGAACATGCAGTGTGTAAGCAATTTCACACTGAGCGTTTATAGCAATTGTGCAAGGAAATTGTATTGTGTTGCTTAATAGAGCTTAATTGAAAAGTCAAAGGTCTCTTATCTTGGGCCATTACGGGCTGCAACGATTACTGACGCGTTTGTGTACAATTACAGCTCATACTCTATATTTACTAATTGCACAATCATATTTTCGTTGACACATATTTGGCACATTTGCACAAGAGTTTTTGAAGCTGTTCTCATAATTTTTTTCAATGCGAATGAGTATTTTTATTCATGAAAGTTGTTTTCGCGACTTGACATTAAAATACAAAGGCATTATAATAATACTAGCTTCCGCCCGCGACTTCGTTCGCGTCAAATTTCTTGCTCCCGACCCACCCCGTCGCGCGCTTCGCCTGCCGGTGCGAGTACTTCGTATTCTTGACTTTTTCTCTTTGCTCGGCTCCTAAGGGTCTTAGCGTGATGTTATATAGCCTATAGCCATCCTCGATAAATGGGCTATGTACCACTGAAATAATTTTTCAGTGTTTTCAGGAGTTCCTGAGATTAGCGCATTCAAGCAAACAAACAAAGTCTTCAGCTTTCAGAATCAAAATCAAAATATTCTGTTTCACATACCTGCAAGGGCACTTATGAAACGTCAGAATCTAGGTGCACGGTTCAAATTTGTCGCTTCCTATGAAGAAGAGCCGGCAAGAAACTCCACGGTTATTCTTTTAAAAATAATTGGGTTTTACGATATTTTCAAATTACAGTGATAATAGGTATGGGAGGACAGTGCAGGCCTGTCAATAAGTATCAGGTACTTAGAGGAATGAAAATAAAGAATAGAAAATCGTCTATAAATCTAGTCTGTAAGGCCCACAACGTTCTCCCATTCACAATATGTAAAAGAATCTACATTAGTAAGATCAACCTATTTAAACCAAGTGACACGATTTTCATGAGAATCACTAATAAATATTTGATAAGGACACGTTTGATGTGAGTTTTAAACTTTAAAAAAGCTTTTTTAGCTTTTTTTAGCTTTGGTAAAGGAGGCCCCCGACCAGACGGGTGTTGTGTCTGGTGGGCAACTGCCCGACGGTTGATGTCGGGATTGTACATATGTAGATCGCGCGGTAAACTTTGCTTGCGCGATGTAGTTGATGTAGTTTGCGGTGTGACGAAGTCTTGAGTAGTTCGCATATGGGATTGTAGATGGCGCCACTTTACTTATTGTGTTTTCCACATTTTTTTATTTTAAGTTTCTTATGTCGGCATTGTAGATGTCCGCCACAATATTAGTATGGATAGAAAAGTGTTCCACAGACCGCAGCTAGTAGTATACCAAATAATAAAAAAAAAACGCAAATGTTATTAAACAAACAGCTACTAAATACAGAGCTTCTACTAAGAGAGCTTTTAGATGAGACAGTTAAACAGACGGCCTCGTTCGTGTAGTGGTCGTCAGCGCTACTGCGGAGCATACGGTCCTGGGTTCGAATCCCAGGTCAGGCAAAGTGTTATTGGGCTTTTCTATCTGATATTTCTCACTAGCAGCTCTGAGACTGGATTTGTGCGCGGTTGATGGCAATTGGCTCGCTCTCTATAACATGAGACTGAAACATAACTGGCGAAATGTGGGTGTACTATAAGTAGCTACACCTCTGCCCAGGCCTTCGGAGAAACAAGGCGTTATGTTAAGACAGTTGCTTTATAGAAAGCAAAAACAATTGCAACAATTTAGACTTTAGGGATGGTAGGATTAGGCGTCCGTCCCTTTATTACCCGGTCTTTAGCGAATAACAGCAGCGCACTAGGCTTAGCGAAGGTTGAGCTGAAGTGAAGGCCGCAGGAATCTGCTGGATGGGCGAAGCACAGAACCAGTCAAAGTGGCGGTGCTTTGGGGGGGTAGCAGTCCAGCTGTAGACGTCTTAAGGCGGAAATTATGATGTTGATGATGAGGTTCTCTGATCGGCCCAACAATAAACAATAAACCTACTTTCTAAGATTTAACGTTGAATGTAATTGAAACGTTATTTTCTATTGATACAGTAACAATGTTGCTTAGTAGACTATCATAGATATGTAATCTTTCACACGGGAAGCGATTGTTTGCCGAGAGCTCCAAAGCAGATGGTTGCTCGTCATTGCTCCGTCAATATTGGAGTTACAGTAAGTCACCTAAGTAAATAGTACTGGACATTTCATATTATTTTGGTCACCCCCTGTTTGGAATATAAAAAAGAGATGTAAAGGAGTACCTTTACACACAGGGTGGCAGGACTGGCAGGGATATCGAGTATCGACGTACTACCATGTTACAGTTTACACATGGATCAGTTATTCAGTACTTACATGATTCTGAACTTCTTTGCGTTGATTTTTTTTTAAACCGTGTTCGATAAAATAGAAAAAAAAAAAACAATCGACTTCGAAGTTAGGTATTTTTTTAAATAACTTTAATTTCGGAAGTCGGTGACTTCGGATATGTATTTTAATTTTTTGTCACCGCCTTCCGAAATTAAAGTAATTTTTCACTCTGTAGTGTTTTTTCCGGAAGTCGGTAGTTTTTTTTTACCTTTTAGTTATAGTACCTACCCCAATCCGAAATTTGATGATCCTCGGGGTCAAAACAATTCATATTTATGCGATAGCTGCAATCGCGTTTGATTTGCTGTAATTTTTTGAAGAGTTCCGTTTGCTGCATCCGAAACGCATCATCAGATCTATATAAAATGTAAATGTGACCATTTCGGAATAAACGCCTTTCGAACAAAAAACAATTTTGCAAATCCGTCATATAAATGAGGGAGTTATGCGCGAACATACATTTAACAAATATATACAGGGTTATTTGTAAAACACCGGTAACCTCTCAGGACTATATTACTAACATCATAAACAACAACTTTTGTTCTACGACTTTTTACAAAACATAATACATTTACCAAAAACAAACCTTAAATATTTCGTTGTCCTATTGTAACACATTTCAACTCTGTATTTTGCTGTACCTACATACATTGCCGCGCACTGTCCTCGTGGTAAGACTTTTGGGTTAGTAACTCGCTACGCTACGGTTCCCGCCTTTTTACGCAAAAGCCAAATTATACCTACAATCGAACATTTGACATGGAAATAACCTTGATATTTCACGGTACCTATGCACTAAACACCGTAATGAAAACAAACTAACAATGACATCTCACATTTTCTGTAAAGTTACAACGGTATAGCACTTGATAAAAGTATTTTGTATACGTACGTTTGGGAATCGTATGGCGTATTGGCGACACGCTTCCGAAACATTGTCATCACACCTAGCTAGCATTCGCACCATTTCCGTGTACTCGACATTGGAATATTGATACGCCATCATGTAAAGATAATTACGTATACGTCTGCACTGCCGAATTTCACTACAAGGACCCGTAATGACGCGACGCAAGCGCATCAAAGAAAACTAATGACTGAAGGCCGCCCGTAAATAGGTCAAGTTCAAGCGCCCCCGCCGCCCCCTACCCCGCTCCCCTCGCTATTGTCGGTACTACCTATCGCTTTCTTTTGCTTCGCATAGACTTCGTAACATTTAGAGTGTTGAATTTAAATATTTTTATTTTTGTATGTAAATCTGATGAATTAAAATAAGATGAATTTTTAAAAGTCATAGAACAAAAGTTGTTGATTATGATGTTAGTAACGTAGTCCTGAGAGGTTACCGGTGTTTTACAAATAACCCTGTATATGTAAACATGTCGAATTGATACCCTCCTCCTTTTTGAAGTCGATTAAAAAACCCGGAAATTGGTAAGTAAATTGCCTTAAAAGAAAACGGCATCCGTTTATTTATTAAACCACAAAGAACCTCATTGTTACTCATTATTTTTTGACAGTATTCATTGGTCAATTCTATTCTGACATCAACCAGCACAAAATATTTATTACGCTACGTTACTACACTACGCTATTTAGCTATGTGATTCAATCTAAGTATACCAACTTGGATATTCCTTAAAATTCCATAATCTAAATACACGTAGTAAAGATGAAATTGTGATTCCAAAATTTAGATTAACTAAAACTAGCAAGTCATTTCTAATAAACAGTATCCGCTTCTATAACAAGTTGCCAAAATCGGTTACAGAACTTAGCGATGGAAAGTTTAAAACTCACATCAAACGTGTCCTTATCAAAAAAGCATATTATAAGATAAAAGACTACGTTGAAGACAAGGAAGTTTGGCATTAATTCCTTCTGCACATGTGGCTTCCCTGGTAACTCATTAGCACCATAACTTTGTGAGCGTCTATTAACTGCTTCCAAATTACAATGTTAATTTTTATTATTTTATTTTTTACACTTTCTGACATATTCTCGTCATTATCTGACATTATACAACCCTTGTAATATCGAGTATTTATTAGTGATTCTCATGGAAATCATATCACTTGGTTTAAATAGGTTGATTTTACTTATGTAGATTCTTTTACATATTGTGAATGAGAGAACGTTGTAGGCCTACAGTTTCTGTTCTTTATTTTCATTCCTCTAAGTACCTGGTACTTATTGACAGGCCTGCACTGTCCTCCCATACCTAATATCACTGTAATTTGAAAACATTATAAAATCCAATTATTTTTAAAAGAGTAACCGTGGAGTTTCTTGCCGGCTCTTCTCCATAGGAAGCGACAAATTGGAACCGTGCACCTAGCTTCTGACGTTTCATAAGTGCCCTTGCAGGTTTATGTGAAATAAAAATATTTTGATTTTGATTTTGATTTTGAATGAAATCACAATTAGGAAAATAGGCAACAAAACCGAATTACTAAATTATGCGTTTCATAGCATGGCGTAGCCCGTAGCACCGGTAAGTAGACTAACGACCGATTCCTATATTACGGACCGTTTTGGTTAAAATTAAGACTTGTATCTTTACCAATAATGAAGCAAATATCTCAAAGCTTTGCATAGTAGACCCTCCCGTATGGAAGTAGCTATCACAGATGAAATTTGCTTACGTATTTATATTTATATATTATTAGAGTATTTATATGCCCAGTTTGGCAATAAAACATGCTACCATTGGTAAGCAAAGGGGCTTGTGGCTAAATTACAATAGCTGCACGGGTCGATCGATCAGGTTAAGCTACGCTTGCTGCGGTTGTTCCGTGGATGGGTGACCATCTTTACATACCAAGACCCCTTCGTGCCTCGGAAAGCACGTTAAGCCGTTGGTCCCGGCTGTCATTTGTAGATCTTTAACAGTCGTTACGGGTCGTCAGAAGCCCGAAAGTCTGACAACCAGTCTTACCAAAGGGTATCGTATTACCCAGCCACTGGGTTGTGGAGGTCAGATAGGCAGTCGCTCCATGTAAAATACTGATATTCAGCTGCATCCGGTTAGACTGGAAGCCGACCCCAACATAGTTGGGAAAAGGCTAGGCAGATGATTGACCATTGGTAAGCAAAACGATTCGTTTATAGGAACCGAGCATTAGTAAGACATTTAGAGTAAACTTGTTGGTACTTATTTGTTAAGTTGTGAGGCTTGTGGCTAAGTAACGGTGCGGGTCGAGCGATAAGCTACGCTTGCCGCGGTTGGGCCGTGGATGGCTGACCATCTTTAGGTACATACCAAGACCCCTCCGTGCCTCGGAAAGCACGCTAAGCCGTTGGTCACGGCTGTCATTTGTGGATCTTTGACAGTCGTTAAGGGTCGTCAGAAGTCAGAAAGTCTCACAACCAGTCTTAACTGTTGTGAGACTGTCTGTAGTTACTGGGTGGTGGAGGTCAGATAGGCAGTCGCTCCATGTAAAATACTGGTATTCAGCTGCATCCGGTTAGACTGTAAGCCGACCCCAACATAGTTGGGAAAAGGCTACGCAGATGATGACTTATTTGCAAAGTTATCGTTCGAAGATTTCTTAAAAAACACCCGCAACTTTTTTTTTTTTTTTTTTAAGTCCTTACGATGCTTCGATGGTGTGAAGAGTCCGCATACAAAGATACGCGCGAAAAACGAAGCGAAGAAAGCTCATTCTTCCTAACTAATCTATGCTATACTAATAATAAACCTGAACAGTTTCTTCTCTGTTTGAACCCACTAATCTTTGGAAATAACGCGGATTTGAAAAAAAAATGTCTTTGATAGACTAATTCCGGAGGAAGTTATAGTCTATTTAGTATCACGCTACGGCCTTTAGGGACCGCGCAAAAAGAAAAATAGTCAGAAAATACGCTAAGCGAAAATTACGACGCGATGGGGTCAGTGTTGGGGCCGAAAATTCACGCGGACGTAATCGCAAGCGTAAGCGAGTGTCCTATAAATGCGACACTGTCTTCTTCACATGATACTTTGTCTCTATTTATTGCATTAAGGTACTATGGTAAACTTGGCCCTTAACCAGGAATTATTTAACTACAGGAGTTCAATGAATACGTATTGCTCAATTACGTCATCTACGGGCTCATTTGAAATACATCACTATTTTCTAGCCAAAAGAAAGTCATCTCACGTAGCCATGGTAGGTAGGTACCATGTACCTCATTGCTAATGGTTGTTGTCATCTTGTGACACCAATTAGGTCCCAACGCTTGAGGCCTAACGTGTTCCACACGATGTGTTACAAAGTGGTTCCAACGAAATCTGCCTTGAAGCTTTGTCGTATTTATAAGCTTCACCTGAATAAGTTCCCATGAAACATTAAACCCTCGTGGGCGTGGATGTTCGAAATAACCACATCTCATCGCAGAATACGGGATAAGTCCTGTCTGAAAATTTTCAAATAGATATGAAAGTTTTAAGGCTCCCGGAGAGCAGCACGACACGACGCGACGTTGCGAAGCGGCTCTAGATACCAATTTCGATGAAGTTTTCATGGAAATAAGTGTTCTTATTAAGGTCGCGTCGCGCCTGTCTGCTGGAGCCTATATTGTTCCGTGATCCTGATCACATACGTACCGGGTGACCACTGCGCACATCAGCGCTGTGCTGTGGGTCCCATAGCACAGCATCATGCTGAGTGGTAGCCTTCTTTCTTGTCACAGTCATGGCGTGCAGCTGCCGACTATTTGCGTTCTATATGCCTATGTATGAATATCTGTATTGCTATCATGTTTTTTTTTAATGTTATATCATCTTTTTATACGGACGTGTTTCTGTGACAAATAAATCAATTTTTTTTCTTTCTCTCTTTCTTTCTTTTTTACCTATATTTTAAGGATGTGGTGCATCACTGAATTATAAATTAACGGGTAAATAGATTGAAAATATTTTTTTTACTTAGAGATCGGCCCACTTCACAATTCTACTTCATCATAATCATCATCATTTTAGCATGAAGACGTCCACTGCTGGACATAGGCCTCCCAATTTGGGGGGCTTGCCATAATCGCCACGCTTGGCAGGCGGGTTGGCGATCCCAGTGTGGTGGTAAAATGCATGGAGAACGCTGCTGCCCATGCTCTAGTCGCTGTCCCTTAGTCGCCTCCTACGACAACCACGGGAAGAGATGGGATAGTGCTATTCTTTACGTCCGACACCACACGGAACTCAGAATTCTTACTTACCAGAACAAATATTGCTCGTACTTTATTTATTTACTGCCCGCCCTCGCAAATAACACCAATATTTTAGGATTACAGCTATCTATGGATGAAATCACAGAATATTTCACGCCAAACAAACAAATGAACGTAGGCGTACTGACGCAGTGCGAATAGCATTCTCGCAGAGTTCCTCAATCCTGCGCCAATTAGTATGAACAATAACACCCACGGGAACTAAATAGGCGCTTTACAAATCATATTTTAATCACGATGTCGTTGACCGAACAAACAAAACCGCTGGGTATTGACAAGACTATGCTATATGATGTGAATCGCAAACATGAAATAGGAAACTATAATAGCTGTTCACATGTGGTAACCACATTACGCGGGATACATTAGGAGAGATTGACCCGAAATTGAAGATGCCAAAGTGATGAGAATGGATAAGGTCACTGACTTTTTAATTTAAGTAAGTAATTTTCATGTTTTCCAGCAGGCTTAGCACGAACACTGATTTGTCGACGGAATCGACGGAAACTATTAACTAAATGATGGTACAATAGGAGGATATCTACAGTGCGATGTCAAAAACGGAGAAACGAAATGTGACTTTGTATTGAAAAAGCACTGTCTATTCTTCATAGAAATAGAAAGCGTCCTGAGCCTGCTGGACGTTTGGTAAACATTTCTACCTTTTCCTAGTTTGCAAACCAACAAACCAATTCATGGTCACAACTGCGATGTGGCAAAGCTTTTCCAGTCAAATTGATAAATCAAAACAAAACAAATCAAAACCATACCACAAATTATAAAAGTTTTAAACACGAAAATTCGAGTGACGCGAAAACAAAAACTAACACCACAAAGGGAAAGCATAGTAGCGCCATCTATTGTTGAGTAGAAGTTAAGTTTAATCGAAACGTTAACAAGCTCCATCTAGCGACGTCAGTTCAAAACAAAATGACGTTAGGTTGAGTTTCAAATGTAATCGTTTTGCTACTCGCTACTAGGTGGCGCTGCATCAAGCATTGCAAAATAAAATCAATTGGTTATGCTAAAACGACAACTTGTAGGTCGTGGGTTCGACCCCAGGCAGGCGCTTTGCTTTGTGAAAATAATTTCTTCACCACCTGCTCTCAAAACAGTGAAGGAAAACATCGTAAGAAACCGGCATGTCTTAAAACTAAAACTTCAAAGACATGTGACATCTGAAAATCCGTAGTACCCCCCCAAAAGTCTTGGCTGCGACCGCGCCTGGCTCCAGCGTGGGAGCCAGGCGCGGTCGCAGCCAAAGACTTTTGGGGGGTCACAGACAAGGACTACCTTCATATTAATAAGAAAATGTATTCTATTTTCGAAAAATTACTATTTTAAGCTTTACGTTTACGGCTTTGGAAGGTCATGACCCCTAGGACCCCCTCTCGGACCGCGCCTGACTGGAGCCGCGTGGTTTATTACAGCCCACTCCCTCTCCAAGAGAGGAGACCTGTGTGCCAGCAATGGAGACCTGTGTGCCAGCAATGGGAACATTATAGGCTGATTATATATAGATACTTAGGATATAAACACAAAACGTACCTAAACAGTGCTCACTAAGCTGGACCACCCTTTGATGCAGTGGTTAAATGATTATCGTTCTGTATGTTGCAGGTTCGATACCCGAACAGAATTAATATAATTATGACATTTGCATCAACTGTTCCCAAGACACTGGTAAAAATCTAGTTGAGATCAGGCCAAACGATAAGACGCATAATCATACAACAAGGGGAATATATTTCCTTGCACTTTGATAAATTATGAAAACGTGTTATTGACCTTCAGGTAAATGGCTTGTGACTCAGTACGTATGAGCTCATAAGATGTGTGTCAAGAGCTTCTCGCGTTAAAATTAATTCACACCATGGCTCATGTCAGTCTTGGTCTCGTTTCGTTTCTAGAGTTTCTACTGGCTATTTCAGACCTTAAACGGAAAACCATTTTTAGGACACAATATTGATTAAACGCAAATAAACATCTTTGCTAGCTCTGATTTGTTTTGTCTGTTCTATTTCTATTTATTCTCGCTGTGAAAGGAAATTATTTCCCTGAAGGGTTCTATAAAATGGGAATATAAGTTATCGCTTTTCTATTTTTGCTATTGCGTAGGTCTGCGATCGAACCATAATTTGCGAGCGAACGTAATAAGATTGACTTTCTATAGATACCCAATAATTTAATTGAGGGTAGCATGCATGATTGGAAACTTTAAATTTTGATTTAGCTAAGTAAATACTTTGTTTTATTATAGATGAATTACCACATAAACTTCGATAATGTTTAACATATCGCAAGTTACATCTTACAAGACTATGCCATTAGCAACTTAGATACTTACAATCTACGCATACGTAAACCTGGAAGTATAACTTAGAAACTTTTGTCATACAATTACGTATGTATGAGTTCAAATGGTGGCTTAGCTTAAAGCCAAAACATGCTCATTGCTCGCGGTAAGTATGCGCAACCGTTACGATGAGGTCACTGTATTAGTGCTGCCCCACACGTCCGGCGGGGTATCGCAGCGACAGGACACAGCCCGTCCTTCCTCGCCCATCCGTCACAAGCACCAGTTTCGCGTCCATCACTCACTTACAGACTGCACCGTTAGCGTATTTGCACATCGGCATCGTGACGACCGTTTTTGGGAGCACAGCCATTAGAGCTTGCGATTTTTGAACACTCTTTGTTCATTGATTTGTGTAATGCTCGTTGAATAGTTAGGTCATTATTCTCGGAAAATGTTGAGCATCTAACATGGGCTACACTGTTCGGTATATCTACACATGTTAATAACATAAATGAGACCGTTTGAAACACGTGTAGTAGCATTAGACTTCGAAAATTAAAGAACTGATTAGTTTTTATTGAGATTGATGCGAATTGATGGCCAAATCTTGTATGGAGAAGTTGCTAGTATTCTATTGATAGCCGACAAATTGTCCTTCACATAACGGATGAACAATAATATAAAGGCTATGCATGCATCCTTTGTGGGCGTCATGCAATAAACTGTTTTGAATACGTAAACAGTGTGTCTATTCAAATTAGTGTGAAGCTGCCTTTGATGACCCCGGGCGGACGTTTCGACATTTGCGGTATGGTACCTAACACAACGTTTGGTATAAAAATATAAAGGCAGAAGAGTATCCATGAATATTTATGAATAAATTAGCAGGTACAGTCATTATGTCGTTGAGCAAAAGATCGCCAAACTGATTTGATGAATCAATTCTTTTTCAATCTTGTTTACTTTTAGCTTCTAAATATTGTTGAATTTTATTTAACAAAGCGTTACAAGGTTGGAAAATTATTTAAAAATAAAATAGGATACTTATTATCTTTCGTCATTCAAATAAAAAGATCATTACACTATAAAATTTCCCGAAGGCCGGAAAATCCGACCCGGCATTCCTACTTAAACTTTTCTAAGATAACATACTCTCGTCAATTTCCTATTGGTACATTTCCTTGATAGTCTTAACCTTACTTTGGGTTCCTATTAACAAACTAAACGTGTACCACATGAAAATTCTACCAACCTCGTTTGATAAAGAAACCGTGGTATTAAGCGTGTCACTCAACAAATCTTCTATGACTAAAAATAGACACAATAACATAACAACACACCTATTTAATTAGCACCAGCGTTTACGACTTACGATCTATAAACATAAGCTTATATTCAAGATATTTATTGTGCATTATATTCTCTATTATGTTCTATCGACCACGTATTTATTATAGTTTGCCTCATTTATTTTTAGCGATACACACGGAAGTCGAATGCAAGTCTATTCACCAGATTGCGTTACAAAGCGCTTTTACTATCTGGAACACTGGGCATTTTCCAACAGTTTCACAAAAACTCAACGGGTTGGGCTGTTATTGGAGCATTTCGATACATAATGGTAATGAAATTGCGCAACCTGCAAGTCACAGTATCCTAATTAATAAAAGGAGTGGTAGGTAGATTTAGTTCTAATTCAATTTGCTAATACCTAGTACTAATTGGATTCGTACATTTTCACGTTTTGGGAAATCGTGACAAACGAAAATAGCATTAGGTAGGTACCTACTTACCTACCCGCATACAGGCCGTACATAACTTAGGAAAGCGTTCATTAACGTGGGTATAATGAGCAATGCATGTAACAGTACATACTTATCACAATTTTTAAATCAACTAAATTAACGTTGCCTCTAGCCTAATGCTAAGGCACCCATCCCAAACGCATCATATTTCCGCCTAGAGAATAGGCCACATACTCTAAAGTAATAAAAAAAAATGCCTACCTACTATCTTACTTATTCGAACCTAATGTTTTTCTATTGCACAGTGTTCTTAGAGTCAGAACCAGTAGAAGTAGGTACACATGGCTACCAGGAAAACATAACTGCATTCATATCAGTTCTCGTCAACCTGCAAAGATTAAAAATAACCAATCACAAAATCGGTGAGGTCTAGCTGACAATATTAATAACAGAACTGTAGTTTATTACTGTAACCAACAAACTTACCTACCAGTAGTACCAATTTATTAAAGAAAAAACTCGTAAATGAAATGAAATTCGCCCACGATACACAAAAAAAGGAAAGCAGAAAAATTTTATTACATTGCATAAAATTTGAATTTTCATTTGAAAATAGTATATCCAGAGAGGGATGAGCGTTGGGGCGGCATCCGGCAATCCCTCCGGAGAGAAATTACGTTACACGCTAGGATGGACACTGCCGCCTGCACTCAGCGATTAACCGGAACGACGCAGATTAAGCTCACATACCCAGACA
The DNA here is from genome assembly GCA_949091785.1 of Polymixis lichenea. Classification (NCBI taxonomy): domain Eukaryota; kingdom Metazoa; phylum Arthropoda; class Insecta; order Lepidoptera; family Noctuidae; genus Polymixis; species Polymixis lichenea. The sequence goes on along the minus strand of OX420933.1, from coordinate 18,880,645 downwards.
CATAGCGTCATAATGCATAGTAAGTCTATTCCAATTTATGCCCAGATCGTCTGCCTCGTAAATTGAAATAGCCCTAGAGTAGACCTTTAGCGAAGGCCTATAGTAATGCTTGCTCATTCGCTCAATGTTGTCCGTCTTCTAAAATTTGAATAATATTGGACAAACCAGCCTGTTTGGAGTAGACAGTACTTTATCCAATGCAGGTGCACTGCGATGCACTGTGCATTGCAGATACAAAGAAAATATCACGTATATTCTACTGAACCACATGTTACTTGATACTTCAATCGACTTCAATATCACGTTGTCCACATTTTCTTTAATTTGAAGTAGAAATCGGAACTAATTATATTATTTGAACTGAAAATCGTAGTAGATCATTATTGACTGTGCAAATATAACACGGATTGATAATCAATAAACTCAGAGTCGAACAAATATTTTCAATCACCTTAAAAAATAATGGTTGACTAATGAGTCTACATTCAAGAATTTGTATATTATGCCTTTGTGCTTTTATTCTCCCTACAAGACTGTAGAGCCGCCCGTAGCGGTGGCGTAGCTACGTAGCCTGCTACGAAAACTCCTAAACACGTAGTTTCCTGTTTAAATGGGATTGACGCACATCCGCAAACACGTTTACTCTCAACTTATTTGACTACTTAGTTTGTATGCAAGCCAGGCGTTTGACGATTCAGTCCTCGCGTCCATATTGAGTAGTCATCGCTGACGCAGCGGTTTATTTACAATCCAGTCCACTGACTTTGAGTTGCATTTCAATATCCGTGTCAAGGGCTCAGTGGGACGACAATATCGTTACATTCAACACTCTGTTTATAAATCGCACATTTACAAGCTACATTTTATTGCCCAATCTATTTCATTGTGAAGTTATTGCGAAATCAATAGCGCAAGGTCGACAACCCCTCGCAGTCGAACTTGTTTTTGATTTTACGCAAAAAGCTAATGTCAATATGTTCCAAGCCCATGAATATAGATTCTAAAATTCATGCTAAGTAAATGTCAGCGTGCGCAGCTATTGATCGGTGGGTGAATTAATGGATTTCTATTACATATCATTCCGTGTGGTGCCGGACGTAAAAGAATAGCACCATCCCATTTCCTCCCGTGGGTGTCGTAGAAGGCGACTAAGGAACGTACCAGAGAATGGGCAGCAGCGTTCTCTATGCATTTGACCACCGTAGTGCGATCGCCAACCCGCCTGCCAAGCGTGGTGATTATGGCAAATCCCCTTTTTTACCCCCAAAATTTGGGGGAGGCTTATGTCAAGCAGTGGACGTCTTTCGGCTGATATGATGATGATGGTGATGAAATATCATTAAATTCTACGCTCATAGCTCCAAGAATTTCTAATGACAGATGCGTCAGTGCGTCATTTATTGTAATCGTCACAGATTCGTGTAAATGTCATTGAAAATTAGTGGATGCGTTTATGAATACACCGCAAATGCAATTCAATTCACGTACCTACTGTAAAAGGTACTGCATAACGATATTTTAATTTAAAAAAATATTTGAAATGCTGTCCCGATCCCAAACCGACGAATGCAACGAAATACGCAATCAGGAAGTAACCTGAAGCGAGCAACATGAAGCACATTATAAATTATGGGTTCCGTAATAAAACTCATCCGTTCCTTTCTTTTGATCATCGTAATGCTCAAAATGATTGTGACTTGTGCTGTCTGTCCTAATTTATAAGTATGATTGACGTTTTTAATTCTACAGAATACCAGTGGTAATTTAAGTATTCAGCAAACTCATAACAAATTACTTTGAAGTTAACCCTTGTTAAAATTGTTTGCGAATGTGGCAGATGACATTAACACTTTAAATAGCGGCAATAAACTCCCCATTGCCAATCACACAATAGAGAGTCACCTTATCAGTAATGAGCACGTCATCATTGTGGGGACGTTAATTCTTGTAAAAATATATCACTGGAGGCAGACACGCGTGTACCACAGCGGCGGGTGAGGGTTGCTTTGCTCTGTCTACTTCGCGTCTGTCAATATTCGCGGGAAGCGGCGTTGTCATGGCGACGAGGGAGAACTTCCTACATGACGGTCGCTGCCCCCTGCACAATTGCGACGAAGAGGGTCGGAGGGCGAGAAGCGAAAGAGGCCTGTTGTCTGGGATTTATGCGAGGGCGTACCCCGTAACGCGCTGCAAAGAGCCCCGAGGAGGACTTTAATGACGTTTAAAATATTCACAGAAGGATGATGTCATGCCATGCAGCGAGTGAAATCATGTTATTAATAATAAATACTAAAACTGTCTCAATAGGTCCATAAATCTTGGTTTTAAAAAACAATAAAAACGTGAGTTGACATATCCTATTTTATTAAAATATTCGAATGAACAAGGCAAGAATTAGGTTTTCCCCACGCTTGGTCACGTAGCTTAGCTGTTCCAGTTCCCTTTACCATTGCGTGACAGTAATAACAGAACAATTCCCGTTAAACTTCGCCTAATCATTTTCGAATGCTACATGCATGCTGGCTGACGGACTAAAATACTTGTGTACAAACGTTGCAATGTAAATCGACAAACACCTAACACGATGAAACCTCACTCTACGAATTTAACGGTACCGAAATATGTAGTTATACAATCCGCAGTGGACTTAAAACTTCATAATTACGGTCGTAAGGTCAGTAGTAACATATTCGCCCACAAAACATTTTATGAACCCATGTCACGAAACCTTTTAAACATTTCTACATCGTACACCGAAATAAAAACGCACATTAAGAATGGAAATTACGTTCAATCCATTGTGACGTATAATTTGTATTGTCATAATAAAAACACAAGAACCGAGAACGGTGTGATTGGGAGCTAAACGTGAAATTAATATCAGTGGAGTGCGGCCAGCCTCCCACGCAGATGAAGACGCGTATGTGTCAGAGTGATGAGTTCTCATTGTAACACGAGATACTGTTCTTGCAACAATGGTCGCGCTTGACCGCATCATAGGCATCCACTTGTCAGTGAAAAACGTAAAAAGTCTGTCAGACATAGATTTGTATAAATTATAAGTAAAAATCAAGCTGAATCTAATAAGTAACAGTATTATTGAAGTAGTCCGGCCAGATTCGATCCGCTGGTCAATAAACCATCGAAGTTAAATTTTCATTTGCACTCGTTTCGACTGATCGAAACCACGTGTCCGGTGCAGCGTTACTGAATAATTCATTTACCGTTAACTAACAAAAGGTGCCAGGTTTAATATTGAAATGATATTCAAGCTTAAATAACGAACGGAACCATTTCGATACATTAATTATCTGCAAACCGCGCAGCTGGAATTATCGGAAATGCGGCCTAAAAACGGAAATGGGAAATGTAGGTACCTACGTACTTTGGAATATCAATGATGGCAGAAAGCTTATTATTGGTTTGTTACAGTCGTATTGATTTTACGGTTTTTTGGAGGCCAGGCTTTATTCAATATTGACATACAAGTACCTAATAGAGTATTGGATTACAACCTTAGGCATTTTGGGTACCTGATACAATAGCAATCACTGAATCATGCTACTGGCAGTTTTACAATCCATAGCCTGAAGCTATTCACATATTTTACGTAAACGTGCGTGTGCGTGGGATGTGTGAGCACAGAAAAGATACATAATAAATGACCTATAGTAAGCTACATAATTGGTTTGTACTTCGAATCTACAGAAACTTAAAATAAATTATTAGCCTACTATATACCTCCAAAGGACAGTCGTGAACACGTGGCGGTCAATCGGTAACTGACATTTTACGCTTTCATAATCAATCTGAAGTAAACAATACAACTAATTACAAAAATAGAATAATATTTTATATCATAATTTTAATTATATAGTTTATACGAGCATAACAGTTACAATCGATATTATCTGACGGATCTGGTACAGGTGTGTAATTAAATTATGAAAGAGCGACTCGTAACACTGTTATATAACGTCAGTGCATTTTTAAAGTTCTTCATGAGGCTAGCTGTGTAAACAAATGACTTTACTTGTGGAAAAAGCTTGAGTTTTATCTTTGTGGTATTTTAGATAGTACTTTGAAGAACAAAGTTCCGGTACCTCTAGATAAGTTTCTGTGATCTTGTGTATAACAAATAATTTCGGACCAATTTAATTTAATTTAAATGTTTCCGTTTAAGTTATACACAGATACCTGTTCGAAGACTGGAACTGGTCCTTAGATTCAAGTTTTTTAAAGACAGGTGTTCAAAGTTGCCACACTGCAAATGTAGTTCTCTCTTCTGTGATTGTTCTCAAAATCTAAGGTCTGTCACCGATCGCTGAAATGGCAACTTGTTTAATATTGGAATAAAAACAAGTGCGAAAGAAACACGATATCCAAGCTAGTGTCACGAAGTCACGTTGCATTGATCAACAGCAAATTCTTCGGTTTCGATTACCGCACATTGAGCTTTGAAATAGATCTCTAGGATTAAAGAAATTGGAAACCTATTCTTTGATCGTTTTTAATTTTATTCTTTCCGTTATTTGTCGAGTCTTTGTGAGTTATTTAATTTATTTAGTAGGTAAGTATTATACTTTCAGTAGATAGAAATTGTGCATTCGATATTATTATGTGTGAGTCTTTATAATCTTTATAATCCAGTCTTTATAATTCAGACTTATTGTATTTTATTTCATCATTGAGACTTGGCTGGCATGATACTTTTTTTTTATTACTTACAAACATTTGTACGCCCTCTGGTATAACATAGCGCACGCTTTATCTTTATATATTATCATTATTGTACCTACATATGTTAAACAAATGAATAAATGACTTATGACTTATGACTAATTGTATAAATATTATTTACAATAGCATTTTTGGAATTAGTCAATTTCATCAAGTATACGGTCAACTGTTGTCCATCTAATTGGAGATGATTTTAATACTCCACGATCTCCAACTTTGAACAAAATCTAAAATATTTTATTTTGCATAGCCCAACATGGGCACTTATGAAACGTCAGAAACTAGGTTCACATCTTCGCATACTTCAAAAATTGCATAACGAAACTTTTCTCAATCGCAATATCCACACACGTCAGCGACAAGGGCAGATAATGCGCTACGCGTGGCAAGTGGCAACATAAAAATTCTTTACAAAACTGCAGTTTACGAAATCGTTGGCACGGAAAACAGTCGGTTTCGACGTCCAACGAAGAAATAAAACTTGTCGCACGCCTTATCGTGATTGAAAGTGTGAAAGTACAAATATATCAAGAGCCACTAGTCGGCACGACCACCAGTCTACCACGGGTACTAGTTAGATGCGTTTTCACGACAACTTTTATAACATGTTTTTGTTTGTGTACGCATCTACGCGAGTAACGTCATATAATAAATATTTAAGAGCTTAAATTGAAACAATTGGCCTTTTTTCCACCTGTCCGCGACTCAAAAGACCGCAAATCTGCAATGCTATTTCAACAATTACCACTGACCGTGTTAATGACATGTATTTTAATGCAACTGTTCTCCTTAATTGAATTAAATTAACATATAATTTTGAAACGTTTAAAACTAGATACATCTTAATAGCGTTATTATTTATAAAGATAGGTTCGATTTTATTTACATAATATTGTCGAAATTATGTAAAAGAGACAACTTTTATTTAATTAGCAAGAGTTTTTACTGTCGTTTTACACATTATTATTATTAAGACAGCATTGTTGTTTCAGATATTCGCCGTATATATTATAATTAAATGTTTAACATTATTTTTTAACTTGCTTTTCTGCTTTGGTCCTTTGGTATGGTTTTAAATAATATTTCATGGAATACTTGAAACCCTAACGTAGAAACAGTTTATAACTATTCAGTATTTCAATAATAGCTGATTAACAAAATTAACAGTACGGCTACGATTATATCCATCAGATTGAGGCTAAATGTCCAGCTGACACGTAAAATCACAATTAGAAACGGGTTAGAGTTGTCACATTACCGTGGCTGGCCGGCTGGCCGCCGACCCCGGTCCAGTTCTGTTGATAAGCTGTGACCGTGGGAGGATACTCCATGACCTCACTATTCCTCTAATTGAATGATAGGCCCGTATTTCTCACTTATCATTATCATTAATGTACTTGAAATGATACTTTTCTTGCACGTTCTATTTTCTTAATGGCGTTCGATTTACGCTCAAGTTACCGACTCTTAACAATGCGACGAGGACCAATCAGCGCTCACCAGCTAAGTTCAGCTGTTACATTTTTCTGACTGGAGTTTCAGACGTTCATTACTTTTATTTTAGTTCGACAAACAATTTCTATCAATACGTAATCAACTCGCGACCAATGACCTAACATGTAATTATACCTTGAGGCGATTAGCTTAGAATTGGGCACATCACGTAATGGAAAAGTTGTACCCACAGAAAAAGATTATTGTGAGACTCAAACAATACGACCTAAATACCATCGTCGTTAGATTTAACAACTGAAAAAGACATCCCAGCCCTCCTACCGATTCCAGTAAAATGTAATTGATTTCTAAAACTTGGAATTAAAAAGAGCTATTTTAAAGAATAGTCTTGAAAAGTATATGTACTAGTAAAGTAGGTGTACAGGTATTTCAAGATGTAGGTCTAAGCATACATAGGTACCTACCTATGTACCTACCCACATAACGCACTAATATTTGTTTTAAAAAGCAAACGACAGAAATAGACATATGATTGTTGACAAATAGAAGCACTTTTTGCTTAACAAAAAATGTAGGTTCTCTATTATAAATACCTACGATCCTTTCCAAAATTGGCTTATTGTTGATTTAAGATATTCTGAAGAATATTACGACTAACAATGACCTGCTTTGTCACAGTCAGTACGCAAGCAACTGTGCAAGGACTATAAATGCACTGGCATTATCTTGTAAGCTATTTGATTTGAACACTTAAGGGGAATCTAGTCGCGGACTCGAACTCACTCGTGGGCCTGACTAAAAAGCACGCTGTCTCACCAGGGATTGTGTCCGACAAAGGTAGTATCAGTGATGAGCAGTTAGACGCTAGTCTACACGCACAACGTTATTGAGTGAGATGCAGGATTTTTAGTAAAACAGGCGCATACAAATTTAAGAAAAGTCCTTCGGAAGATCGGGTTTTATGAAAAAACCACTGCATAAATCAATGACCAATACAGTTTATTAAACTTTTAGATAGTTGAACTTTGTCGGTACCGACTCGGTTTTGGAGATTTTACACTTCTTTTATTACTTAAACACGCCTAAATTTAGGTTAAATTAGCAAGAAATACAAATCTTTGCTGGCTCCTAACTTTTTAATGGATTTTTTTTTATGTTAGTATTCTGTTTCCGTACAGACAATATAAATAATAAGACAAAACCATACCATGTTAAATTTTTTAAGTAAATTGTCGAACAGTGGAGTAAATACACTCCCGAAGTTTGTATGGGAAAAATGTGGACAAGATTCACCTTAAGTCTTAAACCTCATGCTAACAGGTATTTAAACTGAATGAGAATTAGAAAAGCCAATAATAATGGTTTGTTTATTCAGCTTGACTTGGTATTACCAGGAATTGCCGGTTTGCGCAACACTCGACTGTGTTCGTAGGTGATGCAAGGCGGGTGTGGACACAGATGAACTGTCCTTTTGGCGTGCCCAAACATGAGACATAACATAACCAAGCCCCTTTAAACATTCTACGTTTCACACAAAACATTCGTGTGATTTGTCAAGCTTGTTTCCGTATATGGGAACATAATTTCAATCAATTCTGATTTTCATAGCCAGTATTTCATTAACAAACAACAGTATTTCTTCAGTAATGCAGAGACCTTCATAACTGCACTGGCATCGTCCCAAGTAGTAACTTCATCAGTGACGTTAAGGAGAATCAATTTAGTTGGGATTCCGATAGCGTGATCAGCTAAGCCGAGTTAGGCGTGATTTATATCCAAAACTCCAGAGAGCCCCTTGAAACGTCGCCCTGGGGCGGATAGTAATTACCCCGCGATTCGAAAAGACCCCTACACCAGAACATTCATTAGAATGCAACCACTCACCCTACAACGACCTACGAAATTAAGAAGTTTCGGGGAAACTGCTACAAAGTAATCGTTTAATTATAGTTCTTTAGATACAGTACAACAATTAAAACCAAATAAAATTCGGAATGACACGCATGAGAATTTAGAAGCTGACACAATACTAACAACTTTCTAACGCAAACAAAGCCGAGCAATTAGTAAAACGGTATGATCATTAGTTAATTGTGTCGTAAACTGTGTGAAAATACATCAAATGCTAAAATACTTCAGTTTCTTTTATTTCATTTTTATTTTACGGGAGGCGTGCCGTAGAAAGTCGGTGGTAAAATTTCACGAGATAGAGATGTCACTTTGGAGAATGAAACAATAGTCTCTGGTTGGTGTAAAGTGAAGTATTATCGAGGACTGTGGCTCGTCGGGTCAGGGCGATGTGCCTACGTTAATGCGAAAGTTTACTTTCTACTGAATGTCATTCGCAGGCGCGGCACGTGCCCAGTTCTATCCAAGTCAGTATTAAAATAACGGAGATTCTCTCGTCACGCTGAGAATGTATTACTCGTCGCACAGGACGGAACTACCATATTGTTGTCGTTGTCCATTATGTATGGAATAAAATAGCCGATATCTACCTCATTTGCATGAAGATATCATCAACCCCAAATGGCCCCGATTGTAATCGTCAATATTCGTAATGATCTGAGGCATTGGATTATGATCAGAGTAATAACATATACGACTTACTTATCCGGTCAGGTCGAAACCTAGACATTAGGTAGAGATGTAATCTGAGCTAAATACAGCTTCACATTAGATATTTATCAGATAAACTCGCGACTTTTTCTCACGCTTAAAAGCTAATGACCGTTAATTAATTTTACGGTACGTATTATCACATTAGCAGCTGAGTTTAGGCAGGTTTCCTTTTTTGAATTTGGTTAAATTTTGAGGCGACTTGAAAAAGAAGACAGGTCAAAAAAAAATCTTAGCTGTTTTTGGTGTATTTTCCAGTTTTTCACGCGTAGACGGTAAACATTAAAACAATAGATCGTTTAGTCCTTTGTACTAATTCTATAAATAAGCATATGCCATAAAGAGGTTTATTTTCATTCACGGTACGTATGACTGCGTGTTAGGTGTAATTAGGTCATTGATTTCGGTGGGTTAATTAAGTCAGTACCTACTTACCTAAGTTCCTAAAAGTTACGTTGTAAGTTCGAGCAATTAACTTCTTACACGCTGTAATAAAATTAGGAATGTTGCAAATGTAGTTTCAAATTGCAACAAAGAAGTCGCTGTCGACTAGCGCCGTGCAGTTAGTTTTAACTTTTCAGCAAGGTCGTTGAACCTATCGTATCGTCAAACAATAAGATGTCTTTGACGTGTCTTCAGTTTTCAAAGAAATAACGAAGAAATATTTCAATGAACTATTGTTTTTGCATTTAATTTCCTGGTTCTAGTATCTATAGGTATTCCTCTAAACATGGTGGGTAGTCACAAACAAGCTACGAAGGGCACAGTATGACATCACTCCGTAAACGAAGTTCGTATTTCGACATTATATACGGCGTGACTGAATGGCTCGGTAATAGACATTAATTTGATTAAGGCACAGAGCTACTTTATTATTATGTTACCGTCAAATTGTTACGTCGAATAACAAGTACCTAATTTCTGTGTGTTATTTATTCTTCTCCGCCAAGTGGGTAAAATTATATTTGACGCTATCTGATGTAAATAATCGAAAAATCGGAGCAGAACCAATTCAAATAGATTAGAATGATAATCAAGGTGAATGGTCCTCGCATCCGCATCTGCGTCCAGACGTTGAAGTGATTGATGTGATATAAGGTACTACTTATACTATGCTTAGACATAGATAGACAGACAGATAGAACTGTACAACATTCTTATTTTGGGATTAACGGTAACGTAATAAACAAATGTAAAAATCAAAAAACAAACGTGTTTTATCTTTAAAAGATTTCAGCGAAAGCTTGTAGCAGGCGCGGTCGCAGCCAAAGACTGGGGGCTCACAGACAAAGTCTGCTTACATATTAATAAGAAAATTTATTATATTTTACATTTACGACTTTGGGGGGCTCATGACCCCTAGGACCCTCCCCCTCGGACCGCGCCTGGCTTGTAGGAATGTAGGTGTCAGGCATTTCAATACTAGGTACCTACCTACATGAGCACAATGTTAAATTAAATGTGAGTATATCAGAAGACCAAGTTACAATGAAACTTGTGGTTTTTAATCTAACACTAGCATTGCGGTCAGAAGAACCACAATACAATGTAATGGGGGTAGGTACCTGAGAACTTGCGCGTAGCCGCGTAGCACCGCGCTCGTAGCACATAGCTACGTTATTGCACAAAATGTAAAATTGGTTAAAATGGACCCGAGCATTAATCATTTCGGGCGAAGGCTATTCGTTTCTATGTGCACTTTTTTCTTGCTTTCTTCTAACTTACTTACTTGAGAAATACAATTATTCAAAGTACTTAGTGTCTTAGTGTCATACACATTTTCTCTACCACTTGGCTACTTTACCTATTACTCAAAAAATTGTATTGACGGCAAGGTTTCAATACAATTTCTGACCTTTCTTTATACCGATATGCATGGATTTCTTAGAAATAAATATCAATACCTGTAAGTAATTAAAAATCAATGTAAAATCAGTGATACGACATTGCGGGAAATGCTAAATAGGAAATGCGAAATGCATTTAATTGCTCTTGAAAGGTTTTTAGTTTCAAAACGAATGAGTTTCTATTCTAAGCAATCAGCAAACAAAGATGTACGTGCCTAAGTCATTTCATATATACGCGTTTATATCTATGAAGAGTCATAAACTGCTCATAAATGGCACCCCGTGTTACATTTCATATTTATATGTACAAATAAAACAATATTCTTGATTTTACTATAGCCTCTCTCATTCAGCATTTCCCAACATTGTTATAGCAAATAAAATATTTATAGTTGTTAACCGGTAACTGTGTGTATGAAACATGCATATCAATCGGTCAGATTGGAAGCCAATTACTGTAGAACAAAGGGAAAACGTTGGCTTAGATTTGACATGACTAATTTAACAATACTACAAACTCTTCCTGCTGCAGGTGTCTATGGTTTGTTTTGTTTTTCCTATATAAATGAAGGTTGGTGAACGTTTTTCCCAAAATGCATTTTCAGTACCAAAGAGAAACATCGTACTCGGGATTGCATTTGCATAATTACATTAGGACAATGAAGTTCGGAAATGGCTTTTGAATTTCCAAATGAAAGTTAGGTTAGTTTCTTCTGGGTTCGTCGGTTTAAGTACCTACATGATATTCTGAAAACCTTTTGTAGGTATGTAGAATGACTAGAGGCAAAAATCGTTAGCTGGCAAAGTTGTTTCCGAAATAAGCCAGAATGAAAGAACGTGCATAGACTCCACTAGAAACTTTTTTACATACCTATTTGTAGCATATCACTGAATAATGTAAATAATTTAGTATTCAGTATTGTAATGATTCTAATGATGTAAGAAAATATGCAATAATGATCCACTTGGCTACACATACATGCCTGCCTATCACTAGATGACCATTGGTCCGTGTAATGCATTATTTGTTCGAATTAACTGGATTTTAGGTGAAATATCTTCGGTCTAATGAATAAAACCAGTACTCTAAGTGTCAATGAACGATTACAACATAACATAATATCTCGCCTATAGATATTCCCCGAAGGGTCAGGCAAAGATGTACTTATAGTACACTCACATTTCACCAGTTATGAATGATTGTAAAGTATTTGTCTATATAAATAAGTGAATGCTCTAACACATTATGGCAGCAAGAATAATAGGAGCTTCCATGAGAGCAAAACACGCATCGTTGAAAGTTACGGCGCGAATGAAACGAACTTTTTAATCTAGGCTAGAGTAGCATACCCATCCCTAGCAAGGTTATTTGAAAGAATCCTAGTTCAATCACTTATCATCTACTTTACTGTGTTTCCTTTAAGTAGCCATTTTTCCCGGACACTTCGTTCTAATCATTCTCACGGATACCACAATCCCTTAATTGAGACTAGAAAGTGAGTCAATTGGTCCCAGCCTGATGGACCGAAACTCGATAGAAACCGCAGAGAGCGTATAGTTTTCACTGTAAGTGGGCCATACGCGAACGACCAGCTACTCTCTTGACGATAAGGTCCGTGATTGTATTAATTACTCTAGTGATTATATTATTATAGTACGCACAGAGAGTAGTAAATACTAACTTGTCAGCTGCGGAGACGAGACGTTAACCTTTAGTGAAGATAGGTGCTAATTGCGGAACTATAAAACATTGATAGATGCATGCAAACATCTTCAGGCTACTATTAGAATTTTATCTGCTTTCCTATCACTGCTTTGGAATACAAACAGACAACCTCTGCTTCTAAACAAAGCCTATTTTAAAAAAGGAATTATTTTGATTGACGCTTGGCTAGAGCTGGACGGAGCAAAAAGCTTTTTAACACTTAGCATAGCAAAGAACCTTTCTAGTTGGATGTTTCTTTTCTATTCGTTACGAAGATAACCATTGTTGGTACAGATAACAAGAAAATATAGATCTTTATACTTGTAAAGGTAGCGCCTCAAGAAAGTCCTGCTCTATCTCGTAGACTTTGCCTTTGAGTTCTTGTGTACTTACCTACTGATAATTCGGAGGCTTTACTCTAAACCCAAAGCTAAGCATAACTAGTGATACTAGTGTACACCAGCTTTAGAGCGTAAAGTCACACTCATATCAATTAAGATCATTTCAGCGCTTACTCAATCTCTTCAGAAGATCAGAATGACTAACCTATGCACGTAGTTCAATTTAGGACTTAAACAATTACTTGTAGGTTCGCGTCAAGTCAATATACCTACATAATTGCCGGATGACGGGGACAATCGACATGGCTGTGGGACGCCCAACACCCACTGTTGTGCAATACGACAATTAAACACAATCACAACATCTCGGCCACAAATCAAAATCAATTCACGCAATAGTTCCCGTTTGTTAGTCATCAGTGAAACGTTTTCATTGATAAATTCGGATACTGTCTCATTTTTGATACAGGGATAGGTACCCAAATATGGAAAATGAAGGGAAAATGGACCATGAAAATGTTAAAAAGCTTTTCAGAAAAGTTTTGTTTTTGGGCTTTCGGTACCAAGTATATGATTCGATTTAGAAGTTAGAAGTAGTTATCGTTGATTTCTAGACTGGTAATGAAAGATTTTGTTTACTCTCATAATTGTCATCAAAATACGACAGGTGTAGTTGGCAAAGCACGCGACCTTACCCACTTGCATACTGTGATACAGAATGAGCACTTACGTAAAGCGCCCCAAATAACTGGCGAAAAATTTCACGGTAAAAATAGCAAGCGTAACTGAATGTAAACTTTGTACACAGTACGTTGAAGTAATATTGCTTACCACATCGGTCGAGCCAGCCCTCAGCGCGGCAGGGATACGAGATCACCACCAGCTGATCACTACTCCGCATCTTGGTCACAATCACTTCGCAACAATAAACACTTGTAAAAGTCCCGCGGACGATACATACATCGCTTTACATTTCACTGTACACCGAACAGCTTGTCTGATCAAGCGCTTCAAGCACTGGACTCCTCGGTTACACAACACTTTCACCAGCTGCCAATAAAAAGAGAACTATGTTAATCATTGGAAATAGCAGCGCTGCAGCGGTACAACAAGAAAAAACTTAATGCTCTATCTTCTGCACTTCAGCAACGCACATTGTTCAGTGTGTTGTGGCTTTTAATAATTAATTAGTAGTCCTGAAAAATCTTGCACATTTCTGAGGTGATACTGTGGCTTATTGCCCAAAATAATACCGATTCCAATTATTTTTCTAATTTCTAATAAGAATAGAACAAAGTATAACTAAGTAAGTAATATTTTGCATTATTGTATTGCAAGCTTTTAGGCATTTTCGTCCCAAATTAAAAAGATTTTTTTTTGCTATAATAAGAAAGCACACCTATTCTTTATTTTCTAGTTTATAATAGGTAGATAGGTACTAAATACTTCAAATAGGTTAAAATAGGTTTCTTAGTATACTTTTCTGTTGCCAGTTTACAAGATCTATTTACCTAATTTATGTTTATTTATTTATCCCATAAACCTATGTCACAAACTAACATCGAGACACCTCATTTATCTCGCAAGAGGTTATTGCGCAATTATTCCGTTTTTAAAGTTGAGGGTACATTACATTTTGTTTCCCCAACCATTTTCAGTATTGTATCATAATTTTACCAATAAAAATACGTGCAAAACGTTTGCAAAAAAAAAAACTTAAATATTTTTATGAAAAATTCTGCGATATTTACCTTTTACTGTTAAACCGATTATGAACCCTAAATAAGTTATGGATTTCGAAAATTCACGCGCACGTGATAATTACACTAAATCGCTAACCACCAACACACCCACATTCGACACCAACACAGAAAAAACTGAATTGACGTTTTCATTCCGTTTTCCGTTCTGGTGAGAAAACGAAATAGCAATATGACCTTTCTCTGTCACTTATTTATTGACCCGCCTCCTATCATTCATGTTATCAAAATGCGCGCGCATCTAAAGCGGGTATCCCTGTATTTATTATTCTTATTATTTTCTCTAGATATTAAATTAATAGTCGGTTTGAGGTAATATTGTCAACTCAAAACAAGTTAATAACGACTTGCGCTGCATTTTATACTTGACTTATTAGAGGTATTTTGCGTAAACAATTTGAAACCGTAGTTGACATTTTGCGCCATAGACAAATAACCAACAAATAACTTCAAAAGGCACTGCAGGGTTGCCAACAATGTCATACAATTATAGTACATACGAATTCCATGGGCCTACAAGTATAAGCTTCTTGAGTCGGGAAAATTCTGTCATTTTCAGTCAAAAAACGCCCTCTACTTGTAGCCGTCCTGTGACAGCTTTACCATTGAAGTAGGTATGTGTATTTACAGAATTATAATCATTAAAATCATCAATACTGTAACAGCAACCCTGTAAAGCCTTATCTGTCGTCACAGTCGCGAATCATATTTTAATCAACATACAACCTGAAACTGACCTGAAAATTGCAAAAATAAACGTAAGAAAGTTTTAATTTCGGGCGCAACAAATAATACTCTCGCTGGATCTTTTTAAAGGGAAGACGAATATAATTATTTTGTTCGTGTAACAGGATGCGCGATTCTTCGACTTCCTACCTTCTTGTTTGACAGTTCCCACAGAGCTCTTTAGTTTACGGTTCAAGATGGCTCTCAAAGCACAAGTCGGGCAAAGTGAGTTATAAAAAATATGTTTTTAGCAGTATTTCATCGCTTAAATCACTTCATTACCATTAATTTTGGAAGAGAATAATTTAAAACGTATTTACGTACATTTTCTTCTGCTCATTGTACAATATTTTTTATCATTACATTCTATCAACTTATCGATGACTAATAGTTTTATGTGTTTTTGTTGAATTATTTTGATATTTTTATCTGAAATTGGCTGGGGCTGAACTTATCAACCAACTATTATACTGTACACTACATTATTTAAAAGATACATAGAGCGGCATATAAACAATGGGTTCGTGTAGCTTTTCTAGAATTAAACAAAGGTAAACGAAAATGTTTGTTAAATATTGATACGACACTTAGATGCACTAAAAGATTTGATAAATTATTGCAATAAGCGTAAAATAGTTACGTGAAGAGGCAGAAAAGCTTAACACCTATTATTGATTTTCTTGTCACTTGAGTTGGGGGTGGGGTGCTACATACGTCACGAAGTGGCTGCGGATCGTGCGGATCCTGAATGTATTGTTTTCAGAACCTCTTTTTCTATTCTGATGCAATTATTTTAATGAGTCATAGTGACTGAAAACTCGTTCTATCAATCTATTTTTCATCAAAAATACAATAGCTGTATTGTATTTTTGATGAAAAATAGATTGATAGAACGAGTTTTCAGTCACTGAATGATGATGAAACCAGCTCAATTATAAGCAAACCAGAACAACTCTGTGACAAAAAAGGGGTCAACAAAATACATTATTTTTAGGGAAAACCATAAATCCTGAGGAGGATGACTGAACAAACAAATTAAGCTGAGCTGACATCACCAATTTCACCATTCAACCATGTTAATCAAGGCATCTTATTTGGGATATCTAATCTAATTTAACTGTAGGATGAGCTGATGAGGTTTTGTCCTTGGCAGCTCTTGACAGAAATAAGTGGAAGGAGAGTTCCCTGCTCTCCTTTGCTGCCTTTTTCAGTTGTGGGTCAATCCTACTACATAAATAAGAAAAAATTTACTGTATTACATTTAAAAAAAATGCAGCAAGATGTTTTCTGCTAAACCAGACCTATTGTCATTATGAGACATCAAAATCAGTGTCTGTACACTTTGTACATTGTAATAAAGTCTATGATTGTACATTTCACAGAAATTATGAACGAGGTGATCCGGTATCGGTCAAAAGGAAAAGATAAAATAGAATGGCGCGTCTTAGTGGTGGATCAGCTGTCAATGCGCATGGTGTCTGCCTGCTGCAAAATGCACGACATCTCTGCCGAGGGCATTACTTGTAAGATATTTTCAATATTTTTAAATTTATCCTTTACTTTATCAAATAACTTGTTTGATGCAGCGATAACAGAACTGTTTAGCATTTTTAGGTATATATAATTTGAGTTTAATAGCAAGTTGGTCAGTAATGGTTATGTATGCCCTCTATGTTAGAGGCTTTGGTTTCTGCACTTAGTCCTTCAGGTGGATCATTGTGGGTGAGGCATGGCAGCCATCGGTGGTTATATTCCAACCAACCTATGTATGCCTTAAAACTCAACAGCTTTTTTGTTAAGTCACTTGTTTTTGCATCCTAGAACTGTTGTGATTTGATGGATATTATTTTAAATATTGCAGTGGTGGAAGATATTCACAAAAAGAGGGAACCACTGTGCACCATGGACGGAATCTACCTGATCACACCATCTGAGAAGTCTGTACATGCCCTCATCAATGACTTCTCTGTGGGGAATCGCATCATGTACCGGGCTGCCCATGTCTTCTTCACGGAAGGTAGATTTATGTTATATTCTTATTAATAATAAGTATGTAAATGTGATCAGAATCATTTTGTGATTTTTAAAAAATCATGGCCAAATAGGTAGTTTCTGCTTTTTAAAATTTTATTTATGCTTTATTTTTTATTTGCAATTTAATTTCTATTTTTACAGCTTGTCCTGATGCTCGATTTGACGAATTATCACGTAGTCCTGTAGCTAAATATATCAAAACATTAAAGGAAATCAACATAGCTTTTATTCCATATGAACAACAGGTTTGTTGAAATTATATTGTTTCTTCAGCAGGGAGAACTCATCTGACTTTAGTAGAATTTAATCATGAGCACAATAAAATTAAAAGCTAACTTGGTATAAATAATCTCAACATGCTGCATTTTTGGATTCTACTTTAGTCTGGTTATACAATAAATATTGAGTTCTACCTTGAAACTAATGTCTAACACTTGTTACACGCTGCCACTAATTAGTATGTCCCGAGGAACTGTTCAATGAACTCTGCAAGTCCTCAGCAGCAAGAAAAATTAAGACTTTGAAGGAAATTAACATTGCTTTCTTGCCTTATGAAAGCCAGGTCAGTAAGAATACCTTACATAATTCATTAAAGTTCCAGATCTATGCAAAATTTACTTATCTCACCTAATTTATTTAATAAAATCTATGTGATTATACTATGCCCATAAGATTTGCCAGACAGCAAGGATGATAATGAGCTGGCTGTCCAAAACGTGCCGGATATACTTGGATATTGTCACTTTTTTTTTTTTTTTTTGTTTTGGCTTCACACGGTTTGTGCATTTAGCCAGTGTCAAGTAATTTATCTTTTCGATCAAGTAAATGGCCCGATATCGAGCACGAAGTTACAAAACAGTCATAGTCGTCTTTAGTCAGTCAAGTCAAAGTTATTGTAAAGCGGTAGTAACTTTACAACAACCTAATAGGAGTTTTTGGGGGGAACACGAAAAGTCCACGTTAGTCACTTATTTTCACCTTCACTACACTTGTGCACTCACACGTAACTAAATTAAATAATTCACTACCAAAATTATATAATTTAATTCGCTATTTCACTAAATTTCATGAAAATGAAAATTCGTGCGACATGTTCCAACGCGATCCCGCCAAAAACCCCAATATTGTCACTTGTTTAGGTTCTTTTTTTACATACAACGTGTCGTTTTGCATCCTCGTCAAATTCAAGGAGGTAACTATGCTAATGATTCTCGACACGAATTAATAATAAAATAAGTAGGTATTTATTTTTTATTTATTTTTTTATTTTAAAACGCGGCCCGTGTGATACCGCACTGTAACTGGTTAACCTGGGTTCAAACAGTCTTCCTCGCACAAACCAGTCCTCGAATTACTTGTTGCGATTTTTTATTTTACGGCTATGAAAATACAGTCGAGAACGCAATGGTAATTGAACCATTGCGTTCAAAAAAAAAAAACAAAAAAAATACCTACTTATTTTATTATTGATTCGTGTCGAGAATCATTAGCATAGTTACCTCCTTGAATTTGACGAGGATGCAAAACGACACGTTGTATAATAATATAATAACAATAAATATTAATATTTTGCTTTACGTTGACAGGTATTCTCCCTGGACTCGCCTGAGACGTTCCAGTGCATGTATAACCCTGCATTGGCTCAGACTCGCAATGCTAACATGGAACGCATTGCTGAACAGATTGCCACGCTCTGTGCTACGCTCGGAGAGTACCCTTCTGTGCGTTACCGCAGGTCGGTGTACAAAACCAACATATTTTTGGGTTGATTGAATAAAAATTTATCAGCCTTTCAGTTCACGACATTACATTAATATAATTAACAAAATTTTGTTTTACAGTGACTGGGAGCGCAATGTGGAGCTTGCCCAGCTGATCCAACAGAAACTGGATGCCTACAAGGTAAATTAAATTATTTTTATCCCCTCGGCTGTTAGGCCAATGTTATCAGACTCAATGAGTCTTCAGTCCTCTATTGAGTCTGATAACAATAGTAAAGTAATTGTGATGATTACTTGACACTTGCGGTTTAGAATTACTTGACACTTGAAGGTTTATGAAATCAATTGCGACTCTTCAAAATCAGTGCTATAGTAATTACAATGTGGCGGCATCTACATCCCCACATGCAAGCTACGTTTACTGCGCAACTAGCATATATACTACGTACTGACGTCAATTGTAGGGCAGTAGCTCACCAGACACCACACCCGTCCGGTTGGAGGATCCTTCCTTTTCTATGAAGGATGAGTGAACTCCTCATTCCGTTCCTCATTCCTCTATAACATGAAGTAATAAAACTACCTGGGTTGCACGTCAGTGGTAACAAAAACAGTATTAGCTGGCCTTTTATTCTATGCAACCCCCAGGCCAGCTCAAAGGTTCTAAGTGATACCACTGTCGTGCGATCGATTGTACTTTTAACCTGCACTAAAACCTGATCATTATTGTTAGAGAACGAGAGCCCGTCTTGTGAAGACACAACACACAAACATAAATGACAATGATTAATGTGCGCTCATGAAAAGCACCCAGTAAAACATACCTAACAAAAAACTACCAACATTTTGTTTTTTTGTTCTATAGGCTGACGAGCCGACTATGGGCGAGGGTCCCGAGAAGGCTCGCTCTCAGCTGTTGGTGATTGACCGTGGCTTCGACTGCGTGTCGCCGCTGCTGCACGAACTCACTCTTCAAGCCATGGCATATGATCTCTTGCCCATCGAGAATGACGTCTACAAGTGAGTTTCTTTAGCTTACCATACTTATTAATTTTATCACAACCTTCCTCCACAATCGGCTTAGTTTATTATAACGATTCAGCTAACTAAAAACAAAGAAAAGTAATTTGCAGAATTATGATGGATAAAGTCCAAATCCTCGTACAGTTTTTGGAGTTCTGCTTCTGTTTTAGTCCAAAACTTGGTGAAGACTTTTTATTCAAATTATATTTTTTTTTTAGATACGACTCCTCAGGCAACATGAAGGAAGTGTTATTGGACGAGAATGACGAGTTGTGGGTAGAGCTGCGTCATCAGCACATTGCCGTCGTGTCCACGTCGGTCACCAAGAACCTGAAGAAGTTTACTGAGTCAAAACGAATGGGCGGAGGTGACAAAATAAATTCTACTCTAATTCAACTTTATATTAACATACTAAAGAGCAAAATGGCACTGTAGTCAACTGCAGTGGTGGCGAGACAAATCCGCAGACCTGACATGATAAAAGAAAACTCAGGAGTAGCCATTAAAAGGAATGTGTGAGAGACGCCTAAAACCTCTAGAAATAGTATTTTTATGTTTAGTTTCAAAATATTACATACATAAATTCACACCTTCCCATGAGCAGAAACTACAGAACACCACCTACTAAGACATAGGCGTACCTAGCATTTTTTAAGGGGTGGGGCAGAAGTAAATAAAATAAGTAGTAGGAAATTAAGGGCGCTTAAAATTTGCTGCAAAGTGCCGCGCGGCGGCAGCGCTACACCCGCGCTGCGGCCGCGCATCAGTTCAGTTCATCGATTGACTAGTGACGATGTGCACGTAGTTTTTGTTCAGGTCTAAACATGAACGAAAATCAGGTTGAAGAGTTTATAGATGAGGTTGAGAATCGTCCAGCGATATGGGATTCGAAGTCAGACAAGTACAGTGTAAGCAACGAGTTATGAGCGCTGACATGATGAAAACAAACGTCATAAACCCTTATGTCCTGTAGCGCTCACAACTCGTTGCGTGACTTGTACATTAATAAAATCGAAAAGAAAGAAGCTTGGAAAGAAATATGCAATGTTTATTAGGAACTTTGAATGTCAACGTTTTCTTAAGTTTCTTTTTCCAAAATCTTTTTTCGTTTTAATAGTAACACTAACAGCAGCGTTTCGTCGTCAGAGTCCATCGTGAAACTAAATGTTTTGCTATGCTAAAAAAACTTTCTCAGTTAGAAAGCCACTAAATAGACAGCCAAGCCAATTTATAAATATTTACTTTACTTTACTGCGTCCAATTAGCGTAGAACTGAGTAAGTACGAATATATTATTATCACTTTTCACTTACTTACAATCAGGAACTCGATCAAACTTTAAAAAAAAAAAAAGAAATTGAGAATCACCGTTTGTTTACTTGTGGCGACGCGAGTGATAATGGCGCGTGCCGGGGGTGGGGGCGCGGGCGGATAACTTCTTCGTTTGGAAATCGCAAATCAGTCGACCAGATCTCTGTGCATGCGCGTTCGATTCATAGATACCTACTGCATTGTTTCGCGCGGTAATTTTTAAAGTAGGTACCCAAATAAATATTTAATTTTGCCTAAAAATTCTTAGCTTCGGCTTAGAGAGCCGTGGGGCAAGTGCCCCAGCCTGCCCCACCGTGGGTACGCCCATGTACATGTACATGCTAAAAAAATATTATGAACTTAATATTAAATCTTACATTATCAGGTGACAAGCAATCCATGCGAGACCTGTCCCAGATGATCAAGAAGATGCCTCAGTATCAAAAGGAGTTGTCCAAGTACGCCACACATCTGCGTCTGGCTGAAGACTGCATGAAGTCTTACCAGGGCTACGTCGACAAACTGTGCAAGGTTGAACAGGTAAGTTCTTCCTTACAAATATTTCTACTACTAGATTAGCTACCTCACTTTACTTAATATATTATGTTGCACAATGTGCACTAAGGTGGCAACTTAAAATTTAATGAGATTGTTATGAACCCTGTCGGTGCCAGAAAAATAGTAGAGAAAGATTCAAAGCTTAACATATCAGTCTGCGTAACTTCATCTTAATGTTATTTGGATTTTTTTTTTCTTAAATTTCAAGTTTTACGCCCTTATTTATTCAAACCAAAATTGAGACTTTTTATAATGATTTTGTCACAACAGGACCTGGCTATGGGCACAGATGCCGAGGGCGAGAAGATCAAAGACCACATGAGGAGTATTGTACCCGTGCTTCTTGACCAGGTAAGAACAGTGATTAATACTTGCTTATAATATCTTTTTAAAAAAAGGTGTGTGATTTCGGCAGTAAAACCGTGACTAACTTTATAAGTCGTAAAGAATGACTGGCCGGAAGTTATTTTTTTTTTTTTCGGATAAGTGAAAGGATAATGGTCCTTGAATGAAATATAACCCACATTAGATTTGAGAAACTCAGTTGATTAAAAGAATAATTTTAATGATACTTGTATTTTGACTTATCACCTTTTAAACAATTGCAGGCTGTGATAAACTTCAACAAGATGCGGATCATCGCACTGTACATCATGTCCAAGAACGGCATCTCGGAGGAGAACCTGAATAAGCTGGTGACGCACGCGCAGCTCGAGCCCTCCGACAAGCA
Source organism: Polymixis lichenea (assembly GCA_949091785.1). Lineage (NCBI taxonomy): Eukaryota > Metazoa > Arthropoda > Insecta > Lepidoptera > Noctuidae > Polymixis > Polymixis lichenea. The sequence continues at coordinate 18,858,076 of OX420933.1, read as the reverse complement.
GACGCTACTGAACCTCGCCAACCTGGGACTGAATGTCGTTGTTGATGTATACTTATTATATATAGATATATTTATGTATTTTTTGCATGTAGCATGATATTTTGTTCTATTTGGTTCCGTTACACTGACAGTCATGTGAACGAGTGTTCACTTAATCCCATTGATGTACCCAAGTTACAATATTGCTCCAAATTATGTCACTAATAATGCTAGTGTCTTCGATAACCGAAAACATAAGACAAACATCACAATCTTTGATTTGAAAACTTTAAAAGGTACAATTCCGAAGGCGACAGCAAACCGCAGTGGTAAAGCCTTCCTAACACGTCATTGCAGTGGGCGGCAATGTTGCCATCTATGGAAGCATTTTTTATAAAGTAAATTAGAGTAACAGAAATCAGTAATGTCGTTACGGTCTGTCATTACGACTGCGCGGCTTTGCCACTGCGGTTTGCAGTCTATGGTCGCTTTCAAAATTGTACTAGCACCAACCGGTTTTTTGGTTGCTCAGTTTCGACTTTACCTTTCTTGGTGGAGGTTTCAGATTCACTGATTGAATGTGTATGTTGCATTTCATATAATTATCAATATCTAACCCCCAATATTCAAACCAGTAAATTTTTTCTAACTCGTGTTTTTTATAACTTGTATATTTTAGTATTATATAGTCGCTTCAATTATGAAGATAAGTTAAGTTTTCCCTTGTTAAATATTTACAATTAATGTTACGGTGTAATGTTCATTCTACAGGGGAACCGGAAGAAACAGTATCAAGTACCAAGGAAGGAAAGGATCACGGAGCAAACTTACCAAATGTCTAGATGGACACCAGTGATCAAAGTAGGTTGCACTCACTATACTCACCTAATTTAAGAAACCACAAAAACGTCGAAACTATTAATTGTTTTTTATTAGGATATCATGGAAGACGCAATCGAAGACAAACTTGACCAACGTCACTTCCCATTCTTGGCTGGACGCGCCCAAACTTCTGGATATCAGGCACCAACTAGGTAAATACCCAAATTTTTCAACACGTACATGAAATAATTGCATTCACTGCTTGTAAAATTTATATAGCAATACTTATTTAAAATTTTATATTTCAGTGTGCGCTATGGACACTGGCATAAGGATAAGGCACAACAGACTATCAAGAACGTGCCGCGTCTGATTGTTTTCCTCGTTGGAGGTAAGAATCCAAATAATTTTATTACAATATGTCTTCTCTCCACCGCTCCATATTGGTATCGTCCTTCGCCTCGCCTTACTGTAGAGCAGGGATGGCGAACCGATGGCACGCGTGCCTTCGGTGGCACGCGACAAAATAGGTTGGACACGTCATTAATTGTGGAATTTAGGTACATACATCACTGTAGCAAACATAGAAATCTGAACGCTATATTTACTTACATACCTGTGCCTGCAAGTCGTAATTTTCAGTTATACCATTAAAGACTTGCTTAGAAACCGAAGGTTAAAAGTAACAAAATATGAACCTGATATAATTATTTTATTATAAATAAATAATTATTTAGCATCTGCTTCAGTAGGGGTTATACTTATTTGTTTTTTTTTTAATAAAAGTACCTACTTCAATTAAGATATTATATAAAGGTATTATTGCAAAAGTTTTTTTTTTCCTGTCGTTGCTAAGTCAAGATTAAATTTTGGCACATAGGGGCCACATTAAATAATTATTTGGAAAAAATGGCACGTCGCAGTAGCAGGGATGGCGAACCTCTGTGTGTACATCACACAGAGGTTCGCCATCCCTGCTGTAGTGTATTCAAACTGGAATCAATGCTGGTGTGGCTTACAGTATATTTGACATTTCTTTCGTTACAGGTGTCTGTTTCTCTGAAATCCGCTGCGCATACGAGGTGACAGCCGCAGTTAAGAACTGGGAGGTGATCATAGGCTCCTCACACATACTGACTCCAGACAACTTTCTGTCTGACCTGAGCTCTCTAACCGCCTAAACACCAAAATTTCAGGAATCGGCTATCGACATATATGTGAAATTTACAAAGTTAATATCGCCTAAACTTGTTTTTAGTTGTCGAAGTAAAAGTTTGCAAATGCTTTGGCCCTTTGTGTGTTTTTAGAATACCATCAATTGTTTGTATTTATTACATAAACATTATCATAGCGTTGCCGTACTTCGACCATTTATTGTGATATATAAGCATATTGTAATTATTCAATTACTAATGGCTAAACTTAATTTATTGTAAGGGCCACATTAATTTTATTTACCGCTTTTACTTACAAGTTAGAAGTACCTCCATCTGACTATGTCAGAACAGTTGTTTTTTAATACAAATTGTGTGTACTATAATGACTTAGTATTTTAAATAAATCTTAAGATCAAAATGTGCAAATGTGCTTTGTAATTATGTTTTATCTTTCTATTACGTTTTGTTCTTAAACGGAATGATCAAAATGTTTATATTGTTGACTTTTATTTCAAAAAATATTTAAAACAATATCAGAATTATTAGTTTTTAAGAGTTTCAATTGTATTATTTCGTTATTAGGAATGTTAAACATTACATGGCATGAGTTTGCGTACTATTAATATAGACTGATTCAGACGACATGCTATTGTTATAATATATTATGGTACATTTAGAATTTCTATTGACGATTTGAGGGAAGTATAGGCACAGTGTAAAAACTAAATTGTCTGCAAAATTATAGTAAGGTTTACAATGTCTTTTATCTTGTGTGTGTACTAGATGTAAAATTTGCTTCCGAAAACCGTTGTGCAGTTAATTTAATGCCAAATGCTAGAATCTTAACCAAGTATTAACCGTAGATATAATTTGTTGTCAGGATTTAATTATTGTTCTTAACTTGCACCTTCGATTGTGCAGTTCAACGCACCACTGTCGATGTCGCATGGTCGACGCACTTGAAGTAGTCTTCGACACGCTAACGATTTACTTGTCATCTTATATATTTTATCTATGATATTATTCTGCGTGTTTAATCATGTTTATATATTGACAGGTGCATTTACATTAATACATTCCAAACTATCTCGATAGGTAGTTGTTAGACAGTCTTACATTTCACTCTTAAAATTCTGATTTAGTGTTAACCTCTTTAACTTTTTCTGAACTATGCTAGGTACGTTTAACGTATTGATGATATACAATGTATTCATAAGATAATGTGTAGTTATGGTCTAGATAGGGGATTATAATTCCATTTCATAATATTATAATATCTATCGATGTAGTTCACTGTGCAACACAAGTCCCCGTCTGAATCTGGCCACATATAGCCTTAAAAATGTTAAATCTATCAATTTGCATGAATTGTGTGTTAATAACGGATTGTGCAATTATGTAGGGAATATTCGTATTATAGCCAGTCTAATCATAAATTTAAATATCAGTATTTAATTGTTAACAATTTCATTAAATTATTTAATCATCAAAAATAACGTATTTTATTTGTTTTTAAACCTTCCTAAAGAACTATGAATCATCGTTACCCTTCAGTCACACAGAAACACTCGACAGTCATTTATTTAGTTATTTCTTTCATTTCAAGAAAGTACATTTTCTATGACGTCACTATAACATGAACCATGCGCACCTCAATAATTTATCGAACTGTGCAAAATGCAGACAGTTCGTTTGTCCCCAGAACGCTAAGTTTTTATCCAGTGCGCAAACTGGAACCATGAATTCAGCATATTATTCTAGACCTAAAAATTAGCTGTTTCATGGAAAAGTGTAATATAGAACGCGGTCAAAATGTATGGAACAGCTGATTTTATTTGTATAACCGACGGAAAATTTCTGCGCTGGGAGCTTAGAATGATATGCTGAATTCATGGTTACAGTTTGCGCACTGGATAAAAACTTACCCTGTATAAAACTCTTCCCAATACCGGTTTAAATAAACCGGTTTATCCGAACGAAACCGAATGTAAAGGTTTTTGCGTCAAGTGCAGTCAAGTGCATAATAATAACGGTTTAAAAAATGAACCTGTATCCGAGCCCTGCTTCCTCCGCGCATTCCTGAAATAAAGGGACTTGACAGACGGACAACAAAGTGATCCTTTAATGTATCTATTTTTCCTTTTGAGGTATGGAACCCTAAAAAAGACAACCCAATTGCAAACCAACGTCAGGCACTAGTCATCTGACATTTATGCAAAACTGGGTCATTTGGATTTATTTTAGAATAGGTATTCTCTTTACGAACTTCGGAGATAGGGAACACTAGGACCATTTTTCATCGTAAGTCAGTGATCAATTAATTAATTCTACTGTGTGTGTTATGTCTTTCTCCATATCCCAGACTATATCTCTGATAAGTTTCATGACGATCGGTTCAGCGGTTAAGGCGTGAAAGCGTAATAGGTCTGTCTATTACCTACGCTTTCACGCCTTAACCACTCAAGCGAGACAGAGTACCAACGACACGAGAAGAAGAAGTAGATAATCATCCAAATTTCAAGACGATAGCATTCACTGTTCCTGAAAAAAGCAGCTGTGATAAACTAACGAAGTCGCAAAAAAACAACAAAAAGGGACCCTCCCTCTATTATGTAGGTACTTACCATATTTTAATGAAAAATACACATTAGGTTTTGTACATTAATTTTATTCTCTACTGATAATTAATAAACAATAATGTTTATTTTGTGTTATCTTATAATTGGAAAAACAAACAATCGTGGCCAACTAAGTCTTGGGAGCATTATTCGCAGGTTATCACTAGTTGTATAGAGTGATGCGGTCACAAACAATCAAACAACTTTTCTGTAAATCGCTTTGACTGAGAGCTGAGAGAGTTGGGTTTGAGTTCATTTTACTGGCCCGTTGGTAACAGCCGCGACCTACAAGTTGAAGGTCGTAGGTTCGTACCCAGACAGGAGGCGTTTTGCTTTGTTTACTTACAAAGCAAAACGCCTGTCTTTCATCATCACTGCTCTCAAAACGGTAAAAGAAAACATCGTGAGGACACCGGCGTGTTCTAGAACCAAAAATTCTAAGACATGTGTTATCTACCAACCTAACCCGCACTGGGCCCGCGTGGTGGATTACGACCCACTCGCTCTCACAGAGAAGAGGCCTGTGTCCTAGCAGTGGTAACAGTATAGGCTGATTATGCTGAATACTAAAACGTAGTACTTGCTTGAAACGACTAAGTACCTACCTTCCCCCTATGAATGTCTCATGTGAAGAATTAACAACCGTAGACATCGATACCGAGAGTCATATTTCTGATATACATATAGGTATCTAAATAAAAAATGTTTTTTTTTTTGCTAACGGTTCGCCACCACCGTGTTGGCGTAATAACTGCCTCAAAGAGATGTCAGCACCAACTGGTGGGGTCCGCAAGGGCCGATGCCTGCCAGGGTTGCGGGTTGTACGAAACAGATACCGTGGCCCCTGGCACACAGACAACTGAAAGAACAAGGGTGGGTTTTAGTCAGTAAAAGCCTGACACGCAGCCACCCAGAACAGGAGAAGTTATATGATGAGTTCTCACCTTCAAAAAAAAACCTAAGTACGTCCCCAAAAACGTATGCGACCGTCGATTGTTGAATGTAGCGACACAGAATAAGAGATAATAATGGGTACTGTCGCTCTGCTCTCCCTGAACTCCTATAGGTTAATGAACCGAAACTGTAGAGTGGTGTATAATCTAAGATTGCGAATTCGAAAACCATCGGCGTATCTATCAGCCGTATTAATGACGCCGGTCCGATTCTCAAGCATTCATTTAGTAAAATCACACATAAAATCTAACCTATCTATAACTAGTCAGGGTGCTCCAAATTTCGGCCAGTAAGCTATGAATATGATACAGGAAAGGATACAGGGCGCTTTTAGGACTAGCTACGCGATTGCCGAAAACCCCTACAGCAGACACTGTACCTGCAACATACACACCGGCATTCTGCGAAACCGAAACTTCTCAAGTTCAATGTAGGTAGCTAAAATGTATTCGAATATCACAAAGAGACACTTCACTATTGTGTTAACCTCAGGGTTATCAGCCCATTCGCGACAGTTTATCGTCGCTTTCAGTTTGTCAACGACTGTCTGCTAGCAATCATTCAATAAACGTTATGGCGAAAGATCTTGTTATTCTTGCCTACTCTGGTGGTCTGGATACCAGCTGCATCCTAAAATGGTAAAGTTTGTCATACCCTCAATTTTGGATCTTGAGGCTCAGGCAGAAAGTTAAAAACGCCACTGTCTTCTCTTGAGTCTAGTAACAATAACGAAGGTTATGATAAAGAGCTGGTAGTAGCCAAAGTTCAAAGCTTGACGTTTCCTATGATTACCAATCCTTTTGCTGAGTAGCAATTTGTAGCAGCCCATTCAGCAAATACCAACCATTTGACACTGTTTTTTATCCTCAGGTTAATCCAGAAAAATTATGATGTGGTGTGCTATATGGCCGATGTTGGTCAAAATGAAGATTTCAACAAAGCTAAGGAAAAGGCTATGGCAGTAGGAGCCAAAGATGTAAGTGATACATTTTTTTTTAATAAGTTTCGCTGTAACTTTATGTGCCTACGTTAATGAAACAATAATTTATTTTTAGGTGATAGTAGAAGACCTGCGTAAAGAATTCGTGTCCAACTATATGTTGCCTGCAGTGCAGATGGGTCTGGTTTACGAAAGTCGATATTACTTGGGAACTTCTCTTGCACGACCCTGCATCTCAGTTGGACTTGTGAATGCTGCTAAAAAACTAGAAGCCAAGTACATTTCTCATGGCGCCACAGGCAAGGGCAACGACCAAGTCAGATTCGAACTTAGTGTTTATTCATTGTGGCCCGAAGGAAAGGTAAGGATGCATCACTTAGCTAGGCAGGCACTTTAAATATACGATAAGATCTTGTCTAACAAATCATTGTATCCAGGTGATAGCGCCCTGGCGGCTTCCGGAATTCTTCGAAAGGTTCCAAGGTCGCAGTGATCTTATAGAATTCGCAAAACAAGAAAACATCCCTGTGTCAGCAACTCCCAAAGAACCCTGGTCAACTGACGAAAATATTATGCACATCAGGTAAAGCAAACATTTAATTTGACGTGTAGGTATACCTGAATTAAAAAAAACTACTTTGTTAAAAATTTCTTTATAAAATTCCATTCCTTGCCAGTTACGAATCCGGGGTACTAGAAGATCCTGGGGCAATTCCTCCAAATGGCATCTTCAAAATTACTCGGGATTTAAAACAAGCTGAAGACTATCCAAGTGCGATTGATATCAATTTTGAAAAGGGTGAGTAAACATTCACTACTTCTCATTCCAAAAGTCATGTATGTGTAGAGTATGTATAAATATTCATAATTCGTCAGGATTACCTGTCTCCGTTCGAATCCCTAGCGGGCACGAGAAGTCTCTTGTGCTGACAGATCCACTAGCTATAGTGGAAACCCTGAACAAGCTGGGAGGACAGCACGGAGTTGGGCGTATCGACATTGTGGAAAATCGATTCCTAGGATTGAAGGTTAACGCTTTTAGTTAATTAACTCCAAAAATTTATTTTATGAAGAGATCTGTCTATCTGTGTATTTGGCAAACCTGAAATTATTTACTATTCCTACAGTCCCGGGGACTATACGAGACGCCTGCGGGGACAGTTCTTCACGTGGCCCATGTAGATCTAGAGGCCTACGCTCTCGACAAAGAAGTTTTGAGGTAACGCAGCAGTACTTAACACTCAAATAAAATGTTAAAGTTTGTGAACGATGTGTTATCGCAGTAAAATGTGTGTTTGGGAACGATTTGTGTTAAAGTATGGATGTATAGATGTTTGTTACTCTTTCACGCAAAAGCGGCTGAACGGATTTGAATAAAATTTGGTACATAGGTAGTTTGTAACCTGGAATAACACATAGGATACTTATTATCCCGGTACTACGTTCCCGTGGTATCCCACGGGAAAATTATCGTTTTCGACCTCCCGCGGGCGAAGCCGCTGGCAAAAGCTAGTATAAAATAAAAAATAGACGAAACTAAGTAATGAATTTGTTATATTTCTACAGAGTTAAGAAATATCTTCAGGAGAAAATGGCTGATTTCGTTTACAATGGATTTTGGTTTTCACCTGAATCCGCCTACACACGAAAATGTTTAGAGTTGTCTCAAGAAACTGTAAATGGAATGGTTACAGTCAAAATATATAAAGGAAATGGCAAGTTACAATCATATAAACTTGTTTCATTAATGATTTCAAGATAACGAATTAATAGTTGCTTTCTTTATTGCAGTTACCATATTAGCGAGGAAGAGCTCAGCGAGCTTGTATAACAAAGATCTGGTTTCGATGGATATTGCCGGAGGGTTTTCGCCTGAAGATAGTACTGGATTCATCAATATTAACGCTCTTCGTCTAAAAGAATATGCTAGATTTACGAAACAAAGTAAATAATTCAACTTTCAAATATCTCTTCCGTTAAAATGGTTTTACAAGAGTACCTACTTTATCAAATAAAAATACTTAACGCATACCAGCATAAAATACCTATATTATTTTATCTTATTTTATACCATAATATCACGCCTTGATTTGGGTGCTGACGTCTGTACTACAACCGTTTGGTTACTCATGTGCTACAACAGAGAAAGCGTTACTTGAAGTTAGTGATAAGTGTGATAACGCGACAATGTAGACGTATCATTAAACATATGTGTGTGGATGTAATTTTCGCTGTGTGTGATCAGCATTATAACGAAGACCAAAAACAAGTTTTGTTAATCAGTGCTCAAAACTACGGAAACTCAAAAAAGCGATTATTCTATAATCAACTCCTAAAGTTCTTATTACCGAGCAATGTTACAGTGGAATTTTCGTATTTTGAATTCGTCGTCTCTTTTATATCTCAGTGACAATCTATTTAAATGTGAAAAACATGTCAAGAATGTATGGAAACTCGAGGTAGTTTTGACAGATTTTAGACTGTGATCAGACGGCGAACGTTTTCTTCGTTAAATACGTATCGGAACTTGTCTTGTATATGCTATCTACTTATTTAATTTTATAAATGAGTAAAAACTTTTGAAATACTGAACTGATGCTTCGATGTATAGGCACAGCAAGCTACCCCAAATTGTCAAATTTTCCCAATTTACCATATAGTTGAAAATCTATCAAAGAAATTTGACAGTTTGAGGTAGCTTGATGTCCTGGCGTCTGGGGGCCTACTCCCTAAGCACGAAGTCCGTCGTTTCGGCCGAAGTAACGGGCGTTTCCAACTCCGTATCACTTACTGACAGAAGCAAAGAGTACTTTTTTATCTATGGGACAGAAGATTAGTTTGGAGCCCGAACAAAGAACGAATGACAACCGTGATGACAACATGATTTGACAGCTGTCATATAATAATGTACTCTGTGCAGCTAAGCGAATCCCGCTATGTTATTTTATTACCCGTCCAAAAAAGTTAATTAATTGGCTGTGCATCAATGTCAAAGTGCAACACTTCGAGAGGAATTCGATAAAGACTGCTATATATACTCCTAGGTTTAGGTAGTTAAATAAAGGTAAACAAATCGTAAAAAGGGTTCTTTATAGTTGACACTTTCTTGTTTAAAAATACGGTGTAACAAAATCATATTTATTTTCGATTTATACAATAGTTTCCTCTTTTATTAATAAATATTAAACTTTATCATTCATTACTTGAGCACAATTTTTTTGTTAAATTAACTACAATAATATAATATTTTGTAATCTGCCTATTGTAAAGAGCCCGAAATGAGAGATTCCCTAAACCTTAAAAGGTTTATGGAATCTGTCATTTCAGGCTCTTTCGGCAAATTTTGCTAAATTGAAAAGTAAAACTTTAAGTGATGTGATGTAGTATGGCAACTGAAGTGGCAGGTATTACGTTTAGTCGGTTAACCAGACTTTGATAGTGCTCTGAATTTTGCGAGTGCGTTTCGATTTGGTTAAATTGTGTTATTATAGCTAGGAAAATAATTGATGATACAACGGAACGATTTATTATTAATGTGATAGATAGTTCATCCGATTCTGATTCAGATTCCGAAAAGAGCCTATGATTATAATGACTTTAAATAATTAATGATCTTAGCATTTGAAATAAAAGGTTTCGCATCTATGAGTCACGTGGTTTTTTTGTTTACCTTTATTTAACTACCTAAACCTACGGAGTATAGATCGTAATTTTATGATTACACAATATTTTCTAGTACAGAATGATGTATTTTATCAATAATTTACACATAACTTATTCATGAAATCCATTTTACTAAAAAAAAACTTTATTTTTATTTTTCGTTATTTGGTAATTTAGCCCTATTTTTTAAAAAATGTGTTAACCTAGCCCTTTTTTAAACTCGATTTAGCCCCAAAACCGGACACCTCCCATTAACATTATTAATATTATACTCTTTGCCCGACACCCAGTTGGCAACACTGCCCAGAGGGCACACACTGTGTATTAATGTACTCTGTGACACACAACTTCTGTCAAAGAAATTGTTTTGATTTGCTGCTTTGCCTAAAGTTCTGTGTATCAAAAGAAGCTGCAATTTAAATCAAAATGCAAAGAAATTTGCCCCAAAATAAGGAAGCATTGCTAAAATCCTATACAACCCGATTAAAAGAAGATGTTAAGAGTATGTTAGAGAACTTTGAAGGTAAGTAACAGCCTTGTTACCACAGCTCTTGCTTTAGTAATTTGTGCCCTTCATTCAGATGTAAAACAAAAGTTAAAATATTGTGATCTGTCGGTCAGTTACTACTTGTAAGCATGAAAAGTATAAATTGTGTTGGATTGGAGAGAATATGTATTTACTTAGAGTACACAAAACCAACACTTCTTCATAACTAGTCTGGACTAGACACGGTTCTCCCAGCAAGAGGTTTAATGAAAACTGATAGATTTTGAAAGAGGCTGGCACCATGCAACATCGTCCTTCCTTCTATTAAGAATATTTTTTGCTATCGTAATGTTACTCAATTGTAGTCTCATGCTCAAAATGCAATAGTAGATGCAATAAAATCCCTTGTCTTCTAATTTACAAAACATAACATACATTTCCCTGAGGATAAGGCAGAAGTGTAACTATAGTACACCTATATTTCGCCAGTAATGTTAATTTCCCATGTCTTCTGATTATGTTTCATGCACTAACAAGAAACCAGAATTGGAGTATGTGCACATTATTCAGTTTGTTTCTGTTTGTAGAAATCATAAAACTTGCAAAACTAGAAAATGAAACCCAACTGAATAGAATGACACAAATTGAACAAGATACATTTGAAATGCAAGTCCGGGCTGCTAACATTGGTAAGTTTTCAACATTGTTATTATTTAACAATAAGTATGTAAATATATGCATGATGTTATGTATGTAAATATTTCTTATCGTGATAATATCAATGATATTATGTAATAAACTAACTAATTCAAGAAAATCACATCTTATTGCGTATGGTTTAAGATGTTATTTTATTCCTCATAAAGAATGCAATTAATTCATTGGACATGAATTTATGAAGCATGATAGTTACTTGTAAATGGAAAAGTAGTATCATATTTTTTGAGAAAGAAACTTCTCCAGTCAGGTTTTGGGTGTTTATTATGATAAAGAACAATGTAAATCAACATCACATCAGCAGTTTGCTCAGTTCACTTTAACATTTTAAAATTCAAATTGCCAAAAATTGGAATTTATTACATACCGTGGCCAGAGATTGCATAAAATAGTCCTAGTTTACAAGAAAAAGGAGAGGGCTTTGTGCAGCAATGTAGGCAAAAAAAAAATACAATTCCAGAAATACTAATCATTTTGTTTTTTTTAGTGAGAGCTGGTGAATCCTTGATGAAGCTAGTATCAGACATAAAGCAATATTTAATACTGAATGATTTCCCATCAGTCAATGAGGCTATAACACAAAACTCGAAACTATTCCGCACAAAGCAACAAGAATGTGACCAGAAACTAATGTCTCTACGTGATGACATAGCAGCGGATCTCTATGACTTGGAAGATGAATATTTTACTAGTATTTATAAGTGAAATCCTAAATTGTAATGAATTTATAATAATAAAATTAACCATCTGAAGCCTTACCTTAATGTCACTGCCATTAAATTTTCTACTGTATTTTTCTGAAATCAAACTGTATATTTTCGCACATTCTGTGAAGTTTATAATCACCTCACAAACTGTCGAGCAACAAACATTCATGGCCCAGGACCAGCAAGGGAAATTCTATTATTTTTGATTTTGTAAAACTCTTATTTTGTGCTATGGTAGGTAGAAACAACAAAATTGCTACAGTTGTTACATAGTCCCCTACTTTGTAAAGATCAACTAATAAGTCAGGGATGGAGAACCTTTATGGCAAGGAACCTATACTTTAAACATTTTATGATACTGAAAATTGAGTGGGGCAATTGCTAGGATAATTCATGGAACATTGTATAATTAATAAAAGGATTATAAAACTACCTAATGTAAAGAATGTTATGTTTTATTTTGGTCTACAGAATAATGTTTTGTTTTTATTTTGGTCTACTTTTCACAATTTTTGTGGCATGTATGTCATAGCTAAGGCTTAACTTTCTAGGCAATGTATACATATTAACAATAGGCAATTATACACAAGTATTGCCTTTAAGATTGTATTATATGAATAAAAAACAAAAGAATTTTAAACTCATATTTTAATTGAAACTATTTTTGAATAATAATTCTAAATTGAACAGGCCAGAACAAGAGCTTTTTCTGTTCTACACAGCATTGCCAAATGAATAGTGAGGTCCATTTGATGGGTATTGCTTAGCTGTAACAGGCCTTCCCACTTTATAATCTTCCAGAAAGAAGAACAATGCAAGAGATCCTCCAACTACACCCAAAAACCAACTCCACTGGTGAGTCAATGAGAACCTTCTCTTCATAGATGGGTCATAACGGTCACCACCAAATATTTCCATTTTTGCATTTATCTGAAAATGAATAAAAATAACATACAGGACTAGTCATTAACTAACAGAAGCTTCAAATAATTAAAGGGCATCCTAAAACGTACAGGTTCATTAAAGTTTCTCTTCAATTCCGGCTGATCATAAGGGTAGTGTGGATCCCTAGAATCCTCTCCAATATCAGGTAGTTTTGGGTAATCACCATAACCCATATGCTCAGGATACGGCTGATACTCCTCAATGGTCATTCCATATTTTTTTGCCGCAGCCTCTCGCGCCTCTAGAGTCTTAGGATACGGACCGGGCATGTACTGATAGTTCCAATCTGAAATAAAATGACGTAACAGTCACAACACTGGAAAATTATTATAAACAAGCACAGCTTGAGTATTTCATTCTTACGGTTTCGTGTAGCATTGCAAAATATTCCAAGCGTCTTCCGCACAGTGGCGGGGTTGGAAAAGATAGCTCTTTTGAGTAAACTCGATGCCATTTTTGTACGAATAATACCTAAAAATTAGAAAACATTTGACAGACCTGGCTGTCTAGTGTCTCCTGACAAGTCACTGACAAACAGGTGACACTGTCTTCCTGCAGTGTTGCCAACTCCTATAAATTCGAGTCGCTAAAACTGATTCTATCAGTTTTGTTGTCGGAGGAGCATACGTAGTGCGTTGTTCTATAGTCAATGAATTATTACTATAGAGCCAGTGGTCGTGTTCAGGTTTACTAAATGCCCTAAATACTAAGCAGTTGCTGAGGTTAGATTAGAATACTTTACAAAATTACGACATGTATTCTGTTCCTGCACCTTAAATTTGACGTGCAAGTCGCTTTTCGTATATTTTTTTATTTCGAACTTAAAAAAATTGCATTCAAATTTTGATGACTGGATGATTTCCGAACGCTCTCAAAAAAAATATTATTTAACTAGTGCTAGAGTTTTTTTAAAAAAGCTACAGCCTATACGAATCCAAATATGTTTGAATTTGGCGCGAAAGCGCGTTTGCGTTTTCCATAAATAATTCTCTTGGCACTATACAATTCTGTGTCGAGTTAACAAAAAATGTATTTATTACAAGCCCTAAAATTGTTTTGATTTATACTCCAAAAGTCCTTAGCTAAGTCGCTAAAACATTTTTGTCGAAAGTCGTCACTTCTAGCGACAAAGTCGCTAAATTAGCAACACTGTTTTTCTGTCACCCTGACAAATGACATCCATGTGTCCACAGATGTACAGACGCCAGCACATCAAGCTACCCCAATCTGTCAAATTTCTTTGATAGATTTTTAATTGTAGTGCATTACCATGAGGTTAATGTTCAATTGGGAAAATTTTACAGTTCGGGGTAGCTTGATGTGCTGGCGTCTGTACACAATTAATTTTTCAATTAGTCCACGGCACGGCACTGAGGAATTGATCTGTGATTTGCAACTCGTTTCCTTCCAGAAACAAATATATAGGAAATAAAAATCAGCAAAAAAAATTGTACTTTTATTCTAAGGTTCCAACCCTAGTGGAGCAGAATCCAACAAGATTTTAGATAAGTGGAATCAGCCCCACCAAATTGAATTAATGGGGCAGATTCTACTGCAACTTTTAGGCATTCCACTTTGCCCTACCAGTGGGACGGCTCGGTGGGGTAAAGTGAAAAGATTTATATTGTCACCCGTTCACTGTTAGATACAAAAGTAAAGCTTCTCGTTAAACTGGCAACATACTGCTATCCAAAGTATGCTTTCTGTGGAATACCACATATTTTTGCTTTAAAGAAACAACGTACTATCGTTACTACGTTTTGACTACGGCGGAGTAATGAAAGAAGGTTTTGACGCTATCAAAGGGACGTCAGATTTTGAACTGTATTGAGTAGCATTTATGCATTATGAGATTTTGAGAGATCACACGTCTTTTTGAAGCCGATGTGGAATGCTGTGGTTCTCAAAAGGAAAAAAAAAAAAAAAAATATTTTGGCATCGCTTGTTTCTTCAGATAGTTTTGATGTTTCTTCGATGTCACACATTTGTGCCACTACTTCTATGCCTTCCAGATAAAAATCTTGAGAACTGGATTATTTATGGATGAATTTGAAATCAACATATAAGTGTAGCCATTAGTGCTGTGCACTCCCTGAGGTATGCGCGGCGAGGTGGGAGGCGAAGAAAAAAGTGCATGGGTTCACATGAGATCGATACATGTCGGACAGATCTTACGATATCAGTTTGCATTTCTAAGGCAACACTTGTGGCGGGATGATGGTCGGAGGCTATCTATCTGTAATATATTATACTTACTTAGTTGATTAAAATGTAACCCAAATATAATCATATTTTATTTAAAATATGCAGGTGATAAATAAGAACTAAACTTATAATTCAAAGCAGGACTTGTTTTATTGAACATTTTTTTATATTTACAAACAATTATATATTCTAACGAAAGTTATTCTGACATAGATTCTGTTTCAACTTCATCTTCCATTTCGTCATCATCTTCATCTTCTACTTCGCCACCGGAACTTGAATCAGAGTCTTGCAAATTTATTATGAATGATTCGATAACATTATCGAATCTACTATCGCGACTCCAGTAATCATTTTCATTTTTCTGGACATGATCGTCGCATCTCTGCCATTTTTCCGCCGTGAATTCCGAAAACAATTAATCCAATTAGATTATCTTTTCGTCTAGTTCTCTAGACGAAAAGATAATCTTATTGGATAAATTGTTGGTTGTTGTTGTTGTTGTTGTTATAGTTTTGGGCTATGTTGTTTTTAATATCAGCCCAGACCAACTCAATTGGATTTTAATCTGGATGGTACGGAGGTAAATGCAGAACAGTGTGTCCACTGGCTTTCAGGAGTTCGTCAATTCTATACACGGATTCTTTTTGTGTATTTTTGATAAGAAGTAGCAGTTGAGCTTTTGTCATGGTTCCTGAAAATTCTACATTATGGCATAGCAACCAGTTCTGCATTTCACTTTTGAGGCTTGATATAGTTGGTTTCTTCTCAACCTGAACGCTGTGGTAAGACACGTTGTCCCTTACAACCACAGAATTCGGCAACAACTTATCTTTTAACTTTTCATCTACCCACTTATAAAAAGTAGGTCCGCTCATATCTCCATGATAGTCACCGGTTCTAGCATCCGATTTGAATATGCAATGCATCATCCACTAAGCCATTTTGACACCCAGCGTGGAGAATTACCAATCGCCGTCCTTTCCCAATATCAGCATGAATTCCGGGTTCTGACGATAATTGCCAACATTTGCTGGCATGGTGACTGGCGTTGATGTATGTTTCATCAAGAAAATATATGTTGCGGTTTTGCGTTCTGTAATTTCTGATTTGTGTAAGATATTTTTTCCGCCACACTGTAATATTAGGCTGCTCTATACGGAGATGTCTCTTTGATTTGCATTTTTTGAAACGGTAGCCCATTTTGTGCAAATGCTGTCTTAAATATTCCCGTCCACAATTCAATATGCCATCCTGTCTCAAACTTGATAGTAACTTACGGACACTTGGTTTTTTATTGTCAACTTCGTAAAACTGATGAATTTTTCTTCTGAAAACTCCAGAGTCAAAATCATCCACAACGTGTTTTTTCTTTAGAACTTTTGGTTTTATTGGCGATTGAATTTTTAATTGGCTTGAATTTTCAATTGATAAGTAACCCGCAGAAATCACATTATGCACGGTTCTTTTGCTGTACCTCGTAGCTTCCGCAACGATTTTGGCAATATTCACATCATTTTTAAATTCAAAGCTTTCTTTGTCTGCTTCTTTTCTTAAAATATTCAGCCACCTTAAAAATGACAGTCTTCATATCACGAGATAACGCACGACCCATCTTTGAATATTTATCTCATGTGCGTCTGACATAGACAGTCCGATACAAATAACACTACTTGCCGCCACGAGCGTTGACGGCGCACTGAGTACTGACAGAGCGCAGCAGCCGATTCTCCCCCCCGTCTTGCCGCGCGCATACCTCAGGGAGTGCACAGCACTAAAGGCGCGTTTCCATTATGCAAGTAATTTGCATACTAGTTGCAAGTTGCATGCAAATTGTTTAATTGGAAACAACAACTTGCAAACAAGTTGCAACTTATATGCAATTAGGTTTAAACTTGTACGCACAATAATCAAGTCGGCACATTTACACGCAAGTTGCAAGCGCATGCGGTCGTGCATAGAGGATTACTTTGTTTATGACTTTATTACTTTGTAAAAATGACTGCTAAATGGGATACGGAGAAAACAATAATGTTTATTGAGGAATATCATAGACATGATTGTCTTTGGGAACCAAAAAACAATCTTTACAAAAATCGAGACGCACGCGAATCAGCATATAGAAAACTAATCGAAGTGATGAACCTTAATGGTATTGTTATGACCGTAAAAGAAGTGAAAAATAAAATACGATCACTGCGTACCACATTTTTTGCTGAATTAGCAAAAATCGAAAAATCCAAAACAACCGGTAGTAGTGGAACAAGTAACATATACACACCAAAATTAATTTTGCTGACGTCAACCGAATTAAGAAGGAATGAAGAAAGCACCACTGTAAGTATCAATTCTTTTTTTTGACGTGACAACGTCTTATAAATTGGTTTGCCGGGTGACACTTCAAGAAACTGCGTTACGCTCCGCTCACGTTATGCGCTCACAATGAGAGCGAGTGAGAGGCACGCGTCCCTTCCACTCGGGTATGGTTAGCCCGCCTAAGAGCGAGAGAGACAGACATAAAAAGTGCAAGTTATTGTATGTATATTTGTATATAAATACGTATGTATGTGTAAAGGTAAAAATAAAATTTTGTTAATATGAAATTTAGTGCGAGATTCTTTGTATAAATTAATGTTTTAAATATAATTCTTTGTATAAATAAATGTTTTAAATTGTTACTATTATTTCATCCTTCTTCCTACTATACGAATGAATATTCACATTAAAATTATTTTACCACTCAAAGTCGTTGTCACGTAAAACTTTCGCCCGTATACCGACTTTACAGGCAACCAATTTTTTTTTGACGTGACAACGTCTTATAAATTGGTTTGCCGGGTGACACTTCAAGAAACTGCGTTACGCTCCGCTCACGTTATGCGCTCACAATGAGAGCGAGTGAGAGGCACGCGTCCCTTCCACTCGGGCATGGTTAGCCCGCCTAAGAGCGAGAGAGACAGACATAAAAAGTGCAAGTTATTGTATGTATATTTGTATATAAATACGTATGTATGTGTAAAGGTAAAAATAAAATTTTGTTAATATGAAATTCAGTGCGAGATTCTTTGTATAAATTAATGTTTTAAATATAATTCTTTGTATAAATAAATGTTTTAAATTGTTACTATTATTTCATCCTTCTTCCTACTATACGAATGAATATTCACATTAAAATTATTTTACCACTCAAAGTCGTTGTCACGTAAAACTTTCGCCCGTATACCGACTTTACAGGCAACCATTTTTTTTTTAAATCATTCTTTCTTGCCATGTTACAGCACCATCTGTAGCAAAGAAGTTAGCAAAGTCATCTCTCATTTCGACCGCTGTTTTGGGACTGCTTGACGGTTGTGCCGGGCGTAATTGCTGAAATGCTCTCATATTCACGTCATTGAACATGCCTTCACTATGTCCTGTTATTGAATTTTCTCGATTAACAAAATTAGGTGTACGTATATGTACTAGAAGTATGTCTCAACCAATTGTGCAGTGCACAGCATGCTTTTATTATTTTATCAACTGTATTCACCTCAACAGCAATAGGTCGCTCAAAAATTCTCCACTTCGATACCAATAAACCAAACGCATTTTCAACCACTCGTCTTGCTCTCGACAGTCGGTAGTTAAATATTTTCTTTTCTTTAGTTAATCCTTGAGTTCGAGGATATGGCTTCATTAAATATTTTTTAAGTGGAAATGCTTCATCTCCTAATACCACTGAATTAGGTGATATATTTGAGCTATCATTTTCTAATATTGACTGAAGAGTTGAATGAGAGAATATTGTTCCGTCTGATGTTTTCCCATAATGTCCAACATTAATGTATCGAAAGTTTAAGTAACTATCGCATAATGCAAACAAGACTATGCTAAAATGTCCTTTATAGTCATAATATAAAGAACCACTCCCATTTGGGCATCTCAAGATGACATGCTTGAGTCAAGAATTGAGAAAAATAAATAAGAGCGTAGAATCGGAAAATGAATTTGATGTTTTTGGTCAAAACGTTAGTCTTCAACTTCAAAAACTGCCATTAGAGTACGCTCTAGAAACTCAAGAACTTATTATGAAAGTTTTAAAAGAGCAGCGAATAAAATCCTTAAAAGAAAAGGCACAACAAGAAGCACTTGTAATTTCTATACCTGATGATATAAATCTTGATTTAGTGGATTACATTGACACCGAGAGTAAGCGTGATGAACCAGGGCCATCGGACAGTAGCAAAGAAGATTTATTAGGTCGTGCTGTTCGCGCTATGGGTTCATTGCAATCTGATGACGATGATTAGGATTTGAGTTTTCGACCCACTAACTTTCGTGATTTCGTGATTCGTGAGTTTAAAGTTGTTTCACAGATTGAAACATGTTGAACATTGATCTTATACATTGTTTTACTTACCTTTATATATTCTTGAAGTGACTCATAAATTGCGTCGCAGACATGGGGCAGGAATTTAGAAATACTACATTTAGGCACACAATACAATTCTTCCAATGTTCCAAGACTAGTACCCGATTAGTTTAAGCGTTTTTTTTTTTTTTTTTTTCTGGGTGGGAAATCATCAAATAACTTCTCCCGCTCTGGGTGGAGCGGGAGGGCGTGTCAGACTTTTACTGACTAAAACCCACCCGTGTTCCCTCAGTTGCCTGTGTGCCAGGGGCGGCGGTATCTCTTTCGAACAACCCGCACCCCTGGCAGGCATCGGCCCTTGCGGGCCCCTCTGTTGCTGCTGACATCTCTTTGAGGCGCGCGTGGAACACAACGCGCCGTCGACCCGGGCTTGGTCCTTACCGGACAGCGAGGTACCCATTACTCGCCGTCCGCAAGCCCGTGCCTACGGTGGCCGGGAATCAGCCTGGGATTCCCGACGCCCAGGGCGTCTCCTGCGAAGGCCACGGCTGTGAGGGCGCATGTACTGCATCTCCCTCACGTGCGCCGCCTCCCTCTTTGCGAGCATAACTGCTTCGCTGAAGGAGGCGACTGCCAGCCATGCCCTCTCGCTCCGTACCATGGCCTGGACCAGGGTCGGACGCGAGAGATCGCCGCCGCCGATCACCTCCACGAGGACACGGCGGTGCTCCGCCCAAGCCGGGCAGACCTCCACCGTATGCTCCACCGTGTCCTCTGGGCGATCTTCGCAATGGAAACACCCGGGCGTTTCCTCCCGCCCTATTCGAAACAGGAACCTCCCGAAACAGCCATGTCCGTTGAGGACCTGTGTCAGGCGGAAGGTGAGGAATTAGTTTAAGCGTCACTTGCAATTTCAATTTTGCAGGCAGAGCGGGTCTAAAAATAGTGTCTTGCTTAGATATTCTGGACGAAATCGTATCCAATAACTTTAAAAATAGTTCTTCGTTCATTCTGAGATGAGTATGGTAAGTTTAGGATCTTCTATAGCCAATTCTGTTAACAGATTATTCGACGTACCGTAAGCATCTCTTCTGTGAATCCATTTTCTAACCCACTGAACTGGTCGACGTCGATGCTTTTTTTTGTTATTTAATACGTGTATAATTATTGCGTATACAACTCTGCATGCAGCGACAAGTACAGCACGTCTTCTACCCATGATAAACACTGTACAACTAGAACTAACTTGTATACCACTAAAATCTTGTATGCAAGCTGCAAGTTGAACAAAATCGTGTTTCCAATTCAAATCACTTGCACACAAGTCTGACGTCATACATGTATGCAAACACTTGCATAATGGAAACGCGCCTTAATGGCCACACTAGTAATCTACGCTAGTAATATATTTATGCTCGTGAGTACTCGTGACTGTACACATCTGAGGTACACATGAGGTAACTTTTGTCACGTCGTAGCTGTCAAAATCTACACACGGCTACACATCAAGCTATATATTTCCAGTTTACGCTGATCTCGCACTGTACAGGATTTCCGTAAGTTGCGAGATCAGCGTAAACTAGAAATTTATAGCCGTGTGGACATAATTATGTGAACGAGATTTTTTTAAGACACTCTGTGTGTGTAGCTAGCGAGTTTTTGGCGGGATCGCGTTGGAACATGTCGCACGAATTTTCATTTTCATGGAATTTAGTGAAATAGCGAATTAAATTGTATAATTTTGATAGTGAATTATTCAATTTAGTTACGTGTGAGTGCACAAGTGTAGTGAAGGTGAAAATAAGTGACTAACGTGGACTTTTCGTGTTCCCCCCAAAAACTCCTATTAGGTTGTTGTAAAGTTACTACCGCTTTACAATAACTTTGATTTGACTTGACTGACTAACGACGACTGTGACTGTTTTGTAACTTCGTGCCCGATATCGGGCCATTTACTTGATCTAAAAGAAAAATTACTTGACACTGGCTAAATGCACAAACCGTGTGAAGCCAAAATGAAAAAAAAAAAAAAAAAAAAACAGTGTGTAGCTAGCATACATCCCTTCTGCATAATCTGTCACATCTGTGAGAACAGAGTGGAGTGAGTGGACTGTCAGACTGTCAGTTTCAAAATGTCACGTTGAACATTTATCATAGATTTTGTTGTTTCTTGTTTCGCTGATTATTTACGAAGTTTTGATTCGTACTAGATATTTAAAAATTTCCAATGAGATACATATGTGTAAAGTTAAAATCCTAAATGATGGGTAACGACAGTTCGCAGTTAAGTGGCCTAGAAATTGAAGAAAAAGCAATAGAGATAACCGATTTTTGGTGCCTCTATCAGGCTACAATAAAAGACAGTTGCAGGTATTTCAGCCTAAAAGGGGATGGCTCAGTTTCTGTTTTTAAGGGAGAAGCTGCGGTTGGTCCGCTTTGGTCAATTTCGACACCACTGGAAAAGTTTTCGAATGTACGTTTTCAAATTGTATAATGAAACTTGTTTCGAGTTTGTGGTTTCAATCATTAATGTTTTTTTATTACTTTTTAGAATCTTCTGAAGTACCGTCATCCCTGCATAGTTCGTTATATTTCTGCTTGGCAACAGCGTTCTACTCTGCATTTAGCCACTGAATTTGTACAGCCATTGTCACATATTCTACAGTCTTTAACACCGCTCCAGATATGCATAGGACTCAACAATATCTTAAGAGCTTTAGTGTTTATTCATGAACAGGTTTGTATTCATTTAAATTTAGTTGGAACTAATTGGTATCTTACCTGTAAATGTTTAGATATTTTTCATTCAGTTACAATTAATTATGCTTATATTTAACACCATCCTTTAACTTGAGTTCTAATTTATTTTTAAACTTTCATTATCCTTCTTGTAGGCTGGTATGTCCCATAATAATGTGAGTGTGTCAGCAATATATGTGACTGGAGATGGACAATGGAAGATGGGAGGACTGCAATACCTGTGCCCCTTTGCAGAGCTGACAGCAGCTTATTTAAGACATGCCAGGATTCACAGGTAGAATTTAAAGTATATTATGCATAATGTTGACTTATTGATCTCATAATAATCTAATTCACTAATCTAATATTGATAGCCTCTGGGTTATCAGTATTAGAAATTAATGATTTGGGAAAATGACTTACCAAGAATTTATAAACTTTGAAGATGTTTTGTTTTTCAATAAATATGTAAACATTACCCCTAACATTTTCATATTTTAGGTATGATAAAGCAGTTGATCCAAATGAAGATTCTTATGAAATTACTACAAAAGTGGATCAATATGCATTTGCTGTATTGGTTGATGATGTTTTCAAAGACTGTAAAGATGGTATAGTACTAAATCCATATTTTTATCATGTTTATTTTGTGCTTGCCATTTTCAATTTATTTGTAATAACAGGCTTTATTTTCAGATGAAGTACCTCATTTGAAAGAATTCAAGAAATATTGTAGAGATTACATGCAGCATCAGAATCCTGCCAAAAGGCCCAACTTATCTGACATATTGCAGCACAATTTTTTCAATCATGAATTTATTTCAATCTACAAATTTCTTAATTTCCTTCCTTTAAATTCAGAAGAGGAAAAGAGCCAGTTTTTTTCTAATATTTTGGACAATCTTAAATGTTATGATGAAGAAACTGTGGCAAAGCAACTAGGAGGTCTTTTGCTATCCAGGCTTACAATGTTAGACCAAACAGCAAGAAGAGATGTCATTCCTTTCATTCTTAAACCAAAAAATGGTAATGATGCTGCTGAGACTAACTATTAAAGGATTAATTAATACAACTCACTATGCACAAATTATGATTATAATCTGCTTTATATTCCAGACCGCTTACCTAATGGAGAAGTACCAGGATTTTTCAGTCTTGGTGTGTTCAAAGAACATATTAAACCCAGACTAATGCAGTTATTTGGAGTGAGAGATAGTCAAATCCGGATGCTACTTTTGAGACACTTTTCCAAGTTTGTTAATGTATTTTCGCATGAAGAGCTCTCTCAACACATCCTTCCAGAGGTTATTTCATCAATTTATTACAATCCAAACATTCCAATAGTACCAAGCATTATAAATACTTGTGAAATATTATATACCAAATGGAACAATGACTGCAAGAATATTTCTCTATTACTAATTATATTTGAATTTTTCTTTTTGCAGTTACTTTTGGGCATCAAGGATATAGATGATAGTTTAGTGGCAGCAACTCTAATATGTTTAAGTGAATTGGTACCAATATTAGGAGCTGGTACTGTCATAGGAGGAAAGAGATCGAAATTTTTCTCAGATGGCAGACCAAATTCAAAAACAAAGCCTTTGTTACTAGCAGCCAGTCCAGTAACTGAAACGCGTGTATATCTACCAAGTAAATCTTTGCGTGATTTGCCATGTTCTGGAGAGTTATACGAAAGTGACGATAGAAATGAGTTAATTTCTTTTGATAAGTCATTAACATTAAATGAAAGACCTTCTCCAGTTGGTGGGGAATCCATAGATGACGAGATTATAGCAACAGAATTACGTACAAAGAAAGGAGACAGTGAAGACGACTGGAGCGACTGGGATAATAATCGCCTTTTAACAACAAAAAGTGGATCTCCAATTTTAGATGAAGATGGTACACATGAAAAGTTAGTTCATATCACGACTGTAGATGAAAAAAGTACTTCTATCTCAAACATAAACACGAAAGTTGTTCCCGAATCAAGAACGACGTTACTGCAAAAAGCTGCAATCGAAGCAAAAAAGAATATATTAGACATTTCTGAGCTAGACATAAAAAATCAAAAATATGATTATAAAAAGAATTCAGAAGAATTCGACTTTTTTGCTGATATGACGCCTGTAATAGAAAAGCCTACCTCTGTAAATATTGCTCAAAATAGCGGTACGGAAAACTTAAGCAGCAAATTAGAATTTGTTCCAGATGAAAATGTCGATGAGAATGAAGCCTGGGGTGAGAGCTGGAATGATTAGTAGAGAACCGAAATATTGCCAAGTTACAATTTATGATACATGATATCTACAAGCAACGAGTGTTTGAGTTCTACATTTTATAAAGAAGATGTACTTGTAAATCAAAATATTTATACGATCATAGTACATTTAGTAGTAGTAGCACGTACAACTACAACCCAGAGTCAAATAGTTCGTAGCAACACAAATTGTATTCATTTTAGCAGGTGATCATTCTGGTTTTAATTATCAGCACTCGATTTTTAACCTTTGTTCTTTAGGTTTACATATTATAATAAAATTTATTTAATTCGTAATGTAGGTATGTCGCACGTATGAAGTTTCACTTTGTCTCGTTTATATTTTATATATACAGGGTGGCAGGGACATCGATGCACAGACTGTTCCAAGGGATTCAGTACACGATTCTAGACGGTGACAGGTGTTGAAATTTTGTGTCTCTACTACCCTGTCTCCAGAAGTAGATGATATTAACGATATACTTTCAGGTTCCAATCTTGCTGACTGAATGGATGGAAGGGAAAAAATACTGAAAATATTATTGATAGACTTATCATGAGATGTCGCGTTTGTGATGATGATGATATAAATAAGGTAGTAAAACTGTTTATTTTGTATGTGCAATTATTTATTTGCTTTGTTCTCTGGCATAGTACTATCGGATCACATGCGGATCTTATTGCATACAATTTTATTAGAATACTTGTGTATCCCAAAATTTTATAATTAAGTACCTGTGACAAGCTAGTGTTATGTAAATTAATAATAATATATCAACAATTTTTGTATACATTATTATGTGTAACATACTGAAACAGAGTGTAATACCTACCTAGATGATAGTAGGTACTTGCGAAGATTTTAAGGAAACAATAAAGTATCAAAACAACATTTGAATAAAATGTGATTCATGCCCTATCATACAATTAATTTTAATTTGTCATTACTAGTCTTCAATCAATAATGCTCGAAGTCTTTAAGTAAAATAAGCACCATCAATTAATGCAGCTCATTCTAGAGACACGCAATGAAATAGAAATAAAATAATATCAGACATAGCCGTTGATATTCTTTTATTTTCAGTTTTCCGCATGGTAACGCTTGCGCAGATATAAAGCCTATCAAACACTAATTGGCTTTCTGCGATTTTCCACTATCGCAACACTTAATTATTGCTACTAAAATCTCAAAAGTACCTACTTTTTTTACGCCAGGTATAATTCATATTTCCATTCAATTTTATCACATGAAGTTAATTATATGATCACACTAATTGGTGTTATAAATATTTTGACTAAATTCCATCATGTTCATCATTGCTATAATAAGCTTCATGTAGGTGAAACTATGTGAAAATCTAACTCACAACCTCACCTTACAAAAAACACTTATTGTATAATATATCTTATCAAACACAGCCCAAACAATGAATTAGATTGCAATACCTATAGATTAATTGGCTTAGCCAAATCAATATTTATCTAAGATTCTACAAACTTGTTTCAATATGATATCACACCCAAACTAAAGGTTTAGGCAAAATCTAAGTTAATTGTCATGTGGCACAATACAATTTATTATGTGATTAATCATAGTGACTGCTTGGCGTAAAATGTGATGCATCGCGTCGATATTCTTGCATGAAATAGGTATTTGCCTACAAACGGGGTGAATAGAGATACAGGGGTAAATATGTTGAAATAATATAGTGTGTTGCCAAAAAGGGCATTTAATCGTTAATTATAATACAGTAAACACATTTTTGGAACGAAGTTCCATATCGCGCGTTGCGAAAGGGGGCTAGATGGAAAAAATGAAGACCAAAAGTTGTAACGACACTTTTTGCTACATTGTTGAAGCCGTGCGGCGTGCGCGTGTTTCTCTGCAGGCAGAGACACAGAGTGCAGTTTATATATATATATATATAATATATATGTGTGTGTGTACAATTTTTTAAATTTTATTACAATTCCTTCACTAATTAATCGAAAGGAACTTCGTTCCATCCGGGTGTCCCTTGACACCTCTCAAGTTTTTTGTCCTTTTTGGCAACTATATTATTTCAGTATTAAAATTTTGTCCTGGTTCACCCCTGCATCCCCAAAAATGTGACATTTTTTTATGAGGATAGGGCAATTTATTAGCGCGTATTCTTGCGGCGGGACTTGTTGTGTTGTGACAAAGACTTATAATTTTTTTCACAAATTGTATAGGCTGATTGAATTCAGAACTAAAAATTATATCTACAATATCAATAACTTGCAATACTTTAGATTAGAACAATATAAAGGGCAAAACAAATCAAACATTTTGGTATCATGTCAGTCAACAAAATGGTGAGTATTACTTAAAACTATGACTAGTAAAGTAATAGGAAATAATCCTCTTAATAACTATATTCAACAACACATTTGACTAAACAACAAAATAAAAAAATGACTAGATAAAATGTTTACAAAAGGAACAAAGTATACATAGAGTTGTATGTAATTAACTTATGGCTTTTTGGAGTAAACTTCTAAAGTGAATGTTTGGCAGTTGTCAAATATCACAACATTTCCACTTTATTAATTAACATGTTTTAACAAATTACAAATACCTCACACTCTAAGAAATGTTCCATTCCCAATCACAAAAAGGCAATAATTTTGTAAAAAAAATCAAATAGCTCTTAGTTATTAAGGTTGAAATTCTAGGAATTACTTTTAAATTAGTTTTATACCAATGGAATGTAAGGTGGGATAGGACAGTGTTTAAATTGCAATTTTCTTTTGCATAACTAGATCTTTGGAACTCTCATGGAAAACATCAATCATTTGTTGACGGGCCATTTCTGATAAAGTTTCAACATCATTGCGTGTCATTCCACTTGTTGGTATGGGAGGCAATGTCGTGATGACCACCTTTCCTGTAATTATTTGGATAAAATATTTAGGTACCATCAAACAGGGTGAATAGGGATGCAGGGGTGAATCTGGGTGAAACATTAAAAGGGATTTTAATATTGAAATTAAATAGTTGTAGCCAAAAAGGGCTCAAATGTATTTACTGCATTAAAATTAACGATTAATTATGTGCCCTTGTTAGCAGCAAACTATAATATTTCAATGTTTTAATCCATTTAAAAGTTTTGTCCCGTTTCATCCCCAAATCCCTATCCACTCCAATTTTAGGTAATTTTAGGTACTAACCAATTTAGTATTTTTTTAGTGTTAGAGATATTGGGGTTTATTTATAAACGTTACTTAAAGTTATGTGATGATTAGCAACACTTTAACCATACATTTTCGATATTTTAACTTTAAACAATGTCCTGTTTAACATACCTGGTTCAAATGTCTTAGTTTCGCTGTCTAGGAAGTAGTATTGACTAAAAACAACTGGCATTATTGGTATCTGAGCATCAATAGCTAAATAAAATGCACCTTTCTTGAAAGATTGAATACTGCCTTTGTTGTATCTTGCCCCCTCAGGAAATATCCAAAGCTTTGTCTAAGAAAAAAGTTCAGAATATTAAGTATTTACAGATTAATTAAAACAATAGTATGATTGAATGGAGAGACACATACTTTTTCTTTAACGACTCTTGCAGTTGCATCCTTCATGAGCTGGCGAGCTTTCTCTGTTCTTAAGCGGTCAATAAATACAAGACCAGACAGCCAGGCGCCAAATCCAAAAGCACCAGTGAACATTAAAGGTCTCTTTGCCACGACAGTGCAACGCTTCATGAGAGGCCACATTTCAAACATACCTAGTATGTAAAAAAGAGAAAGAATTATTAAAGAAAAAAGTAATTTTCGATAGTAATTTAAATATAAGTCAATGATTTTACCTAATATATCTAACGAGCTTTGATGATTAGATATAACAATGTAACATTGCTCTGTATTCCAATGTTCCATGCCCCGCAATTCCCATTCTATACCTACTATTTGTGAGGCATACCGACAAAATCTGGAAGCAACTCTAGAAATAAAACGATTTACATAAATACTACGCATACGTGATATTCGTAAGTAATAGTAATATCGAACACGAAATATTAAATAAATCGATATCTTACATTAGATTTGTTACGTCGCGAGGATAAATCAGCACTACGGGCAAGAGCACAGTACATGTTGTTAACACATAACCGTAGTAGAGCAAAAATTTCAAATAATATCGAAATAGATTACTTTTTTCATACAAAAATGGCAAGGTAAATATAAAACCCGCCAAAAATAATTCAGGATATGAATAGGAGGAAGCCATAGCGAAGAATTTAATTATTTGACATTAGATTTCATAAGTTTACCAGACTAAATAAAAATAATGTAGCATAGACAAAGGTATAAAACACAAAATGTCAAATAATATCGGTCTCTATTGACATATTTATATTTTCCAATGTAAACGTTGGTTCCACGAAAAATATTCATGGATATTTGTGAGTGGAAAATGGTACGCACGGCTACACATCAAGCTATACATTTCCAGTTTACGCTGAACTCGCACTGTACGGAAATCCTACACAATACGAGATCAGCTTATACTGGAAAATATATAGCTTGTTAGCGATGTGCCGTTCCCGGGAATGTTCCCAAAAGATTTTTTCCAGTGCCCGGGAATATTCCCAATTGCTGGGAACGTCTCTGTGAATCCACAGAATTATAATAAAAGTAAAAATATAATTACATACTAAGTTACTGGTAAGATTTAGTAAGTAAGTAGAAGTGACATGTAATAAGTGCTCATTTAGTAACTTGTCGTTCATTGCATTAATTTTAGAAAGAGGTAAATAAAAATTTCGAATGTATGAGACTAGGAGGTTCAGAGATTATTGTCCAATATTTTGAAACCTTATTTTAATAGACTGGTAGAATACTACATTATTCTTGAGTAAAATATGCTACCTACTGGTTTTTACCATAGTAAAATGGTTGTTTTCCCACAGCGAAATGGTTTTGTCTTGGTAATACAATCGTTTTATAAACAAATAAAATATTAGAAAAAAAAAATGGCTGTTATTTTACATAGGGTACAGAATTTAAGTGAATTTACTTATGTTGTTTATTATTTGTCTTTTCCAATTAGGTATAATAGAAACGTTTTACCTACCAATAAAACGCTTATTAATTTACTTACCGTATTCGAAGCTTATTTAATGAGATAGGCTATAGGGTTCCCGCCTTTGCTATTCTTCTCTCTTTTTCCTGTATTGCTATCTCTTTTTAATACGTCACATCCACTTGGCAGTGACAGGGAGGCTTGTGAAGCGAGCCTTGTCATTTCAATTTCATTGAGACTAATTGCCAGGCAGAGTTTGACTATAAGCTTCGAATAAGGTAAGTAAATTAATAAGCGTTTTATTGGTAGGTAAAACGTTTCTATTAATTTGACTTGACCGTTATTCGAAGCTTATTTAATGAGACGTGTTTGTTATCGCCTGGTGGAAGTGACGGAGACGCCGATGTGAGAGTATTTAGTATGATTTTAGCATAGTATGAATGTATAATAGTGAGTATTTTATCTTGCAGATAGGTACCAAATCGGCTATAGGTAATTAATAAGTAAAAGAAGCTAAAATTCATATCACTGATTTATTGAACCAAAAAATAAAATAAAATACACATCTTGGGTTTATAATTATTATAATCAAGAATCAAATATTTAATTAACTGGATTAAATAAAGAGGGCACCGAGAGTCGGTTATCAGCGAAAGGCTTAACCTTGCGTTTATAAAATTTGCAAAAGGTATTTTGCGAACGCCAGTTACCCCTAGCAAGAATCTCATCCAGAGGGTAATTATCGAGCCAATTTTTTGAGGCCACAACTGATCTGATACTCCCAGGAGTTGCCTTAACACCACTCTCCGCTAATAAAGACTTAATCCACCCCGCAATTAGGGTTTTCGATGCAGGCTTTGGTTCGCCTCTGATATTTAATAAACAAATTACTGGATCCTGCAGCACTTCTACGACTCTCAAGAAGCGAAATTGTGTGCTTAACCCAGTAGACCGGGTTTAAGTTTTTGTTATTTTGATTAGAAATTAACTTCCAGCCGGTTTGTCTGTAATTCACAGAATCAGTTTTCGATCCAAACACTGGCCGAAAAATTACAAAATTATTTTGTATAGAATAATTATTAGAATCAACTCTGAGCAAAGTTAAATCATGGATTCGTCTTCCCGAGCATAGGAGTAGAGTAGCAGTATGTCTCTGCACCTGAAAAATATTATTTTCATCAATTCGTTTTCCTTCTAGAAAAACAGCGAGTTCGTCAATATTCCAAACTGGAGCCTTAGCTTGGGTGATCGGTCTATGTAATGCTATAGATTTAAGAACATGTTTTACCAGGACATTCGAACTTAACTGGCCGGATGTTTCTGGGTTGCTAAGGGTAGAAACCACAGGCTTGTGTAACAAAATAGAATTGTATGATAATTTGTTAACTAAATGGAGATCAGACAAAAATCTCGCCAAATCGGTTGCTATTGGAGTCGAGTGATTAACCTGGTGAGCTCCACACCAAGCTAGCCATCTCTTCCAAGCAACGCTATAAACTTTATGAGTAGATGGCCGCCATGACTTCGCAAGAAGTTCTAATTGACTACTATTCCAGGATGTTAGCGTCTCAGACCACCCCCACATTTCCATACTTCCAGAGTCATATCGTGGACGTTCGATGGACGTCCCGTTGTCGTGTCGATCAGGACTTTGTCTGTGTGATATAGAGTGAATGGAGCTGCTAGGGCACGTGATTTGATGTCGGGTCGCCAAAAAACCCGTTCCCATCGTGGAACTACTAGTAGGTACGTTCCCTGTGCTTGATTGAGATAACTCAAGACCTTGGGGATCAGAAAGGGTGGAGGAAACACCCACGCTAGGTTGTAATTCCACATCTGGGAGAACGCGTCGTAAAACAGGGCTTGGTCGTCGTTTTGATCCAAGGACACGCAATTCGTCACTACATGCGCTTGGTTGGACGCAAACAGGTCGATCAGTGGAACCCCCCATTTGGAGAATATTTTGTTCGTGCATTCTGGAGTTAGATGCCACTCTGGACTCGCCCGAAATCTCGACAAATGATCGGCATGGCCGTTGTATATACCGGGTATGTGATAGACATTCATGTGAATGTGGTAGTTCTCTGCGAGTTGGAAAACTTTGTAGGTTAAGTCCAGGAGAGGAGCCGACTTGGTGCCGCCCTCGTGACGGAGATATGCGACTACTGACTTGTTGTCGCTCTGAATCAAAACCGTTTTGTGCCTCAGGAGCTGACAGTGATCTTGCAAAACTCTTAGGATTGCTAACATTTATTTTTGGTTGCAATGGAGATTCGTCTCGGCCTCTGACCAAAGACCCGAGAGTGACAGATTGTCCAGGCGAGCTCCCCATGCGATGTCTGACGCATCCGTAGTCAGGAACTGGGATGGCGGCGGCGTATGTAGGGTCGACGGATATTGACAATTCTGGCGCCACCACGTTAGATTGTCTATAGCAGCCTGAGGTAAGGTGTGTAATGTCCTGCGATCTGACTTCAAGATTTGGTTCAGTAGGTTCAAAAGCGCTCGAAAGTTGAGTCTTCCTTTCGGAACTGCAAAACTGGCAAAATTTAGTAGACCCACGAGACTCTGAAGATCCCTGAGTGTTGTGCGTTGCTTTTGCAGCATCTGGCCTATTTTGTCCAACAGTACAGGAATCTTCTAGTCGGGAAGTCGTTTGCGATTTGACCATGGATCCCAATGAATTCCTAGAAACACTAGTCTTTTCGACGGTGTGATAATCGACTTTTCGTGATTGACTAGCCAGCCCAATATTTGCAAAGTTTCGCGCACAATACTCACATGACTTCGAAGCTTGTTTTCGTCCTGGTGAGCAATCAGGAAATCGTCTAGAAACACTATTATTCTTACACCTCGTTGCCTGAGAGTCTGAGCTATCCAGTTTGTGAGCGTAGCAAAAGTTTTGGGCGCTGTGCTGAGGCCAAAAGGTAGACAAGTCATTTCTAGCAATTCGTTGCGATAAATTAGGCGCAAAAATCTTCTGTGTCTGCGAGCCACAGACAAATGAAAATACGCTTGCGAGAGGTCGATTTTGCACAGCCAATCCTGCGGTTATACAAAGTCGGGGATTCGATTCACATTTATTAGCTTGAATCGATCTGTTACGATGTAAGAATTCAGTGCTTTCAAGTTGAATATTAGTCGAGTCGAGTCGTCGCCGTTTTTATATATATTAATTAAGGTAGGTAGGTCGTGCAGCCAAGTGTCGGTTGGCACGACTGTTGGACCGAGCACGGCGGGAAACAAGACGCCAATGAAATTGAAATGGCAAGGCTCGCTTCACAAGCCTCCCTGCCACTGCCAAGTGGATGTGACGTATTAAAAAGAGATAGCAATACAGGAAAAAGAGAGAAGAATAGCAAAGGCGGGAACCGTACAGCCTATCTCATTAAATAAGCTTCGAATAACGGTCAAGTCAAATTAATAGATTGTTAAAATGTTACCAATGTTGACTAATTACCTGGTTCAAATAGCTAAATATTAGAAAATTGTAATAAAAGTATTATAAAATATCTCCAATGGCTTGTACCATGTCTCCCAAAATATGGAAGACATGATCCCCCCGGATCGAGTCACCCAATTGCATGGATCATGTCTCCCTTATGTCGGGAGACATGGTACAAAACAGTTATTTCCGTTATTTTACAATTATTTTTATTGTACTTATGTATTCTTCCTACTGATGTTAAATAACTTTATTGTCTATTGGTTAGGCCAGACAAAACTTATATTCAGTAAAATATAAAGATTTTATGACCCTATACAAAAGCGACGGATCTTAGGTCCCCAGTTTCCCCTACTCTAACTTCTACTTATGGTAGTGATCATTTTCCAATAGTTATTTCTTATCCCTTTTCCAAACCAAATGCACCACTAAGGAGATCAAACTTAAAATATAAACTTCTTAATAGAAATGATGAAGCCTGGTACAGACGCCAGCACATCAAGCTACCCCAAACTGTCAAATTTTCCCAATTGAACATGAACCTTAGGCATAACTCATAAAGTTGAAAATCTATCAAAGAAATTTGACAGATTGAGGTAGCTTGATGTGCTGGCGTCTGTACAAATTTAAAAACATCGTTGACAGTACCACAGAGTACTTTTTTGTATAGGCCTGTACTTTCAGATGGCAATGAAAATAGTTGTGCTGAACAGCTGAAGCCTTCCATTAATATTATTATACTCTTTGGCTGAAGCTTTAGCACTCTTAATACTAGTAGCGGCAGATGAAGTTTTTCCTGAAAAAAATAACAATATTAGTGCAATTCCCTCGCCTCCGTGGTGGGAGTCAGAGTGCATAGAAATGATTTAAAAACGTAAAGAGGCCGAATACAATTATAACCTTGACATGTCTATTATTAATTTTGATGGAGTTAATAACTTATTTAATAAAAAAAAATTGGTTGCCTGTAAAGTCGGTATACGGGCGAAAGTTTTACGTGACAACGACTTTGAGTGGTAAAATAATTTTAATGTGAATATTCATTCGTATAGTAGGAAGAAGGATGAAATAATAGTATGTAGTCGGGGTGAGTCAGTTTAGAGTAAAAGGGTTTTGTTATTGGCATAAACTTTAATGAAACTCAAAAAAATATAACTAACACATCATTACAACACAAGAGTAGAATTCCAATGCCGCCATACTTATCATCTATCGTTCAACGCAAACTCACTTCTACCAACCTAACATTAGCCAATCAGTAGCCAGTATTCGCGCCGGCTACGCTATTATAGGTCGGCGCGAGGCGCATGCGCGAAGGTGCGTTCCAAAACGCATTATGGTAAATATCGTGCTGGCAACTTGCCTCGACCAATGCGTTCAGGGAGACGTTTAGTTACATCCGCTATACTCTCCCCCTCGGGTTCGTGAAGGCGTCCTCGCTCAGGAACCCGCTCACTGACGGCAGAAACAGGCTGAACATGACGAGGGCGGCCTCGGTTACGCTTCGGCATAACTGGATGAAGAGGCGCATCGTCTCTACTAACAAAAGGCGTAAGTTGGGACGCGTGGAACCTGCCTAGGATCTCGTTGGGTTCACTAACATGCGATACAAGGTAAGTAGTTGGACTAACTTTTTTAACCACTGTATAGGGACCGTCTCTCTTTGGTACAAACTTAGCTGATAATCCTTTAACAGCGTTACTCAAAACATGCGACTTTACCAAAACTTGATCACCAACATCAAATTCCTCGGGTTTACGACCCTTATCTGCGTAATCTTTACGTCTGTCCTGTTCTTTCTCTACTTTATCCCTAATAGAAACTAAAGAATCTACGAACCTCTTAAGGTAGGGCGTTATTTGGGGAACAAAGTTATCTTTTTCCAGGACGGCCTTGATATCGAAATGTGCGTCAACGGGTGAACGGAGCTCTCTTGCTAAGGTGAGAAAAGCCGGAGAAACACCGGTTGTTTGGCATAATGCCGAGTTCATTGCGAACCGAACAGAAGGTAAGTGGTTAGGCCACGAAGAATGTTGTGTGTCCACCAATTGGGCTAGCTGCACCTTAAGATCTCTATTTTTCCGCTCGGCCGGGTTTGCCTCAGGGTGATATAAAGGTAACAAGTCCTGTTTAATTCCCAATATATATGTACATTGTTGCATGACAGAAGATACAAATTGTACGCCATTGTCGGATATTATGCGGCGAGGTAAGCCATATCTTAGAAAATACTCCTCTATCAATGTACAAGCACAGGCTACTGAGGTGGCGTCTACAAGAGCAAAAAGCTCGACCCACCGAGTAGCTGTATCTTCTACAAGCAAAATGTACTTCTCCCCCTTCTCTCCAGGAGGGAGCGGTCCAAACAAGTCGATTGCCAAAACCTCTCCCCTTTGATTTAACACTGGGGTCTGTAAAAGTCCTGAAGGCTTCATGTTTGACGACTTGTAGCGTTGGCACGTCGCGCAAGACTTAATAAAATCGGCGACAAACCGTCTCATGCCAGGGAAGAAAAATCGCTGTGAAAACTTATGCAAGGTCCGATCAATACCTTGATGGCCAGCAATGGGAGCGTCATGGCATTCCCGCAAGACATCAAGACGTAAACTCGCAGGAAGTACGAGCTGTGCTTCCTCAACATCGACATCAGGGTTGTACCTGTAAAGGACTCCTTGCTGCATGAAGTATCCTCGTTCGGACCAGCGTTTTTCTTCTACTGCATCGTTATTTTCGAGACCAGTAATTATTTTTTTTATTTCAAGGTCTTCTAACTGAGCAAGTCGGAGATCAGCAGGACTTCTAGTGGGTAAATCAACGACGACGGAACAAATACCGCACTGATCTTTACAGTTTTCCTTGCAGGCAGGACGACTTAGTGTGTCAGCGACCACGTTGGCCTTGCCCGGAGTGTACTCGAACTGAATATTAAACTCCTGTAACTTCAGTGCCCACCGAACTAATCTACCTGATGGCGACTTCAAGCTCAATAACCATTTAAGAGGTTGGTGGTCGCTACCTACAATAATTTGTTGACCTTCAATATATCCTCTAAATCGATCGACTGACCATACTACCGCAAGAGCTTCCCTCTCGGTAGTGCTGTAATTACGCTCGGCAGGGCTCAGAAGGCGGCTTGCATATTCAATAGGGCGTTCGTCCTTGCCTTCACCCTGTAACAATACTGCACCGAGAGCGTAAATGCTTGCGTCTGTACGTAAGATAAACGGTTTACTATAATCAGCTTGGACAAGTATGGGCGCAGACGTTAAGCGATTTTTAAGCTCCTGAAACGCCTGATTTTGCTCAGGGCCCCATACCCAAGTCTGATTCTTTTTTAACAGGCGAGTAAGGGGTTCAGCTACCTCTGAAAAGTTCAAAATGAACTTTCTGAACCACGAACAGGTCTGAAGAAACGTTCTGAGGTGACGTAGCGAACTAGGTGCTTTCATGTCCGCCACAGCGCGAACTTTGTCATGATCAGGCGAAACCCCATCCTGAGTGATGACATGACCCAAGTATTTCACTTCTTCGCGCGCAAAAACACACTTTTCGCGATTGGCGCGAAGATTGAACATGCGCAACCTCTCAAAAACTGCACGTAAGTCAGCGACGTGTTGATCGAAACCTTCTGATATCACGAGTAAATCATCTTGGTAAGCTAATAAAGTGACATTCTTAAGTGAGGCGCCAGAGCGTAGCTTGTCTATAAGCCGTTGAAAGGTGGACGGAGCGTTTTTCAACCCAAACGGCATCCTTTTAAATCGGTATGTACCAAAAGGAGTCAAAAAGGCCGTTTTATCTCTGTCGCACTCCCTGACTGACACATTCCAAAATCCACTTCTCATATCTAAGGTACTCATGATGCAATTGCGCTTGGTAGACTGCACTAACTCATCTATAAGCGGCATCGGGTATACATCGGTTTTTGTTACCGCGTTAAGTTTGCGATAATCTACACAGAAACGAATTTGGCCGTTCTTTTTAGGCACTAACAATGCTGGAGAGCCCCATGCCGATTCACACTCTTCTATGATGTCGTCAGCTAACATCTTTTCTATTTCCACCTGCATAATCTTTTTTTTTGCAGGAGTGAGCCTATACGGAGGAACCGCGATAGGTGCGTGATCGTCGGTGTCAATGACATGTTCTGCGAAGGTCGTCGGTTCACCTTTTAACTCAAATACGTCCTTATTTTCAGAAAGGAATTGAGCAAGAACGTGACGCTGCTCATCGCTAAGATGTGACGCTTCCCCATCCCTAAGTATACTATTAATAGGCACACTCTCAACGTGGTGTGCTTTTTCAAAGAGAAGATCGAACTGCTCAACACTGTCAGCAAAGTGCCATTTGGCATTACCGAAATCAACACTAATATTAAACTGTATTAAAAAATCTATACCTAAAAGGCTTTCATTATTGTCCGAATCAGGAAAAATTAAAAAATTTACG
This sequence comes from Polymixis lichenea, assembly GCA_949091785.1. NCBI lineage: Eukaryota > Metazoa > Arthropoda > Insecta > Lepidoptera > Noctuidae > Polymixis > Polymixis lichenea. The sequence continues at coordinate 18,820,585 of OX420933.1, read as the reverse complement.
AGCCTGGTTCTACCTTCAAGAGTCACATTAACCTCGGTAGTAAGTACATTCATTAACTTACTGCTACCATCTGCTAGTTTTACATTTTCCCTACGAGAGGACATAGGATGATCTTTGGCCTTCAGGAGAGCGTATAGCGTATGGCCAGCAACGCAGCTTTTAGCTGCCGAATCTGCCAAAGCAGTACCGTTTTCACCTAAAATACTAATCTTTAGAACGGGCCGAAGATAAGATCGAACATTACTACGATTACCGAAAGAAGTTTGCGAATCACTGGTAATTCCGCACAAATGTTGACAACCGTTAGCGTTTTTAAGATCGATTACATTTTTAGAAACAAATTGAGAACCCCCTGTGTCCTCGGCAAAATGTTCACAATTACTTGCAATATCAGAAATATATTGAGCGTCTCTGGTAATGTTACAAAATGGCTTATAATCACTGGAAACAGGAATAAAATCGCGAGCGCAAGATTTTGATCCGACGGAATTACCAGAAAAAGATTGACAACCATTAAACATTACCGACCGCGACGTACTATTGTTAACCTGTAACGGTGACGCGTACTCCCCCTGATCGCAAGTACTAGTAGTACAAACACACACTTTTGGATTACTACATAAACATACGATAGGTTTCTTAATAATATTATGATCAAAACACGAACAACGATTATTAACACCAACATAACTAATATCGAAATTATCATTTAAAGACACAGAAAGAGGATTATCGTTATCAGAGACGCAAGAAATCCTTTGTGATCTAAAATTATTATTCTTAAAACTACTACACGGTAAAACACAATTTTTACAAGAAACTTCAACATTTAAAAATTTAGGTACACTATTATTGGAACAGTTAGTACCTACAACGACAGCATTAGAATTAGGAACACAAGTAACACAACTATATTTAATAACAGAATCCCCTGCGAGATGCGCAGGGTTACCTCTAGTTTCGTGATAAGACTTGCACTGGTCGACGCTAGGGAGCGCGGTCGCGCTCGCACCGGCAAACATCACGCTACCTCGCGGCGGCGGCGGCGGCGGGGTGGGCGCTTGCGGTGGCGGCGCGTTCACGTATCGTTTGTCACCATGCACGTGCACAGGGCGCGTGCGATGCGACACGGTGCGACCAGTCGGCACACGAGATTCACGCGCCGAAGACAACGAGTAGAATGATGAATGTTCCTTATTTTTCACATTATTACCGTTACACTTTGAGCACTTCGACTTAATGACATTCGCGGCACCACAACCGTAACATTTTATGTCTTTCACGTCCTGATTCTTTAAGTTATTTTTGTTACTCTTCACTAATTTTTCGCACATATCTTTTGTGTGACCATTACGTTTGCAGTAAACACAAAACGACTTCACATTCCCTGCCTTTTTCGTTGAGTCACCCGTGTGACTACCGACGGTGGCAGAGGAGGAGCGGGGAGCAGAACTCGAAGAGGCAGTACGCGCAGGCTCGACGGCGGTGGCGCGTGATCCTACTTCGCGATCAGGCGACGACATTTGCGATAGGCGGTCATGTTGTGACTCGTTTAGCGAGTCTTCTACAGCTCGCGCCTTTTTCAGCAACTCGTCGAATGTTGAAACTGCAGCTCTGTCGATACGCTTGCGGATGCGGCGGTCCAGCAATCCAAAGGTCATATCTAACTCGACACGTTCGCATAAGTCTTCATGTGGAAGCTTGGCAAACAAGGCTCGGACTTTAGCAATGAATAAATCCGTATTTTCTTTGCCTTGTACTAGGGAGAACAACTCTAGGTATATCCGAAAAGGCGGGCGACGATCACCATATGCACTTTGGAGTCTAGTTATAGCTTCATCCCATGTCTTTGTAGTGCCCTTGACGCCCTGCCACCATGTTCCTGCTGAAGAAGTGAGCAGCATCGACATACCTAAGAGAGCGTTCGCGTCGCTTATGTTTAGGCATGACTTGTAAACTTCGATGGCATCGATAAAGTTTTCCACGGATTCCTCAGGATTACCGCTGAACTTGGATGAGCATTTCGAAAAGTTTGCTGTTGACTTCACAAGAGCCTCGGCGGCGTCCGATGGTCGCGGCGTCGACGAACGGAATTCGTGAAGGACTTGATTGAAAAATTCTGCTTGCGACTGGTTGATAGATGTTAACAAGGTCGCAAGGAAGTCTTGTGTCATAGTTATATTATTGGAACGCTCAGATTCTTCCGAATTTGATTCCTTGCGAGTCCGCGGCATTTTGCAAAACACAAGTACCTACGTAAAGTTTTCACTTGACGAACTTTTTGCAAAACTAACGAGAAAGTTTGATCCACATAACAAAAACCACTGAAACACACGTTGGGTGCCAAGATGTAGTCGGGGTGAGTCAGTTTAGAGTAAAAGGGTTTTGTTATTGGCATAAACTTTAATGAAACTCAAAAAAATATAACTAACACATCATTACAACACAAGAGTAGAATTCCAATGCCGCCATACTTATCATCTATCGTTCAACGCAAACTCACTTCTACCAACCTAACATTAGCCAATCAGTAGCCAGTATTCGCGCCGGCTACGCTATTATAGGTCGGCGCGAGGCGCATGCGCGAAGGTGCGTTCCAAAACGCATTATGGTAAATATCGTGCTGGCAACTTGCCTCGACCAATGCGTTCAGGGAGACGTTTAGTTACATCCGCTATAAGTAACAATTTAAAACATTTATTTATACAAAGAATTATATTTAAAACATTAATTTATACAAAGAATCTCGCACTGAATTTCATATTAACAAAATTTTATTTTTACCTTTACACATACATACGTATTTATATACAAATATACATACAATAACTTGCACTTTTTATGTCTGTCTCTCTCGCTCTTAGGCGGGCTAACCATGCCCGAGTGGAAGGGACGCGTGCCTCTCACTCGCTCTCATTGTGAGCGCATAACGTGAGCGGAGCGTAACGCAGTTTCTTGAAGTGTCACCCGGCAAACCAATTTATAAGACGTTGTCACGTCAAAACTTGTAAACTAACTAACTAAACTGAACTGTAAACTAACCTAATTCTGGGATTATTCTGAACCTGACCCGAAATTCTAACCCGGTAGCGGGTTAGGTTAAAAACTTGAAAAAAAAATATTCCGAACGTAGGTAACCCTCATCCTAACCTGACCCGACGTTTCATTCCTATCATAGCCGGAATTGCGCTACAGATAAAAAGTACCTATGTGTCAAATCAGTTAATATTTACCTACTTTATTAAGTAATCAAAATATCACAAGGGAAAAACTATCTATAGCGCAATTCGGGTTATGATAGGAACGATCAAACGGGTTAGGATATCGGGTGGTTCGGAATAATCGTAATTGTCACAAATACGCACAAATGAACAGGTTCTCGTGTATTTTTATTCTACAGGCGCACCTACAATGGTTTTAGAGATAAGTAGGTACCGTAAAACGGGGTGAATAGATAGGTCTTCGAACTTTGGTAACGATTTTCGTAATGTTGCAGAATTGATACCCTTTTTTCTAAGCATGTATTTATTGAGTCTTAGGCCAAACTATTGAAATATATTTGTTTCTATTCGGATATGTTTGTAGTTAATTAAAAAAAACACAAAATATACGTGATTTCTATTTACTTCCCATCAGGGGACAATAGACACACCTGAGGGGTGATTAGAAAAATATCGTAGGGCTGCCTCTTTGTAGTTTCCCTGAATATTTTTTAAGATAAAGGCAAGCAAATAAAACTCGAGAAGGTATCTTTAAAAAATCATATTTAGTTTAAAGTAAAGTTACATAATTTCAAATATAAATGATTAATGACAAAAATCAATAAAAATGAACAAATTTAGAGTGTAACTCGAAAACAAAAGTAAAAAAAAAATGCACTTGACTTTAAAATAATATTCTTTATATCAAATCAATCAGGATTTTTAATCAATATCAATCAAAATCAGTAGTTATTAATAATAATTACCTATAATCAACATATTCTAAACAAACGTAAATTTCAAACTCGAATTAAAACAAAAAAAAATGCACTTTGCCTCTAAAATAATATTCTATTTTATGTCGTTCCCATATTCTTATAAAATTAATAAAGATCAATAATCAACAATCAAAATCAATCATTATTAAAAATGAACATAGCAACATCATCTAAACAAACTTAAATAACAAACTCGAAAACAAAATTAAAAATTGCACTTTGACATAAAAAAATTATAAAGAATTTTAAAAACGCTATAATGTAACTAAAAGTGAAATTAGAACTATAGATAACCACTTCCACAGGTGCTTTAAACTTTGTGGCAGCCCTGACATAATCATAGCTAATCACCCCTCTTTCGTATCTAATCACCCCTTTGCTGTGTCTATTAACCATATTCGCGTGCCCATTAACCCCTCAGGCGTGTCTATTCACCCCGTTCGTGTGTCTAATCACCTCGAAAAATTAAAGAAAACAAGGCCTATGAAATAAGATCAATTTTATATAATAATACAATTATTCATATCTCAATAGTTACAGCACAATATATTTATAATAACACTGACCGTAGTTTGAAGATAATTTTAAACTAATATGACCACTATTCACCGAATTACGAAGGTTCAAACTCACGCGTACTTAACGACTTGTTTTGTTGTCAACTTTGACATTCAGTTTTGACGTTTTTAGCAATGTTGCCACAAATAAAACGTTGCCAGGCTAAGAAAAATAATACCAACAAATTATTTAAGTTGCGGGTTTTTTACTCGGGTCACCGAGTTTGCCATAAAAAACGTTTGAAATTATCCCAAGATTTTCTCTATTCCCCCCGTTTTACGGTACACGATTTTGCAAAACTACTCCAGCGGGAAGTGAAAGAACTCGAAAACCTGAAGACGCACAAATTATTTTTCGGCGCACATTTTTGCACAAATATGTATAAGCTGTCTGCCTATGCACAATATTTCTCTCCGATCATTCGTTTAGAAATTATCCTGCTGGAACAACGTTACTCCCGCGGGAACCGTTTTTTCTAAAACCACAAAGCGCACATTTACAGGACGCACTTATTATACGTTCCATTCAAATCACTCTTAGGAGTCAGTTGTATATAATAATGTACTCTGTGAGTCAGTTTCCCGCTGGATTAACACACACACACGGCTACACATTTCCAGTATAAGCTGATCTGGCATTTTATAGGATTTCCGTACAGTGCGAGATCAGCGTAAACTGGAAATGTATAGCTTGATGTGTAGCCGTACGTACACATAACTTAGACATGGAAATAACTATACTGTAATTCTGGCATCATTCCCTCCTACAATCTTACGTTTTTTTGAGCAAGAAATGACTAGTCGCTTTCTCGTGCGGCTGCAAGCCAGGGTGTAGGACCATACATTAGACCCAAGATCGAAACCCCGAATTAACTCACGCTTATCGATGTTTTTTAACCGACTTCCAAAAGGAGGAGGTTCTCAATTCGTCGGAACCTTTTTTTTATTTTTTTATTTTTTTTTATGTATGTTCCCCGATTACTCGAAGATGGCTGGACCGATTTGGATAATTTTTTTTTTGTTTGAGAGGGTATACTTCCCAGGTGGTCCCATGATCATCAAGTCAGGATCTGATGATGGGATCCTGGAGAAATAGAGAGAACTCTTCAAATTTTATAGGCACACTTGAAGCAATTTGTGTAGTTTTTGGAAGAGTACTTTCTCGGAGTGGTTCCATTTCAATTTGGTGAAGACCTGATGAAGAATTTCGGAGATAGGCAATGGAACTCCTCAATAAATGATAGCAAATGGACAGGGATTGCTGAATTCTCATGTGTGTCAATTGTTTACGCCAGTTAATAACATAACATCACGCCGGTACGCTGTGAAGGGGTAAGCACATGTGAACCACTAAAAAGTGAAAAATAAAAAACTTTTTTCAAAAAAGTAAACAACCGACTTCCAAAAAAACACTAAAAAGTGAAAAATAACTTTAATTTCGGAAGGCGGTGACAAAAAATTAAAATACATATCCAAAGTCACCGACTTCCGAAATTAAAGTTATTTTTCACTTTTTAGTGTTTTTTTGGAAGTCGGTTGTTTACTTTTTTGAAAAAAGTTTTTTATTCAATTTATTGGCTCGCGGACGTCATCGTTCAAAATATGTTTATTTCGAAATATAAAGAACTTGGGTAGATGAGTGGAACGTCTCAAAAGGTTAGAAATAAAAATACAATATCTAAAGTGCACAGGCATATATTGTTTTATAAGGCCTAAGCCTCTTGTTGAGCCTGAAGCCTCTTGATGTAAGATGCCTTCTTCTGCTTGATCCTGTTCTTCCTCTCGGCCAGGGTCAGCTTGCGCTTGTTCCAGCGCTTCTGCTTGCTGCCAGGTTCCTTCTTTTTGGCTTCCTTCTTGGTGTGGGACGGGTCTGCGCGGATCAATTCATGTGCTTTCTTGTAACTGGCTTCAATCTGAAAAGGTCAACACAAAGATCAATATTTATTTAACTTAGTTTCATACTGCAGTAGTTCTGTCGTCAAAGTTAAATGTAAAGGTTTTTAATGTAAAATATTTAACATTAAAAAACTGTAGCAATATTTAGTACTTAGAATGGTGTTACATTTTAAGTGTGGAAAAACATAGCATTCATGTTGTCCAATTTCGACACTGCCCAAGTATTTATACAAGAACAGTAATTTGGTTGGACGTCACATAATTTAATAAAGCTTTATAGTGAAATATACTTACAGAATCAGCATTTACACCAAGTTTGATGTATTTGCCAAACTGTCGCTTGAAGGAGTCTTCATCGTCTGCTTCAAGACTGCGCATGTATTCAGCCACGTGTAGACCAAAGATGTGTGCTCTGTAAGACATTATTTATAATGTGATTTCTAAGGCATATAAATGTGTCTGCTTGACATACACTTTTAACATGTACTGTGCATTGTTTTCATTCTAATATCTTCACTGAATAGTGACATGATCTTTTGTTTTTAAAACCGGTTTCTAAAAGTTTGAAATAAACTTTTTATCACAACCAATAGTCTCAACATTTTACTGTTGCTCCAATAACGCTGTCCAAACAATAGATAAACCATAATTCAGAGGATGAATGGAGCAAAAATGTACATAAAAATTTGATTCGTTGTTAAAATAAATAAACAAGAGGCTCACCTGTGAACTTCAGCATTGAATTTTTTTGCTTCTGCGTCATATCCTGGGAACCTCTTGATGGAGTGAGGAACATTTAGGCCACCATCAACTGCACCTTTCATGGCTCCGAACACGCGAGCCCCAGTGGTGGTGCGTGCCAGACCGACATCAAGGTAACATCTATGATGAATACAAGTACATAATTATTTTAAAAGCTGTTATAAAAATAAATCTTGTGTAATTAGAGAAAAAAGGTCAGAGAATTACGAAACAACATTCTTTTATAGCATTGTACGTGCTTTCAGACCGCCCGTAATGACTTCATCATAAAAACATTATACATAATAATTGTTTGATAACACGAGTAGTAGAACGTTATAATGCCATGAAATAAATTAATTACCTGAAAGCACCTGGGCCATTGTCTACTGGTTCTACATTGTATTCATCACCAGTAACCTCAGTCGCGCCACTGTATAAGGAGTCGAGGCCAAGCCTCTGGAGCAGTCTTCTTGCAAGCAGCAACCCAGTACTGTAGGCAGCAGCATAGTTTGTCAAACCAACCTAAAAATAAACTATTCATATTATATTCATCAAATTTTAAAAGGTTTCAGTATCCATTAATTATTAGAATGGATCAGTATTGAACCTTATAACAACAGGGTTGTATGAGTTTGTACGTCTCTTCAGACCGCCCGTTCAAAATCATCATTGAAATCCTAATTCACTTCAGTAATCAAACTAATGCAGCTGTCAGTTATTGAACAGGACTGCTATGTATCTCGTCTTGGGTACATAAGATATTGCAATTAGAGGGTACCACTTTGCTCTATTTATCTAATACAATCATGGTAAATAGATTACTAACCTTGACGCCGTAGCGTGGCAGTTCGTGAGAGTAGGCGGCACACACAATGTGGTCACCTTCAATACGAGAGTAAGCCACCTGGCAAGTCACATCCTTGTTGGACAGACGGACGATCAGGCGGTACTTGGGGGTGTTGTATTTGTTCTTGTCCTGTTAAAAACATGACTAAAATTAGAACTTAGGCAAACAAAACTAACCTACAATAAATTTAAAAACAACAACTTACTTGAACAACGAGGCGTTTACGGGCATAGTAGTCGGTCTTTCCCTCACGACGCCTCTTGAATTTAACTTGGTATCTCTTGAAGTATTGTTTGTTCTTTACAACTTTCACGAACGCCTAAAACATAGCTTAGATCAATCAAGTGAGCCTAACAAACAAACATTGGTGTTTGACTATTTTAAGTTATCAGAGACACTTTATAATCAATTGTGCTGCAGTCTAAAACGAAACCAATGTTGTAGTACACATAAAACATGGTACTACACATCAATCTTGCTTCTTCTGCAGCATCAGATGACGCGCATGTGTCGGTGGATCATCATTTAGGTTAGGAATCGAAAAACTATATCTAGCATATTGTAACGCATTTCAAAAACTTCTTAAGGAATAAAGACGAATTTAAGAGTTAAACGGTGGTGTTGATACATAATCAGCGACATAATATTAAGTTATTGACAAAACTAACAAGTAGCGTAAACTTTATTGTGTCATGGCGCAGAGTTATCAATCCTTATTTTCACAATCACAACTCGAAATTACATTAGCGTTTCATAATGTACACAAGATTTAACCACACTAAGAACTATTGAACATATTTTAGCACCATTGCTCACCATTTTTATTTGTTCCTAAATCTATTTAGGAATCGGGCGTCCGAGAAAGAACACCACCGGAAAAAGAAACTTTTTTAAAAGATGACATCTGACATTTCATTGGATGTTGCCAGCTCTTGTAATTAAAGAACAAACTAAAACTGTGACATAGAAAATGGAGCGGAGTGGCTCCAGCGCTGGAGCACTTTTTATCCTACACTAATAAATTATAAATTAAATGATGGACTGATCAATCCTATAATTTTATTTTATCGCAGTATATTGCTAACAAATCAAACGCAAAACTTACAGCAGTTCAAACAATCAAATTATTACTTTAGAGCTACGATAAAAAAATGCTTTCAGGATCACCTCCTTATGAGGGAAGTCCTAAACATTTCATAGTACTTATTATTCATTTTCTGATAGGTTAGAAAGTACTGCAACACTAGGCCCAAAAAGCTTAAAGATAGGTTCTTAACTGGGCCGAGACCCTCAGGGTCCATACAAACTGCCTCTTTTTATTTTTCGGTAAAAAAATTAAAAAATCGGCTTTGTAAGCATTGTATGTATGTACGCACGGCTACACATCAAGCTTAGTGATATGCCGTGGGAATATTCCCGTTCCCAGTAACTTCCCAACAGGAATGTTCCCAAGTATGTTCCCATGTGCCCGGGCACATTCCCAGTTAGTGGGAACACTAACACATGAGTTAAAGATTTTTTCTTTTTTGAACTTTTTAGATTAGGTTTCTTATCACATGTTTCGAAGTTAAGAAAGAATTAAGTTAACATCACAAGTTAAGAAAGGCACAATTTTAAATATTTTTGACTTATTTTATTACAGCGTATAAGTCATAATCAAAATCTGTTTAAGCTAGCTGTTATGCGTGACTTTATTAAACTTCACCGTGGATACTTATGATGGACTTACGGAATTCACTCATAATGACTGATGCAAGGAGTGGAGTGCCTTACAATCTTCAGCCAGGTTCCCTTTATATTCTCACTAGCTTTTGTCAGCGGCTTCGCCCGTGTGGAGGTCGGTGTATTATACATATGAACCTGCCTCTTGAATCACTCTATCTATTAAAAAAACCCGCATCAAAATCCGTTGCGTAGTTTTAAAGATTTAAGCATACATAGGGATATAGGGACAGAGAAAGCGACTTTGTTTTATACTATGAAGTGATAGTGATGCTGATTATATATAATCCTTATTTTTTATATTTGAAACACGTGAACTCATATATAGGTGTTCTATTAAGTTCATTTTGCGTGGATACCCTCGCATTGTGGCACTTTAGATAATGAGAGAGCTGACCAGTTAGCTAGTGATGCCGTATTGTGTGGAGACAGCTCAGCCCAAGGTTTATTTACAGGAATTCTGAGGTCAGTTTTGGTCCGGGTAATCAGTGAAAGGGAAATTGTATCGTACTATTCAGCCATCCATTTTTGTTAAACCTTGGTTTAGCAAGTACAAGCTAAGCAAAAAGATTACAACAATATTCATACGTATGCGATTGGGTCACGTGTGCATTCCTGCGTGTGGCGCTGAAGTGGGAGATCTGAACCACCTTATTTTTTCCTGCCCCCTTTATAACCACTCCTTTTCCGGTCTTATTTCCCTCCGAGTCCCTGTACCCACTTCTATATCATGCATTTTATTTAATTTTAATGTAGATATTTATAAAACCATAGCTCTTTTCCTTGTAAATAATGATATAACTATTTAAACTGTACATAAATACTTACATAATTTACCATGTAGTTCTTAGTTTACGCACCGAGTCGGCGTTTTTGTTGGGCCACCTGGTGGCATTAAATGGAGTTTTTATTATATTTCCCTACTGATAACTTAATATAATTTATTATTTTTATGTAAAAACAACTAATCTCCTTTCCATTTCCAAATTTTCCGTTGTAAAATTTTATCATTTCGCGAGTACTTGATTGTTATGTTTTGTTATCAAATAAAATATTGTTGGTGGCAATATGCACGATTAGTGCAACGCCAGAAAAAAATAAAAAAAAATAAATGAAGTTGTAAACAAACCATTAACCTAATAATGAAAAAAATTTACTTAGAGTGTTTTAAAAAAATACATACATTGTTTTGGCGCGTTAAATATTATGATGGAATTTATTGCGAGTATTCTTTTTGCGCTTTAATGCCATTATCATTCCCACAGTCAGTCTCAAGTCTTACAGGGCACACTGGCACAGAGTACTTTTATTATTCCAAACATTGGTGTTGGGGACTTGGGGGTAAACCAACGGAACAAATAATTAAGCGGCGTTAATCAAGTACACATATTATTCTACCGTAAAGTACCTGTTGATATAAACATGCAAGGATTGTGTAGAATTTGTTTGCAGAATGCTAAAGAAAGTATTAGTCTGTTCTCTGAGAGTGAAGATGCTCTCGAGGTTCTAAATAGAATATATCTTTGTTTTCAAGTTACTCTATCTCATGATAAATTCATGCCCTTTCAAATGTGTGGTGAGTGCTTACAAGAATTAAACAGTGCTAACAGCTTTAGACTCAAATGCATTACACTCAATGAACGAATAAAACTATATTACAAAGAACATTTACACGGGACTACTTTTAAGGTTGAGAATGACTTATCTAACAATGTGCTAACAAACGATGAAAACACTGACGCAGGCCCATTTCAGAGTGATTTTTCAGAATTTGATGACCTCTATACCAAAGCCATGGAAAAAGCAGAAACTAATGAAAGTGAAGTAATAAATGCAAAGAATAGTTTTAAATGCAATATTTGTAACAAAGTTTTAAAGACAAAGGTAACACTCTTGAAACATTACGAATCTATGCATGAAAAAAGAAAACATATTGGTGAAGTGTCAGGATTTGGTGCAGCCAGAAGATACCACTGCACATCATGCTCCTACTCTACACCACACAGCCAGACCTTAGTCGGTCACATGAGAACTCACAATGGGGAGAGACCATACAGCTGTGAATGTGGTAAAAGTTTTACGCAGTCATCAAGCCTTGCAGCCCATTATAAAACACACAGTACAACCACATATTTCACTTGCAGTTTATGTGGAAAGCAGTTCAAACACGCTTTTACAATGAAAAAGCATATGCGTGTCCATGAGAATGCTAGCTTCTCGTGCAGTATTTGCATTAAATCATTAAAATCAAAGGAATCACTTAAGGCTCATATGCAAAGACATTACAAAATATATAATTATAACTGTGAAGATTGTGGAGACACATTTGTAACATCTGCAGAACTACATAATCACAGAAAAAAACATAGTTTGGAAAAGAAATTACAATGTCATTTGTGTGGATACAAAACACATACAAAGAAAAATCTAATTATTCATTTAAAAAGGTATTTATGGGTTATAATACTCTAATTATATGCAAGCAGTCTGAATTATGATCAACAATAGGATATTTTAATACCTTTATGAAATTACAAAAATCAAATTATTATATCTTACACTTATTTTGTTTCAGACATACTGGCAATAGAACTTTTAAATGTGACTTATGCCATGTAGGCTTCTATACACAAAGCAGCCTTCGGCGCCATTTGCGAGTACACACTGGCGACAAACCATACTCATGTCCAACTTGCGGGCAAAAATTCAGTTACAGTCCAAGTTTAAATAAACACATGAAAACTATTCATGGAGTGGACTACAAATGGGCAGACTGGAAGGGAACTTTAGTGAAACTTGTTGAAAAGACTGATGGAAATGTACCTAGCTTCTCAAAGTAACGTTTAAGTCAAATAAAACACCAATGAAATATAGAATTGTTTTTTATTGATGCCAAAGCACACATACAACCCTATGATACTATCCCTACATACCTAAATTCCAAACAACACTGTTTTGACGTCTAGTGGTAAAAATATTAGTGTTAAACAGAGTCAAATAATTTAGGTCTTACATTATATAATATTATATTGATTTAATGTTCATTGCCATAAAATATGTAAAAATTAACGGCAACCAGGAATTCAGGCAAGTTATAAGATTCAATTAGGCTGTTATTTTGCCTGATAGGCATACAAATGTTGCATCCTGGTCTGCCTCTGAAGTTTACTTGAATTGAACTATTATATAAAAGTCAGTTTAATGCTTAACTATAAGTAATTTATAACTATCAATATGCTTAATCACTAGTAAGAAGTTACCAAATGAATGCAACTTGGAATACCACCCTAATTTCCTATAAACATGAAATATTTTTCGTCATAAAAAAAGCTGAAGTAATGTATAAATAAGTGCAGTAAACACTCAATTAGTTTTACTAATATAAATTGTAATATATTTATTGAATAATTGTCAAAATTGAGATAATTAAAATTGAATTTTGTCTTAATAAGGCTAGTTTGTTAATACTTGTCTATGGACTTAAAAACGCTTATTTTTTAAAGATTTCTTAGTAATAGGGTGATACACTGAGTTTAATCCTCTTCATAATCTTCATCGTCAGAGATATACTTTCGCTGTTTCCGCTTTCTGGATGGTGTGCTCTTGCTCTTACCCTTCAACTTGATCTTCATTTTGACGGATCGGTTAGATTCGCCATCCGAATCATCCTCATCTGGTGACAGAATTGTACTTTAATAAACATACTTGTGCTGATCTCACACAATTGGGGAAAATAGAAGGCTGATATAAAATAATTTACTATTATGGGTACAGTAAGTTGCACGTCAGTGGTAATACTTTGACGTTGAACTGTTCAGAGGACCTAGTGTGATTTTCATTTAACCATCTACACCGAACGCAGTGAGCGCATTTGGCGCTCCGATTGGTCCGTCATCAATCCAGGGCCAATCGGAACGCCGAACGCGCTCACTGCGTTTGGTGTAGATGGTTATATGAAACTCACACTAGGTACTCTACTTTCTTACTTTTATCAAAAGCGAATATAAGAAAAGTTTCTCACAAGTCATAGGTCTGACTGACCTTTGTCATTATCTTCGGAATCGTCTGAGTTCTGTCCGCTCTCGTAGCGACGTCGCACTTCAATGAACACATTGCGCAGGCGCACAGAGTCCTCGTATATAAGCGACTGCTCTTCGTTGTACGTCTGAGCGTTGGCACATAACGTGAAGAAATCACGTTCGAGGTCTGATATGTCGGTATACTGTAGGAAATGACAAGAATATTCTGATAAAATAAATTTATTATTGGTATCATATAAAGCCTATATTCACTTTATACGATAAAGTAACACAGCATCATTCATTCTTCTTCACAAGTTCTATTTACCTTGCCATCTTCAATTCTGTTTATTATTTTCTTAATATCCAAGGGTTTCTTAATAACGTCATAATAATCTGGCAACTCGCGGCGTGACGGGAGTTTCATAAAGGGCTCAGATAGCACACGCCCAGCCCTGAAACATCTTATTATTTAGTATGTTGTAAACACTAGGTATTGAATCTTAAAGAATATTAGTGCCAAATAAGGATAGCGTTTTTCATCAGACACTTTGTAATTTACTTACTCATCTGAATAATCAATAACTTTCTTCATAATATTCTTCCATCGCTTCTTCTGTTGATTGATTTCTGTTTTACTCTTTTTCTTAGATGAACTTGGTGCTTCTTCTTCATCAGATTCTTCTTGGCGGCTGTAAAATTATGTTCGATTAATAAATCTTTCATTAACTCATCAACACATTTAACTGGGCTCGCATTGATTGAACTAACATATTGGAAAAACCAATAATTCTTAACTAGGCTTCCAGCTGTTTTGGCACAAAACAAGATATATAAAAGTGGTCCACATAGTTCAATTCGTGTATCTTACCGGCGCTTGCGTCCTTTCTTGCGTTTCTTGTCGAGCACCTCATCATCATCGTCTTCCTCTTCCTCCTCCTCAAACTCCTCGTCGATGGCTTTCAGCCACTCCTTCTCCGTGAGCGAGTCTGTGTAGTCAACCTCTTTGCGTTGGCGCGACCCGCGCCCTAGAGTCTCGTCCTCATCTAGGTAGTTCCAGCCTTGACCCTAAATTTGAATACTTTGTTTTAGCATTGCACTGTATAAGTAGTAGTCGGTGGGGACTAGGGCTTGCATTCCAATAACAAACATTTTCGAATATTCGAATACAAAAATTGTGATATTCGAATATTCGACCAATTTCTATAACACCGGACTGCGAACCCTGGTGTGCACAAAATACATTTTTTTTTAAAGTTTATGCATAGTGGATGTGTGCTGTGTGGACGACAAGTGCCTTCTTACCATCAACTATGTTTAGCACATGGTATACAATGTTAGTGTTGGATGTATATTTACAAAAAGAAACGAAATTATCTTGAAGAACAAAACTGCAGAAAACACTTAAGAGACAAGATAGTATGATGATTTTAATTGAACTGTTGAGAGAGATCGAGATGTTCTATGGACAGTTATACACTCTCTGGTAATCTGTTTTATTAGGTGTATATCCCTTAATTTTTGTAGTTCGGTGCTGTGACCAAAACGTATACCAGAATAAGTAAGAATAGAGCTATGTTACATTGAAGATTTTATGGAGTTTTTCTTTGTTAATTCGCCTACACTGTCCCACTGCTGAGGAAAGGCCTTGCCCAAATCCTTCCTCTATGGCATAGTATAATATGCCTTTCATGTTCCCACTGCTGCGACACAGGCCTCCTCTCTGTGAGAGGGAGTGGGCCGTAATCCACCACGCGAGCGCAATGCGGGTTGGTTTTTTTGGTTGGACTTTTTTGGTTCTAGAACATGCCGGTTTCGTCACGATGTTTTCGTTCACCGTTTTGAGAGCAGTGGTGATGAAATAATTTACACAAAGTAAAGCGCCTGTCTGAGTTTGAACTTACGACCTACATCTCGTAGGTCGCGGCCGTTACCACTGGGCCATCACTGCCCTTCCTCTATGGTGTTACTTATTATTTAATTGTTTGATTTAATATCAATATTATAACAATACTTATTAATCGAGATCCGAGATCTCGATTGATAAGACTCGTGTTGTGGTTGTGTATCGATCGCTTTTGCATCTAAAGGCCTTTAAGTTCGTGTAGTACTTTTATAAAGCAGTAATTTTTTTATATATTCCTTGATATTGCTCAGATTCTTACTGTATCTATGACATGGGCAAATAAAGACATGGTTATTAGAACAGCTTATTTTTTTAATTATTCGAATATTACCCGAAAAAAAAATCGAATACTCGAATATGAAATTTTCCGAATATTTGCAAGCCTTAGTGGGGACGTACTGAGACTGCAGGTTATAGTGGCCTACCCTTTATCATTTAATCTCAAAATTCTATCAAAGACAACATCAGCCTATTAAAGACATAAGTAATTAAAATGAATCCCTATTTCCCTTGATTACGGCGTCACACGTGAACGACTCGACCAATTTTGCTAATTCTTTTTTTGTTGTTTGTTATTGTCAGGAGAAGGTTCTTATGAAAGAAAAAAAATAAGAAAGTTGCGTGTAATATGTATGTATATATATATATATATATATGTATATATGTATATATGTATATACATATATATATATATCTATCCGGGTTATCATGGAGAAGAAGGACAAGAAACTCCATGGAAACAGTATTGAAGTATTTCATCAGCACATCTCTTACATTGCTATGAATTTTCATTATCCTACATACATTTAATTTCAACTCTTGGATTATTGTACTGTACATGTCAAAAGGTTTCAAACTCTGATGCTGTCCAGCCTGAAGTAACGGAGGACCCGTCCCAAACAGAGAGTTTGTCTCAAGACTGTATTCTCATCAACCAAGATGCATCTGATGTAGTACAAGATCAATCTCAAGTGGTACAGATAGTTAGAGATTGGTAGTTGTACATCTTTTAGTAGTCATGATTGTTATAATTCAGTTATGTTCTCAGATAGTATAGGAAGAGGTTTGGGTAAATTAATTAGGTACAACATGACATATGGCACTCAAAATTACTGTATGCCAGGGTCAACCTACAAACGCATAATGGAATCAGTAACAGCAAATGAATATAATCCCAAAACCAACATTACTGTGTTTGTAGGTAATAGTTCTACGGTCAGAAAAGAAGAAATTACAGACTATGTAACTAAAGTTCAATTGTAGTAAAATAACATTGTGTGCATTCCCATATTTAAAAAATTGACAAATGGGCAAAATACTTATATTCATATGCTTAATAAGCACATGCACTTTTTAGTTAGTCATTACAGTGACAAGCTTATGTTTTTTGACACCAACAGTTTTGTGGAAACTTTAAACTCGGCTAGGGGTACTGTGTATCTGCCTGTTAGTTTTAGACACATAATAGCAAGGCTATTAGCTTTTTATATAAACTCAGACATAAATAGTATGTCGAAGTCTTGTGTTATTAACACCACATCAGTTAGTAATAATACTAAAAATAAGGTGGTGAACCTAAATGAGTGTAACTAAATGCTGTAAGTTTGTATACGAAGGAGATTCCATGTCCCTTACTCACAATGAGCTCACTGCCTGATGATGAGAGTGAAGTCTTGGGGTTAACTCCGGATAATCTTTTAAACTAGTTTGTACGACAATAAATACCAGTAAGAATATTCTTATACCTAACTACAACAAGGTATCTTCTTGCTCTAAAATAATTAACTATCGAAAAGGAGATCAGCAGAAGGCCTTGAAATTATTTCATCAAAATATTCAAGGTATTTCTTCCAAATTATTAGAAATAGAAATGTTTTTAGAAAAAACAATGTTTGACATTGTTTGTTTTACTGAACATTGGTTAAAGGGTTACCAAATGCTAATTAACTATGAAAACTATAGCGTGGGCAGTTGTTTTAACCGTAAATTTATGCTGCGTGGAGGTTCTATTATATTGATTAAAAAATGTTTAAAATCTAAACAACGAAATGATATAGTTGGTTTATCAGTTGAACATTGCATAGAACTGTCCTGTGTTGATGTAGATAAGCATGTTGTATTGTGCGTTTTCAGACCCCCTAATTATCGGAATTTTTCTTTATTTGAGTCAATAATGGAAGATTAGCAAAACTTGCATCCAGTCACAAAGCCGCGATTATTTGTGTTGATTTTAATATCAATATTTTGGAAAATAGTTCAAATAGCAGTAGATTACGAAGCGTTTTTAAATCAATCAATTTATCGAATATTTTTACAGAACCAACTAGAGTAACTCCGACTTCTGCTACTTGTATCGATAATGTTTTCTGTGATTGTGAATATGTAGAGAAAGCCATCGTAAATTACCCGCCGGTTGATCATAGTGGACAAACGGTATGTTTTGAGTTTAAAACACCTTTGCAAAAAGTGCAAATACATTATAGACCAATAACGACTAGCAAATTAAATAAATTCAACTGCACCCTAAACAATAAGTTAAATGTTCTGGGCGTTCATATTAGGGACGATGCAAATAAATTGTATGAGGATTTCTTTTCAGTAGTGGACACTGAATTCAACAAAACTTTTGAAAAGAAAACAAAAAATATTTGTCCTCATTTTATATTCACTGACTGGGCGACTAGAGGTATTAGAATAAGTAGGGAAGGACTGTTCGAGCTGTAAGGCCTTAAGCCTTACATTAACACCGAAAGTTTCAACAAGTATGTTGCTACATATTCCAAAATATTTAGAAATACATGCAAGATAGCTAAAGCCCAGTACATTTCAACAAGATCCAATCAGCAGAAAATAAAATAAAAACAGTTTGGAAAGTTATAAATAACGAAACTAGTAGGAAAAAAATACGAAACACCGATTATTCACTGGAGGCTTCACGTGGTGCAATAAGCTCTAACATAGAAGTAGCTCAAGAATTTGTTAACTTCTTTACTAATATAAAAAGACGGAAGCCGTAATTTCGCCACCCGATGTCTCAATTGATTTATTAAGAGCAAACGTTCCAGGCTGCCCGGTTGAATTTAAATTTAAGCACATAGACCCTATGATAATAATAAAATCTTTTCGGCAAATCAAAATCAAACTGACGGAAGATCTATGGGGAATGTCTATCAAAGTTTGTACATCCATAATCGAGACCATAGCACCATACTTACAGGGGCGTTCCTTTTACTAAAGCAGAAAAGCCTGGCTTTCAATTCAAAATTAAAAGTGAATTTATCATTTATCAATCGTGTTACAAGAATTGATAACAATAATAACATTCAAACTCCGCGCGTCGCACTGTGTATGGCCGGCCGCGCGCTAAACGTAGGTCCGATGCGACGTTGCGAGATTTACCTTTACGCGAGATACTCATAGAATAATATTTTGATTTTGCGCTGTTCTCATCATTACACAACGCTGCCAGACCATCAGGCCGCAGTTGCGATCTCGCTTTAATGCTGTAGCGTAAAAGAGGATGCGAGATCGTATCGGTGTATGAAAACAAGTGACAAAAATATATCGGTCTCGCTCGCACCCTAGGGCTTGCAATCTGGCTTCTGGATTTCTTATATTTGGGAAGAAATTGCTAACGTTTTTCATAACATTAGTATGTACTCATATTGCAAATTGTTCTGATTTTTAAGCTTGGCTTTTGACTTTTTATGAATGGAAGAAGCGCGCATGAGTAATACGTAACGCGTGGTTTTCGATTGTATTATAATTCGTTTATTTTTATTTTCTGTGGAGTTAAGTGTTGTGATTAGTTTTTTCTGTGATTACCTTTCAGTTGAAGTGATTAAAGTTTTCTTATCATCCAAATGAATACGGAAACGCATGCAATTGTTTCTTGTGAAGGATTAAAGTGTGTGCAATCGTTACTCGGAAAAGTTACATATGTTCGAGTTTTACAGACAAATAATGGTCTCGTTACTTCTTCCAACCCTAAATCAGGGGGATTTGAGTAT
The DNA here is from genome assembly GCA_949091785.1 of Polymixis lichenea. Taxonomy (NCBI): domain Eukaryota; kingdom Metazoa; phylum Arthropoda; class Insecta; order Lepidoptera; family Noctuidae; genus Polymixis; species Polymixis lichenea. The sequence goes on along the minus strand of OX420933.1, from coordinate 18,800,905 downwards.
TTCTCAGAAATATAAATCGCATGATAGGCATTTCATTTGACCAGCATACATGACTCATTGGATAGTAGGCTGCTATCAATTCCACAAATTACTTTTGCTTTACTGCCTAGATGTGTTTCTGTAGATCTAACTAGTAAAGCCTTCCGAGTGCTTTGATGTTTGTCATCTGTGGTGGTAAAGAAGCGAAGAATGAAGAGTTATAATTATGCCTGTTCACATTGTGAGTAATTATAAATATTATCATCATCGTAAACAATGTGCAGTTAGAAACTAATCAATTTATTTGTCCGCCATCTAGTGGCCGGATTGTACTATTTTGCCTATAGCGACTTGCGAGCGAGTGAAATATGACATATCTCAAATAACTCTGTTGTGCCAATCATGATAATGATACATAGATGGCTCTTTTATACGTCATATCATATTTTAAACGAAACTGTTAAATTGAAAATGAAAGAGTCGCGATTTTGTTGAGGATTACCGGTACTCTTGGTACTTAATTTATCTTTTAGGGTAACATCACGCCACGCGCCTGTATTCACCGCAGGGTAAGGCAGAGGCATTCCTATTTAGCCTAGGTAACAGTACATCAACATTTTTACAGTTGTGTTTCTTGTTGTTGATAATACATATTGAAATATTGATTTATACATAATAATAAAAATGGTGCTATCAAAAAAACATTTTTACAGGCAATAGCAATATTACTTACTATTATGAAATACGATTCTTGTTAAGTACTGCGTTACGGTAGATATGTAGTGTTTTTTTTTGTTATAAATATGTCGGCTTGCCCTATGTTTGACCCCTAGGCACGCCACTGGTGGCAGGTATTATGTTTAGTCGGTTAACCAGACTTTGACAGTGCTCTCAACAATCGACATTTACGATTTTCCGAGTGCGTTTCGATTTTGTTAAATTATGTTAATATAGCTAGGAAAATAATTGATGATACAACGGAATGATTTATTATTAATGTGATAGATAGTTCATCAGATTTTGATACAGATTCCGAAAAGAGCCTATGATGCCTATGATTATATGACTATAAATAATATGATCTTAACATTTGAAATAAAAGGTTTCGCATCTATGAGTCACGTGGTTTTTTTGTTTACCTTTATTTAACTACCTAAACCTATGGAGTATAGAAATACAACATGAATATTCCATTTATATGGTTTAAAACATTAGCAATACTGACAATAATATACCTAACAATAACTAATAATATAACGTATATATAATGCGAATTCAATATTCATAGTTAAGACAGACCAACGTCTGTCGAGTCAGCTAGTTATAAAATAATAAAACTTTTTAACAAAAAAATTAAACCGCCGAAAAAACTGAAAAGCAAAAAGACTAAACCTTTTTTAACCTTATTAGTTATTAAACTAATGTAAGTATACTAAGTAATTTTGAGTCAGCGCCAAACAATCAATGAACAAAGTTCACTAAATTACCTTAAATTTAAAGAAAATTAAAGATTAGTTCTTGAAATGGACTTTTGAGGAAAGAACCACACAGATTTGAGTGGCCAGTCCAGTCAATGCATTTGTCAGTGTAGTGATATCTTACAAGTGTTTTCTTCTAACAAGTTCGTCATAGTTGAAAGTGTTGAAACAGTCCAAAAAAAGCATTAGAAATGAATGCGTGTAGTGTATCTTGTCTATAGATTACCGAATTACCTTATTGCAAACAACCTCGTCTTCATGTTTGACGAGCCAGTCAGGCAGCTCTGATTCCTCAATGAGTCGGGTTTGCGTCTCAACCTTCTTGCGTTCGATGTCAACCTGTTTGAATATCTCCAGCTCTTCCTCTGAACGTGCAATCATCTCGTTGATAAGATCGTCATCTGGCAGCTCGTTCTCTTCCTACAAATTTATTAATTTTAATGTTTCATTCATGTAAAACGGTGAACAATTTTGGGGAATTTTACATTTTATTTCTCAAAAAGCTGAAGAAAACTTCAGCTTTTTGGTTTTAACTAAAAATTCGAATTCGATGTGATATACTACCAACCCGCACTACGGATTGCGGCCCACTACCTCTTACAGAGAGGAGGCGCGTGTTTCCAGCATTGGGAACATTATGGGCTGATTATGCTGAACATTTAATTAAAAAGTTATTCTATTCCAGTGTCTAATGATTATCTAGTGATAGAAATGGTTTTACAAACCTCTTCATCATCGCCATCTTGATGCAGAATACTCTGCAGAAATTGTTGACGCTCAGAGCCTGTCGACTTCTGATCGAACATACCAGCTTGGATGACCTTCTCGTCCATGTTCAGCTTATATCTGTAATGATACAAAATAGTTTACTTGGAGAGTATTCCAAAACCGGCCATATGGTAACAGGTGCAAAAAAACGATTTGACTACCGTGCACAGTGGAACGAATGTATGGGAGCGGTTGGACGTAGACATGTCCGAAAAAAAAGAGTAAAATTATGCCAAACTAATGATGCCATCTTATTCGATTACTTAATGCCTTCATAACTTGTGGTGATGAATTTCTTCATAACTCCCATATTTCGGGAGTAATTTGAGAAAATGTGAAATTTTACTATGAAAATGAGTGTATCGAGCTCTCTCCCTCCTGATTCCGGGCTTGTTTCAAGTAGCGGTCTCTAATATCATAATGCTAATACTAAGAGCTATATTTAATACTAAGACACATAGTGCGCCAAATGTGCACTTTCTGGGATAAAGAGTGATGTTTATTTTATAACACAATTTTTTTATTTTTTGTTTATTTTGTTGATTAAAACCGTTTTTCTAAAGGTTTACCTTATTACAATAACATTTCTGAGCAGCCAATTAGAGAAGATATAAGCTAATTAGGATATATAATTAGGGACTTAAGGTTTACATATAAAACTGATGCACTAATGATTACTGATAAGAACATTGCTATTATTTAATTACTAAATGGCTCTTAATACACTAATTTAGCATGCATCATTTACTAATTATCACAATAACTAATTACCTTGCAATATTTAACAAAGGATACCTGGGATACCTGGATTTTATATAAATAGGTCACTATTAGTAACTTTAAAATCAGTGTTGATTTACACCTCGTTGTATCCAAGCTAATCTCGCAATGTATTTTCCAAATTTTAATACAAATCTTGATATTCACGTTGCTTTATGCGCACGCGCACATAAAGATTTACGCGACTTTAACTATTTGTTCAGTGTTTTAAAAGATAACAGTTGTGTTCAGTTATGTGAAAGTGCTGAAACAAGTTTAAAAGACTGGTGTCGTCGATTTTGCTACCGCATTTATGCAAAATGGACACAGTCTGGAAGAAGCACAGATAAGTTTCGGAAGAAACATGAGATTTGGCTACAGGCTGCAATTCAATGGCCGGAATTACAGAATGAAAATATGGAACCTTCTACAGAAAATATAAGTGACGTCATCGAGCCCATAATTTCTCCTGCTAAATCTGATGCTTCAACTTGTACACATCCTAGTCCTCGTAAATCTTTTGAGGACCTTAGTAACCGGCAAAAAAGAAGACGCACTGAAGATAGTCTTTCATGCAGCAGTAGCAGCGCTGAAATTATGTTTTCGGCCGAAAGGGCGCTTCAAAAGGCAGGACAAAGCGATACAGCTTATGTTATGAAATACTTGACGGAGAATCCAGAAGAGGCCTCAAAAATCAAAGCCTTCATTGAAGGTAAATCAATTCAGGTACGGGAAATATCCCCTTTGAAGGCATTGGCTCTTTATGTATCGATGAACTTATCGAAATGGCGCTATAACACTCTTCGGGATTTCAACACTCAAGAAGGAGCTCTTCAATACCCGAGTTACTACATGTTGGTTAAAGAAAAAATTAAGTGCTATCCGGCCAAAGAAGATCTCACAGTTACAGAGAGCTCTGCAAAAATCAAATTACAAGCCTTGATGGATTTAACCTCAAGAAGACTTATTAGGTCGTTAGAAACCCCTGTTGATCCCAATCAACAGCTCGTATTGACCAGCAAATGGGGTTTTGACGGATCATCTAGCCAAAGCATTTATCATCAAAGGACGAGTGAAGATGAGCAAATCGATCTTGCTAGTAATTTTATGATTAGTCTTGTACCACTGCGGCTCGTCTCAAAAGGTGTAACAATTTGGGAAAACGAGCGACCATCTTCCACTTCATTTTGCCGGCCAATATTGTTTAAGTTTATAAAGGAAACCAAAGAAAATGTGCAGAGAGAGATGGCTGAAATCGAAGCAGAGATTGAAGCCTTAACTCCATCCACCATCACTGATGGAATTAGTGTCAAACACCAACTGCTGTTGACAATGATTGATGGTAAAATTCATTCCATTATATCCAATACAGCAGCTTCAGTGTGTGACATATGCAAGGCTTGTCCTAAAGAAATGAATAATTTAGAGTTAATCAAAGATAAACACGCAAACGAGGACATGTATAAATATAGCTTAAGCACCCTTCACGCTTGGATTCGCTCAATGGAATGCTTATTACACATTTCCTACAAATTAGACATAAAATCATGGCAAGTAAGGGGTGATATAGCAAAAAGGCAAGTTGATGACAGGAAGAAAAGAGTTCAAGAGGCTGTAAGAAGAGAAACGGGCTTACTTCTCGATGTTGTGAAACAAGGCAGTGGATCCACCAACAATGGCAACTCGGCAAGGAGATTTTTTGAAAACTACACTAAATCTGCTGAACTGACCGGAATAGATGCTATGCTTTTAAGAAAAATCTGTGTGATCTTGCAGTGTATTTCATCAGGAGAGAAGATCAACGTAACTAAATTCCGAGAGTTCTGCTTTGATACTGCTAAGCTTTACGTGGAGTTATACCCATGGTATTATATGCCTTCTTCACTTCATAAAATTTTAATGCATGGGCCAGACATAGTTCAGAACATGTCAATTGTGCCCATTGGTTTTCTATCCGAAGAGGCATCTGAGGCTAGAAATAAAGATTTTAGAAAATATAGAGAGGGGCATTCTCGAAAGCATAGCAGTATCTCATGCAATGAAGATATTATGCACAATCTTTTACTGTCTTCTGATCCACTTGTTACAAGTATCCGTCCAAAAGGAAATAAGTTTGTAAAAAAATCTTCTTTTAAGGAATTTTATGAGCTTACGGATTCTGAGAAAAGTGATATCGAATTTGTTAACATAAATGATTTAGCGGACATCGATTCTGAATTTGAATTAATTGATGATGATGATGATGACGAAGATAATTAAATGATGTTATTGTTTTAAAATGTGTAACTTAGTAAATTAGAGCTTACATCTTAATTATTTATTGTACTTTTAATGAAACTAGGTAATTTATTATCAACTTACTTAAAAGTCATACTCTCATCAGTTCTTGTGAATATTTTTGTTAATATATATTTCTGTATATATATATAATATATTTATAGACCTCTTAATAAGTCTGTCTGCGGTTTAAAGTAAATACAAATGGGGAAAAAACGTTTTTTTTTTTAAATTTTCATTTCCTTTTATCCCAGAAAGTGCACATTTGGCGCACTATGTGTCTTAGTATTAAATATAGCTCTTAGTAATAGCATTACGATATTAGAGACCGCTACTTGAAACAAGCCCGGAATCAGGAGGGAGAGAGCTCGATACACTCATTTTCATAGTAAAATTTCACATTTTCTCAAATTACTCCCGAAATATGGGAGTTATGAAGAAATTCATCACCACAATTTATGAAGGCATTAAGTAATCGAATAAGATGGCATCATTAGTTTGTCATAATTTTACTCTTATTTTTCGGACATGTCTACGTCCAACCGCTCCCATACATTCGTTCCACTGTGCCGTGGTTTCATTTTCTACACCAGCAAAGCCAACAACATTCTTCATGGATTGTTCACATTTTCATAAACGCTAAAAAAATACCAACTGCCCCATAAAATACAAACTCCAATAGGTACTCGGCCAAATTTTCAAAAATGTACATGAATGTGGCAATAAATAAGAAACTTATACAATATGTTACCTAGCAGCCGCGAGAATTCTTTCCTCCACGGAGTTGACGGTCATCAGTCTCAACACTCGCACCTCGTTACGTTGTCCAATACGATGCGCACGATCTTGCGCTTGCAGATCCTGTTACAATCAATCAATTTAATATCAGAATTGATTTCGACAAAACTAAATAGAAAACAGGATAAAGCACAAGCACATCCTTTTTCGTTACATGAAGTCCAGTTTACAAAAAAAACATTAAACTAAAATTTGGTTTTTATTATGTGGAGTAGTAGATACATTTTTTACTTGTATAGTTTGCACTTTAGTTTCATTTTAACTTCAGTGTTCTTTTTTTGGTTTCCCAATGCCCAGCTGAGGGCTGATATAATAATAATTATTAGTACCTGATGTGGATTCCAATCGGAATCGAATATGATGACAGTGTCAGCGCTCTGCAGATTGAGTCCGAGACCACCGGCGCGCGTCGACAGCAAGAAGATAAAGAATTCCGAGCCCACGTCGTTGAACTTCTTGAGTAGCTCGCCACGATCCTCCGCCTTTGTCATACCATCCAATCTATAGGACAAATTCATTAGTGGTAGGGTGTAATATTATTTTTGTTGTTATGACAATCGCGGTAGATTGAGAGCTGCTGCAAATAACGACAGAGAATGTAGGCAAATAACTAAATTTAGGGAGTTTGAGTAGTCGAGAAGTTTGTTTGTTGCGTCAAGGGCTATTTCATCACCACTGATTGATTTACATGGTGCGATTTAAATGCCTGTGGCATACCATAAGTTGAAGCAACAATAAAACTGGCAACTTGTATTGTATGCCAAAGGCAAGGAACTTGCATCACTTAGATAGGGCTTAAGGTTTAAATCTCTTACCTCAAATACTGGAAAGCCCTCCAGGATAGATAGTCTTCAATAATAGTCATGCACTGGGTCATTTGACAGAACACTAAAACTCTGTGGCCAGTTTGCTTGAGCTTCGGCAAGATACGATCCAGGAGTTCGAATTTACCAGAAACACGGTATAGATCCGGCCTGTGAATAAAAAAAAAACAATAATATTGAATTCAAGGCAACAAAAATTGAATTCTTTGTCATGATAATTTGAGTTGGTGTTTAAATTTGCACCACACAACAAAAACAGTTTCAGAACAATGTTTCTCTATGCCTGGTGCATTAGCAGATCTCTGGGACTTCTTCAGCGTTCATCATTGACGCAATGACTTACCCAGAAACAACTCCGCCGCCTGTACCGATGTGGTCGCAGAATTTCTCCTCAATGTGTTGGAACATGAAGGGATGGTTGCAGAGTTTGCGTAGTTGTACGATCGTGTTCATCAGTGCTTTGGCACCGCCCTTGCCCTTGTTTCCTTTTTCTGATCCATCCGTTAGCAAGACTCCCTTAGACTGCATGTGCCTGTGTTCAAAATTATTATGTTTCGAGTTTCATAGTATTCTTTTTATGAATGGTTCACAAATCAGGTAATACAATATTAATTACAAGGTAAACATAAAGAGCACTATCTCTGCATGTCTTAAAATATTAAATCTAAACAAGCCTTGCGTTTTCTGCTGCTGTAAAATTAAGATTATTTGTTGGATGCATAAGGGAATCAGTATTTAGTTGATCATTTGCTTGGCTCACTATATGTATTTTTTGTTGCACTGCACTGATATTATCTGATTAGGTTTACTTACTTGTACAGTACCCGCTGCAAAGCGCTCATGTCACATTTGATGATGTACTCCACCTTGTCGGGCAGCTGGCTCTCCACCTCCTTCTTGAGCCGACGCAGCAGGAATGGACGCAGCACTTTGTGCAGACGACGGATGATAAGGATCGTTTCTTCCTCGTTGAGTTCCACCTAGTAACAAGCGCAATATATGACAACTATCCATGATCGTTATTTGTTAGGGCTTCTTAGTAAACTTCTGGGCTTTTTCAATACCCCAGCTACCATAGATATTCCTATGAGTAACGAGATCTATGATAAAATTCGGATATGTTTCTAATTATTGTTCCAGTTGATCTGCACCAGAATAAACAGTGTTACCTTTTCTCCAGTCGTAGCGAAGGGCGCGTTGAACCACTGCTCGAAAGTAGAACAACTCTTGAAGATGGAGGGTAGAAGGAAGTTGAGTAGCGCCCACAGTTCGGGCAGTTTGTTCTGCAGAGGTGTGCCCGTCAGCAGCAAGCGGTGCGGCGCGATGTAGTGCGTGTTCAGCACTTGGGTCAACTTGCAGTGGTGGTTCTTCATACGATGACCCTCGTCGATTATCATGTACTTCCATTGCACCTGGGAGAATATTGGGATAATGAAGATTGTTGAAACAAGGTATTCAGCGCGGCTATGTCAACAATATTTATGGGGTTAAACTGGGTTGGAGTTTAAGATCTTCTTTAACGATCACCAGAGTTACTCCAACATTTACTTGTATTTAATATTTTTTCATAGCCGTAAAATAAAAAATAAAATACAAATTTTCTATATTTTCTAAAATTGTAAATGATGTCACAACCAATGAATAATTATTTGTGAGTATAAAAGAACTTTTGTCACGAATGGGACTTGCCTTGGCCAGTACAGCCTTATCCTTGATGACGTACTCGTAAGTGGTGAGCAGCACATTGAACTTGGTGGAGCGCATCTGTGTCTGCACGAGGCGGCGCGACTGCGGGGAGCCCTTGTACGACACCACCTGCACGGTCGGCGCCCACTTCTCGAACTCCAGCACCCAGTTGGATAGGGTACTAGAATTAACATGTTCATGGTTAAACTTGACAATCGGATGTAGGAACCTACTACTCTTTGGAATGATCAACCAGCTTCATCTTTCTGACTGACTGTCTCCTTATCACTTCAAAAGTGCCTGTAATTGAAATAAATGCTTTGTGTTTCGAGTTGTAGCCGGAATTCAACACTCTAAGAGGTGTGTCATATTCTACCGGACTCCTGATTCGAATCTAATGAGAATTGATTTTCGAATAAATGCCAATGAGATTTTCGACTTGATTCACATCTGTAGCAGATAATTTAATCAGCTCATCAAAATCTGAACATGAGCCTGTGTCTCAACAATGATTGCTAAATCAGAAGAGAACAGTTTACTAAAAACTAACATAAACATAAAATCACAGCGCAAAATGTAAACAACGGTGGGGCCACGAAATCCGCTGTGCTACCGGTAAAGACTACGCCTATTATTACACTAGGTGCTCATGAACCAATCAATGCAGGGACAGAGGATAGTGAATCGAGCTGGACAACTGTACGAAATAAAAAAAATAACCGGCAACCTAAGGATGTGAGAGTAGGAACAAACACGGAGTTGAAGGCAATCCAAGCCACAGAACGGAAAAAACACCTGCATGTCTGGCGGTTGCATCCAGAAACTACGCTGGAAGCCATAACCGGTCACGTGAAAAACGTATGTGGCCCAAATGTATAAATAAATCAATCAAAGTCGACAAAATCAAACACAAAACCGAGCGAGATTACTCGTCGTTTATAGTAGAACCTGAACAATGTTTTGAAAAATTAAACCAAGTTGAAATTTGGCCCATGAACGCAGAATTTAATGAGTGGATTTGGTTTCGGAAGTCAAACAAACCAACACCAAACGAATCACATTGAATTATTCTACCAAAACGTCAGAGGTCAGCGAACGAAGTTGGATGAATTCAGAAATAATATAAATTCATTAGATTCTGACTTATACGCAATCACAGAATCTAGTTGCAATGATTCTATACAAGATCCGGAAATTATCCCGCCGGGATATCACATACTTCGCTGTGACCGAGCGGATGGTCGCAAACAGGGAGGCGCGCTTTTAGTGGCCACACACCGGTTCGAGCTGCGGCAAGTACATGTTACGGACGTATCGATAGACAGCTGCGTTTTTGAAATGGTTTGTGCGAAAGTACTGTTAAATAACAGATTTTTGTTTTTGTGTTCGGTGATTTATATTCCGCCTGGGAATTCAGAGACTGACTACATGATTTTGTTTAGTATAATAGAAAAACTATGCACTAGATATAAGGAAATTGTAATAATAGGTGATTTTAATTTACATTCGTGTCCTGTGAATGTAACTAATTATTATGAATGTTTGGTGTCATTTTGCGAATTCACTCAAAGTAATAATGTTCCCAATTGTTTAAATAGGCAACTGGATTTGGTTCTAAGTTCAGGTTTTTACGGTGAAGTGTCGGTAGTAGCGGCGGATGAGCCACTCGTGCCGGTCGACGCTCATCACCCGCCGCTTGCGATCCGCGTGCCGCCTGCGAGCGCGGCTGTCCCCGCCGCCACCGCCGCCTCCGCTGCTTCCCCCGCTCGCGCGCCCATTTCATGTGCACGTAATATTAGACCGCAGTGGAACTTTTACAAAGCGGATTATCATTTGCTGTATTCAAAGTTAGTTTTGATTGATTGGAGAAGCGTGTACGAGATGAGCGATTTAGAAGCAATTTTGGATTTATTTTACAGTACTCTGTATAAGATTTTGGATGACTGTGTTCCCAGGAAAAAACCTAGTCTAAAGTCGCGGTACATTTATCCGGAATGGTACACGAGCGAAATAATAAAAGATTTAAGTACAAAAGCTAGACTTCACAAGATATTTAAAACAACTAAACTTAGTAGGGATTATGAAGAATATTCTAAATACAGAGCGTTTATAAAAAAATCTATAGAAACTGCTCACAAACTGCATCAACATAAAATCCAGTGTCAGTTTGCTAAAGATCCTAAGTCATTCTGGCAATACATTCGATCAAAGAGAAGCAGTGTTCAAGATGCAATTCATATTGCAGTATGCAAGAAAACTATTATAAAAGATGGTGAGCAATTATCGGATAACGAGTGTGCTAAACAGTTCGCAAAGTTTTTCGAATCGGTTTACAGCGATCAGCCGCCGCGGCTAGACGCTCAGGCGGCGGCGGCGGCGGGAGCGGCGGGCGGTGCGCGGGTACAACTCGACGCGCTGAGTCTGGAGAACGTCAGAGGTGTACTTGAGCGCCTGAAACCGAAGCGCTCAGCAGGCCCGGACGGTATACCGGCATTTCTTTTTAGAGATTGTGGTAGGGTGCTCGCGGAACCGCTACTATATATTTTTAATATGTGTCTTCATTCGACGACGTTCCCCACTCAATGGAAGATTACGCGGGTCATTCCTATACCCAAAGGCAAGGCGGGATCGGACATAACTGGTTATAGACCGGTGGCCGTGCTGTCGACGCCGGCCATGGTGTTCGAGTCTGCTATCCAGCGCTGCATGCTGGAGCAGGTGCGTGGACAACTGGCTGACGCGCAGCATGGGTTCCGACCGGCGCGCAGCACTGCCACCAATCTGTTGAACTTTATGGCGCAGGTGGTGCCGGCGGTAGATGCTGGAGGGCAGGTTGATGCTGCTTATTTTGATTTTAAAAAAGCTTTCGACACCGTCGACAATGACATCTTATTGACGAAGCTTGCGAAAGTCGGCTGCACACCACATCTACTACACTTCTTTGCCAGCTATTTGCAAGATAGACAGCAGTACGTAGATTATAATGGGTGTGAATCCGACCCATATCACACCTGCTCCGGTGTGAGCCAAGGCAGCAATTTGGGGCCTTTCGAATTCATTATAATGATAAACGATTTGCCGGAAGTCGTCAAACATGGTTCTTGTTTATTATTTGCGGATGACCTCAAGTTGCTGCTCGAGGTTCATAGTGAAGCGAATTGCGAACGATTGCAGGAGGATATAGATAGGGTAGTGGAATGGAGTCGGGACAACAAGCTTTGCTTCAATGTTTCGAAATGCTCGGTGATGAGTTTTACGCGCGCGCGTGCTCCACTACTGCACGAGTACGTGGTGGGTGCCGCGCCTATGCTACGAGTCTCTGAGGTGCGGGATTTGGGGGTTGCTGTTACTCCTGATCTGTCGTTTCGCGATCATATTACGGGGATCTGTAAAAGGGCGTTTAGAAATTTAGGATTTGTTCTGAGACAGACAAGGCACTTCAGTAACATCGCAACCGTCAGGGTCCTGTATGACGCACTTGTCAGAAGTCACCTGGAACACAGTGCTGTCATATGGGCTCCGCATGAAGCCAAGTATTCGGTAATGCTGGAACGCGTACAGAACAAGTTCACGCGCCACTTGTATAGGAAACTATATGGGGTATATCCGTTTTACCCGTTGATGTACCCCACTCTGTTTGTGCTCGGTATGGTCGGGTACAACCAACTGAGGGTAAGACGGGAATTCACGCTTGTCTCGTATCTGGTGAGGTTACTTCGTGGCATTGAGCATAACCCAGGAGTACTGCAGCACCTGAATTTATGTGTACCATACCACTACGTGTGGAGGCGGCGCCGCCCGCCGCTGCTGGCCGTACCGGTTGCCAGGACCAACCTTCTAGCCAAAACACCACTCGCCCGCGCAATTCGGGTTATTAACGAACTTCATTTGAAAGTCGATGCATTCACATGCCATTTGAGTGAATTCGCAAAAATTCTGTTGTTTATTTTATGTTATAGTGTAGATTAGTCTTTATGTTGTTGTTTTTGCTTATTTCTTATATTGTGTTTGTTACGTTTTTCATAGTTTTTAATTGTAAGTTAACTTTAAGACCGCGCTATCGCATTAGGTATACACCTGTAATGATAGTTGTAAGGGAGATTTTAATAAATAAATAAAAAATCACGCCTTGTTTCCCCGAAGGGTTTGCGCAGCGGTGTACCTATAGTACGTCCACATTTCACTAGTTATGTTTCAGTCCTATATAACAGGGGGTAAACTTATTGCTATCAAATCCGTCTCTGGGCTGCTACTGAGAAATGGGGTATTACACCCATTTTTGAAAAGCGTCTAAATTAGATTCTAAAATGCTAATAAACCACTAAAAAAACAACATTTTTACTGAATCGATTAGTGCCATAAAAATGCATTTAAATTTTCATATTTCGCGCGTAATTTGACGAAAACGCTGGACGCAGTAGCCGCTATATTGCTCTGTGGGTATGACGTCAGTTTGCTGTGTAAGCAAATGCGCTGATACTTTGTATGATAATTGTTTATAAATAAATAAAAAAATAGTTATTTATCTACTTTTCGTTGGTTGGCTGTTCTTGAATGTAAGATATCCTACTAATATTATAGATGTGAAAGTTTGTGAAGATGTTTGGATGTTTGTTACTCAATCAACAACGGCTGAACGGAGTTGGATGACATTTTGCAAACGTGGCAGTTAATAATTAACACATAGGATACTTTTTAACCCGGTATTACGTTCCCGCGGGATAATTTCCGACCTTCAAGCGGGCGAAGCCGCTTGGAAAAGCTAGTTATTTCAATAAAAAATACTTTAGAAAAAAGTACAAAGTTGTTCAGTTGATTAGTTTAAACAGCGGTATGACGTAATAATAAGGCGGCTACTATTTCACGGTGTTCAAAAACAGATTAAAAAAACTGAAATCTTAGAATTGAATTTTAAAATTTATTTTGTTATTTCTTGAACTAAAACTAACATTTTCCGACTACTTTTTACCTAAGCTATCTCAATAATACATTTTTGATTTTTTCTCATAAAGGTACAATAAAATACCCTATTCTAGATAAAAACCCAATATCATTTTGGCCAACCAGGGAATCGAACCCAGGACCCCAGGCGTAGCAGTAGCGTTTGCGACCAGTAAACCAACGAGGCAAAGAAAAAAAAAACAAAGTACCAAGAAAATATAATGTCTATTTACCTGAGTGGCACAATAATAAGGAAAGGCCCGTTGACTTTCTTCTTCTCCATCAGATAGGTGACCAACGCAATAGTCTGGATGGTCTTACCAAGACCCATCTCGTCTGCCAGAATCCCATTCAGATTGTTATTGAACAGTGACACCAGCCATTCGAGACCCTAAAAAGTAAATGAAAATAATTAAGAATGTAAAGGAAATACGTTAATGTATAGATTGGTAACAAATGTATACCTTTATTTGATATTCCTTTAGGTTGCCATTGACCAAAATGTTGGCTTGTTCGGTGACAGACTCGTGGACCGTGTGAGCAATGCTGTAAAAATTAAATGATGTAAATTCCACAATTCTGTCTTACAAAGTCCAATCTAGTACAGACTGAGTAAGTGGAAAAAAAATGATGTTACAAATCGTGCGCCTGATGGCAGTTCCTATTGGTAAAAAAGCGGCCAAGTGCGAGTTGGACTCGCCCATGAAGGGTTCCGTAGCAGCAAGTAACGCGCGAATTATAATTATTATTTACTTAGGCACCTATTACAGATTTATTAATAGAACATAATGGTTCACGGTTTATGCATAAGGTGTATGTTTATGAAATTAAATGTTATATTTGAGTTGATTAAATGAAAGGTAAATTGCGATTTACGATTTATGACGTATTAAAAATAACTACTTACTAGATCTCGTTCAAACCAATTTGTGGTGGAAGTTTACATGGTAATGTACATCATATATTTTTTTAGTTTTATCATTCTATTATTTTAGAAGTCACAGGGGGGGGGGGGGGGGGAGGGACACATTTTATCACTTTGAAAGTGTCTCTCGCGCAAAATATTCAGTTTAGAAAAAAATGATGTTAGAAACCTCGATATCATTTTATATTTGAGTTGATTGGTTTTGAAGACCTATCCATAGATACCCCACACGTATGGGTTTGATTATTTTTTTTTTGTTTGAGTTTCAGTTCTAAGTATGGAGAACCCCCAAAATGTATTGTTTTTTTTTTTCTATTTTTGTGTGAAAATCTTAATGCGGTTCACAGAATACATCCACTTACCAAGTTTCAACAGCATAGTTCTTATAGTTTCGGAAAAAAAGTGGCTGTGACATACGGACGGACGGACAGACAGACAGACATGACGAATCCATAAGGGTTCCGTTTTTTGGCATTTGGGTACGGAACCCTAAAAATGACGAACTTCCACACAATTTTAGGGGGGCGAATTTTCGAAATTTCTTAGCGCCACCTTCGTTGAATAAAGAACTCTTGTACGCAACTTCATGCTTCTAGACTCAACTGTTTATGAATGAATGAATTTAATAAAATTAAGGTTTTTTTAAAGAAGATTTCGTTTGCTCGCATTATATATAGATTTATACAATATAAATCTATATATAGAATACAACTGCATATTTTTTTTACGGGAACATACCTGTAGTAAGTCTGTTCTTCTGTCTTATACTCGTCGTCTTCGACCTTGGCCTTCTTGATCATTTCCCGCGCCTTCTCCTCATCAGTCTTCTCTTTGTCAGTCCTCTCGTCTCTGTGCCCTCTTCTCTTTTCTGTTAGCATATCAACGGATATTTTCAATTTGAGTTAAAAGAACAATGTCCATTTTGGACTAGTAAAAAAAAAAAGAATTTGTTACCAAGATGAGATACCAAATGTAATAGTAAAGCAATATCAACCGTATTATTAGTAGAATTTGTTGTAAGTGAGTTTGAATAAAGCCAATTTATTCATTAAAAACATGATTTTACTTTTAAAATACCGGTTCTGCAGTAAATTAGATTGTTAAGGGAACCTAGTCGCGGGCTCTAACTCACTGATGGGCCTGGCTAAAAAGCACGCTGTCTCACCAGGCATCGTGTCTGACAGAGGTAGTATCAGTGATGAGCAGTTAGAAGCTAGTCTACACGCACAACATTATCGAGTGAGATGCAGGATCATTTATAGTACAACAGGCGCGTAAAATATTAAGAACAATCCTTCGGGTTTTATGAAAAAACCACTGCATAAATCAATGACCAATAAAGTTTATTGAACTTTTTGATATCTGAGCTTTGTCGGTACCGACTTGGTTTTTCAGATTGGTTTTTCAGATTTTACACTTCTTTTATTACTTAAACAGGCCCAAAGTTAGGTTAAATTAGCAAGAAAAACTAATCTTTGTTGGCTCCTAACTTTTTAATGGCTTTTTATTTTAGTAATCTGTTTCCGTACAGACAATATTAATAATGAGACAAAACCATACCATGTTTAATTTTTGATGTACATTGTCGAACAGTGGAGTAATACACTCCCGAAGTTTGTATGGGAGAAATGTGGACTAGATTCACCTTAAGTCGAAAAATGCAAGCAGCCAGCATGTTAGGACATTGTCCATTGTTCTTTTAGGAATGGCAAATCGAGGACGTTAATTTTAAGTACACTGCACCATGGATATGGGGTGGGTAGAGTTTTGACACAGTTACTACAGATTTTTTTTTTTTTTAAATTTTCTTTTGTTTTTAAAACAAAACAACTAATCGATCTTCTGATTCCTTTAATATCGCAAGTGCATCTTCTGATTGCTCTTACGATGTGGACAGCAGTCATTGTGCTAAGTGTCGTGACGGCCAATGGCATAATAGCCAAGAGTCTCGACAAACCCCTCAGGAGGCTCTCGTTAGGCAGCTGAATCAGGGGCTTGATCCAGATATCCTCTCTCAGGAACCACCGGTAGCTTGGACCTTGCTGGTCCCGATATCGGTGGGCTACTATTTTTAGATCCTAAAATGTTTTTATATCGTTCATATGAAATATAATGTATATGTTTGTTGAATGTACATAACATACATACGTAAACTCACGCCTTTGTCCAATGGGGGTAGGCAGGAACTACAGTACGCCGCCTCCTACGATCCTTACATACTCCCTTTGCCTCGTTTATGTTCATACATCTTTGTTGAATGTAATAAAGGAATTAATATTTTAGTCACTACTTTAACATTTTCTACCTTAGTTAAAAGTTAAAATTTTGTAGCGTAACCCAACACGAACCTTAAGAATCGAATAGCGATTCGATCCATTGTAAATGTCGGAAATATGAGCTGAACTGCTGAACCGTTGTCCGTCGGGAAACAATTTATCTTCAGTCGCAAGTATGTACTCAACTCTAAATAGATGGATATAATAAATTGCAGGAAAGAAAATAGTAATATTTGTTTGATTTTCGAGACCTTTCTTACCATCATCATCTTGGCTGTCATCTCCGGAGTCCTCGGAGTCGGACAGTACCTCCCAGCCAGGATGCGTCTCAATCCAGTCCTTCAGCTGTGATAACAGCGGCGCTTCTTCTCCTCTCAGTATCTATATAGTACAACACAAACGTTGAATAACATTTTAATTAAACTGTCTCGGTCTCTAAATATTTTCGTAAGATCTATCAAACAAGAATGCGATTACGAGATGACCTTGACGCGTACCGCGAGCCCTGGTTCGAAGTGGCGAGGGAAAAGAGTTCTTGGAAGGACTTGGGGAGGCCTTAGCCAAGCAGTGGGTCAGTTTTGGCTTCACAAAAAAAATATGTCTGTTACTTTATTACCATAGTCGTGTCAAATCATGAGTGTCATGTTAAATTTAATTCAATGATAGACGTGCGCTTTTGTTGTGCAAGAACTATAGGTCCAGACGCCAGCTCATCAAGCTATCCCAAACTGTAAAATTTTCCCAATTTAACATGAATCTTGTGCTTCTGGAATAAAGTTGAAAATCTATCAAAGGAATTTGACAGAGTGGGGTAGCTTGATGTGCTGGCGTCTGTGCATAAAAATAATATTCCTGCTATATATCCAAGAGAAAAGGTTGTTGATTTTGTTTTCGAGGAGTTTTCAGTTTGAACTTTATAATAAGTTACCAAAAGAGATATAAAAAATTCTTCATCAGTGAAAATTTTCTAAAAATTGGTTAAAGAAGTATTTGGCTGACCAACAATAATAAATCATTACTCTCTAGATCAAACGACAATTATGTTTATTTTTTAATTAGACTACACTGTCCCACTGCTGAGCAAAGACCAACCCCAAATCCTTCAGGCATCCTTTTCCAGGGCCACCTCGATCCAACCATTGCAATACGCGTCTAGGTCATCTCACAACCTGCGTTATTTTTGAGAAATAACTTTCTTAAAACCAAAGCAGATCTAATACTGGGTATATTTACAACCACACTAATATTATAAATGCGAAGGTAACTCTCGTCCATCTGTTACAATTTCACGCCTAAGCCGCTGAACCGATCGTCAAGAAATTGGCAGAGATCTAGCCTGGGATATGGAGAAGGACATAGGCTACTTTTTTACGTGATAACCGACATCCACGCGGGCGGAGCCGTGGTGAAAAGCTAGTTTAACATAAGGTTTGCGATACTCACCTCGCCCGTCTTAGGATCCATGACGTTAACGCGCGAGTCCGACGCCTGCGAACTGTCGTCCATACCATCCATGTCGCCGCCTTCCAGCAGCTTCTTCTTTCTCGACTTCTGCATTTGAATTATAAACTATTTCAATTTAACTTATAAAATTCTTTTCGATCCAGTCCGGCGTCCCAACCTAACCTAAAGGAAACGGTAAGAAAATAGGTAAATTAAAGCCACTCTTCAATCCTTCCTATCTTTTTTTAAAATATTATTTGATGGCAATCAAACTCACGACGAACTGATCCAGTATTTTTATCTCACGAAGCGACGCGCGCTTTACTTGTGATAGCCAAGTGTTCAAACACGCTGTGAATGTGTGCGTGAATACTAGTAGCGACAGCACATAACACGCACTTTTATTTCGCCAGTGTCTCGGACGGTACCGAGAGCTCCTGCGGTTACACACACATTCTCAGTGTGTTTGAACACTTGGCTACCACAAGTAAAGTGTGCGTCGTTTCATGAGATAAAAGTGCTGTAAGCGGTCACTGCCACCTATGGACAGGTGGAATACCAGATAGTAATAGCATTTCACGTGCGATGCCATCCCAGAGGCAAAGCTGAAATGTCTCATGTGTCTGTAATTACTAATAAAAAACGGAACACAGCAACGCTCGCAACGATAACAGATTGCTGACCGTCGTTTTGTTAAGACTGTTAAAGATAGGAAGAGAGAGAATGAGAGGGCTTTATCTACCTACAGCATGTTCTAAAACCAACCCTCTTCCTGCGCTCCTCTTCTTGTTGTTTCTTGCGCTGCTCCTGCTTATGTTGCTTGACCATCTCCGTGAGGCTGGCGATGTACTCGTCAGTCTGCGACAGAAGGAACGCCAGTCGCTTGTCTTTCTTCTGATCAATGAGCTTACGGTATCCCTCTTCATCTTCCGCCATCAAACTAGAATAAAAATACTCACATATTCAGCTGCATCTGGTGAAAGCCGATTCTAACATACTTGAGAAACGGTAAGGTCGATGATGATATTAAAATTGGTTTTATTTGAAAAAGGCTATCGGTATACCTTTACTGGAACGCGAAACTGCTGGAGTAAGTGCTCCCTATCCTTGACAAACTTGTATCTAAGGACCTATTAACATAGTTTTCTAATCTTCTCGGAAGCAAGCAAGTTGAGACATAAGTACGTAGAAGGTCCTATTTCATACCCTCGATTAAGTTTTCATATGAAACATATTGGCACCTTGAGTCAATGTCACGTTCCGCCTGAGCCGAGCGTGCAAGCGAGAGCGCGGAACAAGCGATAGAGAGGCACGATCGGCCTGTTTTCTTATGAAGTTATCACGTAAAATTATCGTCCGTAAACCGACTTTACAGACAACCATTTTTTTAGATGTATATTTATTGGTTTTCTTTAATTATAAATTGTTTCAATAAACGTCCATTTCGATGTTTAACTTTTTAATATTATTTTTGTTTCTACATTTATTAAAGTAGATTTCTAAATGAGTTGCCGTTAAAAAACGAATCTTACCGTCTCATACGCTCCTTTTCGATGCGTTCCTGTTCCTTCTTCTGTTCGCGCTCGGCATTAGCGTGGTGGTTCATGATAGCTTTGTTCATACGCGACAGCTTTGCCACATTGTTGCGGTGGTACTCCTTGAAGTCCTTAGCTAAAATAAAGCAAAGCAATTTAGTATGAACAGTATGTAAACTTTGTAGCAATATTTTGCCCTACCCGCTTTTGGCGTTGCCTAAGAGTAATCTTCGGATACATAAATACCCATTTTACTAGATGTTTCACTCCGTCCGCGTGGAAGTCGAAAAACATCTACATACATAGTATTAGAGATGGCTCTACTATGACTTTGGCCAACTAGCCGACTAGTCAGTCACGGCCAAGCCGATCATTGCTTTCGGTTGAGTTTAGGTGCAATGGGCAATGTCCAAAATGGCAAACCTACTTATTGGCAATTGTTTGCTAAAGAGTTCCTTCTTTTTTGATAGAAGTATTAATTAATTTTACTTTTTTGAATTTCTGGATCTAAGTCCGATTAATTAATGGACCAAACAAGTGTTCCTATTTCATCCTATCCTATTTTAGATTGCACTGAAAGTAAACTGTAAAACTGATTCTATGTAATAAAAATAATAACAGTAAAGATTTCAATTTCATTTCGATCACCGTCTTTTAAAGTTTTAAGCATGTTAATACGAGTAAAAAAATGGGGCCACTAGTCGCCGACTAAAAATATGGCCGGCTAGTCGGTACATCACTACATAGTATAAAACAATGTCGTGTCTGTCTGATTAATGTATACTAATATTAAGAAAGCGAAAGTAACACTAATTTTAAGTCACTTGTGGTTAAGAAGTGCACAAACACGCTGTGAAGTGGTTTTATTTTATTTTTGCGAAATGGACGAGTTGTTGTGTTCCTACATACTCTGAAATTGGTGTCCACGATCTCCCGAATGGTTAAAATTAGAATATTGTGGCTTAATGGTATTCCTAGAGATTTGTTAAATAAAAAACAGGCTTCGAGGTTACGTCGGAAACATTTTAAAGAAAGTAATTATGAGCCCTATGTCCAGCAGTGGACTGTGATAGGCTGAGTTGATTGATTGATTGATTTCGAGGAAATATTCAAAGTTTTAAATTCTCACACTTTCCATAACACTTTAAAATGATGAAATCACCGGGATCTAGCTATGATCACGCCATCTACGGCTTTGCCCGACCTCCCCCATATGAAAAATTTGTTTATTAACATACTAACATTGAATGATGATTATGTGGAGTTATATGGAGTTTTCTCTGATATAAATATCATTACGTCGTTTATTTGTTTTCTTACTTATCCCTACTAATATTATAAATGCGAAAGTAACTCTGTCTGTCTGTTACGCTTTTACGCCTAAACCATTGAACCGATCGTCATGAATAGCCTGGGATATGGAGAAGGACATAGGCTACTTTTTTACGCGATAACCGACATCCACGAGAATAGCGAGCAAAAGCTAGTTATATATACTTTTTTAAATATTTTATCTTTATAATTATTATTAGTTAAATGTAGTGACTGACCATGTTGCAGCACAGTCTGCAGGAACTCCTGGTGCTTCTGCCGCCGCTTCCTCTCGGCCTCCAGCTTCTGCTGCTTCTCCAACTTCTCAGTGGCGCGCGCCTCCCGCAGCCCCTGCCGCTTGGTGCGCTTGTACGCCTTGATGTTGACGGCCGTCTCCAGCGTCGTGTCGCGACGGACTTGGCCCAGGATCTATTTATTTAGAGTAAGTTCGATACAACACGAATTTAATTCAGAATCTTACATCTTTATCAAGTTTTAGAACCAAAAACTCAACGGCATATGGTCCCAAAATTAAATGACGGAGTTCAAATTCGAACTACAATGCAACTATTTATTTAAGACTTTAACACTAGTCACAAAAAATCAACTAGACGACATTACGCCAATAATTGGTTGGTTTGATGATTTAATCCCTACATCCTAATTTCTTATCAAGTTAAGATGTTTTTTAGAATTGAATGTATTACTAATTGTGTATTCTTGCAATAATTCACCCTTTAGTGAAGGGTGGGGCTTCACTAAAGGGTGAATGATTGCAAGAATTTAACCTGAACAGGTTTGTTAACACTTTCATCAAAGAGTTTTGAAGTTGAATTTATTACCGACTAATTTCATAATGCCGTTAAAGACCACAGCAGCGTAATATCAATGGCGTGCAGTCCATTGAGACAGAAAGACACTGCCTACCCTACCTAAATCGTATAAATATTTAAAACTTATTATTTTATCAATAAATAAATAAAATCTTTATTTATAAATCAGCTGCACCTGTCGAGCGTCGGTCGTATCGTTAGTATCATCGATGCAATACCGTCTGCTCGTTCGCAGAATTTAACGCAACTTCGCATTGCGCACTGTGGATGGGCGAGGCACATAAGTGCCTCGCCCATCCACAGTGCGCAGTGCGCAGTGCGTGGCATAAGCCTCGGGAGAGACACAACCTATTCGCGTCTTGATGTTTTTATGTGTGCTCTCGTGGGCATGCAGATTTATTCGGTATGCGTTCCTATAAATACGTGGCACATAATGTAACAAATAACGCACACAACCGTACAGGGTAGGCAGTGGCTTTTTTACGCTTTGTTACTACACGACGAATTACGAAACTTACCAAAGTTTTCCGAACAAATTCGGTTATGCGACTATTTTAAAAAGTAGCATTGTTTTATTGAATTTTTGCTACATAAACTACCCTTACTTTTTTGTTGTATTATTTTTATTTTCCGACGCCATTGTTTGTTTCGATTTACTACTTGTTTTGGTTGTTATTGTGGGGTATGAAAGCATGTATTTATGATTTCAACGTTGCTATGACTGACCCAAAAACAAACAGGGCGAGCTAAATAAAACCGTTTAAAAATAGTTAATTTTCACTGTGAAAGTTGTACAGTACAGGTGGTGTGTGTATAGAGAAAAGAAAATGATGAGTTTTCAAAACGGTGAAAAAAAAAACAAGTGATCGTGAAAAGTAGTTGTACACCGGATTTGTAATTAATACAAACTCAAGGTAAATCAATCTTAAATTTAATACAAAACAATATGATTCATGATTCGTTTAACTGCCTCACGTGTGTAGGTAAAGCAATCGGTTATTCCAGATATCTTGTGCATTTTTTTTTTCTGCCAACCCTGTCTAAATACTCTGTGCACGCCACTGCGTATTATGTATATATTATGAAAATTACCTCAGAGCGTAATTGTTTCTGGAAATTGAGAACTCGAAGTGCCCTGAGCTCAATCTGTGCTTGCAGGCGCAGGTCATCGGGGATATTAGCCGGCAAGTTGGATAGCATGTCGATGCGATGGGCGATGCGCGCTGCTATTCTATTAATATGCAAAAAACAAAAGAATATTGAATTTATAATGTTCCCTTCGACAATTCAAAAGTAAATGGAAGCCAATTATCGTTATTTAAAATGCTCAAAATAGAGATAATCTTAACAGATTGATACTTAGATTAGATTATAAATTTTAATAAAATATGAGAATTGTCAATTTAATCATTTAAATAAAAGATTTGATTTTATGAAATCACTTACCTATTTTCTCTTTCATTCAAGATCTGAAGAGGATCGATGCCTACTGGCTTGGGCATGCTGGTAATACGATTCTGTTTCGCTCCTGGTATTGGTACGCCCGGCTGAGGAAGGTTAAACATTTTCATTAGGTGTAACTACGTATGAATATTGTACTATTAGTGATGGTTTTTTTTTGCGTGTAAAAGTTTTAACTACGGTGTTACCTGATGTTGCGGCTGCGCGCCCGGTGCCTGCGGGCGCAGCGGGGCGGGGCCGCGCATGGGCGGCCCGCCGCTCATCGGCTGCAAGTGACAAAAAATTTTTTGTTGTTTACTTTAACGTTTACATAAGAAATAAGTACATAAGAGGAAGCCTGAAAGTTGCACCGATAGCTGTGTGGAAATCGGTTGTCATGGTATGGGACATGTGATACGGAGAAATGAGGAAATTGTCGTGAGAAAAGTTTTGAGTATGAATGTCGAGAGCTATAAGAGTATGGAGAGACCAAAGAAACGAAGGATGGACTGTATGAATGATGATAATGGTTAGAAAAGGTGTGACTACGGAGATGACGACTAATACAGAAGTGGGGGATAAAAATATATGTTGCGCCGACCCCAAATAAATTGGGATAAGGGCAGGAGGATGATGATGATGATTTTAACTTTTACATGATAGTATCTTTTATTCCGAAATGGATAAAAACCATTTCACATACGTATTTATGAGCAATTAATTTAATGGAGCGAAAGCGTCGCATTTACGTAGAGTATAGATATGATGAGATAATCATTTATTTGCTCAAACTTAAATACTATACATACAACACAAATTGTCAGCATGCAAAAACCTTTAAATCTTTTATTTTTATCACATTTTAATGTCAGGTCGGTCTAACTACCAAAAGATACTTACCGGATTCACTAACGGTGGAGTCAGCTGCGTCGGAGGTGCCATTTGGCCGGTCATGGGAAGTGGGGTGGGGGGCGCCCCACCGCCACCGCGAGCTGCGTCGCCCGCCGCGCCGCCGGCACCCACCTTGCCGCCCGTGGCGCCCGGCCCACCCAGCCCGCCTAGCCCGCCCGGCCCGCCCGCCGCGCCCTGGCCTTCGCCGTACAGCGGCTGCGTGGGCGGTGTCGGGCACTCCGGCGGCGCTTCGCCGGTTCGCTTGCCGGAAGCCATCATAGCTATCTGCTGCGACAGTGGCTGGTTTCGCGCGAGACTCCGGTAGGCGTTTATTTGTGCCCTAAGATTACATGGTTAGTGGTTAAGACCCCATAGAGATAATCTAAATTACCTATAAATAAAATTGAAATGCTGTTCGTTGGTAAGCGAATCACTTGAGAACGGTTTGATCAATTTAGCTGCTTTGTTCTAAAATGTTCGTAATCGTCCAAATTAGATTTTTATGGAAGGAAAAATTGGAAACTCTCAAGATCTTGGACAGGACAACGTCAGTCGGGTCAGCTAGTAAATAATAATTATCTTTCGATATCACAATACTTACTTGAGCTGACACAGCTGATTGTTACTGAACAACCCTTTCCCAGGGTCCTGGGGGTTCGAGCGCGCCCTTAACGCTAGCAATTGCGAAAATCTCGGGTCCTCTTGTAGCCCCTTCTCTTCCATAGAATCAATAGTCCGTTGAATCGCGTGCAAGTTATCGGGGCCCGGCGCCGGCAGTGAGCCCTGCATCGGGGACGAAGCAGGCGGAGCTCCGTTGGCCGAGGACGTGGTCGGCGGCGCCTGGCCGTGTGGCGGCGTCTGCGCGGACGGCGGGTGCGGCGGCGCGCCTCCCTGTGGCGCGGCGCCGGACGGGGACGCGGCGGGACCCGGAGCCGCGTGGCCGTAGCCGGGCGAGGCGGCATGCGGCGGCGGGCCCTGGCCGGGCATCATGGCGTGGTGCGCCATGTGGCCGGGCGCGGCGGGCGGCATGCCCTGCGGGTGCACGCCGTGCGGCGGCGGGCCCGCCAGCGGCAGCGGCCCTCCAGGCGCGCCGGGCGGACCCTGTGGCCCGTTGCCCGGTGGTCCCCCACCCATCGGCATAGGAGCCTGTGAAAATATAATATTATTATTTAGGTGTATTATGACGATACTAATTTGACAATTATTATATGTACTTCTCATTCTCATTATGTTTGTTCTGTGCTCCATGGTAAACATACCTGACTTTATCAAAAATTATATACTTAGATAAACTTTTTAAATTATATCTGAAACTAGTATTACTACTTACTGGCTGGTCACATAATTAAGAACGCTGAATAGTTAATTTTCTTATTCAAATTTAAATAGAGCACACTCTGTGGCTCTGTGGTTGTAGGTCACTATTCGTATAATTTTGGCGCCATTTAATGCTGTAAAAGTCTTAAAGGTGATTACTTCATATGAAAACAATGGGGAAAAATAAAAGTAAAGTTAAATGTACAAGGGAAGTATTAATGGAACTTCGTGAGAAGAATTAGTCGTATTAAAAGATAGCCGACCATCTACAATGTTCAAAAACGATGGTTTTCCACGCTGTGAAGCATTTTGCCACGTATCACACTACTTCAAATGTTCCGCGTGTACCTAAACAGAGATGATCGAGGTATGTGTGTGTATATCGTTTGGCAAAGCAAAATCCTTTTAAAGGGTCTAAAGAGCTGAGAAAAAAATATTTTGGTGAAAACAACCCTTCAGCAATCTCTGCTCGCACTATTCGAAGGCGTTTGATAAAACGACCGTTAAGGAATTTCTCACATCGCAATCAGTTTCTGTCTTAGATGGGCCAGCTAACAGCCCAGATCTAAGCCCAATAGAGCATCTTTGGTGCGAAATCAAGAAAAAGGTTTCAAATCGACAGTGTGGCAATTTAAGAGAGCTGTACGACCTTTTCTTAGAAGAATGGAACTCGTATCTTTTTTGCGAAATGTAAAAAATTAATAGAGTCAATGCCTCGCCAGTGTTAAGCAGTAATTATAAGCCGTGGACATGCTACTAACTATTAATTTTAGTTTAATATGAATTAAATTGCTTTTTTCTTTACGCACTTACACATTAATGTGTTTTATTTAACCTGATTTTCGTGTAAAACAACTCTCGAGCAGTAATAAATCGTTCTTAGTTATTTGTCCAGCTTTATTATTACTATTTGAATTTGATACGATTTTATTATATATTCCTAATCCCGTTTGCTTTATTCATGTGACTATTTCATATCTACATAGTTACTTCTATGAAAGAACACATGACAAGATTTAGATTAAAAATTCTGGAACATCAAATCGTTCTTAATGACCACAACTGTATATTGTTAACCTTCTTAAGCCAAGTATTTTTCATTGTTGTATCATTGTGCCATAGCCTTAGTGAATCAGATGCTTATATACGCCAGCCACATTATGTCGAGTATTTTTGTAATTTATTTTTGCATGTTACTATCACAAATAACGTGCCATTACCATAGATTTGATAACTACACATTATATGAAGTGACAGCATTTAATTCTCGAGAACGAGCCCTGCTTTACTATCTTTATGTAAAAAATGACATGATAGTGTTTCTTAATGGCATTACTAATGAAGCTGTTGTCCCTATGGATGTCATTGTTGATGGATGTTGCACAAAGTTTTTCGAAGAAAAATTGACAGAAAATGATATAGAATATGTTAAGTTAGCAAAAGAGAACTTGTAAGTTTTGAATACACAAAATAATAAAGCATAAAAATAATGAAGTCTTACACAATGCATGTTATCTAATAATTAAATCACAACAAAAATATGATATACAAGGTGTAATTTTAATCACCGTTAACCTCATAAGGGGTAATTTTACTCATCATTATGAACAACTTTTACTATGGGACCAAAACCGAAAACGCGAAAAAAAAAAAACAGCTGTTCCCTACATTTATGTTCGCATAACTCGTCAAAATGTAAGGAACAGCTGATTTTATATGCTCATAATCATGAGTACAATGACCCCTTATGAGGTTAACGGTGATTAAAATTACACCCTGTATTCAGACCAACTAGAATCCAATATTTTTATTTAACAGGTTTGCAAGTAAATTGGACCGTATCATTGCAGAAACTTCTTATCCCTATGCAAATGTGCCTAATTTGACCAAAGAATTTCATAGCTGGGAAACACTCATGCTTTGGGTAGAATACAAACTACAAAAGTTTCCAATTTTAAGAAAAATTAAAATAGCTAAGTCTTATGAGAAAAGAGACATATTTGTGTTAAAGATATCTACAGGAAAAAAGAATACAGCTATATTTCTGATGGGAGGTGAAGAAGGCAGAGACTGGTTATCTCCAGCAATACTTTTAAACTTTGTTAGTTACATTTTAGAACCTCAACTAAACATTGATCTACTGATAAAACATTATGATTTTTACATCTTGCCAATTATGAATCCTGATGGTTATGAATTTAGTACGGTGAAAGTAAATATTCATTTAACTCATTTTGCTATAACTATTTCATCTGATAGTGCCAAACACAATGTAAACTTGATTCCACTTACAGGATTGGTACTGGTCACGAAACAGAAAACGGTATTTTCCAAAAAAAAATTGTATTAAAAATGAATCAGGTATTGGTGTAAACATAGATAGAAACTGGTATTTCAGCAAAAATACAAGTAAGCAGCATTCTATTTAATTTTAGTCATAGCATAATCAGCCTATAATTTTCACACTATTTGGATGCAGGGTCACAGGCCTCCTCTGTGTGAGAGGGAGTGGGCCATAATCGACCACGCGGGCCGACTGCGGCTTGGTAGATGTCACATGTCTTCGAATTTATGGTTTTAGGATATGCCAGTTTCCTCATGGTGTTTTCCTTCGCTGTGTTGAGCGAAGTGGTGATGAAATAATTTTGCCCAAAGTAAACCACCTGTCTGGATTCGAACATACGACCTACTCAAACTCAAACCATTTATTAAATAAACCAATTACAGGCACTTTTGAATTGTCAGAGTCGGAAAGATGAAGCTAGTTGCCCATTCCAAAGCGCAGTACTCGACTCGTAAGTCGCGTCCGTTACCACTGGGCCACCACTGCTCTCCAATTTTAGTCATAAATTAATGTATTGATGCATTTGTGACGGACTTGCAAAAACTTTTAGTTGTTGGCACCTTGTAAAGAGTCATATACGAGTCTGGCTGGATTCTAACAATTTATAATACAAATTACCCATTAAAATCCCTTTGTAAAATTTAACATACTTATTTAATATTCTGTCATGGACACATCAGCATGAGTGGAAAATAATGTTTATTTTTTAAATATTAGTAAGAGATGAAGAATGTGAACCAGTTTACCCTGGTTCTACATCTGTATCTGAGGAAGAAACTGCCGGCTTGGCAAAGTTTTTGGACAGCATTGCTCTTCAAATGTTGGCTTTCATCAATGTAAGAAGTTTTGAATACCTTGTAACAATACCATATGGATATGATCATGCATACTGTAATAATTACCCTGTATTGGTAAGCATAATTTAAATGATGATGTAATTAGTTATTTTCTTACATGTATGGTAATTAGAAACAATAATTATTATAAATGATACACAGTGGTGGTAGGGTTCCCAGCCCTCCCGGATTGCCCGGGAGACTCCGGTAATAATGGTTAACCTCCCGACCTCACAGGGTGCAATCATTTCTCCGGTTCTTCGTGCCGCGCATTTTATCTCTAAAAGAACCAATCACATGGACAGGACCAATCACATTACTAGACTCCAGAAATGATTAAATATCGACTTAGATAGTGACAAACTATACCTATGATGAGGTTGGACTTTTGCGGGAGATGCAACCACATCTCGTTGAAGAAAATCGAGTGGACTTACGCTGGGTTGACTTTTTTACGAAATCGAAGGACAGAAATCCCTGTACTGAATTGAAAAAAAATTGTCATGTTTGTTTTTTCCATTCCTGTGTCTTAATGCTTCGAGCGCGAATTCAGCATGATGGAACGAGTATGGAGCAAGAAAAGAAAGATTTTGTGGTAAAAAACCATCAAATATTAGATGCTGCTCGAAAGCAAAGTAAATATAAATTTAAAAATAAATAAATAATTGAAATTTTCTATCTGTTGATAGAAAATCTCAATTATTTATTTATTTTACTACTCGTTTTTTCTCATGTAAAAACCTTTATGATTTTGTGGTAAAAAACCGTCAATGCTGCTCGAAAGCAAAGTAAATATAAATTTAAAAACTAATTAATTATTGAGACTTTCTTTCAACTACCCCCCTTACTCGATTTTTTGAAAGTCTCCCGGGTTGGTCGTTTTGAGAGTTGGCAACCCTAAGTTTATTTTTTCAAACTAACAAGTATAACTAATTGCATGTATTTTTTTGTATTTATCTCGATATCGCAAAACTTTTCCGTACTAGCGGTACATTCTTTGATACACATGATTGGCAAAAAAATATATAGATTAACTTTATACATTATTTTTTTTGCGTGGGAAATCATCAAATAACTTCTCCCTCTCTGCGTGGAGCAGGAAGGCGTGTCAGACTTTTACCGACTAAAACCCACCCGTGTTCCCTCAGTTGCCTTTGTGCCAGAGGCCGCGGTATCTCTTTCGGACAATCCGCACCCCTGGAAACTTTATACATTAGATCTGAACCTAGTATTACTACTTACTGGCTGGTCACATAATTAAGAACACAGAATAGTTCATTTTTTTTATCAAATTTAAATAGAGAACACTCTGTGGCTCTGTGGTTGTAGGTATAATTTTGGAGCCATTTTTTAGTGCTGTAAAAGTCTTAAAGGTGATTTCATAAGAAAACTATGGAGAAAAATAAAAGTTAAAATAATAAAACTTTGCGAGAAGAATTGGTCTGTGAATTGGCTACTACTGACTGTGTGGACAGCAGAGTTTCCAAAACGGCCGTGTTCCTGGAAATATCTATGCGATGTTTCAGATACTATGTATCCAAAACACTGTTGCTCAGTGAATACATGGCTTAATTATATGATCACAACTGTATCTAATCACAGATTGCAAAATATACAATTTTGAATGAATGTATGCTCATACTTTAATTTCAGCTTGATATATTATCATCTGTGCATGATAGAGTAAAAGAGGACCACAATAGAACATTTGTCTATGGCACTACTTCTGATATTTTATGTGAGTACCTATATTTTGTTTAGCGCCAGATGAATATAAGAATAAATTTATATATGTAGTTTCAAAAGTATGATTTGATAGAATTGCACAATATTTTATAATGTTTTTTTCTTCAGATAACTTTTCTGGCAATGTTGCTGATTGGGTAAAGAAGAAATTAAACACTCCCGTAGTATATACAATTTACTTGAAGGCTGATAATTACTTTTTTCCTAGTGCCAGGGATATACCAGCACTGACAAATCAATTATCAACTATGATGAAGGAAATATTGCTCTTGGGTAGCAGTATCTACAGTCCACTATTCAGCCATCAGATTAGACATTCAATTCAGACCATTGTTATAATTATAAATATAGTATGTACTATGATAATATAAAATGTTCTAGCTGTTAGTCTTATTTCACATAAGAATAACATAAAATTCACTGTCATTGAAAAAAATGAAAAAATATTTTATTATTTTAACAAGTAAAACTGTCATTGGCTTCATAAAGGTATATTTTAATTCATAAATAACTTAATGCTTTGAAGCCAATTCTCAATGCAATAACATAATAATAAAAATGCAATATTTGATAGCTAGTGGCGCGATTGAGGGCCTAACATTAAAGAAATGATTATATACCTGTCCAGGTGGCATATGTCCAATTTGATGCTGCATGTAGCCATGTGGAGGTCCTTGCCCAGGCATGTTAGGATGTTGAGGTGCACCAGGGTGACCGTTGGGTCCAGGAGGGTGAGCACCTCCAGGGCCTAATGGATGCCCAGGTGGACCAGGCATATGGGGACCCACCATGTGTGGAGGCAGTTGATGACCACTTGGCGGCATGCCAGGATGTTGTTGAGGCACACCAGGGGGGCCATTAGAGTTTGGATGCCCCGGACCTGATGGCGACATATGATTGGGCATCGGAGGCTGCCCGCCACCAGAAGGATGCGACGGTGGCGGTCCGTTGACATGCTGCTGGTTGTAAGGGCTGTGCGGAGACTGTGGCGGAGCCGGACTC
The DNA here is from genome assembly GCA_949091785.1 of Polymixis lichenea. Classification (NCBI taxonomy): domain Eukaryota; kingdom Metazoa; phylum Arthropoda; class Insecta; order Lepidoptera; family Noctuidae; genus Polymixis; species Polymixis lichenea. Next base: position 18,769,496 of record OX420933.1, on the reverse strand, counting down.
TGAGTTGGTGGACCCATTGGGCTCGGCGCCTGTGGCGGCGGCATTGGACTATTCTGAGGTGACGGACTAGCCATCTTTTCAAAACAATTAACACTGAATGCACATATCAAATTGATTTAAAGCGAACAGTTACACACGCCAACTCTGTGTTCAGAGAAAAGCTAATGTCAATGATAGTTCACAGTTCTACAGTGCACAATTACGTAGGTTTCACACGTTGGATATAAATAAAAGTATCACTCCTGTCCCTATGAGCACTGATGACGAGATTTTTCCAATAAAACAGTAAAATAAATTAATACAACATCCCATTCCACAATCAATGCAACTTTACCACTCCAATGTTACCACTTGCCAATATAGTTCTTTACAGATACAGAATGACATGACAGGCTTCATTTTTTTTAGTTGTCCATGGATTTAGTAAATACTTGAAATCCTTAAGCCAAATCCAAAGGCAAACAAGAGTGAAAAGCAGGCCTAGACAAAACACATTTCTGTTAGCGTTCACGCCAAACGCTACACCAGAATATACGGGAATTATATCACCTGTGGAAAGATTACGTCGTGTCCTATTGATGTGGCTCAGGGCCCAGGCATCTTCTGGGCACGCTCGTTCCATCATAGACCTCATGAATCGCTTTCCAGCAGCCGTGATTGATTCCAAGAGCAAGCCTATTCTGCAAAAAATAAAATTGGCACTTGCCGCCAACTTCCTTTAGTGGTCTGTTTAGAAGATGTTGTCCCGAACACCATGCAAGTTTTGCCGTAGATAAATAAAGTAATAATGGTTTTCGTAAAATGGACGTTGTTTTATAAAATGAGACCAATTTTCGCTTAAATTTTAGGCAAATACATGAGTCCCCGTATTTGTGCAAAAAACAACTGCGCAAAGGGGCATAATAGAACAATTTTACCTAAAAATAAAATTGATGCATGCTTACTTTTTATCCGGTGCCGGTACGGTGAAGCGTTTAAGCCCCGCAGCGTCATATCCACCCCAATCCAGCAGGTAGTGGGGATGTGTTTGCGTGTTGTAAATTGGTGTACTAAAGGGAGCTAAACGACAGAGTTAACACGCAGTTGGTTTTGAATATTATCATTGTATTTTATTAAGACATCACACTGACACAGAAAATTATGAAACAAGTTGTTACCTAGTAACAAAAACAAAAACTAACTCTATGGGACGCATGATGATTCCAACCTATTTTCAACACCCCCACTGAATCCCCATGCGCTCCATGCAATACTTTAGCTTAATGCGAGCCAAGCTTTTAGTAAGACAATCAGCTGGCATCTGGTTTGTATCACAATATTCTATACGAATCACACCGGCTTCAGCCAACTCTCTTATGAAATGATAGCGTATGTTGATGTGCTTCGACCTTCTACCAATCGCAGAAGAGTACACTAATTTACTTGCACTCTGACTGTCGCTGAACACTGTAACGCAGTCGTTGAATCCAGCTAGCTCTTCTAACAAGCCTTTAATGCAGACTAGTTCTTTTGCGGTTTCGCAGATGGCTATATATTCAGCCTCAGCTGTGCTTAAGGCTACGCATCGCTGTTTGCGAGCTTGCCAGGAAACAGCACCTCTACCGAAAATAAGGACATAACCGGTAAATGAGTGCCCATCGGCGTTGGCTCCCCAATCGGCGTCTGAGTATGCAACCAGGGGTTTGCCTGTTCTTTCATAGACTAGTTTATAGTCCACGGTGCCCTTTAAGTACCTGAGCACCCGCTTGAGCGCAGTCATGTGCTGTTCATTCCAGCATGTATTAAACTGGCTCAAATAGCTGACCGCAAATGTCAAATCAGGCCTTGTGCCGCAGGATAGATACATGAGCGATCCTATTACTTCTTGGAAAGAAAAATCCTCACGCCTCTCTCCCTTTGCAAGTCGTAGATTCAATTCCATCGGAGAAGCTACAGGCTTGCAGTCTTGCATTCCATATTTTTCTAGAATCTTTTTGGCGAAGCTTGCCTGTGATAGGGATATCTGCCCATTGGATCGCGTGATATGGATCCCTAGACAATCCTTGGCCTCACCTAAATCTTTAATTTTGAACGCTTTGGCGATTGTTTTTTTTGACTCTTTCTATGTCCCCCACTGAACTTCCAAAAATATAGAAGTCGTCGACATAAAGTGCTATTGCAATCACGGTATTATCTTTCCCTCTTTTAATGTACACGCACGGATCATACTTCGATCTTGTAAAACCACTTTTAGTGATGTGATCATGTACTTTGACGTTCCAGCAACGTGCAGCTTGTTTGAGGCCATAGATGGCTCTCTTCAGCTTGCATACTTCCTTTTCATTTCCCTTCTTTATGAAAGATTCAGGTTGCTCCATATACAGATCCTCATCTAAATCACCATTTAAAAATGCTGTGTTGACGTCAATATGGTGTACATTTAAATCCAATTCTGCTGATAATCCCAGCAGAAGCCTAATGGAAGAAAGCTTGACTACAGGAGCAAAGGTCTCGGTATAATCTTCTCCAAACTTTTGAGAGTACCCCTTGGCGACAAGGCGAGCCTTATGTCGTTGAACCTTTCCATCTGCCCCGATTTTCAACTTAAAAATCCATTTATTTTTGACGACATTAGCGTCTCTGGGACGATCGACGAGCTCCCAAGTCTGATTCTCCATAAGAGAGTCGTATTCCTCCTTCATAGCCTTCATCTACAGGTCTTTATCAGAACGCTCCATAGCGTCCATAACTGAAATCGGGTCAGTAGCATTCATGACATGGAAGTTGTATACCATGTCCTCATCTATTCTTCTGACTCTATTTCTTAGAGGATAACGCCGTTCCTCAGGCTCCTCTACAGCTTGAACCGGCTCTGTTGACGGTTCTTCAAAAGAGTCGTGAAACTCTTCTTCAGCACTAGTGGGCGATGAACTTGGTGACATAACCATGTTACTCTGGCTTGGGCCATCCTCAGGCGCCACAGCCCTAGAAGTGCCTTGAGCAGTATCTGGCTCAGTAAAAATTGGTACCTCTATATATTCTCGCCTTTGTTTCTCCCTCGAAACCTGTACACTGCGCTCAGGGGGTTTAATCTCCTTGATTACTTTTGACCGCTCGTCAAACACGGCGTCGCGAGCAACTATTATGCGGCGCGGATTGACCGGGTTGACAAATCTGTACCCCTTTTGTACTTCACTGTATCCAACGAAGACAAGCTCACGGGTCTTGGAGTCGAATTTCCTTCGGCTATTATCTTTCACCAAAACCTGAGCTGTGGACCCAAAAACTTTTAAATTGGTAAAATCCACCTCATGATTTGTCCAAACTTCTTCGGGAACTTTCCCGGCGATTGCTAATGTGGGTGAGCGATTTTTCAAATAGATCGCAGTCCCCACCGCTTCTCCCCAGTACCGTTTACTTAGGTTATTGTCATGGAGCATGCATCTCGCCTTTTCAGTAATGGTGCGGATCGTCCTTTCCGCAACTCCATTCTGTTGAGGAGTATGAGTAACGCTCGTCTGATGCGTAATTCCATATTTGGCCAAATAAGCCTGGAACTCCTTATTGGTATACTCAGTACCATTATCGCTTCTAAACCGTTTAATTTTTCTTTCGGTTTGGTTCTCTACCAGACGCTTAAACTCCTTGAACTTCTCTAACACCTCAGTCTTTTGCTTCATGACGTAACCGAAAACCTTTCGGCTGAAGTCGTCAATGAACAGGAGGAGATATCTGTTTCCTCCCCAAGTCTCTACATCTATTGGACCAGCTACGTCGCTATGTATTAAGTCCAGCATGCCAGAGGCTCTAAAAGACTTCTTCCGTTTTGGAAACTTTTTTACGCACTGCTTTCCTTGACTACAAGGAACACAAGGGGCTCCATCACCCTTTTTTCCGTAATCTAGGCCCTGGACAATTCTTTTCAAAATGTACATTTGCGCGGCAGACAAATGGCCCAATCTCCGGTGCCATAATTCAAACTTGTCCTGATTGTCTTCCCCTAAAAGAGCTGTAGCCTGATTACAACCGGAACCTATAACATAAAGTCCGTTTTGGCGCGGTGCGGTAAACAATGCCTTACCATCTATTTTTACATTATTGTTAAAAACACTACATTTGGTTTTATCAAAAACAATAATATTTCCTGCATCTGCAAACTTTCCTACAGACATTAAATTGGTAATTAGTTCAGGAATGTGAAGAACATCATTCATCTTCACTACAGTGTCACGTTCCCCGTGACGCAGGTTTAACTCCACAGAACCTTGCGAAGTCGAAACAATTTTCTCGCTATTCGCGCAAGTTATCGTTTTGGAGCAAGATTTCGTAGGGTTCAAGAGGGATTTCACCGGTGTCATGTGGGACGTGGCTCCTGAATCCAACACCCAGTTATCACTGCTACCAACAGATGACAACAAGGTCAAAAAGTCTGAATTCGCGTTCACACTGGTCATCATGGCCGAATTCGCATTTGATTTCTTCTTATCCGGCTGCTTGGCCTTGAACTGCTTGCATTGCCACTTGAAATGGCCCTTCCGTTTGCAGAAGTGACAAACAATCTCTCTGGTGTGTTCTCTTCCTCCACTACCACCAGCGCTAGATGCTAGCGCCGAATCATCCCTTGGGGCTTCATTCGACTCTTGACGTTGACCCTCCTTCAGGAGTGCTGATATAACCAGTTCTGAGGTAATTGTCGAGCGGGAATGCTCTATGGCCATTACTAACGGATTGTAGTTGTCCGTCAATCCCGCCAGCATTATTATTCCAACAAACTCATCGTCAAGTCCGGCACCAATGCTTCGCAGCTGCTGCTGAATCGCTCGAACATCCGTGACGTAGGCTTCCATACTTGGGTACGATTCCAGCTTGATGCGAAACATTTTTCGCAGCAACGAAAGCCTGCGCATTAGTCCAGCATCCGCATAGGCATTTTTTAGTGCCAGCCAAGTCTCTCGTGCCGTCTTTGCTTCCGTCACAAGGGGGTAGATGCCTTCCGAAAGCATCAGGCAGATCTTGGCTCTTGCTCTAGCATCCCACTTCACCAACTCATTTGAGGTCGCACTGAACGTATCTTGAACACAATCCCACAGATCATTGTCGATAAGGAGCATTTGCATAGAAAAAGACCATGTAGCGTAGTTTTCTTGCCCCGACAACTTGGAAATTTGCGTCGTATTTTGCGACGTCATTTTTTATTCTCAATACATATAACTGTCCCTAAAATTTAGTATCAACGAGACTACGTACCTGGGCCCATAACCTGTTGTAAATTGGTGTACTAAAGGGAGCTAAACGACAGAGTTAACACGCAGTTGGTTTTGAATATTATCATTGTATTTTATTAAGACATCACACTGACACAGAAAATTATGAAACAAGTTGTTACCTAGTAACAAAAACAAAAACTAACTCTATGGGACGCATGATGATTCCAACCTATTTTCAACATTGCGCAAACGCATCCCCACTCACGCATGATAATATCCATGAACCTCATTGCGGCTCAATTTACAGTGATTGATAAGGGTATCAATCACATACATTTATAATTAAGAATCCGCAGACAGATATCAATTGGCTTAGAGAAAGGGAAGTATGCTTAATTTCAATTTTATTTTTAGATAAAACTGTTCTATTATGCTTGACTGTACCTTTCTCTAAGCCATACATAGAGAAGTAATTGATAAAGACTGCTGGATTGGGATTAAATTAGAAAGCCAATGTGATCAACAAAGTTATTTATTAATTTTAAACTTTTGATAGTTCAACTTACAGTAAATCAACAGATAAGCTCTCAATATTACCTTTTCGACCATTACAGTACTCTAGCAATTTATCAATCGAATAAATTGGGTTAATGATAATGTTTGACCCGTATTTATGTAAACGCCAACCGGATTATTATCAGTTTTGGACCCATCAATCGGCCAAAACACTCCTAATAAATAGAATCATCACTCCTTACAAAATTTTCTTTATTTGTACTCAATAATGTAAGGTCATGGACTCTACGCTCGGGACACAATAAAAGGAGACTTGCAGTTATTTTAGAAATTTCGAACAATAACATTTTATAGGTAATTTTATCAACTAACAATCTAATTAAAACATGAATGTCCCAAGTAGAACTTTTAGCTTTGGGTGACTGTTTTAATGCTATTTACCCTTTAATATTTGCTTTATAATAATGTGAGAACCTTAGGATAAGCCATTAGGTGGACGACAAAAGGTAAAAACTACAGACTTATGTATTATAAGCAAATATAAATGTAAGATACAAATCAGTTAAAAATCGAGCCACATCTTCAGGGGATGGATCTATAGTGCTCACATTATTGTCACGTGACCATTTACACCAACATAACCACAGAAAAAAAAAACCAGTAGAAGTCGTATAACGCTTCATTAGTATCGGAACCAGCGTACCCAAACTCACACGAATACAAGTTAATTGTATTTCGTAACACTAAGAAAACTTTGGCCCGATTGATAATATTGAATGAAAGTAGAAAATATGTCATTCGTCGCATAATCATCACTTCACTATCACTACATAGTATAAAACAAAGTCGCTTTCTCTGCCCTATATCCCTATGTATGCTTAAATCTTTAAAACTACGCAACGGATTTTGATGCGGATTTTTTTAATAGATAGAGTGATTCAAGAGGAAGGTTTATATGTATAATACACCGACCTCCACGCGAAGCCGCTGGCATTGATAATAAACCACAAAAAAATGACTATACAGTTGTTTTTTGTCTACTCTTTTTACATATTTAATACTTTTTCCATTTAAAGCGCACACGGAAGAGTTTAATGAGCAAGTTACACTACTCGCCGCTAGATGTCAGGACATTACTATTCGTAGTCCTCTAGAGATGTACCACTGTCGTTGACTTATTTATCGACATTCTGTTTTATTTTCAAACAAAATATGGTCAACAGCTAGAGTCGATAAATATTATTACGTTTGAAATCAAGTGTTTATATATATTTATTCTAATACATACTTACGATTTACAGAAAGTATAATTAAGAATTGTTATGAACCACTAATCCGATTTTGAAAATTATTTTATTGATAGAAAGATTCATCCTGTGGTGTTTCTTTCTATTTTATGTGATAGATATTATACTATGAGATTAGATAATACGGGTACACTACTTCCTATTGACATTCTAAGCCTATGCTTTTATTTGCGGATACACTCGTATTATGTTTAGCTTGACTAACTCCGTAACGGACTTTGATTAACCTCGGTATATTAGATAGATCTTAGATGTTAGACTAACACATATGCCACTTTATACTTACAAAAGAAGGAGGTTCTATGTTCATTTGTAATTATTTTTCGCATGGTCGAAACTTAGGTAGAATTAGAAAGCGCTTCCACACATACCTTTGTATGACCAATTAATAGAAATGTGTTCGATTACTAATACTGCAGAAACAAACCGCACGCAAGGTCATATTTTTCCTTATATATCATAGGACCCAGAGAACATTGTACGTTTAAAATATCGATACCGGTAATCTCTAATTGAGTAGCTGACTGTCACGTGTACATAGTTGGCATCTTCGCGAACAATATGTTTGGGTTTAAAAGAAAGTAGACTTTAAATTAGATACCATACAGACAACTTTTGCTTGTCTTATTTAATAAAATATTGTTTTTCAAATTTTTATCGAAATAAAATCAATTAAGACTTACCGATGGTATGATGTACCTCCATTTGATACATTTTTAGTTCTGCTATCATATTTACGTTGTAAAACAGCACAATTAGGCAGGTTTATATTTTTTTGTCAAGTTCTTTTCTCCGTGGCGGTTGTAACAAGACTGATGTGCGTGGTGTATGCGCGGAAGCAGACCTATGCAAAACTCCACAAAGCTTGGAGTACGCGGGCCCCGCCTACTTGCGACTTCTACGTGTTTTTTTTATTCTATAATCATAACCATGCCAGCTTATAAGTATTTAAGGGCGATTTGCTCCAGCTACCTTCTAAAATGTCTATCTGATCCTTCTGCCAAGAATCTAATAACGATGACCACTCTGTATTAACCACACCTTTAAATTTAATTTATGAACTTGTGGACGCGGTCGATTGGTTGTTTTGTTTATTAAGACTTGGTCCAAATCCCTATCCTGGTAGGGAGGGCGCATGGAGCGAACTACCAGATCTGCTCTCCAAAAGACCTTCTCTCAATCGGGTGTTATCATATCACCAGGTACAGACGCCAGCCCATCAAGCTACCTCAAACTGTAAAATTTTCCCAATAGAACATGAACGTTATGCCTATGTAATAAAGATGAAAATCTATCAAAGAAATTTGACAGATTGGAGTAGCTTGATGTGCTGGCGTCTGTACATACCTGTTGCCTGGTTCAGGTGCGTTAATACTCTGGGTATTAGACACGGTGCCGGCAATACCCATGCCAACCTGTAGTGCCAAGGGCGACCGAAAGTATTGTGGAAAACAGCCGCTTGATCTAAACCCAGACACACATACCTGGGTATTACATGAGCAGTTCGTGACGCAAAAAGATCTCGGAAACTCCGAAATGCTGAAAAGTATTCCCGGTAGCACAGGGGAGCAAATGCCATTCTGTCGGAGCAGATTTCCTTGAAAGCCGATCTGCTACGTAGTTAGAAACCGGATAAGCCTATCTCAATTTATGGCTTAGAGAAAGGTATAGTCAAGCTCAATAAATAATTATGCGTAAAAGAATTCGCTTGTTGCTTGTTGCGCTTCTTAGACACGCAGTGGTGACAGTACGCAAAGGGCAGTTTTCCCCCAATAAGTAAAAAAAAAAATGGTTTTTGTTGGCATCTTTCCTTAACTGTCAGTAGTGTCAGTAGTGTCAGTAGTGTCAGTATTGACGTTTCGAACGTTGACATATCAATAAATAATCCAATGCACATTGCACCCAAAATGTGTAGAAAAATTTGAAAACTCAAGCGCTGGTTTTCTTTTATTCAACGGTGTAGTAATTCTATAGACAGCAAAATGAAATAAATAATTATTTAAAAACTTGTACCATGACAAAGTAGCACAAACTTACCAAGCACGAAACAAAGAAACCGATTTGCTACCGGCGGTAAAACATGGATGAAGAAGAATACACTGAAACTGCTTGGACCTACATAGCATTATGTGGTGAACCAACTCTATATGAAGGACTCCGATTCGCCAAGGATTTAATTATTGCTAATGTTACTCTGCGCCTCATCATACAGTTTGTACCGCTGCCTCATAATGTTCGCCATAGTCTGAGTTTAGTTATTGGAAGTTTTCTTTTATATCATAATATTGGAGCCTCATTTTATTGGACTGTGGGACTAACAACTTGTGCTTATATATTTATGATATTAGTATCACTTGTTACAAAAAAATGCAGAGGACTGTTAATGTCCGTAACTGTTATTGCATTCTTGTTATTATGCGAACTTTATGTACTTAATCCAAAAATGTGGCAACAAATAAGAGGCATCCAGATGATAGCAGCTATGAAGATTATTTCCGTAGCTATCGAACTAGACAGAGACTTATTCAAAAGAATGCTTAACCCTGTCGAATTTGGAGGGTACATACTTTGTCCAGCTAATTGTATTTTAGGACCATGGATATCATTCCATAGTTACAATCAATACCTTGAAGTTAAGTTCTTGTCTAAAAGATGGATTAAAATTATTGTGATTAATCTCTGTTTGTCCATGGTATTCTTAGTGTTATCCAACTGTATTGTACCTTGGTATATTGATGATGAAATGCCTAAATGGTTAATAGCCTATAGAGATGCACAAGCTTTTAGAATGTCACACTATTTTGTGTCAAGTATGTCTATTGTATCAATGATAAGTGCAGGATTTGGACTTACAAATGATTGTCACTCTGAGGTTCATGTCACTAAACCATTTTTCATTGAATTGCCAAGATCTCTAGTCCAAGTGGTGATTTATTGGAATATTCCCATGCATCAGTGGTTGAAGAACTATGTTTTCAAGACTTGCCAACCATATGGTCAATTTACAGCCATATTTATTACCTATGCTGTGTCATCATTGCTTCATGGATGGAATTTCCAATTTTCGGCAGTTCTTCTCAGTATAGGTACATTCTCGTATGTAGAGTACAATTTACGTTACAAAGTAGCCTCAACCCTGGAGGTGTGTTGTTTAGCAAATCCTTGCAGTAAACAATGTGATCACAAGTATAAGAAGGACAGTATGCTAGCTATAATCACAAACACCATATTTTCTATATTAACTATTATTCACCTTGCTTATTTAGGTGTGATGTTTGAGGCATCATTTTCAGTGCAAGAATCAGGTTACTCATACTTCCATACTATAAGTAAATGGGAAAAACTTAATTATTTTAGTCATGGTCTTGCTGCCTTTTTGTATGTGATTTATTTACTGATGTGATAAGTTATACCTTATATCCTTAGTGAGTAAGCATCTTTTTATAGAATTTTCTGAATCTCTTCTTGTGATCTCTTACAGTATTATACATTTACATTTTTCTTTAAAAATAAGGATTATTGAACAAATTAGATTCAATAAATTAGATTTCTCCTTCATAGAAAGTTTTAGGGCTTAAATTTAGACTAAAAGAATATTACATATATTGATTTTACACCATTGTTAAATACTTTAAGCAATTGTTCTTGTGTAAATTAACAACTAGTCTTTTTATATAAAACCATGAACATATTTAGACATTTCATGAACAATATGTGAGTTTTAATTTAAAGGTGGAAGTTAAATTTTTGATGCACATTATAATTATGTCAAATGCACATTGAGCAATAATATAAATATATTATTTGTAGATAATCTATATCTTCTATCTAATTATAAGTAAAATTGGATTAAAATAACACAAGAAATTTGTTCACTGCCAATTTATTTCAGTGTCTATTAAACTCATATATTTCTTATAATATAAATCAATTGTTCTCACATTTAGTTGATAAGCCCCTGTACTATTATTTTCTATTAACTGGACTTTAAAAGTAACGCCTTCTGTGATTTGGACCTCACCAATATTACCTGAATCTTTGCTTGAACTAAAATATCCTGGTCTTGTATAGATTAATATTACTTTATATTCTTTAGAGACTTTTTGTATCATTCTCAGTAAATTTTTCATATATAAATCCATCTTTGTTATTTTGAATCCTTGTTCTGACCAATAAAATGCTGTCAGAGTATCGAAAATTAGCAATGAAATATTTTGATGATGTGCTAATATGGTGTCTAAATTATGAATAGTTGTATAGAATTGTGTTGCATCATAAACATCTAGTATAAACAAATTGTTGAGAGTTCTATGAAGAATAGTGTCTATTTCAGCATCACAATTAATATTTTTCTTCACTGATGATAATATCTTTCTTTTCAATGCATTGATCAGTTCTTTATAGTTTAATTGTCCGATTGTGTTAAACACTAGGACACCTAATGGTTCTGCATTAGACCTGCTAGTTAATAATGCTTCACTTATCAAATCAATCAATAAAGCAGAACTATTATTACCAAATATTTCAACAACATCATCATTTTTTAATCCAGGCTGGAATAAATTTGAGTAAAAGTTTTCAATAACTGGCTTCTTATTCAGTCTTGCTAGCAGTTGCACTCCTGACTCAACCTTATATTTATTCATTGCCATTCTGACTTCTGTGATTCCTGAATTTCTTCAAGTGTCTGTCGTAATTTTGTGGTCTTTGTTGTAATTTTGTGGTCTTGCGTGATGTGTAATTACCTTCCACTCTAAATGATTGAATACGATTAATTAAAATAAAGGTAAGTGAAATCATCACTCAAACGAAATACTTAGTTACCTTTTATAAGGGTAATACATTTTAAAAAGTACTCCGTTTAAAAGATCCTCCGCTACGAGTAAAGTAAGTGTTCAATTAGTGTTCTGTGGGAGGAGCACTGCACTAGGAGCTAACTTACAAACAGTTACCTACACAAACAATAACAAAACAGCGCTCAAACAGTGTTGCCAACTGTGTATCAACTTTTGGGACTAAAACGAATTCAAAAAAGCACATTTCTTTTTAAATAGGGCTAAATTACTAAAAAACGAAAAATAATATTAGTAAAATGGATTACATGAATAGCTAATGTGTACATTATTAATCAAATATATCATTTTGGATTATATAATATTGATTATGATCTAAATAGCAGTCTTCATTTAATTCCTCTCGAAGGGTTTCACTTTGTGTTGACGATGTTGCGACGACGAGCTTGGGCCTCATTGCGCGTAGCCTTGTTCATTATAAATTTATATTAGACTAGCTTTTGCCAGCGGCTTTGCCCGCGTGGAGGTCGGTGTATTATACATATAAACCTTCCTCTTGAATCACTCTATCTATTAAACCCGCATCAAAATCCGTTGCGTAGTTATAAAGATTTAAGCATACATAGGGATATAGGGACAGAGAAAGCGACTTTGTTTTATACTATGTAGTGATAGTGATACAATTTGTTTTAAAGGAGATCCTCTGGGATATCCTGTGGGTATGGAATGTAGGGACTCGCGTAATAGCGAAGCGTCTCGCCTCGCTGTGCTATTATTATTTGCCGACCGCAGTCATCCATCTCACTCGCCGAGGTGTCGCATGTCGGCGCCTGACGAGTGAGCGAGATAACTAGACTCGCCTTATCTGAAAATACGAGTATAAATTGTATAACATAGTAAAACATGACAAAAAAAGTGTAAGAAAAAAAATAGTAATAAGCGCAAAAATGTATTTAATAAGTAAGTGGATAGAAAAAAAATCAATAATCATCGTACGTATGTGATTAACTCCAACATATTCAACTTTGACAGTCCTAAGCCTGTTAAACGTGAAGGAATATTTAATCACCGTTTCACTTCTGTATATGCATACGTGAGTAATATAATAAACGTGCATATTCACGAGAATCTTGTATTTCAAAATAATTATTATGGAGAATATTACGCAGGTATCAATAATGGATTGTACTCAATCTAATATTGATACCTGTTAATAATGAATCGGTTCACTAATATTTGAATAATACCCAGTAATAGGTATGGTATCATAATATTGCAGTATCTACATATTCAATAATAGGTGGGCGTCCAAGCAAAAAGGGTCCAGTAGTGGGGTATTGAGTTGACTAGATTCAGTATCTAGAATAGTCAATTGATAGTAAGGATTGGTAAAATATTAAATATTAAAATAAAAACTTGCACATATTTTTTTTTCAGACATTTGAAGATGAAATTCTGAAAAAGCTTGATTAATTATTTACTATCTGAAATTGTAGCTAATTGAGCATTTATTAATAATCAATTAAAATCGCGAAATGCAATTTTTTCACCCTACTTTACAAAACTCGTTATATCTCTGAAACTAAATACCGAGAACTGGACCCTTTTTGCTTGGACGCCCACATAGGATTACCTAAAAATGACCATCTAATGAATAATTATTATTCTAAAATAAAAATAATTAATCTAAAATGTATCATCTGTAATGTCATTCTTAAATTTAATGGTAACTTCATTCCTGTCAACCGTAAAGCTATCTAAACGTAAATATGCACCTCAGATGTTCAATCTGGTATCATTTAAAAACCACTCTGCACCCTAATTGCGTAACACACAATCAGATTTGAAAATAGGATCCATTTCTTCATAAAAGCGAAAATGTCTGGTCAACAATGTAAAATATAACGCAATGAATGTTGAACTATCAAAATGAGCCATTCCTACTCTTAGTCTGTACTTCCGAGATTAAAAGTACCCTATGTGTTAATCCAGGATATAAACTATCTGTGTGCCAAACATCCAAATCCGTTCAGCCGTTTTTGCGTGATTGAGTAACAAACACCCAAACATACAAACTTTCACATTTATGTTAAAGGTAAATGGATTTTCAACGGAAAACAAAAAAGAAGCTTCGGCTTTAGTCTTAGTTTTGCCAAAAGAGACCTTTTATTTTGTACGAAATAAATAAACTAAACGTATGTACATTGCTCAATGCACAAACCGTGCAATACCAAAAGAAAAAATTATAACGTAAAAGGTAGAACTGTCACTGTCATTAGTGTCACTCAGTACCTCTGCGACTTTATCTGCATTTGACTGCAGAATTTGTAATTTCAGGCACAAATTGATGTGCACTTTGAAATTGCATTGTTTAGAACACAATCGCTCTAAAATGAACTATAAAAAAATCATCGTTATTGAAGTACATATACTAAATAATTGATCGTGTAAAAATAACGTGTTATTCGTTTACTCAATATTCCCGCCTGTCAAAAACTGCGTTTCAAAATGTTATTTAGAAATTACTTCATCATTTTACCATTTATATTAGCATTATTCCAATGTGCCTTGTCAGAATTAATTACAATGTCCATAATTGGTGCAGTAGCTAGCGCTGGCTGGTACAATTGGAATACGTTAAAAGATTTCACATATTGTCGGTATGCGGAATGTTGTAATAATCAGCATGTGCCTTTCGATATAAATAGTGAGTAGAAATCATATTTAATGTAGCTGTTTTGCACTGCAGTAATTTAAATGATGTTATGCCTAATAGTACCAACCTATGACTCATACAATAAGATAAACATTCTCTTAAATAATAACTTTGAAAATTTAAGTAAGTAAAAGTTAAAGAAATCAACCAAAGACGACCTGACTTAACTTATTTTTTACAGAGTTAAAATTATCATTATCACAAAAAATGTTTGGGCAGCCCTTGGTTGATGAATTAGTTAACATTATGCATGCACACAAAGAGGCTGTACATAATGAGAACAAAAGGAATAAAAAAGCTCTAGTTATAAGCCTGCATGGCTGGCCAGGTGTTGGAAAAAACTATGCAGCTACAATGATTGCTGAAGCATTGTATTCTAAAGGTATGCACAGCAAATATGTGAAGCTGTTTATGGGGAAGAAAGATTTTGACTGCTCTAACTTGCAGCAGAAAAAAGTAAGTGTGTTTAATCAAACCAGCCTTTTATACTAACCTATACTACTATTACTGTTGAACTACCATTATAATACAATTTAAATCTTCCTTTCTTGATCCACGCCCACAGCACAACAATGTGGGGGATTTATGGAGTTTCAATTAACTCTACATATATTTCTATTAATCTTTATATTTAAAACCACAAAGCTTTATGAATTTATAACATAAACGAGGTGAGGTATTTCACTAGTTATGTTTAAGTCCTATGTCGATGTATGTAGGAGGCGAGCCTATTGGCATCAACTGGGCACATTTCTAGACTCCAGGCTGCTACTGAGAAATTCTAGATAGAAAAACACAATAACACTGACCAACCGTATGTATTATAGCTACTGTATTTATAATATACTCTGCAGTAAGAACCTGTTTTTTACTTTTCAGGAAGATTTGGTGGCAACTTTAAATAATATTGTAAGAAAATGTCCAAGGTCACTTATTATTTTTGATGAAATTCATGATATGTGTCCTTCAGTGTTAGACACCATCAAACCAATGCTTGATCATCATCATGCTGTAGACGGTATTGATTATAGGTAAGTACTGTAGGCATATCGTTCACACAAATGTTTAAAAAAAAACTTAATGAAAACTTGCATGTTAATGTACTTTCTTTTCTTTTTCATTCTAGAGATAGTATATTTATATTCATATCAAATATTGGAGGTCAAGAAATAGCAACAAAACTGTTAGATCTGTATGAGCAAGGTGCAAAGAGGAATGAGGTTGAATTTCATGATTTTGAGCCAATCATTAGGAGGACAGCATATTTCCAAGGTAATTTTGTTTTACAGTCTTGCTTTATATTTTCAATTGTCTTTAAACTTCTAAACCTAGGCCTTCAAATTAATCGAAAAATAACATAGCTGTAACTTACTTATTGGCAGGACTGACCGTGACAATGGACTATATATATTTTTCTAAACGCAATTACGCGATTAGTATTATTTTCCTGCCCCCCTCCCTTCCCCCAGTCATTTATATGAACATACTTGAAAATAGATGGAATATTCACTAAATATGGAAAAAAAAAACATACGTAAAGATAGTCTGTTGTAAAAGTAAATATTTATAAATAAATTAATCTTTTAGGAGGGTTTGAGAAAGCAGCTGCAATAGCAAATCATTTGATTGATCACTATGTGCCATTTTTACCATTGGAACAGCAACATGTAGAAATGTGTGCGCTAGCCGAGTTTCGTTCACATGGTGTATATCAACCTACCAAGGAAATGATGGCGTAAGTACTCAGAATTATTTCTGAAGAATGCACTCCTTCTTTTCAATAATTAATAAAAAAATTGAAAACTAAACATTGAGTACATGTATTATTATAAAACACAGTTATAATTGAAATATATTTTATTTACAATAATTAAGCTTAAAATAATATAATTTTTCATTCACATCTTTTACAGGGAAGCTTTATCTGTTATAACATATGGGCCGAATGAAGACCAGCCTATATTTGCTAACAACGGATGCAAGCGATTTACAAGACACATTCCATACATCATTCAAAAGAATAAAAAGAAGTTAGAGTTGTAATCAATCAGTAGTTTAAGGGCAACCTTGTGATATTTTCAACGGATAATTATAATTTGTTGAATTATTAATATTTATTTAGCTTTAAACCTTGTTTGTACAAAATAGTTGTTATTTCATGAGAAGATAAAAAAGAGCAGCATTCAATGTGTATTCGGTTGGTTTGGTAATCATGATAGAAATTCCATTTTTTATCACCAAATGAATTTTCTCAAAAACTGTTTCTTCATTTGGAAAAAATCATGTGTTATTTATTGTTAACAAAAAGTTGCTATGTACAGCAGGCTTAGCATGACGGTTTCTATTTCTACTCTAGCGTAGAATAGAAATCACTTGTCTACGTTTCTCGGTACAAAACTGTCAATTGTCTATACGGAAACGTCATTTTTGTCTAGTCTTCCGTCGACAAAACGCTTCTCTATGTTTCTCGTGCTAAGCCTGCTGGTGATCTAACTTTACTTCAATTAATTTACATAGCTACATACTAATGAATGATCTGTAAATAATACCTAAGCTTAGTAATGTTTGTTTGCAAGAAGTAATAAGTCTATGTGTAAATTGTTTTTTATTTTAATTAATCACTGAAAGTAAACCCTTGCAATTAAACTAATAAAAATATTGCATTGTCTTTCATTGGATTGCATTGTTTATAATAAGGAATCGCACTTTACATCTCACATAGCTTTAGAAATTAAGCAGATCGTTTTAGAATACACACAAATGTAGGAAGTTGTCTGGATAACTCAAGTGCTCAGAAAGCCATTGCAATGGTGTATCTGAAGGAATAACTATCCCATGTGTTCTCAGTTGTACTGGAAATAAAGAGAGTAGATAATTAATTTTACAAAAAAAAACATTGTTTCATGTGTTACTTAATTGTGTGCAGCATCATTATATGAGTAATATTAATACAAACCATCATTTTTATCAGGGTACAGCTCGGCAACCATTTGTTGCAATGTTTTCCTACTGCCATTGTTCTTTGGACTTACTAGGCGTTGACTACAAGTTCCATCATCAGAGTATAACTTTATAGGAATGTGTTTGAACCCTTCATTGTCTCCATGTGATTCCATCAGTCGCCTATTTATAGCCCAGAACTGGTCGAATTTGTCTAAAAAATAAATAATAATGAATTGCAATTGAAGCTTGAAATATTCCTTATATTATTAATTTATTTAAGATTAGCTTCTGCCCGCGACTTCGTTCACGGGGAAGTCGTATGACACCACAATATACTAGTATAACAGCCACATTTCCTGCCTGCACAAATTTTTGATACCTTGGGTCACATTGCAATTTTTGTAGGGATCTCTCAATTTTTTAGTAAAAGAAATTAGGGCCCATGTTACTTCCTGATAATGGGTAAAAGAATTTTATTATTTTTTGGGTTTTCACATTACAAACAAATATACAAGAAATCAATTGTTTTCTTTTTACAATATTACTAGCTGGTTTCAAATCAAATCAAATATTAATTGGAACTAAAACAGGTTTACAAATTTTTAGTGTTTCTTAATGGCTACAATAGTTTAAAGACTGTGTTGCAGCCATTAGCACCCATCTCGGAGAGGGAAGTTGTCGGCATTCCAACATTTATAATTCTAAAGCAATAAAATAAAATAAAAAATAGTTATAAAAGAATTAAAAGCAAAAGTAAGTAAATACATAAACTATTTAACGAAATGTTAATTAGTTAATTACATTTAATTCAGTTTAACCCAAATATAAGTCTGTTTGCCATGGGATAAAAAGTATCCTATGTCCTAATCCAGGTGGTGGTCTACCTGCTCATGTGCCAAATTTAATCTAAATCTATTCAGCCGGTTTAACGTCATAGCGTAGCAAACTAACACAAAATATTGAAGCTTTCCTCCTTATAATATTAGTTTAGAAAATGGTTATGTGGTACTACATCATGCCCCTTCATGAGACAAAACAAGCATCATTTGCAAAGCAGAGCACAATCATTTCTATAACTTGTTACAGTAGCAGCAAAAGAAATTGAATTAAAATATAATTTACCCCAATGACATAAATTCTTAATTATTACCATTTTGTAAACCAAGCCATAATTGATTGTGATCTTTTTTCTGCATGGTGGACATGACTTGTCCTCTGTGTTTAAGAACATCAGCCTCTTTCACAGTTGACATAAAGTGTGCTTCCACTACATCCCTGAAAAGTTTCGAAAACAATTAATGAAAATCCAAAACAAAAAAAAATAGAATGCATTATTTAAAAGAATTTGTGTAACTGTTAATTGTATGAACTATTACTTGTTAATACAATGGAGAAGGACATCTTCAGGGAATTTGGTAAAGTGCACGGTCAGATGCCATGGCAGTTGAGGGTCATTGCCACAAAACAGATCATAGAGAAAGCCTATTGGGTAGTGCCATTTGAGTGCCTGTCCATTATAATCCAACCACATTTCACTATCAGCATTTTCTTGAGAGATATAGCGCAAAAAGTGTCTTTTCATCTGAAAATACCAATGTACAATCAGTAATTTTATGTGAACATAGCACTAGTCTTTGTTACTCAACATGGCTTTTAGGTTCGACTAACCTTGTCTGTCACAAGAGGGAAGTAGCTTAGTCTAGGGACCATCACATAAAAAGCATCAGGTTGCTGTATTTCCATAATTTCTTCTTGAGCTAGTTGAAAACAAATGGGCAATTTCCCATCCCAAATTTCACGTAGAACTTCTCTATCGTTAGCCATGAAGAAGCACGGGATCGTGTATTTAAATCAGTTTTAGCACAAAATTCAATTGGTTAGATCCAATTCGATTGTAATGACCAAGAAAAAATATTTGGAGAGGAACAAGGAGTATAATAATATTAATGGAGAGGAATCAGTATTGCATTTCGATAACAAGGGGAAGGGGTGAGGGGGCACTCGATAAAATGAGAATTAATCCAGTGTTGCCAGGCCTGGCTTTCACTTTACCCGAGGCTTAGTCGCAGTTTACCCCAGAATCACTAAATAAATACCCGAAATTAATTTTTCCTTAGTTTTTCTTACTTTACAAATATAACAATGAGATTTAATTTTTATTTTTTACTCTCACATCACAAATGTGTCCTCTGCATCGGCTGCATAGTTAACTTTGTTTATGTAAATACAATTGTTAAATTTATCTATGATTGTTTTTGACGGTATGAAGTTAACGCAAGATACTATGTAATGACAGCGATTTATATTCATTATATCATGGCTTAAGATAGCCTTTTACTTACAGAGCTCAGTCCTGACGACTGAATAAAGAGAACAGGCTCTCTCTACGGCTGCACATTATTTATAGGGGCTGATAAAAAAGATAATGCTACCTTACAAATGTTTTGGAATCGTTTATTACCACCAGCAGATAAGTCCCACTGAACTCCAGCCCAAAACGAAACTAAACGCAACGTATTTCTACTAAGTTGTCTCGGAATCAAAACAGACCTTGCCCTAAAAATACTCTAAAACATTCCCAGCTGTATTAGTTTCACCCTAAATCTAGGGCAAATTACCCTAAGTTGGCATCACTGAACTAATCTGATGATAACAGACATGACACTGACAAGAGTGACAACTGTGACAAAAAATAACAACATATAAGCTATTATTGCCAGTCTTCATAATTCAATATTATAAGGAACGTGCACGACGAAGGGACTGCCATCTGGTGGCGCAAATTAGAAGTTAACTCGGAATCATAACTTGAAATTGACACCACGTATTAAAATAATCTAATTTATGAAGTGAAAAAATAATAATTACTAAGTAAAAATGTATTGCTGTGTTTCTGGATGCTCGAACACTTCAAAGAAAACTCGTATTAAATCACATGGTGTGAAATTCTATTACTTTCCCACGGATATTATATGACTTACTTTCCATGGTTACGTGATATGCAACAAAAGTCGATAAATGCATTAAAAAAAATGTGTAAGTATGAGTTTCAAAACATTTAGAAATTACTCAATAATGTTATTTGTAATAATACCTGAGTTTTGTATATAGTACTACTATAACATATTTAGTGACTGTGATGCCAAAAGTAAATTAGTGTTAACTGACTGAACGTCCGACCACTGTGGTTTATTAGCTAGATTCCCCATGCCATTACATAAAAAGCCGCATACACTTTTTTTTTTTTTTTTTTTTTTTTAAAAACGTTGCCCCACACTAGGAATTACTCCTGTATTGTGGGTGCGTTTACAAACAAACTTGAATGCAGGCCTTATATAGCTAGTCGTTGCAAAAGGTTTAAAAATAATATCGCTCATAGAATTACACCATCTATAGCACAACACGAGAATCCGAATGAAATGTATGTAGCCCTTTTTGATGTTGTGCAAAAAGAGTACCAATCTACTTTCAAGACCAAAACATTAATGGCACCTCCGTTGGCTTTAACCAATGGGCTACTCCAGGTATTTACAAAAGTAGAGCGAGACAGTACGAGTTATATGGATACAAAAAAACAGGTTTAGAGTATGTCAAAAATGATTCAAAGTTATTTAAATATGTGTTTCAACAGAGCAACACCCGCATCTGTAGTCGAACGACCTTTTGTAAAGCCATATTGCTCATTATGAAGGTGGCTATTTGAATTAAAATGTCTTAGCAATTGCTTGTGTATTAACTTTTCAAATATTTTGCTAAATGCACGTAAGATAGAAATAGGCCTGAAATTACGAACGTCATTTTTATTACCTGATTTAAATAATGGTATGACTTTACTACTCTTCATGAAGTCAGGAAAAGTTCCTGAATCAACACATTTATTAAAAGTGACAGCTAGATAGGGGGCTACGATATCTATTATATTACTCAAAAGTTTAATGGAAATGCCCCAGAAATCACCAGTGTTTTTAGACTTAAGTGTGCTAAAAACATTAACTACATCACGAGGAGTTACATGTTCGAAACTGAATAGGTCACTACACTTAGGCACACTACTATGCAAGAGGTTTTCAGCTTTAGAGGGGGACGAATTTAAGGAGTGATTCGTAGCTACAGGTATGTTGGCAAAAACTCATTAAATGCCTGTGCTACGTCAGCTTCTTTACTAATTAATTTGTCGTCTACCATAACCTCAAGTTGTTTGTCTTGTTTAACCGACTTACCCGTTTCATTGTTAATTATTTTCCAAGTGGTTTTAACTTTATTATTAGAATTTTTTATTGTGTCGCTTAAAAATTTGGATTTTGCAAAAGCACTAATCTTTTTAATAATGATCGTCAGCGTGGTCAAAATATGTCCAAAGGCCAAAAACTCTTCCGAGTCCGGGCCGGGTCTTAGATGTAGAAGTAACAGTTACGAATCCTGAAAATGCAGTAATAACTGGCAAAATTGTAGCTCAAAACGAAATCGTCGTCTAACTTATAAGATATCAAAATAACTGTAAAGTATTTTCTGAACTCATTTTTCACTTAAATATTTTGTCATTATTATTATATAGGTTCATGTCGCCTTCTTTTCAGCTTGACTGCAATATAAATATTAGAAGAGCAAATTGCAAATGTAAGGCAGGCCTATCTGAAAAATGTAAGCACATCTGTGCTTTAATTTACTTTGAAAAATCTCCAGATAGTGCTATAACGAAAACTAACAAAAATATTTCAGGTTATGTTTACTTAGATTTGTTTGTATTGAATCAAAATCAAAAGTCATTTATTCAAATTAGGCTGAGAATCAGCACTTTTCGAACGTCAAAGTACATGAGACAGTCCCCCAAAACGCCCACCCTTCACCACTTCCTAGTGCTTTAGCTGGGAAGAAGAAGTGGTGGAACAAACTCCCCAGCAGCACAGCTGTCTGTTTAGTCGGATAGACTTGATTCTATACATACATAGGCAAAGTAATAAACATTACGAGACACAAAATATTAATTAAATAATTAGTCAAAATGTCAGCTAGCCATACCAATAAACCGACAAATAAAATGAAAACTGTCGAGGCCAAATAAAGCCTAAAAACAACTCATCATAGAAAATATTGTTATGAGTAGATCATGTCAATAACTAATGTAATGACATAGATCATTATAAAAACATTGTTAGACAGGCAATAAAAAATAAAATAATAATTATATGAACGCATATAACCGTCACTAGATACGCCAATTCTGGAGAAAGAACATAAACATTGTCTTGAGTCACTGCGACCAACTATTCTTGTCATTTAAATAGTCGTTGATGGAATAGTAAGCCTTTAAACAAAGGACGGATTTTACTTGAGCTTTAAACGCATTAAAAGGCAAATCTAGCAAAGAAGAGGGAAGCTTGTTATAAAAAGTTATACCAAGCTCAACAAATGAGTTATGAACCTTATGAAGCCGGTGAAAGGGAGCACGTAGTTTGTCCTTATTTCTTGTGTTAACAGTGTGAATATCACTGTTTTTAGTGTACAAGTGTATATTTTGCCTAATATATAAGATGTTAGCGAATATGAATTGTGATGCCACCGTGAGAATACCAACATCTTTAAAAAAGTCCCTCAAGGAAACTCTGACACCTGGCTGGTAAATTGCACGAACAGCACGTTTTTGAAGTACAAAAATATTTTGAATATCAGCAGCTTCGCCCCACAGCAGAATACCGTAGGACATAACGCTGTGAAAATAACTAAAGTAGACTAACCGAGCTGTATCGACGTCAGTGTATTGTCTTACTTTTCTGACGGCGTAGGCTGCTGAACTGAGCCTCCCCGCTAGGCTTGATATGTGTGATCTCCACTGAAGTTTGGCATCTACTGTTATGCCCAGAAAAACAGCCGAGTCTACGGTTTCAAGCACCTCTTTATCTAAGACGATGTTGGGACCTAGATTTTTAACATTCGGTAAGGCAAACTTTACACATTTAGTTTTCTTGGCATTGAGAACTAGGTTATTTGCCATAAACCAATCCGTACAGTGAACGAAAATTCGTTCACTGAATCCGTAACCATTGAGAGAGCACTGTTTACGTCGTCAAAATCTTGTCTATTCCGGTCTACTTTAAAAATAAGAGAAGTATCATCTGCAAACAGTAGGTACAACATCACAAATACCCTTTAAATAGAATGGTAAGTCATTGATATACACTAAAAACAAGAATGGGCCGAGTATTGAGCCTTGAGGCACACCTAACTGAACTGGTAGCCTGGAAGATTTTTCACCATTAATTTCTACACATTGGAACCTATTTTGTAAATAAGAATTTGTTACTTTTAAAGCCTCGTTATGGACACCGTAATTACGCAGTTTTCGCAAAAGCGTTTCATGGTGCACGCAATCAAAGGCTTTGGAGAGATCACAGAAAACTCCAATAGCATTTTGCGAGTTCTCCCATGCTTTAATCGGCCGTAACCCATATTTTGTCATTTTAATCATTAGAAACGATATAAATATAATGTACACATTAACATAAACATTGGCGGCAACACGATGACAGGTCTAAACAGTTTCTTTTTTTGACCACACCGTGGCTCTCGTGTCGATTTGTGCTGCCATCTATAGTTCGTGCACGTTCCCTATATTGGCTTATGTGCGTGTAGTACACTATCCAATTTGTAGAAACTCTAACTAACTAGAAACACTCTCATTAGGAAATTGGAAGTGTCGGGGCGCGCCGCCGCGCCGCGCCATCCCTCCGCCGAACCAGGCACGCACGAGCTGGCCAGGCTCGCCGTGCCGTCCCGGACAGAGGGAACAACGCAACGCAGCGACGCGACGAGATTTTATGCGTCCTTTCTCTTATTGTAAAGAGAATGGTTTAGGTGTCAGGAGAATTGTCTGTACCTGGGGTTTGTTCCGAGAAGAATCTTCAATATTTGGGGGTTTGCTTCGCATTAATCGGCTTTAGTTCTTACTAGCTCGCACCTCGATTCAGCTCGCCATCTGTAGTTAAAATTAAATTGATTCCATCCATTCTATAAATTATGATTTATTACATAAAACGTTTCTGGTGTCTTTGGTGTAAAGTCACAGTACAGAAATGTCGCCCACGTACAAATCTGCGAAGATCAATTCAGTTACATGCTCTACGAGATACAAGTCATCGTAGTTTGTTGGGTAATAAAGAGAAAACTGCAGCCAAGTCTGCATGCTCTACGAGATACGAGCCATCGTAGTTTGTTGGGTATTATAGAGAAAACTGCAGCCAAGTCTGCATGCTCTACGAGATACGAGTCATCGTAGTTTGTTGGGTATTATAGAGAAAACTGCAGCCAAGTCTGCATGCTCTACGAGATACGAGTCATCGTAGTTTGTTGGGTATTATAGAGGAAATCGCAGCCAAGTCTGCCAATTAACCTCTTGTTATATCTGTGTTCATCACAGATCTATTTCTCTTAATATGCTTCTGTTGTATGTACCTCATACCCTCTTAATACACACAACAGTACGCCATTTTGTGTTAGAGAGACTTCGTATTGCAGCACCGAAGGTCTCCTAACAGACTAATCACGGCCTTTCGCCTAGTCTAATTCTCACGAGGTTTTCGCATTGCATCATCGAAAGACCTCTTAATGTAACCGACTTCCAAGAGCATCAGAAACCTTTAGAAAAGTTAGGAAATTTAGAGTCTAGGCATTTATGTTGGGAACCACTACACTATTGTCTTAGTGCTACCACTTAGCTTATATTTCTCTCAGATGAGCCGCCATCATGCTGGACGCCTCCATCAAAACACCAATCACTTTTACTTTGCACTAGACACCCATTGAATTAAATACTTTACATTTGGTGCACTCTAAATTTACCGGCAAACGCCACAGACTACATAGAGATACTGCGTAAACGGCATGACCATAAACTATAAGTACTCTTTATGGTGGTCTCTCTATGCGTTCGGTATTGCCAGCAGATCCTCTCATGTTGTCATGTATGACTAGTTTGCTACACGTTTCGCCCTACTAATATTAATTGACTCTGTTACCTGTTTACTTCGCGAGCTACACGTCGCGACAGGAAGCTAGTGATCACACTGGACTAAATCGGACAGATCACTCATGCGCTTATGAAGTAGAATTACATTGGCATACAACAATTTAGTAAAAGTAGTGCGATCGGGACCTTCCAATCGCACTAAATCGGATCCAACTGTTCTAATTCGATTCGGTTCGATTACATCTTCAAATTCCCTAAAAATTGGTTAGTATAATACGCACTTTAGTACATATGTATGCGAGTTCTTTTTCTCTTTTATAATCGCAATGCGTATGCTAGTCTCATCATAATTCATACCCTAAAACACATACACTGCTACGAATTTTTTTGTTTACATAATTTAAAAACTGCTGGTCTTAAAATAATAATATGTACAGACACCAGCACATCAAGCTATCACAAACTGTACAAAATTCTAATTGAACATGAACCTTATTCTTTCGGAATAAAGTTGAAAAACTATCAAAGAAATTTACAGTTTGGGGTAGCTTAATGTGCTTGGCGTCTGGACAAGAATTTATAAAAGAAATACTTGTATAGTAAATACTTATACTTGCTACGGATTACATTTGGGCCTTCAAAACACGAACAGACTCTTCGCACCATCACCGTTATTGGTTGAAACAGTATTCTTTTACAAGGATTCAGGGAAAAAGAAAAATGCCAATTCTTTCTGGTCCGCGGCAAGTTCTCTGACAATACCATTGTTTGTATCAAGTTTATTGTGTGGAGCTGATCTGTGTAATTCACCGATCGAAAAGTTAGTTTTCTTTTTTTGGGTAATGACATCTCGCAGGTCAACCAGTCAAAGGGTGTCCGCAGTTTAACCGGACTTTCCTGTTACCTGAATAAGCCAAGCACAGAGTACATTAGATGCCAGGGCTTAAAAACTAAAGCGACTACACGCTAAGGGCATAGGGCACCTTCTGTAGGGTACGGACCTCGGCTTAGGGCGTCACTGGGAAATGGCAGCAAGGGACGGGCTGGATCGGATTGAATACTACTATAGCGCGTAAACTTCTTTTGGCATTGCTTTACAATGTATACAAAAAAAATACTACCCTATTTATAGCCACCTGTCAGCCTTGTTGTCAATTATGTCAATGTCACTGTCGTGTCAATTTTATTGTCAAGAACTCAAGACACGTGCGGTACTTGTTTCGATCTGTGGTTTCGAAAAATGTGTTGTTCTTTGTGATTTAACTTAATAAATTGTGTTTGTTTTTGCACAGAAGTATTGTACTAAACAATACAATACCTACACTACATTACTTACACTACACTACCGTACAATAGTTATACTTCTGTTCTTTATTTTTGTTAATCATGGGAAAGAAAAGGAAACTTGGAGCGAAAGATGACGAATTTGAATTTGACCCGATCCCAAGACATTTAGTTACTTCGCATATAAAAAAACAAGAAAAACGTCTCGTGGTGATATTGGAAAACGCTCAGCTAGAAACAGTTAAGGTAAACAAAATAGTCCTGTCTACATTTCAACCTAATGGTTAAAATAACCTTACTTGTGTGTATTAAGACTATCTGTTGTGATTTCAGACTGGCAATAGCTTTGAGCTGTTAAACTGTGATGATCATGCAAATATTCTAAGGAAGAATGACAGAGACCCTGGATCATGTAGACCTGACATCACTCATCAATCACTTCTAATGTTGATGGACTCTCCTCTGAACAGGGCTGGCTTACTGCAAGTCTACATTCACACAGAGAAAAATGTTCTCATAGAAATAAACCCTCAAACCAGAATACCACGGACTTTTAAAAGATTTGCTGGTTTAATGGGTAGGTTCCAAGTAAAAAAAATAAATAAGTATTGGTGTTATGATAGAATACATAAACAATCCTAATTATTTTTTGTTTGTGGTTTTCTGGACTATTTATCACAAATACTCATGTTACCATTGCTACATTTATTTCCTTTCTTTTTCCAGTTCAACTGCTTCATAAGTTTGCGATAAGAGCTTCAGATGGCCCAATGAAACTGTTGAAAGTTATAAAAAACCCAGTCACATCACATTTACCTGTTGGTGTGAGGAAAGTGACCATGTCCTTTAGTTCCACAGTTGTGAAGAACTGTAGAGAGTTAGTCCCAAAAGATGAGCCAATAGTCATGGTTATTGGTGCCATGGCTCATGGTAAAGTGGAAGTAGACTACTCTGAAGATGTTATATCAATCAGTAACTATCCATTGTCAGCTGCCTTGACTTGTGCTAAATTATGTACTGCCTTCGAAGAAGTTTGGGATGTTGCTTAAATGAAATGTTTATAATTCCTACATTTTGTTTTATTTTTCCTATTCATTAATTATAAAAGTATTAATGTTATGTCCATTGCTAAAGTATCCATTGTCAGCTGCCTTGACTTGTACTAAATTTTATGTACTGCCTTCTAAGAAGTTAGAGATGTTGCAACATTTTTCATATTATTTAGGGTTTTATTCTTAAATGAATAAATATCTTTTTTATTCAGCGCCATCTGTTGACTGTTTGAAACTGCTCGTAATATAATTGTTGATGGTTGATGGTCAACAGATGGTACTTCAGGCAACGCCTGTATGGGAAATTAAATCTTGGTTTCAAAACAAACACTATCGGTTCGCGTAGTTCTTTCTTTTTGTTGCATTAAATATTGCCCAAGTCCATCTGGGATAGCGGTGAATATAATAGGTTGGGGAAAAAGTTTCTTCGCATTTTTTAAGAAAATTCAAAACATTTTTTAATAAAGTTTATTTACATTTAACTAAAGTATGTAGGTACCATTTTGTTCGATAACTTTTTGCCATCTTGTAGGTAGGGACATGATCCCATTGCTATAGAAATTTTGGGACTTCTGGTCAAAATACCGCGACAAGTGGTTTTGGCAGTCCTCTCGTGATGTTAACCAGACACTGCCTAAAGAATTCTGAAGAGACCGAAACAGGTGGAAATCTGAAGGTGCAAGCTCAGGACTATACGGCGGATGCATTAACACCTCCCAGCCAAACTCTCTTAATTTTTGTTGGGTGGCTAAAGATGTGTGAGGTCTAGCGTTATCATGATGAAAAACCACACCCCTTCTGTTGATTAATTCCGGCCGCTTTCTCTCAACTCCTTGCTTTAATCTCATCAGTTGTTCGCAGTAGAGTTCAGAATCGACGGTCCTGCCTGGTGGTAACAGCTCATAATGAATAATGCCCTTCCAATCCCACCACACACACAGCATCACCTTGTTGCGAGTTAACCCGGGTTTCGCCACAGTCTGTGAAGCCTGACCGGCCTTTGACCACGACCTTTTTCGCACGTTCTTGTCATACGTGATCCACTTTTCATCACCAGTTATCAGCTTCTTCAAAAATGGTTCGGTTTCATTACGTCGTAAACAAGAATCACAAATGAGTACACGGTTCATTAGGTTTCTTTCAGTGAGCTCGTGAGGTACCCAAATGTCGAGCTTTTTTGTGTACCCAGTTTTTTTCAAATGCGCCAAAACTGTTTTGTGGTCAATTTCCAGTTCTTCAGCTACGTCGTAACTACTGGGATGCCGATCTTGCTCCACTTTTTCAAAAATGGCATCCATTTTAACCGTAATAGGGCGACCAGAGTGACGTGCATCTTTGACATCAAAATTTCCGGATTGAAAACGCTTAAACCAAATTTGTGCTACTCTCACAGACACTACACTAGGTCCATAAACATCGCAAATTTTTTTCGCGGCTTGCGTTGGATTTTTACCTTTTTTGTAGTAAAATTTTAAAATGTATCGAATTTCTTCATTAGATTCACTCATCTTGACGGTACGAAAAACAAATGAAAATCACACATTTTCCTAATTTGAATTTGGAATTATGTTCTTTAAAATTTAAACTTTCAATGATACCAAAACCAGCCAGATACAAATAGTATAGCCAAAGAGATTTTATTACAAGTTCATACATACTATAATGCGAAAAGACTTATTCCCCAACCTAATATAACGGCAAAAGGCTTTAATTAATATGATTCAATCAGTAGTTTCCGAATTCCGGGATTACGTTTTCCTAAATACCTACCTTTTACACCCAAACTACTTACCCTCAACTTTGATTTGTATCAACTGGAAATAACAAAAAGACACGAATTTATAATGTATTTGTGAATAGTAATTTAGCTGATACCTATGTTACTACCTATGAAACTTTTTCATAAAAAACGACATGAAGTTGTGACCAAACCGTTACTATTATTCTACAAAATATTTTGAAGTCTTTCATCATGCTGTAAGAGAAGTGGTGGACATGGTAACAAACGTACCGAATTATATCAATAACGAACATCAAACTACCAGGATTTAGGACCATGACATCTGCCCACATGTTGGCTGTGTGTGAATGCTATACAATTTGCAAAAACTATTTCTACAAAAACTGAAACGAAGTAACATCCGTTAAAATTACTACCTAGTAAACGGAATCGCACCCTCTTGAAAGTAGCTAATTGGCAAATCAGTTCCAAAAGGCATGTAGGTACATATAAAGAAAGGAGAGTCATGTTTTTTAGACAACAGTATTATTATTAGTAGTTATTGGGAGGGAAATATAAAATGATTTCGTGGGATAGGTACTGATGTTCAAAATTAACGGAATTTTATAATTAGTAGGTGTGTAGCCGTTGATAGTATGGTATTAATTTGCAATCAAGAACTTGAAGCTATTTAGAGGTATTCCTGGTAACATCAATCATTTTTTTGTCGAGATTTGATCCTTGAGTGAACTATCGTCTATCTTCAAGTATGGCAATGGAATGTGAGGGCGGGGCGGAAGGCCGCGGGAACTATGGAATGCGTTCATGAGGTTTTGTTTTCTTTTTGGGTGAAACAAAAAGTATACCACCGCCGCCTATTATAAAACACATATCAATCATATCGTATTATTGGATAAAATAATGCTCAATGCAGCGTTTCACGCAAGCTATCTTGCATGCCTAAGTCATGAATGTCATATATCTGTTTGTTTTTGTACACGATTATGATAGTTAATTTTATTCAAGTTATAGGTAGGTAGTGTACAACGATTATTTCCAAGTCGTTATGCACTATCCACATACACGTCATGCCAGCATTGTGCATACCTATGTACTTGTAAAAGGATAATGCTTGACATAAGTAATCGAGGCATGATGAAAGCGGTTGGCCGGTCGCCGCCGCGCCGCACGTCGACTTGTGGGACTAGATTCTCGGCAACTTGCCTTATACGGTGTATGGTCTGACTCTGTGAGCCAATTAACTGCACAATAATGTAAACAACTGCCTACCTACTAGAATGTATATACCAAGCTACGGAACATACCGATGAACTAATATAACGCGTCATGAATAACACAAGGACCAGCTAGAAGACTGTACTGAATAGATAGCTATGATCAACATGGGAATTCAGAACAGTTGTGGTTGGTACCTTACCTTGTTGGATCAATTGGAATATTCTCCGTCACAGTTTATAGTATACGTTGAATGGTTTTCAGTTTTCTTCAATACTTTAAGTCATACCTAAAGTTATTTTTGACACAAGTTATCCGAAAAGCTGCCCGCGCCATTGAGCGTAGCGCGGTGCTCCTAGATGCCGATGCCGCACAGTGGAACGAATGTATGGGAGCGGTTGGACGTAGACATGTCCGAAAAATAAGAGTAAAATTATGACAAACTAATGATGCCATCTTATTCGATTACTTAATGCCTTCATAAATTGTGGTGATGAATTTCTTCATAACTCCCATATTTCGGGAGTAATTTGAGAAAATGTGAAATTTTACTATGAAAATGAGTGTATCGAGCTCTCTCCCTCCTGATTCCGGGCTTGTTTCAAGTAGCGGTCTCTAATATCGTAATGCTATTACTAAGAGCTATATTTAATACTAAGACACATAGTGCGCCAAATGTGCACTTTCTGGGATAAAAGGAAATGAAAATTTAAAAAAAAAAAACGTTTTTTCCCCATTTGTATTTACTTTAAACCGCAGACAGACTTATTAAGAGGTCTATAAATATATTATATATATATACAGAAATATATATTAACAAAAATATTCACAAGAACTGATGAGAGTATGACTTTTAAGTAAGTTGATAATAAATTACCTAGTTTCATTAAAAGTACAATAAATAATTAAGATGTAAGCTCTAATTTACTAAGTTACACATTTTAAAACAATAACATCATTTAATTATCTTCGTCATCATCATCATCATCAATTAATTCAAATTCAGAATCGATGTCCGCTAAATCATTTATGTTAACAAATTCGATATCACTTTTCTCAGAATCCGTAAGCTCATAAAATTCCTTAAAAGAAGATTTTTTTACAAACTTATTTCCTTTTGGACGGATACTTGTAACAAGTGGATCAGAAGACAGTAAAAGATTGTGCATAATATCTTCATTGCATGAGATACTGCTATGCTTTCGAGAATGCCCCTCTCTATATTTTCTAAAATCTTTATTTCTAGCCTCAGATGCCTCTTCGGATAGAAAACCAATGGGCACAATTGACATGTTCTGAACTATGTCTGGCCCATGCATTAAAATTTTATGAAGTGAAGAAGGCATATAATACCATGGGTATAACTCCACGTAAAGCTTAGCAGTATCAAAGCAGAACTCTCGGAATTTAGTTACGTTGATCTTCTCTCCTGATGAAATACACTGCAAGATCACACAGATTTTTCTTAAAAGCATAGCATCTATTCCGGTCAGTTCAGCAGATTTAGTGTAGTTTTCAAAAAATCTCCTTGCCGAGTTGCCATTGTTGGTGGATCCACTGCCTTGTTTCACAACATCGAGAAGTAAGCCCGTTTCTCTTCTTACAGCCTCTTGAACTCTTTTCTTCCTGTCATCAACTTGCCTTTTTGCTATATCACCCCTTACTTGCCATGATTTTATGTCTAATTTGTAGGAAATGTGTAATAAGCATTCCATTGAGCGAATCCAAGCGTGAAGGGTGCTTAAGCTATATTTATACATGTCCTCGTTTGCGTGTTTATCTTTGATTAACTCTAAATTATTCATTTCTTTAGGACAAGCCTTGCATATGTCACACACTGAAGCTGCTGTATTGGATATAATGGAATGAATTTTACCATCAATCATTGTCAACAGCAGTTGGTGTTTGACACTAATTCCATCAGTGATGGTGGATGGAGTTAAGGCTTCAATCTCTGCTTCGATTTCAGCCATCTCTCTCTGCACATTTTCTTTGGTTTCCTTTATAAACTTAAACAATATTGGCCGGCAAAATGAAGTGGAAGATGGTCGCTCGTTTTCCCAAATTGTTACACCTTTTGAGACGAGCCGCAGTGGTACAAGACTAATCATAAAATTACTAGCAAGATCGATTTGCTCATCTTCACTCGTCCTTTGATGATAAATGCTTTGGCTAGATGATCCGTCAAAACCCCATTTGCTGGTCAATACGAGCTGTTGATTGGGATCAACAGGGGTTTCTAACGACCTAATAAGTCTTCTTGAGGTTAAATCCATCAAGGCTTGTAATTTGATTTTTGCAGAGCTCTCTGTAACTGTGAGATCTTCTTTGGCCGGATAGCACTTAATTTTTTCTTTAACCAACATGTAGTAACTCGGGTATTGAAGAGCTCCTTCTTGAGTGTTGAAATCCCGAAGAGTGTTATAGCGCCATTTCGATAAGTTCATCGATACATAAAGAGCCAATGCCTTCAAAGGGGATATTTCCCGTACCTGAATTGATTTACCTTCAATGAAGGCTTTGATTTTTGAGGCCTCTTCTGGATTCTCCGTCAAGTATTTCATAACATAAGCTGTATCGCTTTGTCCTGCCTTTTGAAGCGCCCTTTCGGCCGAAAACATAATTTCAGCGCTGCTACTGCTGCATGAAAGACTATCTTCAGTGCGTCTTCTTTTTTGCCGGTTACTAAGGTCCTCAAAAGATTTACGAGGACTAGGATGTGTACAAGTTGAAGCATCAGATTTAGCAGGAGAAATTATGGGCTCGATGACGTCACTTATATTTTCTGTAGAAGGTTCCATATTTTCATTCTGTAATTCCGGCCATTGAATTGCAGCCTGTAGCCAAATCTCATGTTTCTTCCGAAACTTATCTGTGCTTCTTCCAGACTGTGTCCATTTTGCATAAATGCGGTAGCAAAATCGACGACACCAGTCTTTTAAACTTGTTTCAGCACTTTCACATAACTGAACACAACTGTTATCTTTTAAAACACTGAACAAATAGTTAAAGTCGCGTAAATCTTTA
Source organism: Polymixis lichenea (assembly GCA_949091785.1). Taxonomy (NCBI): domain Eukaryota; kingdom Metazoa; phylum Arthropoda; class Insecta; order Lepidoptera; family Noctuidae; genus Polymixis; species Polymixis lichenea. The sequence goes on along the minus strand of OX420933.1, from coordinate 18,735,753 downwards.
TGTGCGCGTGCGCATAAAGCAACGTGAATATCAAGATTTGTATTAAAATTTGGAAAATACATTGCGAGATTAGCTTGGATACAACGAGGTGTAAATCAACACTGATTTAAAAGTTACTAATAGTGACCTATTTATATAAAATCCAGGTATCCCAGGTATCCTTTGTTAAATATTGCAAGGTAATTAGTTATTGTGATAATTAGTAAATGATGCATGCTAAATTAGTGTATTAAGAGCCATTTAGTAATTAAATAATAGCAATGTTCTTATCAGTAATCATTAGTGCATCAGTTTTATATGTAAACCTTAAGTCCCTAATTATATATCCTAATTAGCTTATATCTTCTCTAATTGGCTGCTCAGAAATGTTATTGTAATAAGGTAAACCTTTAGAAAAACGGTTTTAATCAACAAAATAAACAAAAAATAAAAAAATTGTGTTATAAAATAAACATCACTCTTTATCCCAGAAAGTGCACATTTGGCGCACTATGTGTCTTAGTATTAAATATAGCTCTTAGTATTAGCATTATGATATTAGAGACCGCTACTTGAAACAAGCCCGGAATCAGGAGGGAGAGAGCTCGATACACTCATTTTCATAGTAAAATTTCACATTTTCTCAAATTACTCCCGAAATATGGGAGTTATGAAGAAATTCATCACCACAAGTTATGAAGGCATTAAGTAATCGAATAAGATGGCATCATTAGTTTGGCATAATTTTACTCTTTTTTTTCGGACATGTCTACGTCCAACCGCTCCCATACATTCGTTCCACTGTGTGCCGCGGGAATGCCTCGTTTTCTCACCGGTACCCAAACAATGTACGGTCAGGTAACCTAGATAGATATAGGGTACCTACTTACAAAATAACACAAGATGAAATCATAATTTTAATCAGTTGACAGAACAAGGACAGTCCAGTGGGTCCTGTTTCTCCCATAGCTTTTTATTTCTCTTCTTTTGTTATCGTACCAATTTGGTTAGTAACAACAAAGCTAACAGTTTCCTTCTTTGAACTCTTTTTAGTTACAATAGCAGAATGGCTACATGTCTGTTTCTCGACTGCTACGCTGCGACAACGTGGCGGCTGAACGGTTACACGTCAGCTACGAAACTGCTACGTCGCTACTAATAGGCGTAACTGCTTACGTGGACGGCGACAAAATAACTTCGCGTCTGCTACGAAACTGCTACGCTGCGGCTACGAAAGAAAGAAAGAAAGAAGAAAGAAAGAAAATACATTTATTTAGCACAGACTAAAAAGGCACACAATATACAGCAAAAACAAAATCTTAAATAAAAATAAAAATAAAATATAAATTAACAAAAAGTGTAAAGTGTGATGTCAGAAACTAGCATTAAAGTGTGCCTCACGGCTGCGCTAAAAAGGCCCAGTTCAGCAAAAATGCCAGACAACTAGTGCCTGACGCTGGTTTTCAACTGGACCTGACGTGTGAGGTGACGGATGTAAACCAGCTTTATACCAATACTGCAATAAATTTACGTCAGATACAAATAAATAAATAGCAACGAGTAGTACATAAATAGTGAGATGTTGAAATTAAAATAGTTTGTTAGCTAGTAATTCGATTTAGTATCTAGTGTAAACAATAATAGTTGTGTTAAATGTTGTAAAAAAGATATGTAAGTCAACTTACTTACCGATTTAACTTTGTAAACTATGATATTTAACAAAAACAACTATATAGTATTACAACAGCCATTCACAACTTCGTCCAATATTTACTTACAAAAAACACTGACACATACCCAAGTGGGCAAAAATAGGTAAGCAGGTACATAAATCATATGATTGAGACATTTAGTGTGACCATATCCAGCTTCCGTTGCGCTTCTATGAGATACTGCCGTAACCGCCTACGCAGCAACATGACGGCAGAAGGGCTACACGGCCTACACGTCTGCTACGAAACTGCTACGCCGCGGCTTAAAGGCGTAACCGCCTACGCGACGGCAGAAGAGCTTCGCGTCTGGGGGCCTACTCCCTAATCGAAATCCGTGGTATCGGCCATCGTTACGGGCGCTTTGTTCTCCGTCTCACTTACGGACATACCGTAAGAGCTTCGCGTCTGGCTACGAAACTGCTACGCTGCGACTAGGATACGTAACCACCTACGCGGCTAAGCGACGACAGAACGGCTACGCGTCTACTACGCTGCTATAATAATAATAATAATAATAATAATAAAATTTATTGAACCAATGTTACAATTAGTACCTTATGATTTACATAACTTAATGTTGATTTGTAACTGTTAGTGATTTTCGTTTTTGTCTTTACGGCGGACCCCAAACTAGGCGGCGCCTGTATCTTGGGGACCAGAGTTGTGAGACATAGTGCTATTTACCACTGGAGTTTAAGGTGACAATGGGTAAGTATTTGCAAACGATTATATAAAACTAAATATGAAAGTTGAGATCAAAGTGAAAGCGAAACTTAAATCGTAAATTATTACAAACCAAAAATAAAACTTATTTTGCACTAAGCAAACGCATAAAACTAAAAAATTAAACACATTTTAAAATAAAGTGAACAAGTAAACAATCAAAATTAAATGTTAAACAATCTAGAACAAATATTAAACTATCAAAAATAAATGAAATAAAATAAAATGTTAGAAAACCAAAAATAAGGTGTGAGTGTGTTAGTGTGTGTCCGTGTTAGTGTGTGCGCTATGCCGCGACTATGAGGCGTTACCACGTACGCGACGGCAGAAAGGTCACATTACCTATATATGTGCACGAATTAATGTTGCACAAGTGTTCTGTGGTTGAAATCAGTGAATTATTGTGAATAGTATTCAGTTTTTGTGAATCACATCATAGCCTTACTTTAGAGGCAAATATAAATACATACTACTATTCAAGTTCGGTGGCCTTACCATGAATTAGGGCACTATTATGTATAACATTTAATTTTCATGACATCGTAGGTACCGTTCTCGTAATAAGGTAACGTTATATTTTCCTTTTTTTACCCAATGACGTCATTCATTCAACGTGACTTTACTAGATACTTTTACAATTATGTACTTGCACCTAATAGAAAACAATTTTATTTCATTTCCATATGACGGTTGTTGGCGATTGCCGTGCTTTCTTTACAAAGTAAAGAGTGACATCTGGTGGCCTCCAACAGACGAGGTGCTTGCGCTGCAGTATCCCGAGCCGGACGTAAACATCCATAAGACAGGGTCAAAATTCAGCATGGGAACATAAACAAGAGCAGCATTCCCACCAGTGTTTTATAGAGACTAGGAGGGACTTCTTGGCAGACCGCTGTAAGAGGCAGTCGTTTCTGGTTCATGTATTAAATATTGTATCTTTATTATATAGTTCGAAGTTATTATATTGTTGAAAGTACAAAGTGGTTTCAATGAATAGTTGGTGATCTAAATACCTATAAAGTTAACATCAGAAGTGACACGCGATACCCACCCACAGCTATGGGTAAACAATGTAAACATATAAACTCCTAAAACAAAAAATACGCACACTTTCAAGCTCAAGTTCTAGCAGCAGTAGTAGTGCCAGGACCCCGGCACCTCCGCCAAAACAAAGGAAACAGGTATCATGTAAGGCTGATACCTCAACAGTGAGTACAAATCATACTTTGAATAACATTAGACCCGAGTTCGATCCGGTGACAGACGATGTGAACACTTGGCTTATTCGTTGTCAACCTCTTAACAAACTAAAGGGTTCACAAATGTGTACTTGTGTAGTATGACTCAATGTTACGATTGGATAGTTATTGGCCTACGTGGAAGTGGATGGACTGGTCACGTAAGTTGGCTTCCAGTTTTCAAATCCGTCGGAATATGTACGATCTGTTAAATGATATTATTAAAAAAGCCGTTAGAAAATCAGTCGCTTTACGAGTTCTATTTTGAACAAAAATGTGAAATAGATCGTTTAAGGTGAATCTAGTCGACCTTTGTTCATACAAACTTCGGGAGTGTATTACTCCACTGTTCGACAATGTACATCAATAATTAAACATGATATAGTTTTAAGTAATAAAAGAAGTGTAAAATCTTCAAAACCAACGCGGTACCTACAAAGATCAATTATTGAAAAATTTAATAAACTGTATTGATAGTGAATTTATGCAGTGGTTTTCTCAAAAAACCCGATCTTCCGAAGGACTTTTCTTAATTTTTTACGCAACTAGGTTTCGGAACAAGATATGTTTCTATTAACGTCGGCAATTTAGGAGACAGTTTGGTATTGGCGCAGCAATTGAAGCGAATAATTTTGTGACATGCGACGGTTTAACTAGTTTCCTACCTGGTCGAACGTTTACATGAAAAATCGCGAAACGGATAGGCGCAAACACACGCGATGGTCAGAAAAACTGATGAGGCAGAATCAGATGTCAGCGACTACGACATCAGCTACTGGTGTCCTCAGCGAATTTAGTGGGTCCAACTACTTCTGCCAGCGAGGACTAAGACGATTAAGGCGGAGATTTATGGAAAACGCTCAAAAAGGTGGTTTTTTTTTGAAGATGTGTATCTCTTTAACCGTAAACAGTTTTGAGGGCGAAGAAATATATGATATATTCAAGTCTTTTTTGCATACAGTGATGGAACTCAAAACATAATTAAAAATACTTTGATGCATCAAAAAAGTCATCACAGTCACCTCTTAATTATCTTTAAAATCGGTTTATCCCTTCAATAACAGTTATAAACATAATTAAAAATATGCCATAAAATGTCAAGTGCCAAACTGCATCCAGTGATGGATTATTTATTATTGAATAGTTAATATCTAAATTTATACGATTTTGTTTGCATTTTTACGGCATACGTTTGCTCATTTGTTATTCGAATTTGTTACAACAGATTTTAATCCGTAACAGATTGCAATAAGAGCTATTGTCGCTCATGATGACAATATTTAAAGTTACCAGGGATTAAGACGTGGACCAGGCCCAGGGTTGGAAACAGATTAAGTGTTATTTATGCGACGGTAACCTTATACGAAATCAGTGTGACACAAATAAATGTGATTATTGTGGCAAGTGAAGTCATTTAGAATCGACATGTTACCATAAAAGAATGCGCTAAAACCAAATTAAAAAAATAACAAAAAATGTTTCAACCCCTGACCTGCGAAATAAATTTGTGAAAATATTATGTAAGATATTGAATGGAAAGCATTATGCTGGCTGCGCTAGCTTTGTTTTAAGGTTTCTCAAAAGAAAGTTCTAAGTTTACAAACTGTTGTACCTACAAGATTATCAGCTGATCTGAAAGTCGATTCGATGTCTGACTCAGGTTGATTGACTGATATACTCGCGAGTGGGTGACAGATTTTAATTTGACTATGCGAATACATTTACAGAGTTTTGTAACACAATTAGTAATTTCAAGTTCGGTAGCAATTCCCATCAGAATGAATTATGAACACTTTAAAAAATATATATATATGATGACGTTGTGGCGTCAAATATCGAAGAACTAGGAAAGTTAAACGGCCACGAAATTATAGTTAACATATAGTTCTCCAAATCTTTAGGGAGGGAAAACGGGCTTACGTAGAATTTTCAAGAAAATCACTTTTATAACGGAAGCGGATTGGTTACTTTTGGTACAACAACTACAAGATTCCAAGTCACAACGTAATAGAACAATTATAGAATCAGGAGAGGCCGAAGCTAATCACATCTTTTTACAATATGGAAGTCAATAAATAAATGAATAAATGAAGATGTTTAAAAAAAAAATGTAGTCTTCGGTTGCAAAGTTTACACAAAAGAACAACCCGAGGTTGGTGGAGTTAAATGTAACCATGATGACCTCGGACGGTTGATAAAACTGTAGAACGAGTAAGCCATCCGTAATGTTTTCCTAGAACGCGACATATCATATAGAAATACAGTTTAAACTCTATATAACGACACTGAAGGCACTGAGCATTTTTTGGCGTTATTGAGAGTTGTCGTTAAATGGAGAGAAGAGAAATTTGTATTAGAAAAATAAAAAGTTTATTTCAGACTAGTGTTAGTAATTACATTAAAAGTTTGGGAGCAACTTAGAATATGATAACGTATAGTTAATCCATGACTCCTATCAACAATAGTCTACACGTGGAAGCAATCCATTTTGTAAACAAAAGAACGATTTCTTAGAAAGTTCGACAAGTATGATGCCGACAGTCGAGTTTATTACGGGCTAGGATAATAAAGTGACAAAGAACGTACACAGCTATTTAATTGTTGTCGTTAATGAGAGTGGGTGTAATGCTATACAGAGTGTATCATTGTATGGAAGACAAACGAAATCAACCAAAGTCGAGTGATTTCGACGCTTTATAGTTTGTCGTCAAATCGAGTGACGGTACATAGCATTTACATAGTATATTTAAAATTGCATCTATTTTAATAGCCAGATAGAGCGTTTAAAAAACAAAGACTACTCTAGAAGCACTAAAAACAGTAGGTGCTAATATATAGGAGATAGTGATAGTTTGGATCTGGAGATTGGCAACGGGTATAGGTTGGATGTAACTGAATTACGTGAGAGGACAGAGATAAATAATGAGTCCAGTGCAAAATCACCAAAACAGCGATTTGATAGAAACCGTACAAAAGCACGAGCTACGTTGGAGGAGATCTGGTACTCATTAAAATACTAAACCAGAACAATGACGGGCAAAGTAGGAAGTTGTTACCGGTTAACATTGCCGCTTTCATGTGAATAAGGTATTGGGGAATGATATATATGAGGTAACGGGTGTAAAAGGCAGTGAAAGGAGCACTAAAAGTGCACAGGCTTAACCACTGCCGAGTCTATGAAACCATTGATAATATAATTGATGATTGGGACATGAAATATACATACGTTCTAACTTAAAGCATTTCTGCCCGTGTTGGCGACGGTAATTTAAAATGTATCGTAGGCGTATGTGCGAGTCAAGATAAAATGTTTCAAGGAATTATAAATGTTCTATTTCGTAAATTACATATTAAAGGCCGAGTGGTAGGTTCAAATGGAGAACTAATTTGGAACGCTCAAGTGGGGAAGGCGCTTTGAGTGCAAGTGGTTCTGGGACGAACTTGGTACGCTTAAGTGAGGCTAAAGGCCCTTTGAGTGCAAGTGGTTCTGGGATGAACTTGGTACGCTTAAGTGCCGCTAGAGGCCCTCTGAGTGCAAGTGGTTCCGGGACGAACTTGGTACGCTTAAGTGAGGCTAAAGGCCCTTTGAGTGCAAGTGGTTCTGGGACGAATTTGGTATGCTTAAGTGTGGCTACATGCCCTTTAAGCGCAAGTGACAATAAGACGAACTTGGTACTCTTAAGTGAGGCTATAGTGCTATAGGCTTAAGTGCAAGTGGTCTTATCGATCTTTGAATGTGTGTTGCTTTAAGTACTCATGACTTGTTGTAATTGAAGCCTACCCTCGGATACACTGATGAAATAATGTGTAATGAAATATGGCAGTTATAATCCTGAACATTCGATAGACACCAACTCATGTGTAACAGGCAAACTTATAAATTATCAATAATTTGTGTTTCAGCACTTTATCTGAACTCGTGGGGTACCTGGTGGGACAGGCACCTGGCAGGACGGCCGTGTTGGCGATTGCCGTGCTTTCTTTACAAAGTAAAGAGTGACATCTGGTGGCCTCCAACAGACGAGGTGCTTGCGCTGCAGTATCCCGAGCCGGACGTAAACATCCATAAGACAGGGTCAAAATTCAGCATGGGAACATAAACAAGAGCAGCATTCCCACCAGTGTTTTATAGAGACTAGGAGGGACTTCTTGGCAGACCGCTGTAAGAGGCAGTCGTTTCTGGTTCATGTATTAAATATTGTATCTTTATTATATAGTTCGAAGTTATTATATTGTTGAAAGTACAAAGTGGTTTCAATGAATAGTTGGTGATCTAAATACCTATAAAGTTAACACGGTATAGTTAAATATGAATATTATAACATTTTATTGTCATTCTGACCACAACGCCTTGTTGAGTACAAAGATTAAAAACGCTGCGCGATTGCCACAAGGCCAACCGACGCCAAGCGTAATTTCATGGAATTCCTCGAATGCACAGTTCTGACCAATTTAAATATCTTACGACTATAATCCTCATATAAAGAGCAGTTACTAGCGTTGTAAAAGAGATCATATAAAGAATATAGAACACTATAGTTTATAATTATGGACAAAGTATGTAACGTACACTTGACAATAAGTGTTCTGTATCAATCATAACCGCATAAGTATCTGATTACGCGGTTCCTTGAATTTGGTTGCTCACAAGCAAGTGGATATAGTTGTAAGATAAGTTGTTGTTTGTATTTTGTTCACTGAAGGTAAGCCGTGTGCTTCCAAAGTTTAGAATGATCTTAAACTTAGTTGGAAATTAAGTTCCTATTATAATAGGAGCTTAATTTCCAACTAAGTTTACACTTGTGTACGTGTACACACGGCTAGCCGAAAACTTTTTTATAGGTACGTACAAGCAGGAATTGTCGAGAGAAATCTCTAATTCTTTCACGAGCATCATTCCTTCCCTACTTCAACCCTTATACACCCAATGCTGCAGTAGAGTTCCTCTTACATTGTATATTTCTCTGCTGCACCGACTAATCTTCGTCATATTTGGCTTGCCCTCTTGCACATCTCTCGTGTTATCACTATATCACTATGTTGGTCATCTTCGTTTTTCTCTGCAATCATAATTTCTGATAAAATCAGATCAAGATCAACCAGCCAGCGTACTAGATTTTTGTCCGTGTTAAAGCCTGAGAAGTTGATCTTACCTTTCTGGCTTAAATACAGAAATTAAATCTTACACTGATATTCGTTCATATTGTCTTGCCTCTTGTCCTCTTGTCTCCTCTTGTATCATCTTGAATGGCACCTGTGTTGTAATCATTCATTCAACTGTTTTTTTTTTTGGTGTGTAGTAAAGGTTTCTTCTTGTTTATTTTCTGGTCAACTAAACATTTTCTTTGTCTGGTCAGCGGCAATGGTCCGAGACCGGATGAATGAATAGAGTACATACGTACCTACGCCATCCATTATTGTTGTTTCAGAAAATTAATTTAAATCACAGTTAAGTATGCCTTTACCTAACTATTTATAATACATACATTTACGTTTATAATTGTATATTGCTCACAATAAAAAATATGGCAACGCGTTAAATGCCTATAAACATATGAAGACGTAATCACCTCATCTGGTTTCATTTGCAATGACGTATCATTATTCCAGTGTGTACCTGTACGTACATTGTGCATGGTCGGAAGTACTAATGTAATCACCTTGTAGGTACGTAGATATCCCACATTCCTGACGCATGAGAAAGATAAGTAATTTCTTACTCGGTAAAGTATGTTATCAAGCGCAATCGACAGGAACAGAAAGGTATGCCGCGCATTTTGTTGCGTCACTGACTGCACGTTCTTCGTTGACTCAGACACGTATTCATAGGCAAAGTTCTGGTGGTGTGATGTGTGACGACGGGGCTGAATCACGTGGACTAGGTAAACTCCTCGACATTGTTTGTTTATTATTAGATTTGTTCTTTAATAACCACAATACTATTGTAGTGTGTTACCAAATCCTTTTAACGGAGTATCATTTAATCACAGAAATATATTCTCAGCTTCCGGTATTAAGTTTAAGACGAACATGTATTGTGTGTCGGATTAAATTTGTCGTAAAGGGCGCTGCGCTCTATCATGTGGAGGTGCGTTGCGCCTGCGCATCAAGTTGACGGGTGAGGCCGGGACTCCACCAAAGCGGAGACGAGACGAGCGGAGAGGAGATGTTTTTTAAACAACCAATAGAATTGAGTTATTGACACGTCTCCTCTCCGCTCAGCTTCAGTGGAGATCGCTGTGCGGAGATGTGTAATATTTGTATGTCGCGATGGAAGCGGAGATGTGAGCTGTGCGCGGACGACGCGCAGTGGAGACGAGAGATGTGAGCGGCGTGCAGTGAGCGATGTCACCCTCCCCCCTCTCGCCCGCTAGCAACCCGCAGAACCCCGCGCGCGCGCCGGCCCATAGACTAATATATATATATTGAGATAGACTGGCAACTGACGTTATCGGCTTTAGTTAGCGACCAACGCCCTCTGAACGCCAGGCAATGAACTAAATATCTATCTATATAGGTAGGTGTTTATGTCGATGTGTGTGTGTGTGTACTTACAAATGAATTGCTGTTTTATTTAAATTTCTTTTGTTCGAAACTTATATTGTGTGTCTAAAAACATAGATATAAATATGCTTAACGTCATTAAGCATATTTTTATCGACGTTTTTAGATATACTTTGGGTGATGGGGTAAAAAAAATAAGATTAATAATACAAAAATATATTATTGAATGAATTTATTAATTAAACATTTATTTCGACTCCTGTTTGCCTCTGTCGTTTCGCACCCTTTGTTTTGTTATAATGTTCTCGAGCCCGTCGGAAGATGGGGTCAGTTTCGTCACTTTCATTGCAAAAATTATAATAGCTCTTGCCAGTGAGGACATTGCTGACTTCTTTGCACCAGTTCATAGTGAAGAACACAACACTTTTATGGAGCCACAGCCTATGCTGGAATTTCAGTATTTCTGAAATATACGGAGGAACTGAAGCTCAACTCAACGTAATAATACAAAAACACCAAAAAATTACAAGAAAAATGCGCACGAGCATGTAAACACACCGGTGGAAAAATTCTTGTGACGTTAAGACTTAGTGTTGCTAACGTTTGGTATCAGTAAACTACCTACTCCGATTCTATCATCATAAAAGTATCACAGAACATACAATTTTTTAATCAATTATTTTGAAAATAGATTACACTTGGTTGTCAAATAATTGTTATTTGTGCACCTGGACTAATTAATGAAAAATATAAAAAATAATAATCCGAGTACAATACCAAATCTTTTAAGAGGAAAAAAGTGGTAACACTGCAATAAAAAGTCCCCGGTATACAGGATAGATGGCACTGTTCGCCATTTTAAAATAATGTTCTAAGTTACCAGGGCATGCGCCGGCCGGCCGGCCATCTTGCTAGTACCGTGCACGCGAGCACACGCTTTTATCGTGAATAATTCGTGCAGTTTGTATTTTTCAACGTAAACAATTAGTTAATTTAAATAAAACGTAATGGATGAACAATTTATTGAATCAGTAAAAAAATATCCATGTCTATGGAACACATCAATAGATACCTATAAACTTACTGACGTCAAAGATGCAGCTTGGGAGAACGTTTTGAAAGAAACTCAATTATCTGACGGTAAGTGCAATTTATTATACTAAGTATTTCGTTCAAGTAATATTGTAATACGAGTGTCTTGCCATGGAACGGCGCCCTCGTTGTTGAAATAACTACAGAATTTTTCTCGAACTTGATAGGCATCCATATTGTCATTCGATAATAGATTTTCCACGTTTGTGTCGTTAAACATAGTCGTGGCCAAACCCGTTTCATTATTATCTAGATAGCCAGGCATCTTGTCAATTAAAAAGTTGTGTAGAACACACGTTGCTTTTATCACTTTTTCCACTGTTTCTATTTTACATTCAAATTCTTTACGGTATACGTACCATTTCCGTGATAATACACCAAATGTAGCTTCCACAATACGACGAGCTCTTGAAAGTCTATAATTGTATGTTCGTTTTTCGTTATTTAAATTATCGCGTGGATATGGTCTCATTAAGTTAGGCATCAAAGGGAATGCTTCGTCTCCAATAAAAACAAACGGTACAGGTTCTCCATTTTGGTACAAGGGTTGTGGCTGTGGTAGATTTAGTCTGTTTTCTCTCAAACGAATTCCGAATATACTATCAGCAAAAATACCACCATCGCTGAACCTTCCCATTGAACCTATATCTACCATAATTATTCTTCGGGTAGCGTCGGCTACGCACATCATTACAGTTGAAAACCTGTGTTTATAACAGTAATATGAGGACCCAGATTTTGGGGGTGCAAACATGTACACATGCTTGCCATCAATGGCCCCGACGCAGTTTTTGAATTGCCAGATTTCTTCAAATTGCTTTGAAATTTTTTTCCAATCATTTTCATTAAGTTCTGGCATAACCAAAGGTTGTAATACTGTCCACAAGGCATCGCAGACATCTTCTATAATTCTTGGAACAGTCGATTTTCCAATCCTAAAATTTTCAGCTATTTGTGAAAATTTTGAACCAGTCGCCAAATACCTGTGATAATTATAATATAGATTTATATTTGTGTCGTGGTTTCAGTTAGAATAGAAGGGTCATTTCAAAATAATATCTTAATCAGTGTCGTGTTGTTTCCGGAACTATAAAATATTAGGCATTACTGAAATTATGTATTTACAGAATTTTCACTCGTTCAAAAGTTATAGCCATTTTTAAATAATAGAAAATAAACAATTAAAAGTCTAAGATTCACACGATCACAACACATTGAAATCAAACAAATAAAATGGATTTATCACTCGTTATTTATTAACATTTCAAATTTCGACGCCGCCGTCTGCCGCGACCACGTACGAGAGATACAATCCGTTTTGTATGTTTGATTTCAGATATTTTTATTTATAAATTGGTTTCCCTTGAAACTCTGGTATTTTTTAAATATTTATAATGGTTATAAATTCTGCATGAGTGATAATGCGGTAAGTATATTTTGACTATGGCAATGTCAACATTTAATATTTATAATGATTTCAATTATTTTTATTTCAGTAAAAACGGCTAAATCTAAGTGGAAAAAGTTGAGAGACAGCCACCGGGACGCATTAAAAAGGAAGAATGCCACTAGAAGTGGACAGAGTGGTAAACAAATTCGTGAATGGAAATATGAGAAGGTAATGGAATTTTTGATACCATATATGACGAATAGAAACAGGACTACAAATTATACCTCACAAACAAATATAAATGAACAGGAAACAAATTCATTGGAAAGTAATGTAACCGATGAGTTTTTTGAAACATCAAGCAATCATACAAGAAGCACTCCAGAAGATCGTCCATCTGTACAACATTTGCCGTCACCGACATCAAGCGTCTCAGCCTCGACATGCAGAAATGCAACAAGAAAATCGGATGAAATAAGTAATTTACTTATACAGCACCATGCAAACCGTGAAAGAATACGCCAAGAAAAACTAGAAATACAATCATTGATAGAGAAAAATAATACCCTTGACGAAATGGACACTTTTTTTCTGTCGATATCAAAAAGTGTAAAAAAACTTTCTCAATATATGCAGCTTCAGGCTAAACGTAAAATTTTCAATGTTCTTTTAGAATTGGAAGAACTTGAGCTACAAAACACATGGTATAACACAAATGAAAATAATTGGTATTCCCCCGGTTACACTTCAGCACCGGGTCCAAGTTCGACACCGGGTCCTAGCTCAACACAGGCACCGGTTCTTACATCAACACAGGCCGGTGGTCCTAACTCAACACAGGCACCGGTTCCTAGCTCAACACAAACACCGGGTCCAAGTTCGACACAGGCACCTGTTCCAAGCTTGGAAGATACGCACATGACCGATGAACAGATAGAAGAAGCATTCAGAAACGAAGAAGACACATATGATAATTTGTAACTATATGGAAAAGAAAGCAATATGGCTCATGTGATTTACTGTTATAATTTTTTTGTACGTTATGTTTCTAATATAACCTTACGTTTTTTTTGCTACTCCCAGAACGGCAGTTGATTTTTTTGTTTTCTTTATGAATAAATAAGATAATATAAAAATATATTTGGTTTTTACATAATATGCATCACTCCAGTCTCCCGGAGGGGTAGAAAGAGACAACGGATCTCGATTTCTCGTAATCCTTACATACCTCAGTTTACATAATATTTTTCATGTATTCTCGTACTTCTTGATTCTCGTTTTGAGTACTTCTCACTTAGCCCTTTTACACAAAAAAAAACAAACACTCAAAAAAGACTGATCACATTCAAACGCAGATAACACACATAAACACAAACACACATTAACAAAAAAATAATTAGGTAGGTACTTACTTCAAACATACTGCTAGCCGCTCTTGGGTGCAGATAGATCTCCTGTAGTTAGTATCTTGCTTAAATATATGCGGTTTAATTAAGTTATGTAGTTCATAGAATATATTCCTCGGTAGTCTGTAGGACTTGGTAAAACTTTCATCATCTAACTCATTAAACAGAGTAAAAAATTCTCCATGACTGGTATGGTAATACAAGTGACTTCTTTTCCAAAACCGATGTTTTCTTTTGTTTAGGTAGTATAAAGCTATCAATTCTGCCTCTTCAGACTGTAGTTCTTCTTCAAGTAAAAGAAGATACTTTTTTTGTAATAATAGCGACATCGTCTACCTTTCGTGTCAGAATGCGTACTGAGCACTCAACGCCTCGCACCCGAGCTGAAAAACATCTCTTCTCGCACAGCACACAGCACACCGCACACATCTCCGCTTTGGTGGAGTCCCGCGAGCTGAAAAACATCTCTTCTCGCACAGCACACAGCACACCGCACACATCTCCGCTTTGGTGGAGTCCCGGCCTGAGGATGGCTTGGCGGCGGCGGGGATAAAATGTCGCATTGTATGCAGATGCAAGCTCGCGCCACGGCTCTAGTCAACCCGCCTGCCATATCGGGATCGTGGACGAGCGTGACAAAGCGCCCAATAGAACGACTAAGTACACACATATAGGACCGAGCGCGAGCGCGCCAGACGAAGCGGCGGCGTCGCGCGCCTGCGCCGCCAGACCGTTCGGCGCCTGCGCTCACAAAGGACTCTATTGTATTCCTCGCCGCCCGATTCTATAGAATGGACCCTTAGCTTCTTCGCTTTTTTCCCCGAAATTCCTGATACCAGAATAACAGTCAAACAATGGGTTTCCGTCCCTTTATTGGCACCTTATTTTTTGTGCCACCTTAAACGGACCCGCCTAAGTTCTAAACAAAATCACAACCTGTTCTAATGTCGGTGAAGATTTTGCCGCCATTCTTCAATTTATTGCTTTTTCATTGTTTCGCAACGTTTTTGATTTTAGAGATTTTTCTTTGATATGTTGTTTGACATGCTATTGTTCATCGAGCGGCGCAATTGCACGAGTTTGCACCCTTTAATTCGAAAGTACGGCATTTCTTCACGGTATTATAAACAATTAGATGTTTATTGATTATGCTAAGACGCATTAGCATTAGGTGTGGCCGGTCCGCAGGCTTGGCAGACGCCCACGATCGACATCAGCTCTCCGACCAAACAGGTTTCCTCTCACTGGCAGCGCCGACGACCACGCCACGTTCAACGCGCCACACCGCACCGCGCTGCGTGCGCCTCACCCAAAAACTGCATGAAACACGACACCAAACATTTTAAAATGTCGCTACAACTGGAATTAAATGTTACAGGAAAAGTTTTCTGCAATTATCGTTTATGTTGGCAAGCTAGAGATATACCTAGGTAAAAGAAAAGAGAAAGTGTTTCACTTCTTATCCCTCCAAATTAAAAAAAAAATAGATTTCAAAGAAATATCAAGCTACGTACCTTTTAGCTGCGTATTGTATGTAAGCCCTTGCACCAAAATTACCAAAAGATAAGCATGTAGATACTAAAGTTAATGATGCAAGCTCTAGTGAGGGCATAGAATTGACAATGTTTTTCAGCAAGTTAAATATGGACGCATCATTAAACATTACACAATCACTTAATTGCGCAGAACTATACCAGTTCCTTTTACTGGCGGTTACATTTTCCGTTATCTTGAGTTGCAATATCGGCTCTGCAGCTTTAGTTGAATGATGTCAACGCAGCGAAATGTTATCTACATCCGCCTGTGAACTCCTCTGTTATGTATATGGCATACGGCACGGTAATGTACTTACGGCTCGCTACTGCACAATACACATGTATGACGTGACGTAGTTCTTTACAATAACAATATTTCACGTCGTGCGTTAACATTTTCCTTTCTTTCAGTTATTGAGACTACATTATTGAATGTGCAGCTGCAGTGATGATTGAAGGTGCTAAATATTGGGACATCGGAGTCGAGACTAGTTAGTGTCTACAAATAACTTGTTGCATCGGATGGCCATGATTCGTCGGCTGGCTAGGCGCCACCGTCACCGTTGCACAATAGGTGCAAAATCTGCCGAGGTGACTCGGACGGATTATCACACTAGGCACTATCTAGATCAGATTTAGCTAGATCGAATGGAATAAAATAATCGAGACTGCAATTTACATTTAAATGAAGGCGGTGCTCTAACTTTGTCGAGGCTGGCTAAGTTACTTGCTAATTAAAATACATAAACCATAAATTAACAACATTAATTCTGCTCGCATTCTGGCGAGTTTTCTTTGTGTGGGTATGAGTTAGCATGAAATTATATCAAAATAAGATCTTATACTTAATTTATTGACTAATTAGTAAAATGCAGGTATTTTAAAGTTTGTCGTAGAGTCACAGTCAGTCACTAAAACCGCTTAGAGTGGACGTTCAGGTTCACAATTACAAATTCTTTTGTCGTCTCTGGGCGTAAGTGCGGACATAACATGTCTCGGTGTGGCGATGGCGTAGCTCAAGCTGGTCAGTGGTGATGGCGCCAGCATCGCGTGTCGATCAATGACGTGCGTACGCGCACCCCGTGCGCACCGCTACACTTGCACATCACTCACCCGAGCGAAACGCCATCGCATCAAGTTCATTAGCGTGACAGAATTACATTTACCTGGCGTTTTTGAACTGGGAGGCTGAAAAACTACCTACAACTAGCTGACCAACTGCTACAATCTACCGATTTGTCTAACTTCTCTAAGATCATCAATTGTTTATCAAAATGGCTCTGAAATATTTATATTTATGACTAATTACCTAAGTAGGTGAATAAACAAAAATCAGATAATTATGTCATTTTTCAGGAGGTCACATACAGTTTAGATTTCAAGACTGATTCTAATTTTCTTGGAAGTTGTACTAAATACCAAAAACATTGTGATAAGAACTATGAGCAATTTTTCAATTCATTCATTGATACTATCATCAGATAAATAGTTAGTAAAAAAATACACATTTTCATGTAGGTCCTAAAATATTGTGTTGATTAAATACCTTATGGAACTTAATCTTAGTTCGTTTTTACAGGAAGAACGAATTTCTCATGGTGTCATAAAAAACTGCCTTTTAAATTCAACGAATCGAAGTAAATTAGTAATCGGTCATCAAATGCATTGGTGATTATTTCATTGTCTTTGTTGCGGCTTCGTACTGAGTGTCAAGTGGTAGGTACGTTTGTTATCTATCGTACAGTGGTAGATAATTTTATTTACCTATAGGTGCTGCGTAATAATTGGCAACGCGAATTACTGCACGTAGGCGCCTACTCGTGGTGATATGAACTCTAATACACACGTGGTTATCAATATTTCTGTATAACAATAAGTACTCATTCCCTTTACGTTCTAACAACGAGGCATGCCTTGACTCATAATGAGTTTGTTTGCTCGGAAATACACCGGATGTAGCTTAGAGTCAAGAGTTACTGAGAGGCATTCGTCAATAAAAGCAATAAAATGCTGGGCCTTAACTCCACAATTTTCTCCCTTTCTTCTGCTAATAATATCGCCATTTTGCAAACGAATGAATGTCTTATAAGTAGTGTATCGGTATATAAAATACTCATATAAAATACACTCATACTACAAATACGTGAGAATTTACTGGCCGATCGTGTAACAACTTGATATTTCGGTACCCAGATAGTCTAATCTTAGGTACCTCTAAAATATCAAGTTAGATTGAGTTAGATACTGTATCTTTCCATCACCCACCCACAAGCACGACAAACGTTTTGTGATTCGTAGCAGAAGCAGGACACTTTACGTACTAATAGATCCGGACCAGTTAACATCAGCAGGCATTCAAACATGATTACTTACCGAAACTTCTCGATCAAAAATTGTGGCTGGTCTCGGAAGAGAAGAAACTGAAGTTCGGAAATCTTGCGTTGGGTTCAGTCGGTGAGAACAGAGTTTTAGATTGGAACTTCAAGAGTGCAAGTTTCACCAACGATATTGTTCTTGTACCAGCAACGTTAGAACGTACCTAATCCATGAATGGATGATATGATTAAACATTTTAAATAAAAGCTTGTAAAATAGGGTATACCTAGTTTACCCTAACAGAGAACGGCTTGACGGAGCAATGCCTGTTAGTTTAAATTATATGTATCTTAAAGAAAGGTCGGTTTTCAGTTTCCATGGTCATGGGGAAAGCGGAAACCTTTTCACATTTGCAACCCGACGCTGCAATCTCAAGGACGGCGCTAAGCATCGCTCTTAGCCTGATAAAATCATCAATAACATGAATAAATAAAAATAAAACATCAAACAGTGCACTTGTACTGCATTATATCAAACTCCAGTATCGATTACCAGTTGAGTATACAGGCAACAAAGAAAGGATCGTTATCGAGCAGTAATGAATGCTGCGCATCAACAAATTGGCGATAATCGATGCATTACCTTGCTACTTGGCCGAAGTGATTGGCGCTCTATCAACGCGTGACCGCTATATTTGGACGTGATGCAATCGCGCCCAGTGTGATTGTGTCGGTGAATGACTGCAAAATTGTATCACAAACATTTGCCGTACTCGTATCGCCTTTTCTAGTTTGCGATAATCAGAAATCGATAGACCGCCAATCAGCATCCTGTCGGTACTGTAGAGTGATCTCTATTATTTTAAGGTCGAAATAAAAGCGTCTCTTGGTAAACATTATCGTTGACAAATTACTCACAGGTGTTGTATGAAGGTATGTGTTTTTACACGTACATGTACAGCGCTATAAATGATACGAGTAACCTACATAACAAATCGAGACAAATATTGTATTCCTTTGTTGATGGTAGGTAGGTACAACGAACTCTTTGAGACAGTTTGATAGTGCCGAGATGTTGCGTTGCAAGTAAATAAATGCGTATAAATATTAATTAGGTGAAATAGGTCGCAGCACAAACTAGAGGATAACGGTTCGTTTCTGTCGGCTAGTCTAGCATAAACTATGATTAGCTCGTAGTTGTAGGCGGCGCTAAGCGTGATTGCGCTCGCGCCGCCTGTTGCGCCGACCGCGTACAACGTCCCACATGCATTCATTAAAATATCTTTCAAATAATAACAACACGCTGCACGAAACACTGGCTGACATCTTAAATATACGTTATTGTTTTGTAACAGCGTTTCAGAAACTCCAATACGTAGCTGCTCTATCTGTTACAGCTGCTTTCGTTCCACAATACTGCGTTGAAAAGTAAGGGCTTGACCTGTTCCGACCGTCAGAAGAAGTGTGTCTGGCAGACAAATAAATACTTAGTTGCTAATAGAAACGTAATCTAGTTCATAATTAACGCTAAATTGTTAACAGCTGTGTTAGTACTGTCAACGATAACATCGGTACCTAGTGTACGAACGATGACTGGTTAATATACAGACTAGACAGTACATACATAAACAAACACGTATCTACCTCATAGTGGAAGATTTAAACGCTTTTCATACTGTTTACTACGAATTTATGTAATTAACATAGAAGTTTTCCCCGTGTGTGCGCCGTAGAAAGCTAACGTGGTCGTGAATGAGGCGAGCAGGCCTTGTGTAAGTAGGTACCGGGCGTCGCTCGACGGACGCGTGTGCGCACAGGTCGCGCGGCGAGAGGAAACGCGCAGGTGAGCTGAGATGACCACAAACCGGTTGCCTCGCACCATCGTCTCGCTACATCTTCACATCCACTCCAAATCAACTAGTACTTATTCAAATTATAAGCTTAATAGCTATTTCTTTCGATTTCATCACTTTTTCATATACTTTACATCAAAATAGCACTCATCTAGTTCTTATCAAAACGCATTGTCCAAGTGGCCGATGAGAAAGACGGTTGCCGTAATGTATTGAAATCAAAGCATCTTAATATTCCGAACAGTCTTGGAAAACTTAGCAAAGAGTTTACATACGCAGATGAATCATACTTGGTCACAAACAGATCCTGCCAACAGGAAGAAAATGTAAACATACAGAGATATTATAAAATAAGATGCATTTTGATTAAACTTCCCCAAGTTGAATCATGTAACATTTTGGAGGTTATGATTCGCTTGTAGACCAAACTACCTAACCACTATGCAATGTGGACGTGCCACTCCTATGTTAATTTCATAATACATCATTTAAAACCTGAAACTTTCATTCAGAGTAGGTACGTAATCTGTCTCTCTCTAGCTTACATAAATTCTAGAACGGGAACCGGATCTTGCACTGTTTAGTGATGTGCCGTTCCCGGGAATAGAGATATCTATTTGAAACTTCTAGAATTTTGCTAGCACCTTTAGGTTATTAGAAATATTGGGAAGACCAGACCTACAACATTTAATGGCTTATAATAATTTCGAACGGAATTAATTAAATACCATTGTATCATGTGCATACTAATACACTACATATGCAACTAATATCTCATTTAGAATTCTGAATATTTGTGGATTCTTATCTTATGATGAATTTTCGCGTGGACAAGCTGTGACATGTCATGTTTTGCGCAACAAATATGTATTATTCTGATAAAACAAATGACTAACGGGGCCAAGCCGGCAATCCGCAAGACAAGAAGGTCTACTGATATAGATGAAACAAATGCATTACATGAAACGATTGACGTAGTAGCTTCTGGTATTAATGCATATCCTTCACAATCTCGGATCATTAACACTGCTAAAAGTGAATCCTCGTTCGAATTCTTACCTAGTGCTTATTGACTCTAGTCGGAAGAGTAAACTGATTGGCGCACGCGCATCGCATTTGTTATGAGAGTGAGAGCTTAGTGTCCACAGTGTATGTTCTATATTTGGAGAGATGGAAGTTGTTTTTTAAATAGTAGAAATGCTCAAGAAATCTTTCCGACATGATTTTTTTCAATTGCTGTGAACATCTGAATTTTAAAGTACCTTTAGCCATTCATCCGACCTACCATTTGGTATTCCTTAGAGATTATCATAGTGCAAACATTCTCCCAGAAAGGCTATAAACAGTAATTTTAAAACACACGCCCACAGGATGTGTCTCACAAGTCCCATAGATATTAACGAAGCAAGAAGCAGCCCATTAAGTCCCGACAGAGGCCGGTATTGATACAGTTATCAATGCTACGATCTCAGGAGATATATTATGGAACTCTAACTGGTCCCCATTTGGGTGACGCTTGAAACACACGTGTGCTTGACACTTAAATCTCAACAAACTCTAACAAAGCATGCTATGAGAAAATACACCTTCCGCAATCTACTAAGGACTCGGTTTCCAATGCAACATGTTTGATATAAGTCATTATTGCTATGGGATTATGTTTACGACTGAAGTATTTTATAGCTTCGGAGCATGATTTGTAATTTAGTATCGTGTCGCCTTAACATAGAGTTGATAATGCAACTTATTTTTATGGTAGATAAACCACTTCGTTATCGTGAAAGACTCATTGGTATGGCGAACAGGCAGCGGCGTCGATGTGTCTGTAGGTTTGATTAGCTGATTTTATGAGCGGCGACTGCTTGTCTTGTCTCTCTGGGTTGGTGTTAGGCTCTCAAATGTTCCAAGACGAAACATATTTGAGGAAAACATTGTAGTTTTAAAACAGAGTCGTTATAATGATCATAAATAGATCTGAAAATGTCAAGAACATGCACGTGGTTAACATTCGGAATAGTCTGTGCTAATGGATTCAAAATCGCGTGTTTTATTCGTATGTAAATATGTGGTAGAAAACTTTGATTTAGCTCAATTCCATAGGTTTTTTTTAGAGCAGTGTTGGCCCGGTAGTAACGGCAGCTGCGACTTACGAATTGTAGTTCGTAAGTTCGAAACCAGACATGCACTGTACTTTGAGTAAACCCTGCTCTCAAAACGGTGAAGGAAAACATCGTAAGTATGCATGTCCTAGAACCAAAAATGGACTGGGCCCGCGTGGGGCCGCGTGGTTGTTTACGGCCGATTCCCTCTCACCTGCGGAGGCCTTTGTCCTAGCATTATAGGCTGTTTATGCAATTTGTTTGAATGAAGCTTGCAGAATCATCGAAGTTCATCTGAGATTTGAAATTAATTACCTACCAGTCATTTCTCTTATACAGCCAATAATCTTTGTTCAAGTTCAGTTCACCGTCAACTACATTTTAGTAGCAAGAAATTTAATATGATTTTGGAGGCTTTTCTGGATTAGTCTTACTTCCATGATATGCGTAACCTCTGTGCTACATGCAGTAAGAGCTTTATGAATCCCACATCATCTTGACCAAACGATGTATCAATTGACAACAACACATAAATAAACAAAAGCACTATAGGTACTTCATAAAAGTTGTTGCTATGGTGTCCATTAAGTGGGTAATCTTCGTCCGCGTCGCAATTAACTAACCTGTCTAAATGCGATGTGAGCGGTATAGCGTGGCACCATGCAAAAACTCAAGCCAGCTCAGTGGAATATTTTACAAACGCCATGATGTCATGGTGGATTAAATTACTGAGTACTATGACCTTGCCTGTCAGTTGTAGGTAGTTAGTCAACGAATATTATCGGTACCGTACTTACAAGTAGGTAATTACAACAGCAATATTACTTCAATTGAACGGCAAGCCACAAATCAACATGGCTTCACTGTTCTACATAAGTTAGTGTTCCAGCCTAATCGAGTATTCCATTTCAGAACAGTGGTACCTAACAGACATTACGACGCAAGTTCAAAATTTCAAACTGGATGCAAATATTTTAAGTATATCAAGAATACTTAACACTCTATAGATAGCTATCGAGTTTTATTATTATTGATTCGATTAATTTTATCTATCTCAGGAGATTACGTTGATGATATTTTATAACGAGTGTATAGAACTCGTTTTGGCATGAGCGTTGTCGCCTGGAGGGGCCTCATATTAGCATGGATTAATTTCAATCAAGTGAATTTGGTCCGCAGTTGAATGAGCGGTGATGGCGGCGCGGCGCGGCCGGCGACGCTTGCGCACACCGGTTTGCTGGTTCTACTGTCACCATCCTGTTGCTGTTTTGTAACATTATCTGTCGCTAAAATAATCTGGCCATGGATTGAAGCATTATAATATATCTTTAATGCTTTGCTGTCTGATGTTTCAATAGCATTTTGAATAGAAACTTAACCACAATTTAATCATTGATTTTATGCCATTATGTGGGTTTTTTTTTAATGTAGTTTGGATTAATTGGATTCTACGTGATTCTTACTCGAACGCCTGCAAAATCTTCGCAGTATATCAGAAAAACTTGGGAGTCTTGCAAAAATGATAATAAGTATCGAAAATACCTATGCACCTATAAATACATATAAAGAAAATACATATGTACCTATGCAGCTTCGCATAATTATTATGACTACAATAATAGTAATTTACATTACCGTTGATTATACACTGAAGCTACTATAGCTACTTTAACTACGTAATAACATAGGTGAGTACGTAGAAGAGACATAAAGTACACATAATGGACTCGACCATAGCAAGCTTCATAATAAGCACATCATCAAAAAAATTTGTACATACAAACCCATTACCCACCTGTCAACTTTTTGCTTACCTACCGTTCTTTTGGCTGGTGGCAAGCATCAAAAGTTCATAGAATATAATTATCTGAAGCATTCAAGGTAATATCCAACCAGTTACATTACATCACACAAATCTTAGGAAGGTACCCCATTCGGTATACATAGGGACTACTCACACTTATTCAGCTCTGTTCAGCTTTTGTCCATAGAAAACAACGATTTTGTGTGAGATGTGTACGCATCCGTTCAGCCGCGGAAAGCTGAACGGACTCTATACAAAATCGTTGTTTTCTATGGACAAAAGCTGAACATAGCTGAATAAGTGTGAGTAGTCCCATAATCTTTAAGGATTCTGATTTGTCTGCCTTGATTGAAGCCAGAGAAACTTTTCCAAAATCTTAACAGATCCTGGATCTATTGTAGGATCACAATAAGGTACATTATCTATTTCGTGTCACACATCACTTCACACAAACAAAATCAAAAATCAAAATCAAAATATTTTATTTCACATAAACCTGCAAGGGCACTTATGAAACGTCAGAAGCTAGGTGCACGGTTCCAATTTGTCGCTTCCTATGGAGAAGAGCCGGCAAGAAACTCCACGGTTACTCTTTTAAAAATAATTGGATTTTATAATGTTTTCAAATTACAGTGATATTAGGTATGGGAGGACAGTGCTGCTGATGGTGGTGCTGATAAATGTATCCATAGATCTATCCTGAAAAACAGGCCATGACCAGTCACAAAGCTCTTCAACTTCTTCAAGGGCTCTTTGCTCTTCACTCAACTTTTGTCTAAGTGTCATATGAACATGATCAGCGTTAGAAGGATTTCGAGGAATCAGTCGTCCATCATGGATTTATAAAATCAAAATCAAAAGACATTTATTCGAACTAGGCTGAAAGTCAGTACTTTTTGAACTTCAAAATTACAAAAGACACTCCCCCTAAACGCTCGCCCTTCACATAAGCATCATCCTCGTTGCGTTATGGTCTATCTAGATTTTGTAACATTCATGGTATATTTAATGCCTCCCAGCCCGGTGTCCTTAACCGAAAACTGTTTAAAATTGTTATGTAACGCGTATGGAATGGAAGGACTTGCGCCGTTGGATAAAAGACAATCATAACGTTATCTAACTAAACTGTTCAAGAGTGGTGTGATTTGCCTTGATTGCATTTCATGTGCGATTATTAGAGTCCTGATTTACGGATGTTTTCGTACTGCGAATATTCCGAAAACGTTCCTAGTACTTAACTTCCTAGGAAAAATCCCAATGCCTTAAAAATTCGTGGGAATGAAATGAACATCACTATTCCTGATACCGAAAAATCATACGGGCGTACCACCCTGTCGTTCGTTCGGACTGTTCGATCAGCTGTTCTACTTACCAGTGAATTAAACAATCTATGTATTCTGAAGGCGAATATGACGATTTCAGTTCTTGTAGGTACTAGGTATTTGTATTGGACTGTAGAATAGAAATAAAGTTTTTCTTTTGAATAGTCTCAGTCCCGAAAGTTTCACAGAAATCAAAATATTACCTACTTACATGCGTATGTATCTATTCTAATTTCTAAAAAGAACTTCTATATATTGTATTATATAAGTAATTATACTAGGTACTACAACTTAGTTAATGATATAATTGCTTATATGTTTCTACTATATTTGTCACTCACTTCACAAAAAGTCACCTTCACGCTCACACTGCTTACCTAAATTATTCACATACATCTACTAGTCTAACACTTCACCCAAAATAAACACTCACTCACACATCGTCTCACAACATGACTCAATAACTTCTGCACTAGTTTAATTAGGTATTTTTTATTGTTATTTCTTCTTGCATACTTTGTTTTTTTTTTTTTTTTTTGTGTTGAGCATATTGTTTAACTCACTTTTAGTTTTGATTTTCTTTTTATGTATATTGTTTAACTTCGACTCCTACACGGTATCTCTGTAAAAGCTAATGCTAGCCGTGGAAGGGGCCTGGTGACCTGAAACACAGGTTTTTTCCAAAAACCTATATCAGGCACCAGTCTCTCACAAGGATGGCATACAGCTGGGACATTTTTGTACACTTTAATTTACCTTTGTGGAGAGAAAATAAATGATAAATTATTATTAATTATTACTATATTTGTGTACTTATCGATTTCCGGACCTGTGCTCAGCTGTGACGACTTTCCCTAATACTTTACATCTTTTTATTTAATCCGCTCACATTTCCTAGTATTCTTCGGAAAATACCACAATTTTCCTCAAACTCAGTTGCCGATGGCGTGATCTCTAAAGATACGTTCTTGTGATATTGTTATCTAGCCAAGTCGATGTTAATTTAATATGTTGTACTTATCTGCATAGCATAATTAGCCTATAATGTTTCCGCGGCTGGGACACAGGCCTACTTATCTGCATAATTATGTACAATTGTGCAACTCATTTTAGGTACCTACAATTTATTTAATTACCCACGTAAGCATTTTGAAGAATAGGTGGATTAGGTGCACACTGCCTACGTTCTTTATCGGCTTACAGATTTTCTACCGACTATTATTTCTTTCGTTCGTTCGAGTCCGCTACGTGACTCTGAAATATGCTACGCCGAATATTGCAGCGCCGAAAGTTCACGATAACGAATAATGTAATGACGAAACCACGAAGCAACGAATATCGTTACAACGAAAACATTTGACAACGAATCACAGAACAACGAAACGTTACATGACGCGGCGACGTATAGGTACTGTACTGATCCCTAATTCCAGAAAGGCCATGATTCTTGCACATAATTTAGGTGTTTGAAAGAGGCATGATAAGTAAAGATTACGTCCTGTAGACACCTTGGCTTGTGAAGCTTTCTCAGCCACTCCTGAAAAGAAGGTTTTATCGACTATAAAGATTTAATATCAAAAATAAAAAAGCTTGTTGAACTCCTTTCTATTTCATAAATAATTATATCTTGTGTACTTATTTTAAAAGTTATTGCAATTTATAAGTGTGGAACAAGTTTTGAAGGCCAGTGTTTTAAAGATAGTCCCTATTATACGCCTGGAAGTAAACTCTATCGTGATTTTGAACGCTTTTTTTGGCTCCGAACAGCCAGAATTTCGCTTTTTTATGTAGGTTTATTTCACTCCCTACGCGGACTGTTCATAAAACTGAAAACCACCGTACAGCTGGAGTTGACTTCTCTTGTCGAGGGTTCCGTTTATTGATACAACGTGACAATATCGTGTTATTTAGGTACCAACCGCATTTCATGATTGTTTATATAATGATATAAATTGTAGCAGCATGTCTTTGCTCCGTTTGTAATTTACATTTTATAGATACCTAGATATACCTACCTAATGCCTAACACTCCTAAAAGTAAATAGTACCTATATGCTGTTACAAGTAATGGGTAAACAAAAAATTTGAGTCGTTTTCGTCGGTATACTTTGTATACCTACATCACGTTAACAAAAAAAAAACACAGCACGTAAACCACAAATGAAAACCAACCTTACCATTTTTTAATGGGAATTGTCAAAATTACCCCTGACAATAGAATATTATAAAAAAAACAACCGACTTCCATAAAACGCTACAAAGTGAAAAATTACTTTAATTTCGGAAGTCGTAGTCTTTGGATCTGTATTTTAATTTTTTGTCACCGGCTTCCGAAATTAAAGTTATTTTCACTTTGCAGTGCTTTTTTGGAAGCCGGCTGTTTGTTTTTTTTTAAGGTTTTTGTTTTTCACTTTTTTTAGGGTTAGGTTAGGTTAGGTTTTGTTAGGGTTCCGTACCCAAGGGATAAAACGGGACCCTATTACTATGACTCTGCTGTCCGTCCGTCTGTCTACCTGTCCGTCTGTCACCGGCTGTATCCATGAACTGTGATAGTTAGAGAGTTGAAATTTTCACAGATGATGTATTTCTGTTGCCGCTATAAGTACAACAAATACTAAAAAACAGAATAAAATAAATATTTAAGGGGGCTCCCATACAACAAACGTGTTTTTTTTTGCTCGATATTGATAACGGCAACAGGTAGAAGCTTGAAATACTCACAGAATATTTAGTTATATATTCACTTTAAAAATAAATAAGTAAATCAAAATAAAAAAAATATTTAAGGGGATCCCATACAACAAACGTATTTTTTTTGCCGTTTTTATAGATAATGGTACGGAACCCTGCGTGCGCGAGTCCGACTCGCCCTTGGCCGGTTTTTTGATCATGAGAGATTTGATTAACCTCGCCAGGAATAAACCAAGAAGTAAGAAAATGCACCAAATCTTGACGGAAAAACCGTAACAAAACGAATCAAGAATCACAGGAAGTGCTTCTTAGCACACGTTTTCAGACGGGATAAACCACACCTATTGCATGCAGCAATGCAGCGTAAGGCTAAATCTAAGAAGGTCGGACGACCTATTTACACATAGAACGACTACCTAAAACAGTACATGAAATATTTCGACATGGGAATCACGTTTTGGAAGGACATGGCTAGAGACAGAAACAAGATCAAGAAAGCGGCTAGCGATATTTACAAAAACCAGAAACTGATAGCAGCGAGAACTCAGAAGACCACTATGAAAACAACAACACAGTACACAGCGAAGCAACGGCATAGAAAAGAGCTAAGAAAACAGTTGAACCTACCCAAGGAGCTCGATCTGAATCAACATCCTATAAATAAATACCACCCGTCTCTCCACTAGTCCAATGCTTACTCAAGGATGCATATCCGGTAGGCTCGCAATCCTTTCCGATCATAAGGGCACGTCTACCTGACCATTATCGCGCCCCCCGGTCTACTTCTTGATATGCAAAGGCCTCTGTAATACCATGAAGCATGAGGTTCCAGGTGCTAGTGCGAATCTTGGGGTTCATTCGATTAATCGAGTCTGGTTAAGCCACGCTGGGATCGGTGCATTACATTACATAAAATAAAATCCACAAAGTTAAAGTCTACATGTATAATATGTAGGTAGGTACATGCGTACTTAGTTCCAACTTCAAATTATTCTGAATTATTATTGATTTCATTTTATTTTTCCTATAAAAACAGAGGTCACAAAAGAAAGAATAAATAAAGATAACAAGTTTATTTGCAACGTGGGGGTTTTTCTATTTTAATTAGCCAAATTCTTAACAGAGAAAATGTGCCGGTTTCAATAGAATCATAGAATACAACTGCCTATGGCCTACGATTGCAACATTTGCAACAAAACAAGTAAGTAGTAAGAGATGTCCAAGAAACGATAAATGGTATCGGTATCGGTATCATAGATTATGATAATAAATTATAAACTTTAGTTTCAAAGGAATTTTATCAGGAAGGTGGTAATTAATTAGCTTACCAAAATAAATGACGTTTTTAAACCTATTTACTTACTATTTAAATGTATTTCTAATTAAAGGTCATTATTGTTTAAATTAACTAAGTAGAAAATGTAGAAATAAATATGGTAAGGTAAATAAATAATTAAGGTATAAGTGTGTTATGAGCAGTTTGTTATAAAATTTGTTAAGTTCTATTCCTATCCTAAAAGCAAGATTATTTTTCCATACTCAAAAATATTTATTATGATGCTTGTAATTAAAAAAAATATTTGTGGAACATTTTGAAACTTATTGGTGCCGTCCTTTTTTGAGTTGGATCGCTATTTTCACGGTCGCCGGACGCGAGCGAGGCAGGCGCAGCAGGCGGCCGCTCAACAAAAAAACAACTTTCCTCGAAACAGCGATGGCGCTAAGTTTGCAACGAAACCTAAAACGTCGTAACCGCCCGCTTAAACCGTGTTACTTGAGATCTTATAACAACGCAACAGGCTGGGCCGAAATAACTTGTTGATGTGCGTTGCGGGTGGGACGGGTGCGCGCGGGTATAAGGGGGGCTAGCGCCGCCGAGCGACGGCCTGTCTACGGCGGCGAGTCGGCGACACCCTGTCTGCCACGGTCGGCGCCGTTGCCGTTCCGTGCGCATTCCTATCCGCCCGCACCCCTCGATGCTCGTGAGCCGCCCGCGCGCACACAGTGGCAACATCGCATGCAAACTTGTTTCGTAAACGGATGTGGCAGCGACCGGGGCAGGGCACGTTTGTCTGTCTTCTTCTATTATGAGAAATTCTTTAAGCTTGAAAGAGATAGAAATGGTGGCGCTACGTGCTATCGGCTCCCACTTGCGGCATTTTTTCACGCCGAGAATGAGGCGAGATTACTGCCTAAAGCAACGTACACATGCGGTTTTTGTATGATACCTTTTTGTTTTACAAGTAGTGCATTAGATGTAAACTATTTTGGTAGAATATGCTAGTAAAGAAAAGAAGCGGCATCGAATTGCTCTTTTAAGAGAGTTACATTTTAGCCGCAACTCGTAACCATTCTCTCTATAATTACCTACTGGCTCAACAGTTTTATGCAGAGTTTTTATGATAATTTTAGCATTAATGAAGGCTGACAAATAGAATCTTCATTATTGTGCTTTCGTCAATATATGGTAGGAAACACAATAATATAAACTGTTCAATAAAATGAATAGTCCACTAAAACTAGCAGTGTGAACAGCGTTTTACATGTATATGAGACTCACGTCGCACACTCACGCACGTTGGACAGGCAGCGGCGCGCCACCAACATCCGCGCCGTGCCGAGGCGAGAGAGCAGCCACAGTCAGTTCGGCGCCGTCAACCGCCACGCGCACACGTATTCTCTTCAGTATGGCCGCCGCCCACACGCACCCGGCCCCCGCGCCCTCAGACCGTCGCTCAGAGGGCCGCGCCGGTTCCCGCCGTATCTTCCCACCACAATTTAAACTGCAAGTTCTCGAAGCGTATAGGCGCGACGCTCAATGTCGCGGAAATCAACGCGCCACAGCCAGAAAGTTCGGTATACATCGTCGTCAGATCCAAAAGTGGCTTCAAGCGGAACCTGCTCTTCGAGCGGCTCTCCTGAGGCGAGCACCACAGCCAGCACCGTCACCTCCACCATACGCAGCAGGGTCCCCGGAGAGCGCTCGGCTACCTACACCACCGCCAGTGACAGTGCTTACAACGATGCAAGTGCCCACGTCTCTACCAATACCAGTGCCTGTTCCTGTGCCTATGCAAATTGCCGAGCCTATAGACCTGTCTGTACGCCGACCTACACCACCACCTGCGCCTCAACCGGCATATGTGCCTCCCACGGCACCTTGTCCACCACGCAAGCCTTTTAAACTATTCCGGCCGTACCTCCTCGGGGATGAAGACGAAAAGCGGCCATCCCTAGCTTCGCTGCCTGTATCTAGCGGCGTGCATGTGTCAGCGTTCGTGCCAGTGCAGAGTGCAGCGGGCTGCGCGCTTGCTGCGTGCTCCGCACCGCGTTGGTGCTCGCCACTTCCCTCCTTCCCGGCTCCGCTCAGATGAGAGTATGCCACCGGAGCCCTGCTCCGTAACTCCTGTGATCTAGTCGCCGACGCCCGCCTGGCGCCGCCTGGGGCTTAGCCCTCTATCATCGTGCCTTAATGTTCACGCCGCCATAGTGCATTATGCCGTCATCACCTGATGACAGATATTTTGTGTATAAAGTTTAAGATTGTATTTTTATATGTGGGGTTTATGAAGCTTACCTACATTTATAAGGAATAAATATTATATCGTCTATTATTATTATTATTAAATAAATAAAGAGGATTGTTTATTAAAACGTATTTTAATTCATTATGTAAGAATCAACTTGCCACTCTGGAGCAGGTAGCGCCGGCGCCATCCTCCTGCCTACCTGGTGTAATCCCCTATTCTATTATGTTTTACATAAAACTATGAAATACTTTTTTCTATAGTGAATGGAACACTCTTGGTCGAATACTCAACATTATTGTATCTACTTTTATACATTTTTGAGTATAATAATGAAGTATATCCTTTGAACCTTTTATTTGAGTTTAACAAAAAGTAATATAGGCTTCCTAGTTCCAGTTACCTGAATTAATTTGGTATACGGTGTGCACTAGTAGGTAGTACACACGCTTGTTCTGAAAAGCCTAACTACAAACCTACATAAATATTCAATTGACCTTTCAGACCCACGTGACAATACAACGTGGAAATCATGTTCGACGCAACTGGTTGCTAGTCAATCGGTATTTATATAGTATCTATGGTACTTATATTTATAATCACACACATCAAACATAGGTTCCAATAAACAATCATTATAGTTATTTTATAATCACGTCTTAGACAACATTAACCAACCATAGCCAACATTAAGTACCTACTGTTGTGACCTAAAACAAAAAAAAACGTCGATTCACTGACTTTATTTAATCACATTTAAAAGCCACAATAATTTCACAACAGATGGCAAAGCATATTTTATTGTGATCGTTTCAGACGATTTGTTAGTTTTAATATTATAATTCCTATGATATTTGAACACAACCAAACACCCGCTGAAACGACGAAGAAACGAACTTTAGAATATACTTATTCTATTAATCAAACAAGATTGTCAAATACAACAGCAGACCTCCAAACAATTTTCCTAGATTTGTAATTTAATTTAGGGCGAAAGTTGATGCTACCAATGTTTTTCTTAGATTTCTGAAAGTATGAAAATAATTTCCCAGCTAATTATATTCATACTGATTCTGAAATTCAGAATAGGCAAAAGTTACAACAGTACTTTCAATACATAATCATAATAATTTGCAAATAATTAAATTAAATAATAAATACAGCAGCGTCAAAACCGCATTTTTAACCCAACTTTATTTCGAACATAGTGATGGGAAAACTTGGTATCGATCGATACCAAAAAATTTAAAAAGATTTTGTTTACTCGCTCTCAAAATATTAATGTAAGTAATGAATGAAATGATATTGCAATCTGCACCCTAATTGCATAACTCACGATTAATCATAATCTGTTTCGTTTTGAAACAGATTGTTAAACCATTGCTTCATATGTTCGAAAAATGTGTCTGCTCAACAACGTTAATAACGCAATGAATATTGTTGAACTGTCAAAATGAAACCGATTATGATTAATCGTGTGTTACGCAATTAGGGTGCTGAACAACAGAACTTGATAAAGTTTTATTAAATAATACCTTTAATAAAACCAATTATATATAATTTTGGACTACCGTTTTATGGTTTTAAATTTGTTAATTATTTTCTTAAATTTAAATGTTATTTAGTGTGTCAGAATAACTGCTAGATAAATAATACTTTTTAAATATAGGTAATCAGACTAGAGAGAGAGACTAGGATCAGAGGTTTATTGGACTACCTACCATTTGTAGACCCAGCCTGATCTTCAGTCGCATTGTTAGCCAACTCTAATCAAATTAGGTGTAGTTATGATATTGCTGAAGCTAAACTGTCCACTTAGGTAGGTACCTACTAAACAGTTAAAGATTGAAGTATTAACCCGGTAGGTACTGGCATTTGATACGTTCATCGTGATGACATGCCATCTGTGGTTTTACCCAAGGGCTTTCTAAGAAAACAGTACCTACCTTATGACAGCACATCATTTTATAAATAAAAAAATAAATAGTCAGCATCTTTATTAAAATATTTAATAATTGTTGTAATATTATTATGGTTTAATTACCATTTGGAGTAACATGTTTAACAATAGCTGTTTTTCTATAAACCTAACATACGCCAAAAAAAGAACGCCCAAGTGCGTGTCCGAACTCCGAGCACGCACAATGAAGGGTTCCGTATTTGGCATGATGAATATTTAGGTACGCAAGCCCAGTACCTATTGATTTTGTCGACCGAAAAAAAGCTATGAAAAACAAAGTTATTAGGTACTTCTGATGTTCTTGTAACAGAAAATATCAAATAACTCAAAAACTATTGACTTTATTAAAAAGTAGGTATCTTAGGAACATCATAATCTTTTTAATTATGGGATTCAACATCGTTTTTCATCCTTCGGTACCTACTTAACTTCTCCCCAAATGTTTCTCGTAATTTCACTACACCATTGCACAGAATACATCTTCTTTCCAATTTTCATCGATATAGTACAAATAGTCTCCGAGTATCTAAAATGACTGTGTGACATACGGACAGACGGACGGACGGATAGACAGACGGACAGGCGGACATTACCAAATTATAAGGGTTCCGTTTTAACCATTTGGCTACGGAACCCTAAAACAGAATCTGCTATTCTATTCATAATATTTTTTTATTTTGTCCAGAGTCCAGACCAGTAGGTACACCACAGCGCGTGGCGCTGTTCTGCACTGTCTGCCTCAGTACCAACATACATATTTGTAGATAGACCATGTTCATTCTTATTTTCCAGCGAAAGCATTCAGTGTGGAGAGTGAAACAATAAAGTAGTTGTTTTATTATTAAGTACATTTGCGGTGTGGGGTAACGTAATGGCGACGAGCAGTCTGGCGCGGCAGGGCGGCACGAGGCGAGCTCGCCGGTCCCCGGTCGCATACCCGCAACACATGCGGAATGCCTGTATCATATGCCGCAGTAGGGCCGCCACGCCAACGATATAATGGACGAGAAAAAACTCCGCCACTTACCAGTTACTGGTTATTAAAATAATTGGTTTATTACAATTCAATTAAAACACGTAACCACTAGAACTCATAGGAACGTAGAGGTAGCTAGGGTTGCCATGTTCCCCCATTCTGTAATGGCCAGACATTCTCAACTTTTTTAGTGGGTAATAGTCCATGGGCCACCACACTTAGACGCGGTTTCTGACGCTGAAACTCTTTTCAAGATTTATGCTAAATTTCGTAATCAAACTAATGTCAAGCCTTTGGTTTAAATAGGTTCATTTTATAGTAGATTATTTTAACAGACTTAAAAAGAGGTTATCAACTCGCCAAGTTTAGATAATATATACAGGGTGTAAGGGAAACGCTTCCGAAAACGAAGACAGGTAATAGGGCTAGTGATTCTCATACAGTACCATCAAAACATCTATTTTTGTTTCTACAATTTTGACCAATTTTTTTTTTGCATTTTTTGTACACTATGCTGTGAGAACAGTTAAATGAACCATTATTTGAGATTAAACACATTTAAAAACGACCCCAAATCCAGGCGGCAACTTTAGGTTTAGGCATCTTTGTAAAGCGCCGGCAAAATAAAACAAGTAGAAATATTACAGAAACGTCAAACGTTTTAAATTGATGTAAAACAACCAATTTAAGGCGAAAGGTTATTGGTATCCGTTTGCATTTTGGTTGTATATAACCTACGTTCTGGCTTTTTATGTATGTTCTGGCATAGATGTATAGACGGATTTGCAAAATGACAGCAAATCAACCGCGTTTGCTGCTATCGCGTATATATGCATTGTTTTGACCCCAAGGTTGATGAAATTTCGAATTGGTGTGGGGTAGGTACGTACTATACGAGTATATAACTAAAAAGTGAAAAATAAAAGCTATTTCGTTTTTTACATATTGTGAATCAGAGAACGTTGTAGGCCTTACAGACTGTAGATTTGTAGACGATTTTCTATTCTTTATTTTCAACCCTATAAGTACCTGTTACTTATTGACAGGTCTGCACTGTCCTCCCATACCTATTATTTGTCACTGTAATTTGAAAACATTATAAAAGCCAATTATTTTTAAAAGAGTAACCGTGGAGTTTCTTGCCGGCTCTTCTCCATAGGAAACGACAAATCGGAACCGTGCACCTAGCTTCTGACGTTTCATAAGTGCCCATGCAGGTTAATGGGAAAGAAAATATTTTGATTTGATTTGATTTGGCTGTTGTTTTTCACTTGTTCTCGGTCCACCAATTACAGCAGTTGACACAATATTTTTTTCGTTTCAATGAACTTCCTTTCATAAAATTCAAATTTTTCTTTTAATAGGCTTGCAACATGCAAAAAAACGTAAGAAAATTTAAATTTCGCGGGCTAGGCTGGAGCTTGGACGATTGGAAGAATTAAACATGAACAGGTTTGTTTACAATTAAACAAGAACAGGTTTGTTTACAATTAAACATGAACAGATTTGTTTACAATTTTGGGGGCTGCTCTGGCGCTTCCCCCGCATGATCGTGCATGCTAATTATGATCAAGAAGAAAAAAATCACACCAAAACTTTTAAAGACAAAAATTGCATTTAGGTTTGCTCGAATATTATTCCTGGCATTTGTATTGCAGGATCCCAAGACAACCCTCATAAGAATATGGATGTACATAATTTAAATCAATACATAGCATAACATCACGCCTTGTTTCCCCGAATGGTTGGGCAGAGCTGTACCTATAGTACATCTAATTGGCCTAATTGTCTCCAGTTATTATAAAGTTCCACGTAATAGGGGGAAAGCTTATAGCAATCAATCGGTTACAAATCCCAACTCCGGGCTGCTACTGAGAAATTCCAGATATAATACCCCAATAACACTGCCAGACCCTGGGAATCGAACCCAAAACCTCATGCTTAGCAGTAGCGCTTGCGACCACTAGACCAACAAGGCAGTGTCTTTAAGTACACACGACTACACATCAAGCTATACATTTCTAGTTTAAGCTAGTTAGACGGCACGGTTGGCGCAGTGGTTAAGCGATTGGCTGCTGCGCTGCGTGTCGTGGGTTCGATTCCCGCACGGAACAAATATTTGTATGACCTACAAGTAGTTGTTCCGGGTCTGGGTGTTTGTGTATGTGGGTTAAATGTCTGTAAGCGCACCCACAATACAGGAGAAATTCCTAGTGTGGGACAACGGTTTAAAAAACGAAAAAAAAAGAAAAGCTGATCTCGCACTGTACGGAAATCCTATACAATTCGAGATCAGCTTATACTGGAAATATATAGGTTGATTTGTAGCCGTGTGTACCGAAATAGTTGATAGGAATATTACACCATTTACACCTAAACCTAGTTATGTTCTTCTAGTTAATCATTTATTGTGACTATTCTTTGCAAGATCATGTGTTGTGTAATTAGATATGACTTGTATAGATTTTTGCAAACGCTATCAGGTTAGGTTGTAGTTTGTCATTATGCTAGTCAGTAGGTACTTTTTGTGATAACGAAATGTACGTTGGTAAGGACATCTAGACCCTGCGGTTATCAGGTTATCATCCTACGAATTTGTCGGCCCTATAGAGAGAGAGATAGAACCAAAAATTCGAAGATAAAGACATGTGACATATATACCAACCCGCACTGGGCCCGCGTGGTGGCTTACGGCCCACTCCTCTCACAGAGAAGAGGCCTGTGTCCCAGCTGTGGGATCGTTATAGGCTGATTTTGTATAGAGAGATAAGTAAGGACCAAATGGGTAGCAGTGAGGACAAGGTCCTAGATCTCAAATGAATCGCTCCGAGAAATTTAATTTGCCACGAACTTAGATGACTATTTTAAGTAAACCAAGACGATAGGCATTTTATGAAGACAGGTACACGCGGCTACACATCAAGCCATAGATTTCCAGTTTACGCTGATCTCGCACTGAACGGAAATCTTATACAATGCGAGATCAGCTTATACTGGAAATGTATAACTTTATGTGTAGCCGTGTGTACATCATATTATGGTCATCAACAACTAATCCCTACTAATATTATAAATACGAAAGTGAACTCCCGTCTGTCTGTTACGCTTTCACGCCTAAACCGCTGAACCGATCGTCATGAAATTTGGCAAAGATATATCCTGGGATTTGGAGAAGGACATAGGCTATCTTTTTACGCGATGGCTGACATCCACTCGGGCGGCGCCTCAAGCAAAAGCTAGTACTAAATAATCAATTCCGAATCGTGGTTTTGATGATGTAGGTATTGTCCGATCAACGAACTCTTTAATTTTCCTGTTGTTACCACAAAAGCGGATTTGATTTAAAATTTAAAAGGAGGATATGGTTTTAAAATTAAATGAACATCACAAATATTAGGATGAAATAAATACAATGTCAATCCAAATCTGCAATAATTTATATAACCTTTAGACGACGTAACTTTCAGCAACGTTTATAAATAAACCCTCAATTGCCTTATGGCAGATTTCACTAATAGTAGTTGACACCTAAATAAAAGCGCACTGTTGGATTTTCACCGCTCGGCTCATCACAGAGTTGAAATCCAATAGTACAATCATATTTAGGCGTTAATTTCGATGTTTCTTAGTATTAAAGAAAATGGGCGTAACACCGCCTTCTAGATTGTAAACTGGCTCTAAGCTTGTATTTCTTAGATAATGTTAGGATTAGGACAGTTCAAATGATTACCAATTCAGCCGGCTAATAAGAAGGATAAGGAGCTTATCAGATGAACCAGACCGCTACATTATTGAAGCCTGATTTTAGAGCTCCTCCTAAGACCGCACTGAAAACACCGATAACCTTTAAGTCAATTAAATCGAGACTTATGGTGCAAATTAAATGTCTTGGATAAAGTGGTTCGTACGACGGCT
This sequence comes from Polymixis lichenea, assembly GCA_949091785.1. NCBI lineage: Eukaryota > Metazoa > Arthropoda > Insecta > Lepidoptera > Noctuidae > Polymixis > Polymixis lichenea. The sequence goes on along the minus strand of OX420933.1, from coordinate 18,697,712 downwards.
CACATTTAAGGATCAAAGTTATAGTGATAAGACCATAATCCACTGTTAACCTTCGTTTTAAATTGAAGAACAATTAAAGGACTTCAACACACGGCTACACATCAAGGTATACATTTCCAGTATAAGGTGATCTCACATTGTATAGGATTTCCGGACAGTGCGAGAGCAGCGTAAACTGGAAACTTATAGCTTGATGTGTAGCTGTGCGTGCCGTACCGTTGTCGGTCCTTTCATTGTTCTTCGAAGATGTTTCAAAGAAAAATACTTTAGTTAAGCATGCTGTAGTCTTTTATTTAAATCTAGATAACATACCCACCATTATGACATTTTAATTCCCGCTAACTTATAGCTGGTGTCAACAATTTTTGAAGTGACACCTTCTTTCGGCGCATTGGGCATTTTTTGAGATGGGAAAAAACAATTGAACTCGCGACACTGTTACCGACACCTCTATAAATACGTTCGTTTTTTTTGGAAACTAGCTTCTGCCCGACGGTGAACGTCTGGAAGTCGGATTAGCCGGACCAAACAGACCAGCTTATTTATTTGTATACGGGTTAAATTAAATTAGCTGGCAATATTATTCCCACATGTTGGGAATCGATATCGAAAACTAAAGGAACAAATAATAAAATAAAATTTATCATTCGATGGGCGAGGGTCGCAATGTTTTTCACGAATTTCCAAAAACCCAAACACAGTCGTTCGGTTGCCTTAATGTACACGTCTGTGTCATTTGAAGTTTTGAAAAAAGTTGGAATGCTGAAAAAAAAAAATCTTATTTCATTTGTTTTCGATATCGACACCCAACGCGTAGGTAAAGTATTGCCAGCTAATTTAATTTGATCCTCTAGATTGTTTTTAGGGTTCCGTAACCAACGGAACCCTTATTTACTAAGCCTCTGGTGTTCTTCCGTCCGTTCCACGGTAAGGTAAACGCTCCAATTATGGTCAATAGTAGAAAAATATTTGGCATTATTTAACATTTATCAAAGTAGCTATTGCTTAACACATTCCATGCCAAGCACCCAGCATATGGGTCGAAAAATAGTTGATTCGTGTGCCCACAACTTGCATCCGAGTCGTCGCAATAAGTAGCTATTGATGATTCTGTTCATGCCCAGGACCCGACTAGCGAGACTACTTATAGCGACGAGTCGGATGCGAGTTGTGGACACACGAACTAATTATTTTTATTTTTCTTGCTTGGCATCGAATGTGTTAATCTGTCTGTTCTATTGTGGTATTTGTGAAAGACGGTATCACTTACCTGCAGAAATTTTAAATACTAATTTATCTATTATAGAATAAATAAAATTAACTTTTTATTTTTATAATTTTTCCACTAATTATGGTCGGGTAAAAACCTAGTAATGAACACTCCATTTATAGTCAACTCCAGTAATGAACAGCCAGTAATGGTCATAAAATAAATAGAAATAGAATCAAATCTATTATAGGGATTTGATTCTATTTCTATTTCTATTTTTTTTTCTATTTTTGTTTTCTTTTTTTTCTATTTTTTTTTCTATTTCTATTTTTTTTCTGTTTTTTTTAAACTTATTTTTACAGCTAGCACTACTAGCAGCTTACTAGAATAAAATGAAATATGTTTATAATTAAGTAAGTATATAAAACATTTATTATGAATGAAACATAAAAAAATCCAAAAAATTTACATATTACACAATTATTTGAAGATCAACATTACAAAATTTCAGTTTTATCTTAAAACTAGTTGTTTCTTTTTTATACCAGATTTTCTACCAGGTCTGCCATTAATGAATGGATTTTCTCTTTTATCAGCTTTAATGATGACTTGAACAGAGTCTAGTAATTGCTCTTTCCCTAGGTGGCAATGTCTTTCTGCCATTACAAACAGCCATTGTATTCATAATGCTTCTTCTCCACTGGAGAGAACGGTAGACGGGCCCATAGAACAAGTAGCAGGACTTTTTCCCGTCATTTTATTCCGTAAGGTCATTCGCGGAACACCATATGATTTTCCACCAGATGATTTCCCACAATGGGAAATCATCTTGTTGGGAAATCATCTTCTTGGCTGCTGATGAACAGCTCTCACCTCTTTTCACCGCTTCTATGGCAAGGCTCATCTGATGAGGCATATAGCATTTTTTGGGCGTCATTGCTTTGTTTCCTGGCAACGTTAAATTAATATGATTACCATACATTTTTCTTGAGACGATGTGCTAGTTATGGTCACACTAGTAATGGACAGTGATGTTCATTACTAGAACCGTCACTTGAACGATTGCGTAAGAAATGTCAAACGCATGCTCGTTATATTTAGAGTTCAAATCTGATGAAAAACGGTAAAAACGCTATTGTACCAATTATGATCAGTTTGACCATAACTGGTAATAGCCATTTAAAAACGTTCCAGTAATGAACAACTCAGTTAAAAAAAAAGATATAAAATATATTCGTGTAATTACGTTGTTTTATGTATCCCAATCATCTTAACATACATATCAATGATAAGCTACAAATCAAACACTATTCTTCATAGTAAAAACAAATCTAAAAAGGAACTCACCCCACTAAAACAATTCACAATGTTTTGTTAACTTTGCGACAGCGTCTAGTTCACATGGCCACCATTTTGAAAATGAACGATGTTTAGACGTCACATGTCATGATTTGACAAGCTGAGTGTCTATAGTGTGTTATTTAGTGTTGCCATTCTCCCTACAACATTTGTGATTCTTATTATTTGAAAGGTTTTTTTTTAGATTGACCATTATTAGAACGCGTACCATTACTGGTGCAGTTACCTTACCTATATACGGAACGGAACCGTTTGTGTGCGATTCGAAATTGCAAAAAAGGGTATTTTTTAAGAGGGTGAATGGATGCTACATTCAATCAGATGAGTAAAGGTTGAAAAGTGGAACGTTTTAGCATTGTCGTTATAAAACAAACTTAAAGAAATTACAAAGACAATGAAGTCTAACGCAGAAACAAATAAGAGAATCCCTAAAGAAACATCTAGTAGATAATTTTAAGACGGAATCTGGGAAAGCTGAAAACCATGTCAGAGCTTAAAATAATCGTCAACTACTTAAGTTGCCAAATGTTTCCCTCCAGCACACATTAAAAATATGCTTTAGGACCTGTAAGTATTTCTGTGGCTCGGCCGGGCACTGACGCCACTCGCCAGCGACATCCACTGACGCGCGTGTCTTTGACGTATTGGAATATTTCGCCATGTTTGCGAGCTGAGGCGGATAATTTAGCGTGCCGCATACTACCTAGTGTTCGAGTTGCATTCGCAGATGTGAGTGAGATATTTACGATGCGCTGCCGGACGACGCGATGGGCCATAAAGCAAGTAGGCACAGCATCAACTATGAAGCCAAGGATATTTTTGGCACACGCGAGCACAGGATACACTCTCTGTTATAGTTCACGGGTCATTTAACAATAGTCTTTCTTCGTATGTTTACTTTTAAGGTTTGAGCAGTTTCGCTTGCACTTAGTTTTGAATTGTTATGTTTTTGCGAACATCTGGGACTTCATACTGCTGAAAAAAGATTTAAAAGTTCTTGACGACCGTTTTTGTAGCAGTTTTATAAAAGACTCGTAAGATAGGCACACCAATAACACTCATAACTAGACATAGTTATGAGTGTTATTGGTGTGCCTATCTGCTATTGTAGGAAAGTAATGCAAAACGATAATGAGTGATGAACTGATGACACATGATATGCGTATATGAGGCCCTATATGGACTATAGCTAGTCATATAAGGGTCGTAAACCCTCATTTTATGAGTGACTAGTTATGTAGGGGTTTTATAAGGGACTTAGAAAGGCATAGCAGGCTGCTGAACTTACTTTTGCACATCTAGTAGTTATGAGAATGATAACCTTTTTTGATTATTGTAGTAAAGATAGACCCGCGTAAGCAATTTCACCGCAACGTTTATAGGTCCAAAGTTAGAGCCCATATTTGAAAATCAGTTTCTACTTCCCATATTGTATGCAGAGCTACGACTTCTTTACGAACTATTTGTGTTACCAAACACTGCAATATTGTCAAATTACAACTCAATTAGCTTTATCTGATTCGTGAAGCTGACCTTCACAACTATGATACTTTTACCTGTTTTTAATCGCACATAAACACCTAAGTTCCTCTTTTGCCTGAAGTGGGCTGAACCCTGAAGATCAATCAAAAAAGTTTTGTATCTGCCCAACGTGCAAATAAGTTATTCGCACGTTGGGGAGTGAAGTGAGTTCATTTTCCGTTTTTCCGCGTGACTGCCGCCGGAACGGTAGATATTCTTACTTTTGTTAAAGTTAATTCCATGACTACTATAATTGTTTGGTATCCGGATGTGTGCGTGTCGGCTTAAAGGATATTCACTTTGGTGTTGTCTGTCTTCAGAACGCGTTTGTTTCTTTAGCGCAAACACCGACTAATTAACCGCGGTGCCTTTGTTTGCCTCTTCCAGAAATTGCTTTAAATGTTAAGATGTTTGAATGTACCCGTTGCACCTCGATTTCTAATATGGTGTGCTTTGATGTCAGAGTCCAGTCCAGCTAGTCTCACAAATGTAATCACAGAGAAATATCTAACTCTCACTGCTTTGTTGGGGTACAACTCAGTTGAATGGAATGTGGTCCTTCCACCTTTATTATTTCTCTCCTAAATTTGATTGTTATCAAGATTTCAACCAATGCATTTTGTTTACGACGTAAGCATGAATATAACACAAAAATATGCACACGGCAATACGTAATATATGTAAGTTTATGTAACAGATCACAGTGTAATAAAATTAAATGAACAGTGAATGGTTTGTTGTAGGTAGGTCTTACTGCCAATACTTAATAGGTAAGCATAGTAGGACTAGTTTCTAAGAAGCCATATACAGTGCAATGCGCATTATTACAAAGTATATCTTTGATATCTCTTAAATACTAGGCATTCGCAAGTTATTAAGTCGGTAGAAGGTATAACTTTAAGCATTTTATTAATTAGTATAGGTAGGTAGGTACAGTTTTCATTGTTCGACGCCAACTTTGCACTAGTCTTCCTAATAGTGGTCTCTGGTCTTTAAACTCAGGTACAGAACTCTTCCAAATTGATTGGTGTTACTTGCTTTTCACTTAGGTACCTACAACAAGTTATGTCATATAATGTCTAACAGTAGGCCTAAAGTTAGAACATTAATAGAGCAACCTTTAAGTCTCCGTGAGGTGATCTCCTAAATAAATCAGCTCGGAGTCGCGTCACTCCTTAGCACACAAATAGCTCAAGTCACAAGACAGACCGGTCGGCGCGGCGCGGCGGCTCGCGCTCTGCTCAGGGGGGATGCGCGGCTGCGCGCGCGCTGTGTTTGTGTGCGGTGCTCGATGGCCGCTCCGCTTGGCGCCAACGCCGCCCGCGTGTTATTTCCGACGCCATTACTCACACTGGCTTCGACTAATTATAATATTCAGCGAGCTCACATCGGCCGACTGTCCGACGAGTCCGTTCACACCTGCACGCACAGAACAGCCAAATTGTTATCTCGTGAATGTTATTTTGAGGTCTACGTAGAATAATTTTACTGTCGTACTAAAGATGCGGTTTGTACATCTGTCCAAACTTTCCACACAAAGTAATCGCATGATCATCCACAAAACACGGCATTGTTAAAAGGCACACAAGCCGGCCGGTTCTGTTAATTGATGTCGTCTGGCTTTGATAGCGGCCGTTCGGTGAGATCTAAGGTGTCGGCGACGTTGAAACGGCTCTTCTCTGTAAACAAGCCTGTTGCCTGTGTAGTCGTGTAACGCAATCAGCACGCCCTTTGACACCAGCCTCGGTACCTCTGATAATGTAGTTCGAGCTCTTCGTACCGTTTGGCACATTAATAGCAAAGTTAACATCATTCAATTAACTTTCTGATGTACATTTGTGACATTATAATATTTTTAGAACGCATACATTAGTAGGGCCTACGTGCAAATTTTAGATTCTGAATCTAAGACATAATGTCTTAGATTCAGAATCTAAAATATACACATTTTATAGTCGGGCCTTTTTGCTTGACCAGTTTCATCATTACATTGATAGGGATTAAAGCGTCCTTTCTACTTGATCTGTCCAACCCAAACAAAACGTGTAATGTAAGTAGAATTTTTAATAAACAGGGTAACAGGACAAACAGAAACACGAATATGATTGTATCTTTAGGTCTGCAAAATTTTGTTACAAAACGGTTATAGAACCTGTCACATAAGGCGCTTATAAATGCGCATGTGCCCCGTACCTGCAGTTTTGTTTTGGTTTAATCAACTATGATTTTAACCCTAGAACCGTACCCGGGCTATTTTTCTGTACAGGCCATGCTCATAGCGCCTATTGTTCAGATCATCCTGAGTTTTTTTCCTGTTGCGGTTGCGGATGAAGGGAAACGTTTTATTCAGGCATGTCTAAACAGTAATGAGCTAATGGGGCACTGCACACGAACCAATCGCGGTTGCTATGACAGAGGTTCGGTGATAGCCGATGTAATAAGTTTGACCGGTAGATTGGATGACACTGTTGGTCAAGGTTATCGCATTCAGATTCGGCCGCTGGTCTGACACTAGCTTAGCAGTTTTTGGTCTGAGCTATCTTTTTGGTCAGGCTTCATTTACTTACATAACATGACACCTGTATTCCCTGAAGGATTTCGGCAGAAGTGTGTCAATTCAATGCAATTGTATTCATTAACAATGTACATTGTGTGTTGAAATAATAATAATAATAATATGTCTATAGTACAACCACATTTCGCCAATTAGTTTTAACAGTAGCTAAATGTCCCGTGTCCGTGGGACAGGCAGGCTTGAGGCAAAACCTAGTGCAAGGCAGCAAGAAGTGTCTGCACATGTTTACATTACATACTAATACCTACATCCTAAGAAAACAAAGCATTTAGTACACACGGCTACACATCAAGCTCTACATTTCCAGTATAAGCTGATCTCGCATGGTATAGGAATTCCGTACAGTGTGAGATCAGCGTAAACTGGAAATATATAGCTTGATGTCTATCTGTGTGTAGCTACATGATTATTATCTTGTAGGTACTTTCTTTCAAAAAAATTCTTCTTATTCATTTATTCAGCTTTATTACTCTGTGAAATATTCAACGTTGAATTTTGTTTAACTCTCCCTTACCTACATAAAAATATTAACTACCTACATTAACTTATTAAAGTGTTGCGAAACAGATCACCATAGATATGACCACACGTCAATGTGATAACAATTTTTCAATACCGATGACCGACCATGACGTACATATGACTGTTGCCAAAATAATGGTGTATGTGTTGTTTGTCACATCACCAGTTTTAACGAATATTAGTAGCTTTGTTAGTCATCACGTCCCGTCGCTTAGTCTACAGTGTTTATAATGTTTGTTAGTATTTACTCATGTTTATAATGCACTGCTCTAAGACTGCGTTTATAGGTCATTATGATAAAGCGACTAGCCTATGTTTCTATCATTTACTTATACATGAGCGCCTGCTGCACGTCCATGTTGACTGTACCTACGCTACAAACTTCGTGGTAAGTAACGTATAGTCAAACCCCGCACAGCAGTGGTAACACTTGCACTACGAAAAACACCCTTATAGTTTCGAGATACCGTTGATATCAATGATATCAATGTGGAATTGATATCACTGATGTAAGGTTAATTGTATTAACTGTGAGGTTCGGACTGTAACACAACTATATCTACTTAATGTCACTCTTTTACAACACAACAAACAAACTTTTAATCTTCTAAACCTACAAAAACTAAGAAGAGATAAGGTACCTATGCCTCAGAAACGAAATAACTAAAACTAAATTTAGCTCGAGATTCACCAACTTTATTGGACCTTACATCTATAATATTAATAATATAAACAGAACAATAAACATTTACCCACTAACGAAAACACAATTTAAGAAAAAGGTAACTATATACTTACAAAAACTAACTTACGAAGAGACTGAATTGATCCTACTTAATCCTAATACCATAATTATGTAGAAGAAGAAGTAGTCAATGACTACTAGGGCTTTCAAATATTCGGAAACTTTTATATTCGAATATTCGATTTTTTTTCGGTCGAATAATTAAAAAAATAAGCTGTTTTAATAATCATGTCTTTATTTGCCCATGTGTTAGATACAGTAAGAATCTGCGCAATATCAAGGAATAAATCAATTTTTTACTGCTATTATTTCGTACTACACGAACTTAAAGCCTGTAGATGCAAAAGCAATCGATACACAACCACAACACGAGTCTTATTAATCGAGGTCTCAGATCTCGATTAATAAGTATTGTTATAATATTTACATTAAATCAAACAATTAAATAATAAGTAACACCATAGAGGAAGGGCAGTGATGGCCCAGTGGTAACTGCCGCGACCTACGAGGTCGTAGGTTCAAACTCAGACAGGCGCTCTTTGTGTAAGTTATTTCATCACCGCTGCTCTCAAAACGGTGAAGGAAAACATCGTGAGTAAACCGGCATGTCCTAGAACCCAAAAAGTCTAAGACAAGCGACATTTACCAACCCGCCCTGCGCCCGCGTGGTGGATTACGGCCCACTCCCTCTCACAGAGAGGAGGCCTGTGTCCCAGCAGTGGGAACATTATAGGCTGATTATTCTGTGCCATAGAGCAAGGAGTTTGGGCAAAGCCTTTCCTCAGCAGTGGGACAGTCTAGGCGAATTAACAAAGAAAAACTCCATAAAATCTTCAATGTAACATAGCTCTATTTTTACTTATTCTTATATAAGTTTTGGTCACAGCACGGAACTACGAAAATTAAGGGATATATACCTAATCAAACAGATTACCAGAGGGGTAAAAACAGTACCTATCACGGGAAAGAGCTATCTTTATCATCATCATCATTTCAGCCGAAAGACGTCATCATCTGGACATAGGCCTCCCCCAAGCTCCACCACTTCGACCGATTCTATGCTTCCCGCATCAAGCGGATTCCTGCGGCCTTCACAAGGTCATCGGTTCACCTTGTGGGAGGCCATCCAACTCTACGTCTTCCGGTACGCGGTCGCCTCTCCAGAACCTTTCGGTTTGGCCCCATCGGCCATCTGCTCTGCGAGCAATGTACCCTGCCCACTGCCACTTAAGTTTGGCGATTCTTCGGGCTATGTCGGTTGCCTTGGATCTACGGCGGATCTCTTTATTCCTGATTCGATCACGTACGGAAACTCCAAGCATAGCCCTCTGCATAGCCCTTTGGGTGACTTTTAGCCTTCTAATAAGACCCATTGTGAGTGACCACGTTTAAGTGCCATAGACCTATGGCAGCACTGGTGAAAGACTTGACACTGCGGTATTTGGGACGAGAAGATATTACGGAGCCTCCCGAACGCTGCCCAGCCGAGTTGGATTCGACGATTGACCTCTTTCTCGAAGTTGGACTTACCTAACTCGTCCTAGGTAAACGTCCGCGTCCTTAATTTAAAGTGTAGCGTCTCCGATCTTCATGAGAGTGGGTGTTACATGAGCATTTGACATTACCTATGTGTTGTCCATATTCATTTAAAGACTCAATCTTTCGGAAGCATTACTGAGGTCGTCAAGCGTTGTACTGAGGTCCTCCTTAGTCAAAGCCATAACAACTATATAATCGGCAAACCGAAGACGAGTGATGTTCTCGCCATTGATGTCAATGCCAGCCTCTTTCCAGTCCAGAACCTTGAAAACATCCTCCAGTGCAGCGGTGAAAAGTTTCGGAGAGTTATCGTCTCCTTGTCTCACACCTCGGTGCAAAAGGATATATTTCGAGGTCTGGTCCTCGAGTCGGACTGACATCGTGGTGTTTTCGTACAGATACTTCAGCATCTCGATGTACTGATAGTCGATCTGGCACCGTTGAAGAAATTGCAGTACAGCCCATATCTCGATCGAATCGAGGGCGTTTTGGTAGTACACAAACGCTTAGCAGAAAAGGTTTATTACTCCTCGGTCTTTGGTATAACCTACCACAGTGTAGTATGTGGTCTGCGGTGCTAAAGCTTTAACGGAATCCGGCTTGTTCGGCAGATTGGAAGTCGTCAAACCTGCGCGCGAGACGGTTCGTGATGACTCTCGAAAACAGCTTGTAGACATGGCTCAGAAGTGAGATGGGCCTATAATTCTAAAGAAGGGTATTGTCACCCTTCTAAAAAAGTACCACCACACCTTGGTTTCATGCCTGTGGCGTTTTTTCCTCGGAGTATGACGGAATCAAGCCGCTTCTGTAGGGCTTTGGATTTCTGCCAGCCCTCAGGAGTTTGGCCGTAATTCTGTCATCACCTTGTTGTTTTTAACCTGCTTCAGAGCCATCCTAAATCTAATCTCGTACAAGCGGACGTCCGGGATGTGTTCGGTATGGTGTCGGGTCAATCTAGCTCTTGAGTCGTTTGCCAGAATCGTAACGGGGTTATTGTTGACGTGTATAACTGTCCATAGAACATCTTGATCTCTCTCAACAGTTCAAGTCAGTCATCATACTATCCTGTCTCTTATGTGTTTTCTGCAGGCTCCTCCTATTGTTCTTCAAGATAATTTCGTTTCTTTTTGTAAATATACATCCAACACTCACATTGTAAACCATGTGCTACACATAGTTGATGGTAAAAATGCTTCTTAAACACTTAAAGCACCACTATAACCACTATCCTAAGGGTGTGTCCAGACCTGGCGCTAGGTCTGGACACACTGGAGAGTAGTCTTATTAGTGTCATATAGGCTGCATAGCGTGGTTTTTAAATGTTACTGATCTGTTAGTCGTCACTATTTAATGTTATGAATTTGTAAAATGAAATACGTTAGTTTAAATCCTGCGAACACTCGCTAATCGCCATTCTGATGTTTCAGAGATTGTACAACTAACAACTAATGCAAAAACATTATAAGAACTTTGAATAACAGAATTTACAGTGCATCATCATTCAGTAACAGTCATTGCTATAAGGGCAACGGGGATCAGTTTACGTCTACAACATTCTTAAAATGCACTTCATAATAATGCCAGGGCAACTTTTCTCAAGGAAACGTGTCATAGTGAACTTTACCTTCATGACAAGGGTCAATGATGTGACAGTGAACATTTTTGCGCAGTTTCAGGAACGGTGACCGGCCGTGACGCAAATAAATTCGTGCCAATGAAAGCACTAATCACTTACATTTCTTCTTGTGGGCATTGTTACACCTACCGAATGTCAACGTGCCAAGACATAAATATTTTTGGCATTCTAAATTTATCGTTACCAGGCTAATTTCTAATTCCATGTAGTCATTTTAGTTTTTGAAGAAATCTCAATATAATACGAATCGTATCTATCAAATAAAGCTCTATTTTGCCGACTTACTTAACTAGGAAAACTGTTAATGCCATTTTAAAAGGATCTCAAGTACACTTACTCGAGACTTATTAACTTATTTGTGTTCGCAGCAAGCGCTACAGGCTGAGATCATTAAAACGAGTTCATATCAGTTTCCATGAGTTTTTAACGGTTGCCCTCTTGATAAACTCCTGTTGATTGTGCGCCTCCGCCACACGGGCGGACCACCCGAGCGTTAGTACGCGCTGTGACCGATGTCATAAATAACTGTGGCGCAACGAGGATTATCCAAGACAGCACCTTGAGCCCTGATAAGCCTAAGATACTGACATGATAGCGTACGACCACCAAATCTGTTTGGATTTATTAATCTTCTTTGTTAAGGGCGATTACAGCACAGATTTAAGCCTAATCCACCGTGCTTCTTGCGTCATAAAGTTTCATAGGTACTCAAAATGAATGCAAGGACTGTAATGAATGGTTACAAAATCGTTATTCTTATCAATTAGTGGTAAATCCATATGGAGTAGATGACCCAGTTTGAAACAAAGAATGAGTCAGGCTCGTTGTCATTGTGGAAGTATGCCCGGCCGGTCAATAACGGGTGCTGAATAATGCACAAAATCATGCCCAATAAGAATAACATTACCTTTATCGACGATACTTAAGCATAATAGTATTGTAAGAACATATTTTTTCTTTTATCTTCAATTTTTAATTACAATTTCAGAAGTTTTGACTTTTTGAGCACACAAATAAAATAATGCATGACGTTAAAAGCTAAACATATGGAATAACAGCTTTCTTCGTGTCGTTTTATATAAAAATTCGTTCAGATCGTAATGATGTTATCGATACCCAATTCCACATAGGTTATAAACTGGTTAGTTAAGAAGTTGGGTGCGCCAAGTAATTTGCTGCGAGCCGGTGCGCGGGGCAGGGGAGGCCACTGAACATCGGTTCCGGGGTTCAGCGACAACTTGTCTGGCAGGGCCGGCGCCCGGGCTCGGCACCGCGCCCCCACCCCGCGCATTATTATGGGCCTGACGCCGCCGCGCCGGCCTATGTCCCCTCTTGCTCCTCACCGCACCTCCTGCCGTGCCGCTGCGCCCGCGCCGCCGCTTCTCAGAAAACGAATCCGGCGATACGGTGACGCACACATTGACATTTGGCAGTTGATACGACGACACGACACAGTTTCTTCGACAGGAAAATTTAATTGATGATCGCTTTAAGATAAATAATTCGATCTTAAGGTCTGAAATAATCAGGATTCAAAAGATTATAATACGGGCCCTAAGAGGATGACAATCACAAAAGTACTTATATTTTTTAGAAAACCAATTTTTTTTCGTTACTATAGCTTTCTATTAGTCTCCCTAATATACTGCATATATATGTATATCTACGTTGGGTTTTAAGATGACCGTGGTGGATTTTATAATAAAGAATAACGAACGATGGACCTTTAAACAGCATTTATATAGAAAAAATGGAGCATCAATAGAGCTGGCTAATAGCGCTTGAATTCAAGAAACGTGTCGATCAAGAAAGATGCGTGTCCACTTTCAATAAACAGGTGGCGACTGGCGGCTTTTTACAATACACGTGTAGAACATAAACAAAAGCAATAATTCGCCATGTTATGCAACCAAAAAATATTGTAACTACATTATGACTGGGGCTTATCAGAATCTATATGTGAGATGGATTGCTTTGTGATGAAGTGCTGTATTTAGGTATCATAGCTACATTTGGAAAGCAACAGGTGGTAGGCTTTTAAATGTTTTATTTTTCTTCCCAGAATAAATGATTCCTGCTCAATGAAAATCAACGACTTAGTGAAAACTATAACTTTGGGATGATTTAAAATCTAAAGTATGCCAATACGTCGCCGTCGTCCAAGTAAGTAGTAGCTTATCTTTGAGTAACCTCTTACCAGTCATTGAATCGCACTGATACGTTTGAATCGTGTGGATAATGTCCACACAAAGGAATATTATGTTCAATGCTCATGCTTCGTGGACGCATCACAGCACTCGTACATAGATAATGTATTGGTGTTACATATAAATAGGTGTGTCAAAGTAGGTGTGATGCTGGCAATGTGTGCGTTGTCGGTGCGAGTAGATAATTTATCGAGTAGTGAGCACCGCTTGCCGCTACGCAGCAACTAGCCCGGTGTGGTGAGGTGGGTCGCACTTTATATGGAGAGTTGTCTAATCCACTGAATAAATTACCATTGGGCCTAGGTTTCTCCTGAATGACTAATGGACATTTAAAGAATTAGCTCAATGCGCATGCCATACGCTTTCCAATTTCTACCTATGTAAATAGCGACATGTGAGTTGTTGATATTCACTTTGAGGAATGTTTTAGGTATAATATTTATAGTGTGTAATTAGAAAAATAAAAAAAAGGTACTTCATCAAAGTCCCTTACGTCCAGCAGTTGAATTTACGAAAAGACTGAATTGATTGAATGATTGATGCTGAAACAATGAACAGTCCGTAGTTGGTACTAGATTACTACATGAACACGTGCTTAGCAGGTATTGTTTAGTGTCATAAGGTTATAACAAGAGTTTAACAACAAAATAGTTCTAGATGTACTACTGACCATCTAGAACTCTCTGGATATCGGTTATCGCAGAATGCAGTCGATGCGTTCGGCTTTAGTTCAATTAAGGTATCGGCGTTAACAGGTAGCGCTAGTTTTATTGGACCTGCATCTGATGCGCGCATTTACTTATCTAAGCGTGGTTTTTAGATCATTAGCCACAATGAATAAGCAACATTAAACCAATACCAACTGCTGATTTATATTGATATTAATACTTATATAAAAAAAAGAAGATGATTTGAGGAAAAACTTGCAATAATTTAGTGTAACTTTAAGAGGAAGGGGAGGGGTACAAAAAAGCAAATAGGAAAAATAAATCATTCTAAACGCATTCATAACGAATAAGATTAGTTTATCAGGTTAGGCATCTGTGAAATGGACGGGCCGCGCAGGTAGAGGTCGCGCTTCGTCGAAAGAGAAGCATGCGTTACGTAGTTGGACAGGATCTAAATGAACGCACCCACGAACAAAAACATATTCTACTTTTTATATTCCATCAGGAAATACCTACTAGGAATAAACTACAGTGAATGTTATAGGTAGGTGGCGAGAATGTAATTAAGTAGGTAACCGTTTTAAATGATATAACCACATCATACATTCAAGCAAGGACATAGGTGATACATAAAACCACGCAACTCGTTCAAAATAATTCAAAAAGGAACATCATAAATATAAATATGTGAGCGGTAATAACACCAAATACAAAACTGTAATAAATAATAAAGCTTTATAACAATATTTTGCCTTTGGCTTTATGAGAAATGATTTTTAACCGACTTCCAAAAGGAGGAGGTTCTCAATTCGTCGGAACCTTTTTTTTGTTTCAAATTCACTTTCAAAATTAGGGGTCGTATAGTAGGTAGCTTCCCTTATAACCACTAAACAGCCACTATAATACTTTTATTTAAAAATCTCCTGATTATTTATTTATTTATTTATTTAATACTTTAAGCACAAACATGTACAGAGGCGGACTTAATGCCATAGGCATTTTCTACCAGTTGACCTTACCTTATTACTTATTTCCAGCCAGGGAGCACTATTTTGTGGTTAGTGATGGTAAATTCCCGAGAATATTCTCGTTGCGAGAACTTTGCTGTTAAGTTCTCGAGAATATTCTTTTGGAAGGGAATTTACGAGAATTTAAAAATTGGATGACTGTGTTGAATCGGTCTATTTTTAGAGTAATAGTTTTGAGTGCATTTAAACGTTTTACGAAATTTACGTTAAAATAAACTACTCTACAACTTAAATTATCAGTAAATTCTCCTGAGCGAGAACATTCCCGAGAATATTTCCAAGAAAATTCTCACAAATTCTCTTAAATTTCGTTTGGTATAAATGTTAAATTAGGATTTCTTTAATAAAATAAACTTTATGAGTTACAAATAATCAGCTTTAATAAAACAAAAAATAAAAACATAAGAAAGGTTTACGGTGTAAATAATTAAAAACAAAATAACAATCATAATCCCAACAATTCTTGAAATAAAATTATTTATACTATTCGTTCATTGACAACAGTTGATCCATGTCATCTAAGTTGATATGGTCTGTTTCCGTCAAGATTACTGGCTAATCGTCTGCCTCTTCCTCAGATATGCTCTCTTCTGATTCTAAATTGAGTGTAGGCTCTTCTGTTTCTCTTGTGGCACATGTACTTGGTTGTGGTTCCTCGGACTCTTTGTTTATTGATTTTTGCTAATTTATGATTTTCCAGTTGTGAGCAATCAGGCAAATTTGGCCTGCTTGCTTTTGGTATTGAATTTATTACGTTTTTTTTTAAATGTTTATTTGAAAATGTGGAAAAAAAGCGTTCCACAGAAGCAGAAGTTGCTGGAGCAGTAAAATTTTTCAGGGCCATTACCCCTAATTCTGTTTTAGGATATAATGTTTGCCACCACGCAACTGGCTTTACTTTTTTAGCGGTTTCCCAGATAAATTGCTTCTTCGCCTAAAATTTCAGCGACGGTAGGCTTCTCTAGCAGTTCTTATAATTCACCGAATGCCGTATATATCAAATGGATAGAACAGTAATCTCCTTCTAACTTTGTTATCCAATCTACGATTGGTTTTAATTTTCAAATTTCTTCAACTCGTCTTTATTCAAAGTAAATTTTTATATTTCTGTACACCTTGGGAGTTTAACGCCATGTTTTGATCTTACTCAAACGGGCAGGAAAGGCAACCGCGCAACGATAGCCGCAACCAATATTTCTTAACTGAAGAAATATTAGCAATTTCCACTCCGAAATCTCATACAGGAACCTTTTTCGAGTAAAGTATAAAATAACAATAAAAGAAGTTGACTTTAGACCTTGAAATCAATATATATTGTATAAAAATTTAGCAATTTTACTTCCAACTTTAAATTCTCGTAAATTCTCTGTCAAAAAGAATATTGCAGAATATTGCAGAATATTCTCGATCCGAGAATATTCTCAGTAAGAGAATATTCTCTCGACCCATCACTATTTGTGGTACGTAGGTACATAGCGTGCAAAAGGGGAATTACGCGATCTAAACGTGCATAATGTATAATTGTATAACACGACTACCTACTAAACTAATTCACTTTCAGAGTTGGTCCGTTTAGTTGACTTTCATTACTAAGCAGTAAGTACACATTTATGTTTGTAACGTTGAAACCTAAGTTACCTTCTCACCTACCGTGAATATCAGAGCTGTCCTAATGATTAAGGGCAAATAACTATTATGGGCATTCTTGCGCTATTAAGTTCAGAGACACGCAGCCAGCGAACCGTTGAAGGTCAAATGCTCAAGTTACATTGCCATGCATTATATAGGTATCTGGCATGAACGAAGATTATTAATCTTTTATAACCAGCATTATCATGCAATGAAAAAACTTCGGTGACTTTGGATATGTATTTTAATTTTTTGTCACCGCCTTCCGAAATTAAAGTTATTTTTCACTTTGTAGTGTTTTTCCGGAAGTGGGTTTTTTTTTAAGTTTTTATTTTTCACTTTTTATTTAAAGTACCTACCGCACACCAGTTCGAAACTTCATCATCCTTGCGGTCAAAACAATGCATATTTATGCGATAGCAGCAATCGTGGTTGTGTTGCTTTCATTTTTTGAAGTTTCGTTGTATGTCTCCGAAGCTCATCATCAGATGTGTATGAAATTTAAATGGGACCATTTCGGAATAAACCCTTTTCGAACAAAAAAATATATTGCAAATCCGTCTATATATGACGGAGTTATGCCCGAACATAAACAAAAAATAAAATATATATAAACATGTCAAATTAATCACCTCCTTCTTTTTGAAATCGGTTAAAAATACGTTCTTATGAGCAAAGCAACTAGATTTTTTTTGGAGCCAGCTAAATGTAGAGTACTGAGTTAGCCCTTTTTACCCAACTACGGCGTAGCCAATAGGAGGGGTTATGTTTTCTGGCAGTCTATGTATTTAGAGTATGAAATGGATTTCGTTGGTCTTCCTTTGGAGCACTTAGTTCCCATGCCTATTATTTACACTAATATTATAAAGAGGAAAGATTTGATTGTTTGTAATGGACAAACTCAAAAACGAACTTAAAAACTCTTTCACATATGAAAAGCTACATTATTCTTGAGTAACATGAGCAATAAAATTCAAGCGAAGGAAGTGCTAGTTTAAAATACTGAGCTAAATGAGATGCTCACATCTATCTCAAGAGAGGAGTATTGTTTACCCTATTCGTAATCTAGGAATGGAGCCGAGAGACTGTGGGATAATCCAGCAAGGTATTTGGGTTGACAGTAATAAATAAATAATGAACAAGCCACGACGTTTAACTTGTTAATTTTAATCAGGTGCCTCTAATGACTACTTCATTACAATGTGATTAAATATAGATAGGCAGTGTGTCGTATAAATGTAACGCGACGTTTCCCCTTGCTAGCTGCAGGAGAGTCGAATGTAACACCAGTTGAGGAAGAAAAACAATGAGCTTACCGTATTTAACAAATCTGAATGAAAGCCCTGGTCGTAAGCCCCTTTGCCCTAAAGCTTATAATACATATACATTTATTTTTTAAATGTGCTAATTAAGCCCCTTATTTTGATACACAACACGGCACAATTGAGCACTTCGAGCAAAACACTATTACTGTATACAATTTCCTCTGAATGAAGTAGGTACCTACCTATGTAGGAGTCTGAATAAGTATATATATTAAAATTAGAATAATATTACACAATGTTATCTGTCAATACTAAGTAGCGGCAAGCTGCCAAGCTACACACCCACACCGTACCCACCATGGAAGCTGCGCCCATTCCCTTCAGTACGCCATTCAAGTGACGCGGTCACCACGTGACGGCCTACGCTTTGTTTTTATTCATTCACCAATACTAGGTATAATTATATTATTATTGTTGTAAAAAAGTAGGTACCTAAGTAGTACTTTTATGACTAATTAATGATTGACGTATTGCAATTTTACCCATTTTTCGTCATCATTTTCCGTAACTGCTATTGCAATTACTATTACCTACACCTACTGCTACATGTTCTTGTTTGACCGTTTGATATTTGCATTTTTACATGATGTATTGCGTATCCTCGCAATATATCAATAATAGTTCGAGATTAAAGTAAGACTACTCTACTATAGTCTGCTCTGACTAAACTGTCCCGTTATAATCACCATGCCAACCTAAATGTACAAAAAGTTGTCGATAAGTAAATTTTAGTAGACTTTGAATGCTAAGTACTGATTTTTATTTGCAAGCCTCATTAGTCCTTATCATGATGGGAATTTATCATTAATATTGCTACTTGCGTTGCTTCGTCGTCAGCAAGCAGCGTATGTGCATAAGCGTACACAATCATTTTCACAACTGTGAGCAATTGGAAATCAGGCAAATCGACCATCAGTTTCAAACGCAGTAATCTGAAGTACCTACCTAAGTATCAGTATTTAAGGACCCTTCAGCTTGGGTGAGCGTCAAGGTAAACCGGCACGGCACACAGTGGAACGAATGTATGGGAGCGGTTGGACGTAGACATGTCCGAAAAAAAAGAGTAAAATTATGCCAAACTAATGATGCCATCTTATTCGATTACTTAATGCCTTCATAACTTGTGGTGATGAATTTCTTCATAACTCCCATATTTCGGGAGTAATTTGAGAAAATGTGAAATTTTACTATGAAAATGAGTGTATCGAGCTCTCTCCCTCCTGATTCCGGGCTTGTTTCAAGTAGCGGTCTCTAATATCATAATGCTAATACTAAGAGCTATATTTAATACTAAGACACATAGTGCGCCAAATGTGCACTTTCTGGGATAAAGAGTGATGTTTATTTTATAACACAATTTTTTTATTTTTTGTTTATTTTGTTGATTAAAACCGTTTTTCTAAAGGTTTACCTTATTACAATAACATTTCTGAGCAGCCAATTAGAGAAGATATAAGCTAATTAGGATATATAATTAGGGACTTAAGGTTTACATATAAAACTGATGCACTAATGATTACTGATAAGAACATTGCTATTATTTAATTACTAAATGGCTCTTAATACACTAATTTAGCATGCATCATTTACTAATTGTCACAATAACTAATTACCTTGCAATATTTAACAAAGGATACCTGGGATACCTGGATTTTATATAAATAGGTCACTATTAGTAACTTTAAAATCAGTGTTGATTTACACCTCGTTGTATCCAAGCTAATCTCGCAATGTATTTTCCAAATTTTAATACAAATCTTGATATTCACGTTGCTTTATGCGCACGCGCACATAAAGATTTACGCGACTTTAACTATTTGTTCAGTGTTTTAAAAGATAACAGTTGTGTTCAGTTATGTGAAAGTGCTGAAACAAGTTTAAAAGACTGGTGTCGTCGATTTTGCTACCGCATTTATGCAAAATGGACACAGTCTGGAAGAAGCACAGATAAGTTTCGGAAGAAACATGAGATTTGGCTACAGGCTGCAATTCAATGGCCGGAATTACAGAATGAAAATATGGAACCTTCTACAGAAAATATAAGTGACGTCATCGAGCCCATAATTTCTCCTGCTAAATCTGATGCTTCAACTTGTACACATCCTAGTCCTCGTAAATCTTTTGAGGACCTTAGTAACCGGCAAAAAAGAAGACGCACTGAAGATAGTCTTTCATGCAGCAGTAGCAGCGCTGAAATTATGTTTTCGGCCGAAAGGGCGCTTCAAAAGGCAGGACAAAGCGATACAGCTTATGTTATGAAATACTTGACGGAGAATCCAGAAGAGGCCTCAAAAATCAAAGCCTTCATTGAAGGTAAATCAATTCAGGTACGGGAAATATCCCCTTTGAAGGCATTGGCTCTTTATGTATCGATGAACTTATCGAAATGGCGCTATAACACTCTTCGGGATTTCAACACTCAAGAAGGAGCTCTTCAATACCCGAGTTACTACATGTTGGTTAAAGAAAAAATTAAGTGCTATCCGGCCAAAGAAGATCTCACAGTTACAGAGAGCTCTGCAAAAATCAAATTACAAGCCTTGATGGATTTAACCTCAAGAAGACTTATTAGGTCGTTAGAAACCCCTGTTGATCCCAATCAACAGCTCGTATTGACCAGCAAATGGGGTTTTGACGGATCATCTAGCCAAAGCATTTATCATCAAAGGACGAGTGAAGATGAGCAAATCGATCTTGCTAGTAATTTTATGATTAGTCTTGTACCACTGCGGCTCGTCTCAAAAGGTGTAACAATTTGGGAAAACGAGCGACCATCTTCCACTTCATTTTGCCGGCCAATATTGTTTAAGTTTATAAAGGAAACCAAAGAAAATGTGCAGAGAGAGATGGCTGAAATCGAAGCAGAGATTGAAGCCTTAACTCCATCCACCATCACTGATGGAATTAGTGTCAAACACCAACTGCTGTTGACAATGATTGATGGTAAAATTCATTCCATTATATCCAATACAGCAGCTTCAGTGTGTGACATATGCAAGGCTTGTCCTAAAGAAATGAATAATTTAGAGTTAATCAAAGATAAACACGCAAACGAGGACATGTATAAATATAGCTTAAGCACCCTTCACGCTTGGATTCGCTCAATGGAATGCTTATTACACATTTCCTACAAATTAGACATAAAATCATGGCAAGTAAGGGGTGATATAGCAAAAAGGCAAGTTGATGACAGGAAGAAAAGAGTTCAAGAGGCTGTAAGAAGAGAAACGGGCTTACTTCTCGATGTTGTGAAACAAGGCAGTGGATCCACCAACAATGGCAACTCGGCAAGGAGATTTTTTGAAAACTACACTAAATCTGCTGAACTGACCGGAATAGATGCTATGCTTTTAAGAAAAATCTGTGTGATCTTGCAGTGTATTTCATCAGGAGAGAAGATCAACGTAACTAAATTCCGAGAGTTCTGCTTTGATACTGCTAAGCTTTACGTGGAGTTATACCCATGGTATTATATGCCTTCTTCACTTCATAAAATTTTAATGCATGGGCCAGACATAGTTCAGAACATGTCAATTGTGCCCATTGGTTTTCTATCCGAAGAGGCATCTGAGGCTAGAAATAAAGATTTTAGAAAATATAGAGAGGGGCATTCTCGAAAGCATAGCAGTATCTCATGCAATGAAGATATTATGCACAATCTTTTACTGTCTTCTGATCCACTTGTTACAAGTATCCGTCCAAAAGGAAATAAGTTTGTAAAAAAATCTTCTTTTAAGGAATTTTATGAGCTTACGGATTCTGAGAAAAGTGATATCGAATTTGTTAACATAAATGATTTAGCGGACATCGATTCTGAATTTGAATTAATTGATGATGATGATGATGACGAAGATAATTAAATGATGTTATTGTTTTAAAATGTGTAACTTAGTAAATTAGAGCTTACATCTTAATTATTTATTGTACTTTTAATGAAACTAGGTAATTTATTATCAACTTACTTAAAAGTCATACTCTCATCAGTTCTTGTGAATATTTTTGTTAATATATATTTCTGTATATATATATAATATATTTATAGACCTCTTAATAAGTCTGTCTGCGGTTTAAAGTAAATACAAATGGGGAAAAAACGTTTTTTTTTTTAAATTTTCATTTCCTTTTATCCCAGAAAGTGCACATTTGGCGCACTATGTGTCTTAGTATTAAATATAGCTCTTAGTAATAGCATTACGATATTAGAGACCGCTACTTGAAACAAGCCCGGAATCAGGAGGGAGAGAGCTCGATACACTCATTTTCATAGTAAAATTTCACATTTTCTCAAATTACTCCCGAAATATGGGAGTTATGAAGAAATTCATCACCACAATTTATGAAGGCATTAAGTAATCGAATAAGATGGCATCATTAGTTTGTCATAATTTTACTCTTATTTTTCGGACATGTCTACGTCCAACCGCTCCCATACATTCGTTCCACTGTGCGGCAGCGCAGCGCCAGCGAGTCTGGTGCGGACAGCACGGACTACGCCCCCCCCCTGCGTCCTCTCCGCCCGCGCCCCGCAGCACCTACCTGTCATGCTACCCACGCAACTGATCGGCCTACGCGCCTTTGCTATGTTCATAAGTGTCTACGCATGATGCATAATAATGAGTAATCGTGATTCGTGCGTAAAGGATGTCTAATCAATGCTGACAGGAGTCGTTGGGTTTACTTGATATTTGAATTCTAAATGGGAAAATACAGAATAATAAACTGCAAATAGGACTATAAACCAATGTAACTTGTAGATAAACAACAAGTTTAATTAGATCGTATTTTCCAAACACCAAAATGAACCTATAAGCATGGGGCGGCATCAGGCACCGTTTACCTAACATGAAGTAATCACGTTCTAAGCCGGTCTTTCCCACTATTTGGTCAAAACAAAAACACCAGTCAGTAACAGAAATATGTAGTAATTAAAGGACTTGGTAAGTTGGCACGTCTTATCTATACCTTGAGGTCAGGGGGTGTGCATCTCATTATAATAATGTTCCGCGACGGAGCTGACTGGTGCAGTGAGTCATCAGCGGCATCGTGATACCGCTCACGTTCGTCGCCACTCGCTCGCAAGTCGCCACATCACTACTCACCTACCTTTCTGCCTCTTAGGTACAGCCGTTACACATGTATATTATGGCTTAGAAAATCAGCGTCGTCAAACTCATCAACGGACCTGTTCTTAATGTTACATAATAAGTAACTCGGACAGCTAGCTGTGTATTTAAATTTTTCTCGCTAGAAAATACGAATGCTGCACACCTGTGTGTTTGACAAGTACACTCAAAGAACGAAAAAAGGAAACTCAAAAAACATTCACTTCGTATTCCATTGTAAATGTAATTATTTTGATCTCTTAATTTTCATATGAGCATTTAATTAAATGATAAGAAAGTCAGAAACCACATTGAACAATTTCTTTTTGTAACAAAAATATGGATGTAAGATTGGATTTGTGGTTACTTTTATTCGTTTTTAGTAAGTGTCAAATATCACTGTTTCATCAACAGCAAACTGAAGGTTTATAACACTTATGTGCTTTTAATTATTGTTCTGCAACAGGTGCAGTTGAGGCTCAGGACTATGGAGCCGTAAAACAACTAATTTATAAAAGGGAACCCGCTCCAGATGGCCATAGGTAGTATTACTGAACTAATATCGTGTAGGTAAGGTATATTTCCCAAGATATATAGGAACCATCTTACTTATGCAAGCAATCTTAATTAATGTTATGTTATATACTTCCATCATTTATAATTTGCATTAATACGTAGATAAGTGAAAACTGCAGTCTTTGAATGATCGGTTCAACTGTTTTGTCAGGTCAATAACAAAGTTTAATATTGGGGTCAAACTATTTACTTGAATAAATAAACAATTATTACGTCCCACAGGTGCGGCGTATGTCCCACGTATTTCCAAAAGATATGTGCGTTCGACTTCACATCTAACGACACGCATATATTCGACAATCACTGCATAATGGACTTGTACAACTGCATAGAAGGCACCGGTTTGTTTCTTAAGCATGTTATTAGCGTTTCTTTGATTTGTGGGTTTGCGACTTATTACCTTGCTACAGTCGTGATTTATACGTAATCATCATACATTTTAGTTCACTTGTCAGTCACTACTGCTAAAATAATGGTTGATAAACAACGACCGATGTCGGGCACGATTTGAAGTTCATTTGTCTAAGGTGGCATTGTACCTATTCCCTCAAGTATATTATGCTTAATGAATGGTCTGTGGCCTCTGTGGGCGTGATTGGTGTGAATGACCTACCACGGGGGTGTTTCGAGTACGAGTGGTAGGGTACCACGAGGCGCCACAGGCCAGTGGTGGTGGTGGTGTGATTTCGAGGTTTTGGATAATATTTTACTATTTTTGCTTACATACTTGAAACGGAGGTAGCAACCTCCCTGAATGCGAACAGAATATTTTCTTTGGCTTTAAAATATAGAGACGGTATATGCTATTAGACTTTAACTACATTCATATTCATACCTACTAATATTATAAATGCGAAACTAACTCTGTCTGTCTGATACCTTTTCAAGCCAACAGCCACTTAGCCGATCTTTGTGAAATTTGACCTATTTTCATCCTGGATATTTGTATTAAAAATGATAAAATACACGCAGACGAAGTTGCGGGCCACAGCTAGTAAGTCTCTTCAATAAAGTCACTTACATACAACATAATCAGCCAATAATATTCCGACAGCTGGGACACACGTCTCGTCTCTTTATAGGAAGTGGGTTGTAAACTACCACGCGGGCCCAGTGCGGTAATAGATGTAGCGTATCTTGGAATTTTTGACTCTAGGACATGCTGCTTTCTCACGATGTTTTCCTTCACCGTATTGAGCGCCAATAAAGTAAATTACTGAATATAACTATATTTTCCAGAATTTTCCCCAATGAAATACGACAAGTGCCTGTTCTTCGGGAACTTCGCTTACGTTCATGGATACAAAGAAGAAGATGAGGACTACGGAGAGGATCATATCATAGTGAAACATTCAAAGAAGAACCCAGATTTTTAAGGATTACAAAGTATTTTATTTTCGGTGATATTATATAAAATTAAACCTAGTACTTTTAGGCGAATATCAATCTATCATCACACTTATCTTATTCTGTACAAGAGACAAAACAGTTACACAAATGGATGTGAACATCGTTTTAACTAAACTTATTATTAAAATATCCTAGTGTTTAGATATTAAGTAACAGTACTATTGTTTAAACAAACAGATAATTTAATTTAAATAGTATTATCACTTAGTAAAACGTCGACGTTACGTCTTACTGTGTGGTTTACATCGGATCCTAATTATTATCAAATAATTGGATATGATATTATTGTATATTTAGACGATGGTTGCAGTTAACTTGTTCGGGTACTGCAACACTATCAGTAATGAAAAAAAAAAAACCCATAAATGAGTAAGTTATTTTGCAGACACGGCTTTTTACACTTTTATATTATAATGCTTAATAAATTAAAAGTCCATTGCATTTAAGGAGCTACCACTTGTTCTCACAACAAAGGCTGTCTTCACACTAACCTACATTTCGGTCCACGACGACGCGTCGGCCAGTGTGAGGGCAGTCGGCGCGAGAAACATGGGTTAGGTGCCGGCCATGTGCCCGAGCCGCTTGTAGTCGATCTTGTCCAGTTGCACGAGAGGGCGCAGTTGGTCGGCGAACGCGCGCATGTCCTCTGCTATCATATCCTGACCTTGTGGCGCAAGCACCTGGGTGACAAATAAGTAAAAGTCATTTGGATACTGTTTATAAATATTGGACTAATAAAACCACCCCCTTGGTCTAGTGGTTGCAAGCATGACTGCTGAGTGTGGAGTCCTGGGCTCGATTTTCAGGTCGACCAATGTGTTATTGAGTTTTTCTATTAAGAATTCCGTAATAACAGCCCCGTTTGGAAATTGGGGGTGCGATACACCCGTGCTTCGGAAAGCACGTTAAGTCGTTGGTCCTGCGCCATATCTCTCTCCGTTCATATCGGATTGTATGCCGTCCCGTCGGACTATGAGTGTGAGGGAAGAGAGAGAGCACCTGTGTCACACACCTGTACACTATTATATCTCATGCGGCGAAGGCTAGTTAGTCTCCGTTGAGATTGGCTGCCATGCCCGAAATACGGTCGGGAGGACTATTAAAAAGTAATGATGGACCACACTATGATTTAAGATTAATGCCATTTTCAGTTTGCATAAAAGAACCAACTAAAATATATGTGAGGGTGCTCCTAGGCAAACATTGAAGTTTTATAAGTGTTAATCAAGCCAGCTGAGTTGCAGCTGGAGGATCACTGGCTTTATCTGACATGTTATACTTACAACTGTCGTAAAACTGTTACTTACAGATAATTCCACTAGATAACTCTGAGATATAGGCTCTGGGGGCATTGTCCCTTGGGATATCTTGAAAACCTTTGCAACTGTAATCTTCATTCGCCCTTTTCTGAACATGTAACCTGTGAAATGAAAAAAGCAAATTATTAAAGTATATATTATAGTAGATATGTAAGTATGCATGTACGTGTATTATAAGTAGAGATCGGATATTCGGATGCATATTCACCTAAAGTTGAGAGGTTGGCTAAAATGGAATGCGCTTTTGTACCGATTTCTTTTTAAATTTAATGTAAAAAAAAAAAATTACACACACCACCCCTACTCTTACAGACTTACACCCTACAAATTTCCATCGGGGTTAATTTTTTAATAAATATGCGTTTATGCAATCCTAATCATTTAGCAGTCGCTTCCATACTATACAACTGACTAGTTAGGCATTCCCGGTGTTGCTGGCATCCCAGGATTTCTGTACAAAAATAATATTTTTAAGAAGCCGCTTCCATATTTTCGTAATTAAAAATTAACTTTAGGTAAATATTAGGGCATGCAAAAACCGGGTTGCTTTAAAAAACCGATTTTTTCGGGTTTAATGTTTACAAAACCGTTGAAACCGGTTAAATCGGTTTTTTCGGTTTTTTTTTTCAATTTTAATAAAGAAATGAGAAATATGTATGTAAAGAAATAAAAATGCTAAAGTCTAATCAAATAGGTTTTTTTTTACTTTATCTCACTTATTTTAATACTAATGAGCATTTGTTTGCACTGAAATAAGCTGCAACTACTGAGTAACAATACAAAAAGTTTATTTTCTCTAAACATAACATAGAATCAAGATTATTATTTAGGAAAACAACATATACTTCAATACTTAAGGTACCTAACATACAAAATTAGGAACATTTGGTAGGTACACAAAGGTCAAAAAGAAAAAAATATTTAATAGGATATTAAATAATTCAAACGAAAATTAATAAAGCGCTCTTTCTCGCTCTAGTTATTATAGTTATTTAAAAATTTGCTGTGCCCAACAGGGTCCATAATTGTTTCTATTTTTTGTACCACCTGTAAGTGTAGATTATGGATTGCAATAAACGATTTGATTTGATTTGCCTAAAATCACAGAATATTAAATAACAATTTAACTGTCATAAAATACAAACAGGCAAAATCAACAGTACGTAAAATGCGATCAAAATAATTATTTAAATAACA
Source organism: Polymixis lichenea (assembly GCA_949091785.1). Lineage (NCBI taxonomy): Eukaryota > Metazoa > Arthropoda > Insecta > Lepidoptera > Noctuidae > Polymixis > Polymixis lichenea. The sequence continues at coordinate 18,670,144 of OX420933.1, read as the reverse complement.
CAAGAAATAGAAGTCTTATTCCTAATTTACCAAAACAAAATAAATCACTCATACTTAAAGATATAGATTGAAAAGGCGCTCTCTGATTCCACACTTGTTGGAGGTATAGATTTCAAAGCTTTATATACTTTTGATATACATTATATATACTTTATATACTATTCTCCCGTTTTTCCTCCACCGTCGTAAAGTGTCATTTCCACCCTGATTTTAGTTTCTAAATCAAGTTCTGTAGATGGGCTTGCACCAGAGGTATGTTGTTTGAGTGCCTCAGGGCGATCTTCGCAATGGAAACACCCGGGCGTTTCCTCCCGCTCTATTCGAAACAGGAACCTCCCGAAACAGCCGTGTCCAGTGAGGACCTGTGTCAGGCGGAAGGTGAGGACGCCATGCCGCCTCTGAAGCCACTCCTCAAAGAGGGGACTTACCGCCGCAATGGTGGCGTGCCCATTCTGTAAATGTTAAGTGCCATTGTAGCAAAAGTTCATGATCATAAATCTTAAAATAATAACGGACAACTGGAAGGAAGTTTTACGCCACGTAGTCTAGTTAAATGCACTTTAGGTGCAGAAACTCAACGACAGAAGATTTCGATTTTGAAGATTCTACATTGAAGACAAATAAACAAACAATATGCCACATTTGTGCCATATTACCTACTGTAAAAAACTTACTAAAAAACGCACTCTTTGTAAGTCTACTTAGCTAGGTATTCATTTTATATTTTTAACATTCACATTATCCAAAAACCATTAAAAATTACTTCGTTGTTAATATACGTAATCAGAACATTAAAGTTTAAATGTAACAACGTGCTGTGATCAGCTCAAACTACTTCAAATAAAAACAGGCTCTTATTAATTATAGGTACGTTACATATTTACAAAAATGAGAACGTGCCGGCTACCATAACCTAATTAATTATAGCTATTACTTATATGCATAACATCTCAGCTGTGATTAAATTTCAGTATTTGGTCATACACTTCATGTAATATTAGCAATGCATAATATACGAGTGATATAAAAGAATGTGATCAAACTTACCTACGACAAACACAACACGTGCACTCGTCTCACTCACTCATATCACTATACACAGACTGACCGAAAACCGAAATGGCGGCAGCGTGGCATAGTAGTGCGACAAGGAACTAAATTAACGTAGCCGAAATAGAAACTAAACTAACGCCACCTCGCCGTCCTGTTCACATTTTTCGGTTTTAAACAAAACCGAAAAACCCGGTTTTGTTATCCTAAAAAACCCGGGTTTCAAATCAGTCGGTTATCCGGTTTTTACGGTTATCCGGGTATCCGGTTTGCATGCCCTAGTAAATATGCATCCGATTATCCGATCCCTAATTATAAGTTTATAACCTATTTATGTACCTATCTTATTTATAATTCATTATGATTTATTTTATAGTTTTTTTTTTTTCTTTTGTTCCTCTCATCCAAAGCACCATGCCATCTAATCTCTTCACCAATCTTGGTTGGCTGGTAGAGAATGCTTAAGGCATTAACTCCACCTTTGTACCTTTTTGTGTGCGAGAAGTTTAAATAAATAAATTAATTAAAACCAATAGATATCCAATTTAGGGAATAATTATAGGATCATGGCAATAGGCGGGATAGCTTACGTCATATGGGCCTTACAACAACTTGAACTGACAAAATGTGGGTGTACTGCATACACATCTGCTTATCCCTTCAGTGATTAACTGATTACAGATATGATGTTATGTTAATTGATCATCATCATCATTATCTGTAAATTGTTTTCCCAAGTATGTTGCGGTTGGTTTCCAGTCTAACCGGATTCAGCTGAATACCATTACTTTACATAGAGTGACTGTTATGTTATGTAAACTATAGGATGAAAAGTAATGTCATTGTACCTACACAGTAGGGATCTTAAAATGTGCATTAAAGTGGCTTATTTTGTACATTGTATTTACTGTAGAATTTACATAGTTAAGAGATCCACAAAATAATCAATTGCATTTGTCAATGTTTTGTATATTTATTGTTAACTGCTTCAGTTGCATTTGGTAGACAATCAATGTGCATCAATCATGTAAAAATTGACAATTGCAATTGATTGTTTTGGGGACTCTTTACATGGGCATATATTATGAGCAGCATTCTATTATCAGCTCCATATTACCATTTAAGTTGAAACTGTGTATTGAAATGCTCAAAATTAGTATTACATTAAGCCATGACTCTAGTTGTAATATATTCAAAATTGCATGAGCAAGTCATTTATCAGGTACAAATTGCATACAGGTGTCCTATTGCATTATCTAGTCTAGAGCGATAGATGTGAATGAATAATTGACTGGATCTCACAACACAGGGAATTCTAGTGTTAGGTCTCGGAATCCAATCTCCTTGAATATAAACTTTTCAAAATAAATTTATTCTTAGTCTATTGGCAATACCAGCAGGCTTAGCATGTGTACCGCTACCGATTTGTCGACGGAAGAATAGACTTGACTATTACCTAAATGATGTACAATAGGAGAAGATAGCGTTGTTTTTCTATTAATTATCACAGTTATTATGCGTTCTAAAACATGAATCATGATTTTGTAGATACTCATATATACTTTGTAGCCGTCGAATAGAAAGTTTGTTGTCAGTGTGATTTTGACAGTTTGAAGAAATGTTCTTCTGAAATAGTCTACATTTATAAGGTCCTAGACAAAGATCGTTAGAAACAAAAGACAAATGACAGATTGTAGAAGGATATCACAAATGGGAAATGGGAAATGTCACTTTGTATTGAAAAAGCATTGTCTATTCTTCATAGAAAAAGAAAACTTCGTGATAAGCTTGCTGTTTACAAATAGAACATAAAAGTAGGTACCTATGAACTAACAGCCTTTTCATCAGGGCAACATTATGCTTTCTTGAAACATGTTCATGACAAAATATTTTTACCAAAAATTACCTTTCACACTATATTCAAATTCAATTCTGCAGCCCAGTTCATTCAGGAAGTCAATAAGCATTCCACTGCAAGCTATGTCAAGACTTGACCGAACCACAGTGGGCCTGTTTTTATCTCCAAGATCTGGCTGACCAATGTACCGGAGCTGGAATGGCATGTCACGGTAGTCCAGAGCTTTTCTAACTCGCAGCATCAACGGTGCAGCCTGAAAGTTTTAACAATAAATTATGAATGATGTTTTATTTGATACCTACTTATTCAAAACCATTTGTAAATACAATCATAAATGCTTTACATAATGAAACAGATATTTATTCTTATAATTATTATACACATGCATAAACACACGAATTCTTCCCAGGGTGGCAGCCAGAAACTAAAGAATACCACCTGCTACGATCCATACGTACGTACATACGTACTTTTTGCTTGGTTACTTCATACATCTGAAGCCTTAGTGCAAATTTCATTTAACCATCTTGGTCAAACGCTTTGAGCGCGTTTGGAGCTCCGATTGGTCCTGGATTGGTGACGGGCCAATCAGAGCACCGAAAGAGTTTGATGGGTTTGTTCGAGATGGTTAAATGAAACTCACACTAGGGCCACTGGTCATACACGCACGCTGGTAACAGTTATATTTGTATTTAAATAACTTTACCTGTTGGTTGGGATCTCGCAAACTAAAGCAAACTTCTTGATCATCAAAGGTCTCTGGTCCAGCGTCGACATTATCACACAGCCCACGCAGACGATGAAGTAAGACCTCAACAGCCGAATCCAGCACGGAGCCCTAAACGTAACAATACAATTACATTAAAACTATTCAAATAATCAGTAAATATCGAAAAAATATAGGTCAAGTAACTTGCCTGTAGTAGGTATTCTTGATTTGGAATTATGTTAGCCTTTAACGCTTGTGATAAACTGTCGGTGGCCGTTATAGGAGCTGCGTTTGCAGCTGACATTCCAGCCATTTTTCAAAGTATTCGTTGTCCAATTTTATTATTATTATATTTTTTTTCCTTTTGGTAATCTTTGTAATTTCGATTCACTGAATTGACAGTTGGTTGACAGACTTTGACATTGGCATTAACCACAGAGGCTACGTTCCGAGATACGATAATATCGATTTGAGCGTGCTCACACCCGTTCCGACACAGTACATTTTTATCGTTCCGAATTGGCGTGAGCGCGTTATCGATGTCCCGTGAATCGTCATAGATGACGTCATGACATGCGCCATCTTGCGATAACGCCGTCCATGCGTTATACTATTATCACCGTGAGCGCTGTCAAAAATGACACTTGTGCTGTTATGTTCTGATTCGTATCATAGTTTTAGCTAAGTTATAAATAGTGCTTCTGGCTAGAATCGCCACCTAATCAAATAAGAAGATGAAATGTGTGGTCTATACAAGTTTTATTATATGCAGTTCTTAGCTGTCATAATCGCGATATCTAACTCGGAACGCAAATTGTTGATGTGAGCGCTCACAGCGCTATTTTTCTAATTCGGAAAGTGGCCAGAGACATAGTGCTTTAAACTCAAGAAGCGGTTTTTGGCGGGATCGCGTTGGAACATGTCGCACGACTTTTTATTTTCATGAAATTTAGTGAAATAGCGAATAAAATTGTTTAATTTTGGTAGTGAATTATGCAATTTAATTACGTGTGAGTGCACAAATGTAGTGAAGGTGAAAATAAGTGACTAACGTGGACTTTTCGTGTTCCCCCCAAAAACTCCTATTAGGTTGTTGTAAAGTTACTACCGCTTTACAATAACTTTGACTTGACTGACTAAAGACGACTATGACTGTTTTGTAACTTCGTGCCCGATAACGGGCCATTTACTTGATGGAAAAGAAAAATTACTTGACACTGGCTAAATGCACAAACCGTGCGAAGCCAAACACACAAAAAAAAAAACTCAAGAAGCTTATACATAAAAGTGGAGGCAATACTCTAAATACCTAAGTGAAGACGACTGTGGGCTGACGCTCTCTTTTTAAATATATACATAAGAACGAGATAGTGATACGTGTTTTCTCTATCTTATGTATGTATTCAGAAAGAGAGCGCTAGCCCACAAGTTGTCTTCACTTTTTTTATTTGGAGTGTGGCCTCCACTTTTATCTATAAGCTTCTTGACTATACTCAGCACACAGAGTACAATTTATCATCGAATGTTACCGATGGAGCTAGAACCGTATAGAAAAAAGTACTCTGTGGCTAGAACCCACATAGTTTTTTTTTTTGGGTTTTGGCTTCACATGGTTTGTGCATTTAGCCAGTGTCAAGCTTAGTAATTTTTCTTTTCAATAAAGTAAATGGCCCGATATCGGATAGTCGTCTTTAGTCAGTAAAGTTAAAGTTATTGTAAAGCGGTAGTAACTTTACAACAACATAATAGGAGTTTTTGGGGGGAACACGAAAAGTCCACGTTAGTCACTTATTTTCACCTTCACTACATTTGTGCATTCACACGTAATTAAATTGCATAATTCACTACCATATTATTGAATTCGCTATTTCACAAAATTTCATGAAAATTAAAATTCGTGCAACATGTTCCAACGCGATCTCGCCAAAAACTCCACCTATAGTTTTAATAGAATAGAATAGAGTACAATTTTTTTAATTTGACTTTTTTTCAAAGCATGGAATCATCACTTACTGTCCTGTCATGTATTCTTGAACAAAGATTCTCATCGTACTGATTCATGATCAACACTAAATGAGAATCCCGTCCTGAATAAAATTGTGATACAGGATTGTAGGTAGGACATTATAGAATATCATTTATTCTTTTATTTGTCGGTGAATTTTAATTAATTTGTCATCAGGGCTGCCCGATTGTATAATTGGACGCAAAATCTGTATAGGGAACGTGCACGAACTATAGATGGCAGCACAAATCGACACGAGACCCACGGTGTGGTCCAAAAAAGAAACTGTTTAGACCTGTCATCGTGTTGCCGCCAATGTATAAGTTATTGTTTCCATTATATTCATATCGTTTATAATGATTAAAATGATAAAACATGGGTTCCGGCCGATTAATAATGATCGACAGCGTGGTCAAAATATGTACAAAGACCAAAAACTCTTCCAAGTCCGGGCACGTCTTAGATGTAGAAGAAACAGTTATGAAACCTGAAAATGCTGATAACTGGCAAAATTGTACCTCAAATGACGATTTGTAACGTTTATGATGTCAAAATAACTGTAAAGTATTTTCTGAACTCATTTTGCACGTAAATATTTTGTATATTAATATTTATGTTCATGTCACCCTCTTTTCAGCTTGATTGCAATATAAATATTAGAAGAGCAAAATTACAAATGCAAGGCAGGCCTATCTGAAAAATGTAGGCATATCTGTGCTTTAATTTACTTTAAAAATTCTCCAGATGAGGAGATGAGGTTATGTTTACTTAGATTTGTTTGTATTGAATAGTACTACTACATACAAAACTCATGTATTTTTACAAATGGCATTATTGAGTAATTTCGAAATGTTTTGAAACTCATACTCGCACATGTTTTTTACTGCATTTACCGACTTTTATCGTTTATCACGTAACTAAGGAAAGTAAGTAATATCCGTGGGAAAGTAATAGAATTTCACACCATTTGATTTATTTTGTGTTTTCTTTGAAGTGTTCGAGCATCCAAAAAACAAAACAATACATTTTTACTTAGTAATGATGTTTTTTCACTTCTTTTAGGAGATAATTATATTACGTGAAGTGTTAATTTCAAGTAATGATTCCGAGAAAACTTCGGATTTGCGCCACTAGATAGCAGCCCCTTCGTCGTGCACGTTCCATAGAATTTGTAAAGCAGATTGCTAATAATAAGAATTCGAATGTACAGTAAACTTTACGTTCCTTACTAACTAGTACTTTAACGCTACCTTACAACTTTACCGTAGCATCTTGTCGATATTTAAACTTATTACTACTAGTGTTAAGAGATATCACTAGCAAAAATTTAGTTTTTATCGTTTTTCTTATGCAATATTATTCTTTAGATTTCTTTTAATATTTTTCAAAAATCTGTGTATTTTCTGGGACAACAGTTTGTGACTGTTGGATTATAATTATAATTTCAAGAGGCATACGGATCTGTTTTCTTCATCCAACACTACTCACTACCCACCGACGCCCACAGCTAAGTAAAAGGACCAAGAAGTTGATTCTACTGGCAACAGCTCCCAAAGTTTAGGACAAACAGAATTACTCTGTTTGTTCGTGGTTTGTCCTAAACGTGACATTGGCTATTCAGGCTAAAGCGTGCGAAGCCAGAGCCAAAAAAAAAACTCCGTTTGTCATTGTCAAATTGTCAATAATATGTCAAATGTCAAACTCATCCAACTCAAATATCGAAGATTACTACATCAAACATTTAATTGGGAATTCTGAAAGAGTAGCGTGTTGTTGTGTTCTTTGTTTTGAAAGTATATTGTAATTAATATCCCGTACATAATGACGAGTCACGTTAAAATACGTTTAGCCTCCGAAAGAGTTAATCATTCTGTTACTACCAACAATGATTTACCTCGATTTTATACTCCTGGCCAGGTTGTTACAGGCATGGAAGACTTTATGCGGTAAGATTTGTTTACCTATTTTCAACAACCTAAATGATAGTTTAGCAAAGAATAAAATCACGTAATTTTTTTAAAATTAAAATGTTTTATTGCAGTGGCCATGGTACATATGCGGTAGATGATTCTCTTAAAGCTGCAGTAGCTGGGGTTATGCAAAAAGTGAACAAGTTGATATGCATTCGGCCTAGAAAGAATCGGTATGTTGGTGAAATAGGTGACGTTATTGTGGGGCGAGTACTTGAAGTCCAACAGCGGAGATGGAAGGTGGAAACTAATTCGCGTTTGGACTCTGTTCTTCAGTTGTCAGCTGTGAATCTTCCTGGCGGGGAACTGGTACGTGATTGTTAAATTTCACTTGAGTTAGGTATCGCAATTTTCTTTGGGTCACCAAGTGTTATACACAGGGAAGAAGAAGAAGTACATTCACGTACACACATTACACATTAGTAAATAAGATATTTTGAAACTCTTACAGAGGCGGAGATCAGCTGAAGACGAACAGATGATGAGGAAACATTTACAAGAGGGTGATCTGATCAGTGCAGAGGTACAGAGTGTGTTCTCAGATGGATCCCTCTCTCTGCACACGAGGAGCTTGAAATATGGCAAGGTAGGTTGGTTGTTTTAATTTAAGGAGTTTTTAAATGTTGTGTAACATGAACATCAGTATAATAACCTACTTATCCTAGCCTGGCTTTTGTAAAAAAAAGAGTAATAATAATTGTTTATTCACCAAAAAAGTTATGAATGAGATGATGATGATGATACATGATGATTATTTGAATACAAATAAATGATCTCTATTTCTGTTTCAGTTATCGCAAGGGATACTAATCAAAGTATTTCCCTCATTCATTAAACGCAGAAAGAACCATTTCCACCACCTGCCTTGTGGCATATCAGTGATCATTGGTAACAATGGTTACATTTGGATCACTCCAGCAGAACAAACTAATATGGTGGAAGGTGACAAAGATGAAATTGCAAATGTTGAATCACAGGTAGGTTGGCTAAAACTTATTTTTCTTGATAGCACTGTGTAGTAGCCCCCTCTATTTAGTATTTTAGGATGGTTTGCATGAATATTGCAAACCATCCTGTAATGTTCCTTAACTTTTAAGGCAGTTATTTCTCCAGTGTTGTAGGTACAAATATTAGCAGAAAAAGCAGCCAAATGCATAATAACTATCTGTATAGGTGATATTTTTTCTGTGCCAGAATCCAACCTGTGACACCTAATATATATGAAATATAAACCATGCTTCCCAAATGTTTCACAGCTGAATTTGACTGTTAGAGTTCCTTCTCCAAATTGTTCTTATAAACAGCAGAGTCTGCCCTTGAACAACTTCGAGAGCAATGCCATTAGATAGCAATTGGTCCCAGATGGTGACGTTTTTGTGGAACACAGCCTGTGTTTCGTCCAAATTCACCTGGATACCAATGCATATAGAATAGAAGAATCAACTAGACCATTCAGAGTCTGCTGCAAGTCATGCACTGACAATGTCATCTGCAAATGTATTTGCCGTTTTTGTTAAGGGCGTGCCCTTCCTATTTCAGAGTCTTAAACACATCCTCAAAAGTGTTAAAGCACAATTTCAGGAAAATTACATGCCTTTGACACCCCCTTGACGCAGGGGGATATGTTCAGTACCTACGCAGGTTCTGAGTTTGGACAGTCCTAGTCGCGTTAATAGGTAAAACGAGCTGTTGTCCGCAACTTAACGTCAAAGCGCGTATTTTGCGTACGGGTGGGAGAATCGGTTATTCGATTCACCCCAGCTCCTCCAGAAAGCCGAGAAAAGCCTTGGTGTTGCTGACAATCTCACGTAGGATAAACCCAGGTAGGTTACCGAACACGCTGGTCACGGCCCGGGGGAGCTCGTACAGGGAGGCAGCGTTGCTGGCAACGGCTGCGGTGTGCTGCGCCGTATGCGTGACCCGCATACGGCGCCTAGGCCTGGAGGTGGCCCTCAACAAGTCGGAGGCCATGGTCTTTCATGGCCCCCGGCGGGCACCACCGCTGGGATCACACATCGTGGTCGGGGGGTCTCGAATCGCTGTCGAGTCCGCCATGAAATACCTAGGATTGGTGCTCGACAGCCGGTGGGATTTTGGCCCCCACTTCCAGCGGCTGGCGCCCATGTTGTTGGGGGCGGCTGGGGCGCTGTCAACGCTGCTTCCCAATCTGGGGGGGCCCGAGCGCCGCCTGTAGGCGGCTCTACGTGGGGATCGTGCGATCGATGGCCCTGTATGGGGCCCCGATCTGGGCGGCTGACCTGACGGCCGGCAGCATCGCTGTCCTGCGAAGGCCACAGCGAGCGATGGCCGTCACAGTCATTAGGGGGTATCGCACGATCTCCTACGAGGCGGCTTGTGTACTGGCTGGATCCCCGCCCTGGGACCTCGAGCCGAAGGTACTCGCGTCACTGTACCGGTGGCGCGAGGACTCGAGGGCGCGGGGCGAGTGGCTGACGCAGCGTCATTTGGAGTTGCGTCGGTCACAGCTTCGCGCAGCCCTGGTGGCGGAATGGCGAGACAGGCTTTCACGCCCTACCGCCGGCCCCGCTACCATCGGGGCGGTCCGGCCAGTACTCGAGCGCTGGTTCGGGAGGAGACACGGCGCCCTGTCGTTTCGGGTGACACAGGTGCTCTCGGGGCATGGTTGCTTCGGGAAGTACCTGTGTCGCATATACAGGGAGCCGGACGCTCGGTGTCGCCACTGCGTCGACTGTCGGGAGGACATGGCGTGGCACACGCTGGCAGAGTATGCCGCTTGGGAGGAGCCGCGCCGTGCCCTCATCTCAGGAGTCGGCAGTGACCTGTCGGTGCCGGCCGTTGTCGACTCGATGGTCGGCAGCAAGGAGTCCTGGGACGCGGTGGTATCCTTCTGCGAAACAGTCATGTCGCAGAAGGAGGCTGCGGAGAGGGAGCGGGAGATTGCTTCCGCTAACCCGATCCGCAGCAGACGCACCAGGCGTCGGCGGAGGGCGGAAAACGCCCTCTTCCAGCCCCCCTAAATGGGTCCAGGGGCGACAGATCCGGGGAAATCTGTCGCCCTCTACTTGTTAGAACCCGAGATGGCGGCGCGTAGTGTTCCACGCGCGCCTCTTTATGACGTAAGGGGGGAGTTTAACACCTCACTCCCTACCTATCGCGAGGTGGCCCGCAGAGACGGGCCGGCGCTAGCCGGGGATCGCGGAAGTCACACTAGTGATCCCCGGTGCAAGTGAGAAACGGAACACGGGGGTGGTTTTAGTCAGTAAGAGTCTGACAGACCCCTCCGCCCTCCCCGGGGCGGAGGACATCCATGAGGATTTCCCCCCGTATAAAAAAAGGTAGGTTACCGAAGTATTTTGCCCTGTAATTAGCGACCACCGGGCAGTTTAACAGCACATGAGCCGCTGTCTCGTCGTCCTCCATGCAGGCCCTGCACAGCGGACTGTCTGTTACCCCTATGACAAAGAGATGTTTGTTAAATGACCCATGGCCAGTTACAGCTGCTGTAACTGTACGCGGCTGTGGTTTGGTTAAACGGAGAACCTGTTTCATGAAGCGGGCATCGACGGCAGGAAGTGCTTCCTTAGCTTGCCTGCACTCACTTAGGTCCAACCATATTTTGTGATGTTGAGCCCCGAAGGAGAATGGCGCATTGGATTCTGGTCCCACTGGTGCCATGCTCGACCCCCCTCCTGACAAGTTCACCAGCGACATCGTTTCCTAGCGAACCGCTGTGACCTTTGATCGACTGGATGGTAATATTATTGACGCTACCTACCTCGTTGAGGCGCTGGTGGCAATCGTATATCAGCCTAGAGTCAACTGTATGACTGTTCAGCGCTTGCAGAACAGCCATGCTGTCTGAGAGTATGCGGATCGAGTGGTCCTTAACTTCCCTGGCCACATTCGGCCTGGAACATTGTGTTATGAAATCCCAGTGGTGTGGCTATGTGGATGTTGAAGTCCTCCGAGAAGATTCCAGCCCCTGTGCCACTACCTGTTTTTGATCCATCCGTGAAGAAGCGCAGCTCTGCGGGGTGCAAGCCTTCGCATCGTCGATTCTCATGTGGATTCTGTATTTATTATCGAAGACAGGCTGTGCCTGCGACTTCGTCCGCGCGGATTAGTTTTTTTACTATTATTAAATATATCAATAAAAACAAACAAAAATTCTAAAACAAAAGTAGCATAAGTTACTCCTTATTACATCAGCTACCTGCCAGTGAAAGTCCTGTCGAAAACGGTCCAGCCATTTCAGAGATTAGCGGGAACAAACAGACAGACAGACAGACAAAAATTGTAAAAAAATGTTATTTTGGTATATGTACCGTATATATATTCATATGCATGTAGCAAAAAGCGGTTATTTTAATATTACAAACAGACACTCCAATTTTATTTATATGTATTCGAAGATAAATTGTTTGGGCACCGGTCATTTATCGCCTTCGTAATGGGGAACTTACTGTTGAATTCCTTAAGCAGCGCGGTGTGTTGCGTGTCTCTCTTACTCCAGAGATTTATAGCCTTTAGACGCGCCGCCGCCATCGTTGCTTCCTGCTGTATGAACAGGTGGAGCGGCGGTAGCCCCAGCATGGCTTTGATCGCAGCAGTCGGAGTAGTCCTCATGCAGCCCGTGGTCGCCATTCAGGCTAGTCTTTGCATGCGCTGTAGTTTATTGGTGGCTGTAGCTAACTTGGTGCGGGGCCACCAGATCACGGCCCCGCAGGTGATCATGAGGCGGATCACTACGGTGTACAGACATAGTATAATTTTGGGTGATAGACCCCACTTCTTACCTATCATTCTCCTGCACTGCCAGAAGGTAATGCAGGCCCTGTTCAGCTTGTTGTCTAGAAAACTGCCTAGTCGCGTTTTGATAGAGACAGCATTTGGATGTATCGCCAGTCAAGTTCGCATCGCTGCAGAGACTTCAAACAGACCGGCACTCTAATTGCGTAACACACTATTAGTCAGAATCTGAATCATTTTGAAGGTTATTGCTAATACATTCTTTCATGTTTGAAAAAAAAATCTGCTTAGCCACGTAAACAACACCATGAATGTTGTGGAACTGTCGAAATGAAAGTGATTCCTACTGACAGTGTATTACGCAATTACCCTCGGGTCCACAAATGCATGCCATATCATAGGGTCAGATTTATACTCTTCGGACTTAATATAATTTGTGACACTGCGTGGATGTGGTCTATGGTGCTGTATCCTCCTCAAACCCCAGCCTGCTCCTGTGCATAAAACTCTTCAAGTCTTCGCGCTAGACGATTCGTGACGACGAGCTTTTGTTTTAGTCTTAAGATCCGAAGTAAGAGCTGTCACCGGGGTGTCAGGTATAAACAGATAAGTTGATAGTACCAGAAAAACTTAACTGTTGCATGTTCTTTATACTTTCAATTAGAATCGAATTAGTTTGATAACCAAGTCGGCGACACATAAAAAATAAAAACTTACGGTGTTTTTATGCCATGAACCATTTTTCATATTTTTTTTCTACATTAAGATCACCCAACCGACCAGCTAGGCAACCCAATTACAATATATTTGTAAAAATTATATTTTATTTGATTAAAAAATTACTTTCATCTGGTAAACAGATGATTGGAGGTTGATCTTACTTCGAATCCTAAACAATTTGACAATTTTGTTGATGATTGCGATTTCTGTTAAATTGAGCAATATTCCATTTATCTCTTTACAGATTGTTAGCAGATCTGACAGGGAAACAATGGCAAGAGTGAAGAACTGCATCTTGGCGCTTGCAGCTTCGAAAATGATGCTGGACGATACTAGCATCATGTTTGCATTTGAAGAGAGCTTAAAGTATGACGACGTTAAAGACTTGCTAGACCCTGAAGCTATGCTCGATGTAGCCTTCCTAACTCAGCACAGAATAAACTATATTGTTGAAGAGTAACAGGTTACATTTTTAATTTCTCTCTTTTTTCTTACCTGAAAATGATTTGTTTGTCAGTGGTGTAATGATTCAAGTTAAATTTGATTTCACATAATTTATTTGCAATATCTGAAACCACCTAACAAATATAAGAAGTGGAGTCTTTTTTCGATTTATTATAAAATATCTCAGCATCTCTTAAAAATGGTGTGATAGCCATCATCATAATTTTTTTAAAGGTACATAACAAAGTTGTTATTTGGTTTTTAATATTAAAAACTATCGTACAATAATGTAAAAGAGTACAAATTTAAATTAGTAAAAATGTTTTACAAATAGAAATATCTTAAAAAATCCTATAAAAATGTAAATCGAAGTAGAAGTGGTAGTAAAAATTGTGACAATGATTTGATAAGTTTGACACAGTTAACTTATGCTCTTACTTCTTACATTCACAACACTCATACATATGTTAATATTTGGCACTTTATGATTTCTTATTTCTTTTCCCAAGAATTTTCATAAGATTTTTCGACATGAAGTATGGTTTTTCTAGCGAGCCATCGTTTCTTTCGCAGTCTTCAACTGAAAAAAAAAATGATTTTAATTTATTTAAAAAAAACATGGTATAATTGAGTTCCTTATTTCTAAGAAACTCTTAAATGAGATACTTACGGAAACAAAGGAACAACGTGTCGACGGCCATCTCATAGACGTTGAAGAATATAGTGCAGATGAGATAGGTGGCAATACTCAGTATGATGGCGGGAATGTGGTTGTAGTGCAGAGGCTGGCCCTGCGTCACCTCGTAGAACAAGTTCCACTGTAGCAGGTAGTACACGCCTACACCTACCCCCACGGATATCAACAGCTTGGACAAGAAGAACAGGAAATCGGTCACCTGAAAATGATTAAACTCATTAATACAAATCGAGTACTAAAAAACAATGGCCCACAATCAGAACAGATCACAAAGTTTCAAAAGAAAGATTTATCATAAATCATCTGATTTTTTTAAAACATACCTTGTCTATCACCACTACTCTTATGATATTTCTCATGAGTAACGAGAAAGCGTCTCTCGCGCTCTTACAGAAGCTATGTCCATGTACGGCGCACATGATGTACGCGTTCTTATTGATGAACTTGAGGAAGTTCTCCAGACACCAGCAGAAGCACTTGCAAAAACACATGATGCACTTAGTGAGTGGATTGTCGAACTTCTTCAGTTTGTGGTCGATCCACTCCAAGATAACGCGGATTACCCGCACTATGGCTATGATCAGCGCTCCCAAAGCGACGGTACCCATGTGATACCTGAAACATGATTTAATGAAACGTTTAAGACACGTACTGTGCGCTACTTCAGCCAGTAACGTGCGAAGACTCGCCGACAGTTTTGAGAGAGTCCTTTTCAGTACAGACTAAAAAGATTGACAGCCCTGACCTTCTGGACATTGGGACACTCTTTTCAGGAACTACAAGAATGGTCCAAGACTGAGATATGGAACCGGGGTTACTCAACACGAGGGCCCGACTGTAGAGATAAAGAGACGGAATGGCACAAAACACCTCTTCTCAGTTAAATAAAGTACATCTTACCGTATTGTTCTTAATATACCAGACGTAAGTGTGAAGAATGGAAGATCTCTCTTCTTGTACGTCCAGTACCAGGTGGAGAAAGTGCTGGCAAGCATCATGTCCGAAACACCGCTGATGAAAAACATCGTCCAGAAAAAACCTAACAAGTTGGCCACTGTGGGAGAAAATATCGTTAGTAAAATAATGTTTCAGAAATTGAAAAGCAGCATGCATTTCTATTAGTAACTAGTACAAATTCTAGCTATTCTTATTACCGCACAAATCATGTTATTGTTATTAATAAAAAGTTACTAACAGTGCAAGTAAACGACGCTGTGCGGACTGTCAAGGCCTGTGAAATGGCACGTGGCCTGTTTACAGGCTCCACCGGTTGTTTGGTCTTGACACGCTGCCAAGAAGGAGAGTGGATCGCAAGCTTCGTTGTCCTAAAACATAAACACAATACGAATGAGATATTGTTCTTCGCGGAGACGTGACTACGTTAGGTATGACTTTAAAACTAATTTCTGTGGTATTATATCTAGGGCGGTTCGAGTTCCAAGTATGTGCAGATTGTTCCGCTGAATATGTCTGCACGAATAAGAATTTATCTACTGACAAACCTTATAGCTCTGGTGAGTCGAGGACTCGAGGCACCTAGGAATTTAAAACTAGAAAGTTAGGCGTTGCGCGAGCAGTGCCTTCTTTCCATATAGTCGTGTAGCTTAGTATCGAATCTGTTTCTTAGGAACTAAGAACAATGTCTAAACCATCATCGTGTTGGTACCTTGGTATAATGGGCAACACTACTGCAGGTGCAGGTGTCGTTCGCGAAATTAACTATTTTGAAAGCCGGTTCTCCGATTGACAGCAAGTACATAAGCACTAGTACGCCGTAAGCGATCACGAAGCACTGTAGAATCCATGGAAATATCGGGAAGAATATTGTTGATTTTATAGCAGTCACAGCTCTGGAAATAATATTAAAAGAAAACATTAATATGGCTTTGGGTATGAAAGAAGATAGATAAATTCTTCCCAAGATTTTGTTTTTTGTAAAGCAGACGGGTCATGAGAGTGAAAATAGGTCAAATTACTACAAGCGGTTCAGTTTTACTACTTGAGAAAAGTTCACGGTACACTTCTGTCACAAGATTGACTACTGACCAATGGCAGAATGACCACCCATTAGATACCAAATGGCAGCCAGATACATAATCGGCGAACTTTTGGGATAACCATGCTCCGGCAGGCAGGGCATAATTACAATCCAGCTGAAATTTAACTTAATAAATAGAACTAGTGACTTAACTATATAGATATTACATGGGAACTTCACTTAACTGACGAATTTGAGTGTATTATTGGTACTCTGCTCAACCCTCCAGTGAAAGAAGGCGTGATATTATGTTATGTGTTATAAGTTTATAACTGAACCAGAAGTGTGATTTTAGTATTATTTGCCGAACTAGCATATTTTCACCGCTATCCCAGAACGGACTTACTTGCTTCCTTCGCGGATCAGCGCAATCGCAATAGCGATTCGGTTTCGTAGAAAAATAACGATTAACACCAGGATGAGTAGCAAGACGGCAACCGCGATGAGTATCACCAGCCAAGTACCTGGCTTACTGAAGATAGACTCTGCGTAGCCCTTGAGATTAGTGGTCTGATGCATAGTGGATGGGTTCGCCTTGTAATACGCGTAGTTCTTGTAACAAAGATATAGGCCTGGAACGAAGAGAATAATGTTACGAATATCCGTTGTTTCAGGGTCCTCAAATCTTTCATAATTATCGTGTAATGTGTTACTTGAATGCACTATATTTTTATAGACGTGGTAAATCCGGATAAAACCCGAGAAAATATTGAAACGAATACCTAATGCGGCGTTAACCCCCAGCGGCGATAAGTGTCCGGACGGACTGCATTGATAACGTCTTTAGTAGGTAAACATTATTTTAATTTTAAACTGTTTTAAACCAACTTTAATTTTTTATATAATTGCCTTGTTGGGCACGTATTAAACACTTTTTTAAACGGAAATAATAACTTACAAAATCCCATTAGGCCGATTAGTCCAACGATGGAGGCCCACACGACTGGTCCGACCACCCAGCGGAGGAGCAGGATGTACAAGAAGCATAAGATCACGACTCCGAATATTGCACCCAGCAGGTACCACCTTGACTGCACCAAGTCTTGAACTATTTGCGCCGACAGCTGATTATACACACAATATTATATTCACCACATCTCTTATTCCACGTTGTCTGCATGAAATCAATGTAGGCAAATCTATTCATACTAAAATTCTTAATAATTGGAAACAAAATGTTTTGCAAATTAATGTTTCGTAAGCACTAGCTACCTTCACCATAAATAGCCTTCACCTTGCTTATTCTAAAGTTAAGGAAAAAGTTAGTCGGATGTTCTTAGTTCCAACGCGATCCTAATGGCAATAGCCACAAATGGTTTTAGTGGCTACGTGGTCAGACAAGTCAGTGAAAAAAGGGTCTTGTACAAGCCTTTTAAACAAGGGATCAAAGTAGCGAATACTAATTACAGTCTGGCCGTCGAGAGAATGCGTTTATGACACCTGTCAGTTTCATACAAACGAATACGTGTTGTGCGAATTAGATCTGTAGTAGTTACTAGAGTTATCGTATTGACAGGTGTCAGGAACGCATTCTCTATAGTAAAGTAGCATAATAACCATTACATAAATAATTATATTACTTAATTAAAGGTAATATCTAATTGTGCTGTAGATTGTTTTAACTTACTAATCGCAACAGGTAGTTTATTCAAGACACTAGTTCTAAACTGGTGTAAATATTTGTGTGTATCGCTCCTACCACCTGTGTATTAGGTACATTAATGCGATGCTCTTGCGTCTTTTTGTATTGATGGGCTGACGCGTCCATAGCTATAGATAGCATAGCACATAAATATCTTCGCTAGTTAAGAAGTTTATGAAGATTTCTTTAGTCAGAGTTAAAGAAAAAAATACCAAATACGGACAATATTTTTTTAAAATAACCTACTACATAATTTAGTTTAATACCGTTTAAAAATACCTACTTACTATCCGCTATAATTATATATCATGCACAATCAAAAGTAATGTGAAATAATTGTTGGAATATAGATAAAGAAATGAGCTACAAAATGGGTTCTATCTACCTCTTGGAACTGCATCAGATTTATGAGTTTTGAGATCACCTCCTCCGTGGGAATTTCGCCCAAGGACTCTACGACTCTCTGCACGTCGGTAACGTTCACGAAACACCGTCCCATCACTGCTCCGATCACCCAACATGCACAGCAACGTCGACCGCAACGTTAATGTATGGATAAGTGATATGAGTTAATTACATGTGAATGTGAATAAGCAATAAGAAAATGTGTGAAACTTTAATAGGTAGGTATCAATTTTGAGTGGGACAGATAGAGCATTCCTTAATCGATAACGCAATTAGTTTAGTAGTTGTTTTCAGTCACGGACAGGTGCACATGCGCGAAGGTTAAAGTCAAGCTTCTACGCGTGCATCAGAACCAAGCGCGGCGGAGTCGCGCGGCTACATACAATGTGTGTGTCGAGCTCATCCGTCTTAGTGAAGAAGGCCATCCAGCTGGCTACGATCCAGCCCACGTACGAGTCGAGAGCCGTCGCTCTGTTCACCAGCGACTTGCGGGCCTCGCTAGGGTTCCTCACGCAGCTGGTTACGGGACTAACAGACTGGGGACTCAGCTTGCTGTCCCCCTGGCATTGTAGAGTAGATAGATCGCCGATGCAACGGGATAACACTGAAGTGTAGTTAATATACAATATCTAACACAGGTCAAAGTTAGGTCAAGCGGTCTTAATAGGAATATCCGGAGGGACATGCCACACAATAAACCACGTGGTCCAAATACTAAGCATCACAAAAATTAGTGGCAGAGTGTCACTCAAACCATCACACCCAATCATATGTCATTTTCACAATAATTGTGTAAATAATAGAACTGAAAAATTACCTGCTTGACTTTGCAAAACGTATGAAGCGCATTTTCCGTCGTTAATGTATACCTTTGCCTGCGAGTATGTCATGGTGTTGACATTCACATCGGTCATACACACCATGTGTGATCTAAATTGAGCAAAGTTGCTTTCAGTCATTTGCGTTTCGAATAATATCGTTTCAGTAGGGCACTGTTTCACGCACACCTGAAAAATGAATAGTGTTTACAGCATAGTTCTTAATGTTGATATGAACGGCAGTAATTCGACATAATGGTGGCAGCAAACGGTATTCGCGTTGCTGAGTTTTGGGCCAAACAAATTTAGAAAATATATTTTGTATCATTTATTGTTGCCATCGCCACGTTAAAAAGAAGAAAGGCGTTAAAATCGATTTGATAAGAAGATCTTGCCTGTGGCGTTGGACAGCCGACGATAGGAGTGCCAGGTGACAAGCATTTGGCAATGTCAAAGAACACGAGGTAGGGCTTATCTTTGACAGCGGAGTCGAGACCGCAGCGTGCACCATTGGAGTCGATGGGTGCGAGGAGCTTCTGAATGTTGCCGTTGGTCATACCTGGAATTTGATCAACGGTTTTAGTGAGTCGTCTATTTTAATGCAATTGACAAAAAAATATTTTAATCTTATTTGAGAACTAGTTATAGTTCTTGCCTACATAGCTACTTACAAGCATTTGACAGGCTATTGCTCCGATAGCAAACGGCTGTCGGAAAGAATGGCGGTTGTCTATTTGATTTAAATTTACATAATGTTCAGGTTTTGGATTTGTGAACAGGGTTTATAAGAGTCCTAGGATAACATTAATTGAAGTTCGATTCTGTACGGAAGCGTATCGAATGGTTGTGAACAGCTATGCTGGTTGCCCTTTTCGTTATTTCAATTTTGCGAGTAAATTATTGCACAATATTATTTTGAGTTTAGTCTAATATTACTTACCATACCAGCCGACATATCCCCATACTCCGAGAAAGAGAATGAACAGTACTAGCCATATTATGTCCGTACACGATCGGTTGTGGATGGGACCGTTGAAGTTCGGATCGTACCGAATCGGCTCTCCTGAAAACAGAACAAATGTGGTTAGGTATTTTTGTAGCCCTTTTGGTTTGTGAGCTGTAAACAGTTAAAACTTATACGCATCGCTAAACTAGTTCCACAATATCCTATACAAAAATTATTCAAATAACAATTTTATACACTTCTATAAACCATAATTCACAGTATAATAGACAGGATGGCAGGGATAGCGACGCGCAATCTGTTAACATGGATTCAGTACCTACATCATTCTGAACCCCAGTGTAAAATTTTGAACGGTTTAAAACATATTTGGTGTGCCCTACATTTTGACGGTTAGAGGTATTGCACTTTTCTATGAAACAGTTGTTTTTTTAACCGACGAAAAATTCTAGAATCATGAGCTGAATTCATGGTTACAATTTGCGCGTCAACGACCACCCAGTATATTAAAATAATATTTTTAATACGCCAGATGCTTTTAAAGGTCGAAAATCTGCGTGATTAGGTAGCTCAAGGAAAAGTTGTTACTTCAAGTAAGGAAAGGTTCTCTGTTTTACTCTCAAAGAGGAACAACCCAGTCCCTGATCCGTTTTTTGAACAAATTCTTAAGTAACATTTCTACTTTTCTAAACCACATGACTCGTACCTTTCCCCACTAGAGAAGACTAATACTTAATAAAAAACGGGCAGGGTCTTGCTTTTACCCTCGTATTCCCCTATGCCTATAAAGTAATAAAGGCATCAGATGAGAAGTATGACAGTATGTTTTACTGAACAAATAAGTGGCCTAAGCCTATTAACAGAGTTTTTTTTTAATACTCTGTCTGAAAATGTTCAAGCTTGGCTTTTCCCTGATTAATTAGCGGGCAACATTGCCTTACAAACTGAATGTGCTGATAAAATGATATCGCTTTGTATAAAGAAGGTGCCTAGTAGGTACCCCAGTTGTTGACCAATGTGTACTTGCCTGCCTAACATTATTAGGCGGCCGTTCATTCAAAGTTAAGTTCCGGACCAGTCAAAAAAGGAAAAAGTAGACTTGTATTGTTTCAAAAGATATTACCTAAATAGAAATAAATTAAATGAAATAGTTACATAAATACATTTCCTAATCAATGTTAGTACAGACAGATACATGGATTGCAAGGCTCAAAGCTTATCATCACTTACTGGACTCTTTCGGCGGTATGCAGCAGTCACAAAATCCCATTTTGTTAATTATATATCATGTTTGTTTTCCTCAATAATGTCATCACAGTCATAAAACCGCCCACTTGTCAAAATTATGGTTAAAACAAAATACAGTTTCTATCACATAATCTTCGAGCCCACGTCGTATATCGTGCACGCTTATCGCGACAGATTTTGATAAGGATTAATCAACCAATAGGTCTTAAGCTGAAGTTAGCTTGAAGTTCTAGCAGTATTTGGAAAGGGAATTCTCATATCTATGTGAATTTATCGGACGTCGGACGGCAACCTACGTGATTTTACTTCAATATGCGTTAAGATCAACTGGGCAGAAAAATAATTCGTATAAGTACAAGAGCACCGAGGTTGTAGTTAAGTGGTAAAAATGTTAAATTCGGTGATATCATTGGAGAAATAATAGCCATGACGCTACCCAGTAACTAGATCTCACCAAACATTGCGATCATCGAATTATCTAGTTTTATGCGAGTTATTTATAGGGAGCCTGTGAGCAAGATTCATAGACCGCACTCTGACTTTACAAAGCTAAGTAAGTGTCACATTCGAAAAAGGACATTTTCTAACTATTTGCCTAATTATAGGTACCTAAGGTTCACATTCGTATGAAACGCTTGCTCAAATGCCATATACGTATATAAACATTAGCCCCCGTATTCATAAACGATGATTAAAGTTAAATGGTGTTTAAATGTCAAAATGTATGGTTAAAAAGACGCTAATCATTATTTAACTTTAATCATCGTTTATGAATAAGGGGGTATAAGAATAAGATTCATATTTGTATGAAGGTAACAAAGTTCTGTGAATCTTGCCCTAAAAGTGGACGCGGTCTAAAGTGCACTTAAGAAAGGACACTGTCGGTATAGTAGGCTAAATGAAGTAAAACAGAAGTAGGATAGGCCTTCTAAAAATGCATGGAAGCAATTTATCTCTTCCTTTACATCCATTCGTTGTTACCACTTAACGTGTAATCAGCAATAGGTATGTACATATTGCTGTAATGAAGTATGTGTGAATCCTTCAATTTATGGCTAGGTCTTTAGACAACTACTATTCTACACACATTGTTATCTACAATTATGCATAGCGGAAAAAAGTAGAGCAGTGGTAGCCCAGAGATATCAGCTCCGACATACGATGTAGGTCTTGAGTTCTGATCCTGCATGGATCTGGCACTGGCACTTTAATTTCTGTATTTCACTTAGTCACAACTACGGTGATTGGAAACATCATGAGGAAACCGGTATGATCTAGAACCAAAAAAATCAATGATGCCACATCCACCAACCCGCACTGGGCCGGCGTGGTGGATTATGGACTATGGACTTTCACAGACGGGAGGCCTGTGTCCCAGCAGGGCGAACATTACATATTGGCTGATTATGCAATTATCCCAGTTTCGGGGATGTTATATCCCCGAAACTGTTCACCAACGCGTTGGAGGACATCTTTAAGACGTTGGACTGGAGTGGACTGGGTATCAATATTAACGGCGAATACATCTTACACCTTCGGTTTGCCGATGACATCGTTATAATGGCAGAGACACTGGAACAGTTCAGAACAGACCAGATGCTGCACAGCCTAAACGGAGCCTCTCGGCGGGTTGGCCTCGGCATGAATTTGGACAAGACGAAAGTCATGTGCAATTCTCACGTCTTGTCGAGTCCAATCCATATCGAAGGGTCGCTTCTCGAAGTTGTGAAGGAGTATGTCTACCTAGGATAAGTCATCCAGCTCGGTAGACAACCTTGAGAACTTTGAGAAAGAAGCCGACAGGAGGATCCGGTTAGGTTGGACAGCGTTTAGGAAACTACGTCAAGTCTTTTCGTCGCCTATTCCGCAATGCTTGAAGACTAAGGTCTTCAACCAGTGCGTCCTGCCCGTGATAACATACGGTCCGAAACGTGGACACTGACAGTTGGGCTGGTCCACAAATTTAAGGTCGCTTAGGGCGCAATGGAGCGGGCTATGCTCGGAGTTTCTTTGAAGGATAAAATCAGGAATGAAATTATCCGGAAAAGAACCGGAGTTACCGACATAGCTTGTAGAATGAGCAAGCTGAAGTGGCAGTGGGCTGGCCATGTTTGTCGAAGGACCGATAGACGGTGGAGCAGACGAGTCCTGGAGTGGAGACCGCGTATCGGCAAACGTAGTGTGGGACGCCCCCCAGCTAGATGGACCGACGACCTTAAAATGGTGGCTGGGACAGACCGCACCCGCATCCACGGAAGGCGGAGGATAGAGTGTTGTGGCGCAGCCTGGGAGAGGCATATGTCCAGCAGTGGACTGCGATAGGCTGAGTTGAGTGATACAATTATTCATAGCAGTCGCATTCCGACTGCATTGCCATTATTTCCGTGTCCTCTCTGACATTTCAAGCGTTGCTAAGTCGTTACTGGCCGGTTATGCTACATAATAATTTGATTTTGTAAATGCCAATCAGCATCTCAGCTCACCCTCACATATTATTAAGAATTGTGAAGATTTGGATTGCCTATCTGTACGTAAGTGCGCTAAGTTGTTTAAATTTTTAATTTACGAAGATTATGTTTTTGCGAGGTGTTAGTATCAAGTAACTTTTAATCGATGTTCAGACGGACGTATTAAAATCGTGGCGGAATTTTTTCGCGCATTCGACTCTCGGTGTTGAACCGAGCATTTAATCCTACAGACTGCATCTCAGCACGTCGAAAATCGAATAGTGTGTTTGTTCGATTTCATCTCTCGCTAAGCTAAGCTATAGCAAGCTAAGGAAATATAAAAATTACAAATTCAAAGATTTTGTGACTTTTTTTAAGCTCTAAAATTCTTTCATAATCACACAAGACATTTACTTAAATTAGGCACAGAATCTGCAGTTTGTGAACGTCAAAAATTCATAAAAAGTAGCTCAAAGCGCCCGCCCACCAAAGCACCACTTCCTAGTGCTGAGGCAGGGAAGAAGAAGCGTCGCAACAACTCCCAGGACAGCTTATACACTAACTATACTTTAAATCGAATCTTTTCTTCGAGGCCAACCATTAATTTACATTTCGTACATATAGATTGCCACGGTAACTAACAATGAGAAAACCGTCTAGTTATTTTGCCTGGATACTTTAATATTCGATAAGAGTTCTACATATTAAAACATCATTAACAGTTTAGATAGAATAACAATGGGTATCATAAAAAAAACTGCACATGTACTTAAGTATAATATTAACCTACAGAATTTTATGACCTGATGTAGCTTTGATCTTTTGGTCTGCAGTCTGCCCAAGTTTATCAGTAATTATCAGAAAACCTGCCAGAGCCATTATAGCCAGAAAGTATACGTGATAATTATGCCACACCTAAAGTGACAATGAAGTTAAACCTGGCTATCTAAGCAAATAGCTGTAATTACAGACACATTATTAGTAATTAGTTTAAATGTGGGTTGACTGCTGTGACGTCATGGCCTTCTACGTCAGCACACTCATTGTCACTTCGTTAAATTGCAAGTAGGTAAAGATGTCTGATCGGATTGTCTAATCAGCGTGTTATCTTATCTTTAGTTTAATACTAATCAATACGCGGATGGTAGGTACTTCCCATAAATTACAAAGTAGGTAGGACTATTATTATTGAAAGTACCTATTTGGTGGGAGGTTTGTTGCATCGTACGGACATAAACAGCAAACATTATTTCTGCTCTATTTTACTTTAGTATTGGTTTGTTCTCACTGTGTGCCATAGATACCAAGCCGAGTAGGTATTACTTATGTAAACGTATTGGTTTAATCCATAGTAGGTATGTTACATACAAGTGGTCGGTTGTTGAGAAGCCCTAGATTTACAATTAGCTTCCTGTTAGTTTACTTAATATTCACAGTTGAATACCTTGTTTACAGCGTGAAAATTCCGGTGTGCGGGAATTGTGGTTTATTGACAATTTGTCACTAGGTATAGTGAATCATTATTAGAAATATACACAAAAATAATAGGAAAACAATTAGGACATCTCTAAGAAACCACACAAATGTTTTGTTTTTTTTACTTTTCAATATACCTACTACTATGAATGAATGCACGTTAAGCCGTTGGGCCCAGTTGTCATTCGTATGTCTTTGACAGTCGTTGCGGACCATCAGAAGCCCGAAAGTCTTATCACGGGGTATTGTATTATCCAGTTACTGAGTTTTGGAAGTCAGATAGGCAGTCGCTCCATGTAAAATACGGGTATTTAGCTGCATCCGGTTAGACTAGAGACTGACCCCGAAATAGTTAAGAAAAGGCTAGGTCGTCTTAGGGACGGAGTTGTAGGAGTTGGAGTATATGCTTAATGGCACGATGAGCAGCAAAGAAAACAAAAATAATTTCACTAAGTAGGTATCACTCATGTTTCTGGACCAATCAACTCCAATACATGACGCAACAATGTGCTTATACTCTGTGTGGTGTGGGCTATAGACAATAAATAACTCGAAAAATGCCGGAGACCGGTCGTTGTGGCATTAACTAATACGAGACGAGTCCTCCTCACCGCTCCACCTTAATCCTCAGTTGCATCCTCAATCTCGTTGACAATAGGTTACATCTCACAGCCTACGCAAACAGTAGATCAACTATGAATAGTCTATCTCTCTCACTCACAGAAAACTAAATAAGACTCTATTGTGTTTTTGACAGTAGATCGCATTCACGCAACACTGCACGTGTAATATTATCAAATCATGTCCATTAAAACCTGTTTGTGATCGTTAAGTTTCCTCTTTTTCTAGCGAGCTGCTGATACCAGTTTTTATCAAATTCAAAGGAGAACAATATTTCAACTTCTATGATGTAAGATTTTAATTCACTTTTTTGTGTAACTTAGTTATACCAAGTACTTAATTAATAAAAATGATGCGCTTCTAGTTTGAACTCTATTACCTATTTAGGTATGTACAGACGCCAGCGCATCAAGCTACCCCAAACTGTCATTTTTTTCCAATTGAACATGAACCATATGCCTATGTGATTAAGTTGAAAATCTATCAAAGAAATTTGACAGATTGGGGTAGCTTGATGTGCTGGCGTCTAGTCTGTACCTATAGCGTGTGGTAACAGTGAATTTCATTCCTCATTCGCCTATGTAACCTGCCTTATTGATTAACTAACCACAAGAAATATTTACCAAAATGTAATTGGCGTTTCGATTAAACAGGCTTATATGTTTCATAGCACAAAAAGAATTCCTCAATGTTATTAAAATTAATAACTTTGCTACGTTTATTAATACCTTGGTCGGACCAAGGTATTAAATACACATTAGAACAGCGTTGCTACGGCCTTCAAATCCTTATTCACTTATGTAGCTGTAGGTACTAACTAGATATTAAACCTTTGATTCACTTTTCACGATGAAATGCTCCTTATTTTTCTCAATAGGTTATGCTTTAATGCATTTCATGAGTTCAGAAATGTACTTAGCGTAATTTTCATTTGGGGATACAGATATTTTCACGCGGGCACAGCTGTTAATTACGTAAGTGCTTTTATCACTGCATTGCACTGTTTGACTCATGAACAAAACAAACACGTTATCTAAAAAACCGGATTTGTTTTTAATGATAAAAACTTCAAAGGATGTTCACAAATCTTCTATATATGCGCACGCTTCAGCGTCGCATAGTAAACTGTCTGTATTCGTGTCTTCCACGGTGTTGTAAGGACTATTTCACACCGACACCTACCGTGGCTAAATAAAGACAATGGTGTCGTACCGTTTTTGTAGTATTGACTTTAATTTCACACCAAGTTTTTTCAATTAGGTTATGGCTTGGTAGCCAAACAACATATTATTATTTCAACCTTAACATTATGTAGGTAATCAATGTTGTCGTTATTATTTTATTAATTAAATTAATGCACTACGGTCAAATATTTTATTTATTGTATCAAGTATTTTCGGTTTATCATATTTACAGCGGAAATGACGAAGGTCTAGGTGTAGGTATAGTTTCGGTTTTTACAATGACATATTAAAAGCACTCTGGCATGTAGCTTATCAAAATGATATAGGTGGTAAAGTTCGGGGTCACGGCATACAATGACGGGGCCTATCTAGTATTGTGATTGGTAATTTCCTTTGCTTCAAAATAGATAAATTATGGATGGGGTTTTCCTCATGATAGCAATGTAAAATAACAAGATAAGTAGGAATCTCAGAAGTGTTTCGTTTGAACTTTGTCTGATGTGGGACAATTATTTGGACCCTAGTGTGCGACGCCTTATGTCAACATCAGTGTGAATGGCGGTGACGGTAACTTTATTTATGTCTTGAGCAGCCGATCGTCGGACGAATCGTGTGAGCCGCAAATAAACTCAACATACACTAGTTTTATGAAGCCATTAACCGGGCACAAATATACAAATTCCAGGCTGTAATTCAGAAATGCCTAATGGAAAAATACCCAAAAACACTGCCCAATCTGGGGATCGAAACGTAAGGACCCCCCGTAAAAGGGGCAACTCTGTTACATGTGGCTTGAAAATAACATAAGTTTTTAACCGGGCACAAATATACAGACTCCAGACTGTAACTCAGAAATCCCTAATGGAAAAACCCAAAAAACACTGGCCAATCTGGACCCCACATAGAGTGACCCTTAACATGGGGCTTGAAAATAACATTGTCAATTAACTGGGAACAAGTACACAAACTCCAGGCTGTAACTCAGTAATTCCATGTGGAAAAACCCAAAAGCACTGCCCAATCTGGGGAACGAAACTAGAACCCCAAATAGGAAGCGATTCCATTGCGAAGATCGCCCTGAGGACACGGTGGAGCATACGGTGGAGGTCTGCCCGGCTTGGGCGGAGCATCGCCGTGTCCTCGTGGAGGTGATCGGCGGCGGCGATCTCTCGCGTCCGACCTTGGTCCAGGCCATGGTACGGAGCGAGAGGGCATGGCTAGCAGTCGCCTCCTTCAGCGAAGCAGTTATGCTCGCAAAGAGGGAGGCGGCGCACGTGAGGGAGATGCAGTACATGCGCCCTCACAGCCGTGGCCATCGCAGGAGACGCCCTGGGCGTCGGGAATCCCAGGCTGATTCCCGGCCACCGTAGGCGCGGGCTTGCGGACGACGAGTAATGGGTAGCTCGCTGTCCGGTAAGGACCAAGCCCGGGTCGACGGCGCGTTGTGTTCCACGCGCGCCTCAAAGAGATGTCATCAGCAACTGATGGGGCCCGCAAGGGCCGATGCCTGCCAGGGGTGCAGGTTGTTCGAAAGAGATACCGCCGCCCCTGGCACACAGGCAACTGAGGGAACACGGGTGGGTTTTAGTCAGTAAAAGTCTGACACGCCCTCCCGCTCCGTCCAGAGCGGTAGAAGTTATTTGATGATTTCCCACCCAAAAAAAAAAAAAAAAAAATAGGGAGCGATCTTGTTACATAGGGCTTGAAAACAACAAGCTAATTTTGGGTACAATAAAGCTAAAATATAGTCGTGATGCAGCTTATCCGGTCATCATGGAGGATCGATCGACTATTATTTGCAGTCCCTACTGTAGGTAGGTACACCAATTTTCAAATGATCCTCCTGATGCTATCATCATCGGTATTAACTGTAGATAGATATAACACCCAAACAGCTTAGTGAATCTTATAGCTACAAGACTACCTACTTATTGATTGATTGAATGAATTCTAGTACAAGCTAGGCAGGATAAAAATAAAAATGAGTTGTAATTGAAAATTACTCCGTGTGACAACCCAAACGGTTAACGAAAAACCCAAACAGTGCATGACACATTATTTAATGGACCTTGTTAGTTGTTTTACTACTCGCGCGTCATTTAGTAATAGTTTATGGACCTGATCCATTTTAAATGTTTCAATGGTGCCGATTCTCTTCTATACCAAACTAAACTATCACTAAAATTCCTTACTTTTGGCTATGAGAATCATAAAGCTATTCTGCAAAAAAAGATCTCTTTTAAAAATAACTTTGACACAACTAAAATCGAATTTGATAATCGCGACTCCACTTGGTATTTTTTGGCTTCGCAACGTGGTACTTGTTTGCCCTACCCCGTGATTTTTTTTAGAGCCGGAATCGCGCAGGGGGTGCAGCCTCGACGTGTTTTAAACTTTTAAATGGATTTTTTTACTTTTTGTATCGAAAATATGAAAAATTATTACCTACATGTTGAGTTTTAGAGGTGTATGACTTTTATAGAGGGGGTCGATATTTTCATTATTTTTACGATAGGACACACCATTTTCGAGATATAAGCAAAAGAAAAAAAAAAAAAAAGATACAGTACTTGCGCCCGAAGCGAGGTGTCGGTGTGAATTTTAGTTCTTGACAACTAATTTTATTCCACACCTTTTTAATCGCGATTTAAAAAATATAGTCGGATTTAGTTAGACAATAAATTTTTTATATTGAATAGAATAATGAAATTGACAACAACAGAATAGCAAAATTACCATTTTCACTAAATTAAAAACTCAGTGCAATCATAGTGCTGTCAAACTAAAATATAGTTATAGTTAAGTTGTGTCACTTTAGTCAATTTCAGAATGGGAAATCGTCGTTTGACAGGAATAAACTAAATTTTAGTGATTTTTAGTTTAGTTTAGAGAATTTTGTGACAAGAGAATCGGCACCATTGACTATCTGAACTTGATGCCATGGCCATGCTTGATGATTAATTTTGTTGACTCTCTTTAACTGACCAACAACATTCTTTTCTTTTTGGTTCCTAAACATCTCCCCGATTGAGAAAATCAAAACATCCTTAAATGAAATAAGTTTCCTTGTACGTACGACGTAAACTGAAACGTACGGACTAAGGTTAAACATTACTACTAACTGTCAAAATGAATGCTATGCTATGCTGGCAAAATGTTACGCATTACCCCTTTGTTCTAAACGCAAAAGTACCGCCAGTTCAACGAGTCTATCCTTTTTTTTAACTTTGCCCCACACTAGGAACTTCTCCTTATTGTGGGTGCGTTTACAAACATTTAAACTCACATACACAAACAGCCAGACCCGGAACAACTACTTGTAGGTCATACAAATATTTGTTCCGTGCGGGAATCGAAACCGCGACACGCAGCGCAGCAGTCAATCGCGCCAACTGTGCAGGTGAAGGTATTATCTCCCCTGAACCTGCCTTCTTTTGTTTGTACGATGCGTTAAATAGTTTAGTTTGGACTATGGACTCCGTTCACTCGAAATTGCACGAAAGCAAATGCATTAGATTCCTACTTGGATTTGTCTTGTTAAAGAGAGTGGGAACATGAAAGTTTCAGGTCCCAGTCCAGACTTGTTTAGTGAGATTGACACGTTTTACAAAATATTTATAATTCTGTTGTTATCATACATATTATTGAATGGGGGGGAGTTCATTTGTATGTGTGTTGCCGTGGAGTTAAATGCTTCGTTGGGGTTTATGTGTGGGTTTGGTATACTTAGCATGCTGACCATGGTTTTGTTATTGTTAATTGTACTAAGTTTAACTTTTGTTACTTCAAGTTATAGCGATATACATAATGCAGAATTGCATATGTAAGCGGGCACGCCTTTTATGCCTGGCGGCTTTTATTTAGATTGTAAGTTCTGTTTACGTTTATTTTTTATTAATTATTATTTATTTCTACTCGAGTACCTATAATTTTCAATGTTTTGTTGGTATATTGGCGTGTGTTAGCTGACACATGGCAAATTTAATTATTTTTGTGTTTCGTAATGTTAATTACCTACTATTGTGTAGAATCAAGTTCTCAGCTAAAGCACTAGGAAGTGGTCAAGGGCGGACGTTTTGGGGGGACTGTCTTATGTAATTTTGAAGTTCAAAAAGAGCTGACGCTCAGCCTAGTTTGAATAAATGACTTTTGATAATTCGCAGAATAATCATTCCGCCATGACCATTTTAGCTGTTGTTTCTTCATAACGTAAGGAAATTGGCGTACCAAATTATGAAATTTAGATAACGCGTTAGCACAATCTACTAGCTCGTTGTACAATAAGATTAGTTATTTTAAATCTAATGACCATACCATGTAGCGTGGCGAAGAATCCGTGTAGGTATATACTAACAGGTTATTAGCTTTAACCTATAAGGCTCTCGTTAGGTTTGTAAGTTTGTTACGTAGGTTATCTCAAGTATCCAATAGTCGTGAACAGTAATTAGCACGTTTCTGTGTATTTCAAGTTAGTCGATATTCACGCGACGTAAGAAAATCGCAGATGTTTTTGCGCTCCGGATTTTTAACTGTGTGTTAAACGGTCGATTGAAAATCCAACAGAGTGCAGCGCGAGTGAGTCTCAGCGCGTCGAAAAACACAGTGGTCGATTTTGAACTCTCGGCGCTAAGCCGTGCGTTGAAAATCCAGTGCGTGAAAAAATCCCACTGCGATTTTATTACGTACATGTGTATGTGGAAAGTGGGCTTAGATAATGGGGTTTATGTCGTTCTGTGGATGCAGTCCCGCCATTCATCATATCATCCACAGCTCGACTTTACTCACTGCTGTGAATATTGACGTCTCTACCCTCCACTACCCTCTACCCTCTACTAAACTCTACCCTCCTGTGCCAGTCACATCCTGATGCCACCACCAGGTAATTTAAGATAGAATTCCATTTTTTATCTGCTTTTTTCCTAAACTCGTTACTTACTTAATCTTAGTTTGTTATAAAATAGTAACGCGCGTTACCACGCGAAGTAGATGTTCTATTTTTTCCTTTTGCCGTTTTACTACATCCGCCCCGTGGTGATTAAAAGCTTATATTGCTTGCAGTATTTTTATGCACGTATGTCTTGATTAAAATATATATATAAAAACGAACTACTACGGCATTACGGTACATGTTTTGTTATTAATTAAAGCGACAGTCATTTGCCAACATAGTTATAGTCACGGTCATAGTCCCCTGAGGGTGCAGCAGGGCTTGGGCACGCCACGATTGCGGCGGTAAGTCCCCTCTTTGAGGAGTGGCTTGAGAGGCGGCACGGCGTCCTCACCTTCCTCTTGACGCAGGTCACCGGACACGGTTGTTTCGGGAGGTTCCAGTTTCGGATAAGGCGGGAGGAAACGCCCGGGTGTTTCCATTGCGAAGATCGCCCTGAGGACACGGTGGAGCATACGGTGGCGGTCTGCCCGGATTGGGCGGAGCACCGTCGTGTCCTCGTGGCGGCGATCGGCGGCGGCGATCTCTCGCGTCCGGCCCTGGTCCAGGCCATGGTACGGTGCGAGAGTTTTTTATTTTTCACTTTTTAGTGGTTCACATGTGCTTACCCCTTCACAGCGTACCGGCGTGATGTTATGTTATTAACTGGTGTAAACAATAGACATACATGAGATTTCAGCAATCCCAGTCCATTTGCTATCATTTATTGAGGAGTTCCGTTGCCTATCTCCGAGGTTCTTCATCAGATCTTCACCAAATTGAAATGGAACTACTCCGAGAAAGTATTCTTCCAAAAACTATACAAATTGCTTCAAGTGTGCCTATAAAATTTGAAGAGTTCTCTCTATTTCTCCAGGATCTCATCATCAGATCCTGACTTGATGATCATGGGACCACCTGGGAAGTATAACCTTTCAAACAAAAAAAAATATCCAAATCGGTCCAGCCATCTTCGAGTAATCGGGGAACATACATAAAAAAAAAAGAAAAGGTTCCGACGAATTGAGAACTTCCTCCTTTTGGAAGTCGGTTAAAAACGCTCACTAGGAGACGTCCTATGGCAACCTCACTCTTTAATTATTTTTTATTTTTTTTAATCAAGAGAAAAGGGCTTTGTCGCACATGCGATTATGCCGCCCTGGTTGGCTTAACAAAATCTTACTTATTTCTATTTAACAAAACCTTAGCGTAGCTAGTTTGTAAAGTACTCTAGCTGCATCAGACTCTTTAATTCGCATATTAACAAAATTCATATTATATTCATATTAGCAAATAGCATAGCAATAGCATTTAGCATGCTAAGACTCATGAATTCACATGCTAATTAAATTTATTGGAAATCGCATTAATTGCCATCATTAGTACCTTATGGGTCGTCGTACAGTAAGTTTGTCTAAAAAATGCCGTCCTGTGTAATTAAATGGTCTAATAAAAGTACAAAAATTACCGAAAAGTCTGAAGGAATATCGTTTCACACGTAGGTTCACACATGACTATATTTTTTATGTTATTCTAACACAATTTTGAGGTTATTCGACACAAATAATGTCAATGTCCCGAAATGACGTATCGGGAGAGTGTTGCCAGGAGTACGAATTTCTAATTGCCCAAAAATGTGGGTAAGTAAATTGTAGGCAAATTCATAGCAAAATAATTAAGTACTGAGTGGACATCATTATTGTTTAATTTTTTAAATCACGTAATTATTATGTTACAAGTCAATGTTCTGTTTTGTACTTACTTAAATATACTTTTTTATTTCATCTAGAAAAGTTTATTTTTAATTCCATGGAAAGGTTTTTTTCTCTACTCATTAATTCCGTTTTTTTTAAAATAAACACTTCACATAACCTTTGTTGTATTTTTTTCACTAATCACACACCTACGACTGGACTATCTACTGAGACGATTTATAAAGTGATCCTACACGCCTCCTACATATTTATAACTTTATTGTGATTTATAAAAAAATATTTTCGCATTCACATATTACCTATTTTTACGCAATTTTAAGGGACATTTAAAAAAAAGTGGAAACACTTCATTGACTCACACATAGTTAAAAAAATGGTAACATTTTCTTATTCTAAGTGCTATATCTACCTTTTTTTACTTGATCTGAGATGTGGATGAAGTATAAATTATCTGAGATTACGAATTCAAGTACCTACCTAATTAATTATTTTTCAAATTATTAGTTCTAGTTAACAAACATTTACCTAATTTACCAAATTTCTGTTATTAACATATATTATGTTGTAAGTACACATAGATATAGAGGAGGGAGGTCTTCTGTTACAGGTATCTCCGTACTTAAAAGAAGGTCTCTACAACTTAACTGTTATAACCTGTTGATTATAATAAATAATAGTTTAAAAAAAACTAAAAAAACACGCTTTAAAAACCAAACTAAAAAGTAGAAAATAATTTAATTCTATTAAAAAGCGTGGGGTGCTTGATATTAATTGATTATAAAAATACCTCAAAAAGCACCCCACGCTTTTTAATAGAATTAAAATATTTTCTACTTTTTAGTTTGGTTTTTAAAGCGTGTTTTTTTAGTTTTTTTTAACTATTATTTATTTTCTATTTTTTAGTTTTGCTAACTACAAAAGCGTGTTTTTTTTAATTATTGAATTGTCATAGGTCCTCGATAAGTCTACAAAGTTTAAATGAAATCTGACCGTTTAAAATGGGTCAAAATAGCGTCCAAATGAGTCGGTTACATACAAACATACAAGTGAAGCTAATATAAAGCGTGTAAAAATAAACTCATACTTATTGTTAAATGTATCATATGGATTGGCAACAAGGTGCGTTTTAGACGCTGGCTGCTGGTGAAAATTCCCTAACGAACACAAAAGTCTGATTACACTCGACTGCAGTGTGCAGCTTGTGTCCTTCTGCGTCCAATCAATAACTCTTTTTTTTCTTGTAGTCAGTTCCTTAACTGGGCTATCCTGTGGATAGGTTAATAAATTAAGGCCAATGAGGCTCAGCCAAGGCATAAAGCTTAGAAACTAACGAATGTCAAATGAGTCATATATTTTTCACCTTTTAATTAAAATGGTTTATACTTGACGTATCATAGATAATGGCGTGCGTCGGCGATGGGTTTAAAAAATGTATGTACAGTACTTAAGTGAAATATTGCTTGTTGAGTGTAGTCCCTGATAAGTCACTCACATAATGAGCACAACTGAAATTTATTCATCGTTGTGGCTTCTTCATCGTCGACTAACCATTTTTAATTTAAGAACTAAGAAGTTAACACCTCATCTGCATTACATTCATAAATGCTTTCGTGCCGAATCTAACATCAATGAATTTTACCGAAAAAATTCTTCACAAATCCGAAACCCGAAAATGTTGACATTTTAAATCAAATAGACGACCACTTCTATTCCGAGTTGCTATTTGCGGTCGGGGACTAGGTACGCAAATCAGGTAGGTAACCTTAAATGTGTCATTTTCGACTAGGAAGCCTGTCGAATGGTTGAGAACAGCTATGCTGAAATGAACGATTAGGTACAATGGTACAAACTATTGAAATTTTTTGTTGGATAAGTAGGTACACCATGGCCTGACCCATTGGCCATATTTTTTGTATATCTTCCTACAAAGCGTTATGTTAACTTACCACGTTTCTTTAATGATTACTTAAATTAAATTGACGCAGATAACATAAATATTTTAGTTGCATATTTCTTGGCACTATATCACTGGAAGACTTTAGATATAACCGCAGTCAATACAATGTAGATTTCCTGGAAATAGGTGTAGGTAGGTACCGTCTAATATGCGCTATTTTAAAATTAGAAGTTGTTTAGCAAATATAAACAGCACGTCGATATTATGCAGTCTGCAATATTTTATACGTCATATGAAACGAAGGATTGAGAAAGTCGTTATGCACCTGCGGTGTTCTCTATTTATAAAGTACTTATTTACTGTAGGTATGAGTAATAACGGAGCAGTACCTTCTTACTTATAATTTGCAATGTAGCGATATCTGTGGAGCAATTATGATAATGATCAAGAGCGAGTCCGACCGACAAGCAACGCAGCAAATACTGTAACGATATTTAGACAAGATATATCTCACAGACTGCATCGTTGGTTCAGTGGTCGCAACCGCAACTGCCTAACATGAGATCCTGGGTTGGATGGTTCTATGTATTGGGTTTTTCTTCCTGGAATTTCTTAGTAGCCGGAGCCCGGAGCCTGGTTGCCCGCGGTCTATTGCAATATAGGCTCTCCCCCATGAGCCTTTAACATAGCTGGTTAAATTTTCGTATAGGTGTTGTAGGATGTTTTATTATGTCTCAAATATTATAGCGGATTTCTCAAATGTGGGAAAGTCACATAATTGTCTTGTCACATTTGTTTGTGCTGAACCTGTGTACACTTAAGCGTGTGCGCTGTCCGCTGAGCCGCGACGTGCATTACATAAACACGCACATTTGACCTTCTAACCTTAGAGTTTCCCCGATGCGTCATTGCATAATCAATTCAAAGACATAACGGACATGATTATTGATGAACTGGATGGTGTAGGTACTAACAGGTTGATATGTTTATAATAACGACATACAATCAAGTCTTTTTACATTAGAACAGAAAACTGTCTTGTTCTAAGGAAAGCAGGTAATCCGACATTGATCTATATTTCACAACCAACTATTTATAAATATGAGTGTATTGTAAACGTCGTATTGTAACTGCGTCACAGTGATAATGATCGATAAATACTGCGAATTGACCAATATTAGGGCATCAGGATATAAATTGATTGATAATAAAAAGCTGTTCATATAAACAAATAACTGTGATAATGAATAATCGCCAAATGGCCCATTGATATAAAATTACAGATTAAAATCCTATCGGCTTTTCATAAAACAGTCTGCTTCTAAACGTATCTAAATCCTCATTGAACTTAATCGATTAGAAATCTTTTAAACGGATATTAGACAAGGAAACAATCAATCATAGGTAAATTACCTGTTATCTGATTTTTCAACTATTAGTCTATTATGGTTTTGGCATGCACTACTGGGAACTTTAAACTTACAATGTACTTATTGTAAAGAACGTAGGTATGATCTCCGCAAACTTTTCTTACAGTTTTGGTATGAATTTTTATAAAAATCAAATAGTATTGGGATTAGTGTTTATGGTATGGTATACCTACATGGCGACATATCAAGCTACAACATCAACACTATTTGATTTTATGAAAGTTAATACTAAACCTGAAATAAAAGTTTCTATATTTGTTGTTTTATAAACCTCACACAAATAGTCAGTCTTAAATCGCTGAATATTTAAAAATATTCATAACGGAATGCAGTCGCACTTAATTTTATTATGCAAACGATTATGTTAGCAGCAACTGAGGCAGTATTATGTATCAACTCGGGACTTGTGCAGTAGAGGAAGTTATCTTGATAATTTCGTCCAATACTTACTGTTTTTATTTCATGTTTAATTCTATCATAAATGCATATATTAGTTCTGTTGTAAGCACTCATTAGCAGCTATACAAAGTACATAACAGTAGATATCTAATTGATGACCAAAACATTTCCTAAATGATGTAACTTGAACTTGTTATAGTCAGATTAAGTATTGTTTTGAATTGTATTAGTAACCTATGAAGTAGTTAAGTACCTACTGTAGGTAGGGATCGCGAGCTACGAGCGACCATCATCGGTACACTAATGTTTGGCAAGCTAATGTTTTATTATGTCTCAAACATATCGGTATACTGAGAACGTGGCATTGCTGAATCTGGCATCACAGATGACGGTCAGTCCTTCTGCAGGCCCTCAATGAACGGCCCTATCCGGTGCTGACATCCAGGATTGTGGTGGTCGTGCTACCAACCCTATGTAGCCTATAGACCTGCCTGTCGATTTAGTAAAAATCTCATTGTGAGAACAAAGGTGAAGTGAGCTCAAAGTAAGTTATCAATAGTGTCAATCCATCTAGCATCAGATGGAATGACACCTCTTTTTAAGCTCACTTCAGCTCAGTTTTCACGGTGAGAATTTTACAGAGGAGATCGGCTGTTGGCTGATTGGTTAAATCTGAGGTGTAATTGCGTTACACACTTACAGGGGTCCAAGTCTGCTATTTTTATAAATTCGTCAATCCAACACGATCCCGTTGTCATTTTGCTAATTCTATTACGAGACCATTGAACGACCAATGATCGACCATCATGAATTTAACAGAGGTACGAACACCTCTGCTAAATTCATAATGGTCGATCATTGGTCGGTCAATGGTCTCGTAATAGAATTGTGTATTATTGGCATTGTCGTATTGCCATTATTAAAAACCCGTTAGTAGAAATGATTTTCCAAAAACGACTACTAAATTTTAACATTTATTCATGCCCGATTTCATTTATATATATGTATTTTTACATATTATTTATTAGTTTATTAGCGTTAAATTTTAGCAGATTACCGCCCAAGTCAGTCATTCATTTGTCATTTATGTACGAGATTACCAATAAATGCCATTTCTTTCAATGGAGTGTCAGTGGCTGACCATTGGAAAGTCGTAATGACGCCATTATATTAGTAGATTACCAAACTTGTCAAAATCAACAATTATGACATCAATGATAGACCATTCTGACACTATTGTAATAGCAGACTTGAGTCCCAGTAGGAATGGCTTTCATTTTGACAGTTCATCAACATTCATTGCATTACTTACGTTGTTGAGCAGACAAATTTTTCGAACATATGAAGCAATGGATTAGCAATATCCTTCAAAATTATTCAGATTCTGATTAATAGTGTATATTACGCAACGAAGGTGCTGGTACAGTAAACTACGTCTTAACATTTGTATACGTATACAGTCGAAATATTCGCCCATCAGCAATAAATAAAACTCTAATTAGGACCAGTTTAAAGGCTACTTCAGACAGGCGCGACGCGACACTTTACATGAACACTTCCTTCATGGAAACTGTTCTACAAGTGTCGCGTTGCGCCTGTCTGAAGAAGCCTTCACGCTTAACATATTTTCCAAGGTCGATCTCCCGGGAAATGGACCGGTGTCGCAACTTCACGAGCAAGGCTTGGTTGTGAGTTGCGACATTCAGATTCATGGCAAAATGTTATCACGTAAAAGTACTATTTATTGCTACCGGAAATACAGGGTTCGGAAGGAAGGACACTAAAAAGTTTTCCTTGAGGCCTCTCGCCTAGCTGTATAGCACAAATTTGATAAAAAAAAAGCGTTATTTATTTTTATGCATTGTGAATTAGCGCACAATCAATTATTGTTACGAGTGTAATTACAAGTGAAGGCTGCAAGTACCTACTGAGATTATGTCCCTAGCTGGAGGTAGGTATCGTTTCTAGAAGCTATGAAAATGACAGGCACCTACAGCTACAGTAAGGGTTAACTGCGACAACTATTTCTGATGTAACAAAGAAAGTGACAATAAAAATTACATTAATTTGCTTTGTCCAGTTTTAGATATTTCAGACATCTCATACCGTCATCCGTCATTTATTTTTTGGTATTCTTTTATCTTTTAGTTGTACCTAAAGCAGATTTTTGGTAACAAGTAGGTACTGATTACCTACTTTTAGGCATACTTAATTTATCAGCCAGGCACTCACAATCACTACTACAGTTTGGTATTTACCTAGACCGCGACTGTACAAATATCACCAAATGTAATTATCGCTTTTTATCTCCTCTAAAGGTAAATAAAGATAACTTCATGCCACTGTAACTCGCATAATAAACTGTAGGTAACTTGTATATATATTTCGAATCTTAGTGAAAATATTACAATAGCGATTTTTGCGCAACCACATAAAATTACTTAATTGCCGAACTTTAAATGATTTTTATTGATTAAATAAAGTTTTCTGAACAAATTCATTCAAAGAATAATAATCACAGACACAGTGCAGTGATCTGCTCCATTGTAATGGATTTCAATTGAATTACGCAACCTCCTTCTGACTCTCTTCATAAAAGGATTCTGTTATTCAACACTGGAAGGTACCTACTCGAATAAAAAACGCAAGTACCTTCTATCTAGTGTATTCAACCAAAAACAAAATTTCGATAGTTTTTATGCGATCACATGTCGGTCTAACAAAAATAGAAATCTAAAACTGTAGTAGGCAGAAATAATAGTCGGTCACAGCATCGAATTGAGAAATGAACTTTGAAAAGAATCAGGTAGTACTAAAATATCAGATACTACTAAAATATATGCACCTACTAAAAGATTCGAACAAAACTTTAAAAGGCATTGCACCCGCATGATCTTTATTGGAATTGCCTTGAAATTTTTCTAGGCGCGCGGTGGTGTTTGGTCTCTCTCGAGAACAAAGACCCAAAAAAATGAATAAATCCTCGATTATTAAAAGTCTGTTCTGAAACCATTTGATTTATAAAGCATGATCTCTGTAACATGAACTTACCATAATCCTTGCCCATTGCGGATTAACAGCACAGCTCACAGGTAGTTAGTTAATTTAGTCACTGCACAATTGGAACATTCAGTCAATGTAATGCTCAACACAGCTCGCTGTGATGCAATAAAACTTTATTACGAAGAAATCTCCAGCGGTTAAAATTTCTGTGATATTTTCAATTGAAACACATCATGCAAGAAAAAAACACTATTGAATCAACACTTATCACCAAGACTAATTACTCTTATTAATTTGATCTTATTTAGTTTTTTGTTACGTACTAGAATCAATAATACGATAAGAAAATTGAAACAGTTTATTGAATTTCCTAGTATATTTTGTTTGTTTACTGTCGAGGTGAAAGTTTGTTGACATTCGAAGAACTCGAATGTAAACCGCGATATAACAGTGCTATCGGGTTGCACGCTGAGTGCTGACTGGCTATGAATTGAACTGAGTGCGGCGCGCGCTCTCGGGCGGCAGTCGCCACTAGTGGCCTGTCTGCTGATTCACTATACTCTACTCATACATACAAAGGTACTTTGCCTTTGTCTTGCTTGCTTGCTTGTTACTCGTTCAGCGTTGTCCGTTCTTTGTAATTTGTTTCTCCATATCTAGAGCAACAATAAGCTCAATTAAGTCTGTTCCATTGAAGCGCTCTTTAAGTACCTACCATAAAATCAATATATGATTAAATTAGATTTTAACTTCAATTAATGAGGTTTATCATTTCATTTAAATTGCAAAGGGAAACCAGAGCACAGCAGGTACCTCGGTACTTCCTGAAAATAGTTTTAAGAAGTTTTCGCCTCAATGTTATAACGAGGACATATTGTGACATAAAAGAACATGTATATTAATAATAATAAACATATTTAAGGTGCAGCCCCGGCCAGGCGGCAGTATTTTTTTTTTTCGTATCTCTAGAGCTACGAAAAAAAGAATGGGTAACATCTTTACAATAACTAATTACTTATACACATTTATAGTTAGATAATATCTTGAGAGATCACAATATTTAATGCAGTTTTGGTTTGAATCTCTTCTTCCCGTAGGTATTGTTTCTTTTGTACATGACACAAAATAATGTGTCCTACAAATATTTACGTGTGAGGTTTAATTAGCAACACTAATTGTAGGGTACGGATTCTAAAGGATTTCAACGCACTGCTTATAGCGCCGAGAGTTCAAAATGAAACAGCGCTTTTTAGACGCGCTGGGATACGCACTGTTCAATGATTGCACGGCTCGGAGCGGTGGTGTCCCAGTGGAAACGGCCGCTAGTTACAAGTTGTAGGCCGTAGATTCGAATCCAGGCAGGCGCTTTACTTTGTGTAAATTATTTCATGACCACTGCTCTTAAAACGGTGAACGAAAACATCGTGAGGAAACCGACATATCCTAGAAAAAAAAACCGAAAGCTTGTAACATCTACCAACCCGCACTGAGCCCGCTCTTTTAGTTCGCATACTATTTTGCTTAAGGTATCTAAGTATATATATGTATAACTACAATGTAACATTAGGTAGCTAAGTTGGTACCATATTCAATAGCAGTGGTAAGTCATAACTGATGACTTACCTCATCACCTTGGCCAAATTTAGGGCGAACTTCACCAATGGAACTGAACGCGATCATTTCAAGTTGTACTCAGTTAAACGCGTTTAATAACCGAATTCAGAAATTTATTAACTCTAGTTTTGAATGAAGCCTTTCGCCAGGGTATGCTCCCCAGTTTCTCTGCACCGCAGCACTCGTTTTCCGAGAACAAGTCGTAGTGTGGTGTGACTCAATTTAATGAATCATTTCACTGCAGCTGACCTGATTTTTAACTTCAATAGGGAAAACCACATCACTGTACATCCTGAAATATAATAGTGTTTACGAAATTTCCACAATTTTTACCTGTACCTAACAGGAATATCTATCATTGTTCCCTAAATAACAAAATATATTCATATAATTTATATGGACACAGATATTTTTATATACACAGTAATAAATAAAAATTACGTTATGTATCTGAATACTTATAATAAGGTAAAATAAATACACCAGGTTAAATAAAGACAAGCCCAGAGCTATATACTAAGTACAATGTTCTGTGATATTTTT
The DNA here is from genome assembly GCA_949091785.1 of Polymixis lichenea. Classification (NCBI taxonomy): domain Eukaryota; kingdom Metazoa; phylum Arthropoda; class Insecta; order Lepidoptera; family Noctuidae; genus Polymixis; species Polymixis lichenea. Next base: position 18,627,589 of record OX420933.1, on the reverse strand, counting down.
TTGATTGAACCCCATTATTTCTTCTTGTTTACTTCTTTGTTATGACAACAAATTATCACATGTATAAAAGAAGATATCCTACAAATGACTTTAAGACTTTAAGTATATCGTACCTATATCTAGCTGTATTAGCTTCACTAGCATCATTTTATCTCTTGATAAAAGATTTCATGCACATGACATGGGTTATTAGTTACCCATAGCTTTCATAATTACAATTATTTTGTAGCTTTATATAATGATAATTATTTTGCACTTTATGTAGATATTTGTCAAATTAAATTAAACATTGTTTTTCCTTTTATATTTCCCTGTTTAGATCACCAACCTTTTGATGATCGATATCCTTCAGTTTGTTTGTGTGCAGTGTGATAAAATAAATATGAAAAGACAAGGTTGTTTTTGACGTGAACGGGTATATTATTCGGGGTAAATGGCCGGCCGCCCCTCAGGATCGGAACAAAGCACTAGCATTGCATCCCCGTCTGGTTGTTGACCCGCCTTGAATTTTATTAAACTAATTGTTTCAACGTTTTCATTTGTTTCAACTGCAAATTGTTTACATGCTGATAGACACAAAATACTTGACGCCATTAGTATGAAATTCGTTCGAAAAGCTGATAACGTCTATGAGAACAACAATGCTTAAGTGGTCATAATTACGTATTACTGTACTTGTGATTTCTTTAGAAAATTGATAACGATAACGAATGAACATATTATTACAATCTGTGTTGATAGCTTAGGCGTAGGTACCTTTCTATTAATATAAATGGGTAATCGGGAAATACCTATCATGCAATGACACACAGGAAAAAAATAAAATAAAAAAAACAAAACTTTTTAAAGTTAACATCATTTTGTAAACAAAATGATGTTAAATTTAATAAATTTTTCAATAGTTTAAGCTCAACTGCATGACGCAGACTACCACTCCTAGCAATAACACTCCGTAAAAACATTTGCATTTACAGGCAAACCAGGTACACATTTGTAAGTAGGATATGTACCTAGGTACTCGGCAGGTAGGGTTATATTATCATTAACAACGCGTCAGATATTTTACCTACCAACATAAATGTTGAAAATAATTTAAGGTGATACTTTTTTTTTCCGGGTGGGAAATCATCAAATGACTTCTCCCGCTCTGGGTGGAGCAGTGTGTGTGTGTCAGACTTTTACTGACTAAAACCCACCCGTGTTCCCACAGTTGCCTGTGTGCCAGGGGCCGCGGTATCTCTTTCGAACAACCCGCACCCCTGGCAGAAGGTGATACTTATAAATATTATTTTATTAGCTAAAAGCATCTCAAAAAAGTTCCACTATGAAGGCCCCGGCGAGATTCGAACTCACGATCTCCTGTTTACTAGACAGGCGCTTTAACCAACTAAGCCACGGCGCCCATGTAGTGATTTATGAAATAGGATACTCTACGAATAACCTATTGCCAATACTTAAGGCCTATCCACATATCGCACTTTTAGAATTATAGTGACCTATTTTGCTTGCGGCTAATTTCGAAATACGTCTCTATAATTCTAAAGGTGCGACAAATATACACCATTTTATATGAACTAAGTAGTTCACACACGTCCGCAGAGTTTCACTTCATACCTTGGGTGTAACACGTCCCGGGTACGGCTCTAATACTTTGTGTGGATACTATGGATAGGCCTTTAGAATACCTAAATGCATTAATTATTACAATCTTGATCATCGAGTTGACGAGCTCTCTTTCTCCGAAGATTTTGTGAAGTTTCCGGAGAGTTCACAGCGTCTGTGTTACAAAATATAAAACTCGCTAAGAATGAAATAATATCATAAGTTAACGATTTCGATGAAAATATAATATTATCAAATCAAATGCAACGCATCAACTGCACTTACATCTACATGCTTAGGCACCTACGTATAATCTGATACTGTTTTACACAGTAGGTAGGGATCTTTTTAGTAAATAGATTTTTTATTTTTTCCTAAACTTATAAATTTTTAGATGCAGCACACTAACATGTAATGTTGTGTGGTCGTTACCTACATAAGCTACCGTAGGCTGGCGCCAGTTTGGCGGGAGGCCGAGACCCTCAATATCCCACAGTCGGGGGCGAAGTTATTTTGGCTCTCAGCCAAACACGGATCGTTTTTGTCACAAAACATACTCGTACCATTTTGTTTTCATTCTCATGACGCGAGTGCATTGGAATATGACCTAATATTATGAAAAATATAACCTACATCAAATTAAATGTTACGTTTTATAAAACGTAACATTTAATTTAATGTATTCACAACTTAAAAAATGGCATCAAAAAATTCATCCGCATCGCTGTCGACTGGTAATGTTCCCAAGAGACTGGCAGCATTACCATGTTGTATGGCAATGCTTAGCCGCTGGCCAAGGTACAAACCAGCCCTTGGGACACGGGAAGTTGCAACCAGCCTTTTTGAGATTTCCCTAAAGAGACCATGAGCACTCGGACCCCACGGCCCGAGGGTTTCAACCCCAAACGGCTCGAAAATATAATTGCCAATTAGGTTATTATACTTTCGCCGCTTGAGGTTTTCCGCTGCCGCAGTGGCAGCGCCAGCACAGCACCCCGAGCCAGGAAGATGGGATGGCGCAAGAGTATCGACACACGTTGAAACCCCTACTGGGTTGCAGCGTTTAGAACTTTTTGTAATGCGAATTATCTGTCGAAATCGACTGAATAGGTGTAGCCAGAAAGTGCATCTACCTAGTAAATTGTTAGTTGCGTAAATGTAACGTAAATATTTGTATTTTGTCGCAACACAAACATGTAACAAATTGTCATGTCTCCATTCCGAGAGATCATGCGCACGGGTTGCAGCGCACGGACTGCAATGTTGTAGATCCGTAGCCGCGTAGCAAGGGGTGTAAGTTACTCGAGCAGGATAGCAATATTATTCAAAAACGCATACATGTACACTTTTAAAACCGTTTATGGTTATTATAAGCGTCAAGAAGGACCGAATACAATTTTCAGCGAGCTTATACATTATCTCATTTAGGCGCTACGGTATTTTTTCGAATTTTCAAAAAGCACGATAACTTAAAAATTATTAATATTTTCTTCAATCTAATTCTGTCACAAATACGCACCAATTAAGAGCTACTCGTATATGTTTATTCTACAGGCGCACATGTAATGGTTTTAGAGAAACACGATTGTGCAAAAGGTTACTCCAGCAGGAACTGCAATAACTCGAAAACCTGAAGACGCACAAATTATATTTTCGGCGCATATTTTTGCACAAATATAAGCTCTCTCCCCATGCACAATATTCCTCTCTTCGATAATTATCTTAGAATTTTTCCTGCTGGAACAACGTTACTCCAGCAGAAATCGTTTTTTTTTTCAAAACCACAAAGTGCTCAAACTTTTAATTTGGCGCACATTTACAAAAGATGACGCACTAATTATACGTTTCACTCACATCACTCCAAAAGAAAGTGAACAGTGAACCAGTGAGCAAGGGCTGTAGCGCTGTAGATCCATACCCACGTAAGCCCACGTTCCCACGGACGTAATTAAATCGATCTTCAACACACTGCTTAGCGCCGAGAGTTGAAAATGCAACAGTAAAACACACTGTTCGATTTTTGACGCACTGAGGTGCACTCTGTTGAATTTTCAATGTTCGGTTCAACACCGAGAGTTGAAAATCCCGTGCGCGAAAAAAGTCCCGCCGCGATTTTATTACGTCCGTGTGAGTGTCGACTAACAAGGGTTGTAGCGATGTAGCATGGTCTGTAGCGCTGTAAATCCATAGCCGCGTAGCATGGTTTGTAGCGCTGTAGCACGGTCTGTAGCGCTGTAGATCCGTAGCCGCGTAGCATGGGTTGTAGCGCTGTAGCACGTTCTGTAGCGCTGTAGATCCGTAGCCGCGTAGCATGGCTTGTAGCGCTGTAGCACGGTCTGTAGCGCTGTGGATCCGTAGCCGCGTAGCTAGAGCTGTAGTGCTGTAGATCACTAGCCGGGTAGTACGGGGCTGTTGCACTAGTTCTCTGGTTTATAATTGTAGAAAAGAGTTTGTATAAACTTGGTAGTAGGCTTATGGGCCAGTAGTTGGCGATGACTTTAGGATCTCCTTTTTTGTAGAGCAGAATGATATTGGATTCAGAGCACGCACTGTGATGATGTTTCAGAGGTTTCCATTTCCAGGTTAAGGTGAAAGCTCCAGGGTAGCCCGCAAAATTCAAAGAATGAGTTTTTCATTAAATAATTATTAAAGCGAATTAAATGTAGCCAGTCTCTTGGGAACATTACCAGTCGACAGCGATGCGGATGAATTTTTCGACATGTGTTTTTTTAGATCAAGTTAGGATAAATATAATTGGTTTTTTTTTTACTAAGTAGACTAAATAAGGTAAGACAACATTTTTGCAACTGTCAATAAAAGATCTACTTTTTGTATCGAATTAAATGAACCAAGACGAAAACTACCACGGTCATTGCTACACTTCACTACTACCTATAAGATACATTTAAGTCCGCTAATTTAAGTAAAAATAAAATAAAAAGACTTAAAATACAATCTCCTAGGCGAAATTGTATTCTCGAATATATCGTGCCGTGCACAACGTGTATGTCGAATGTAGGTAGGTACATGTAGAAGAAAAAGGGGAAGAACCTATTTCTATAAACAGGGCACAAAATCCAGACTCCTGCCTACTGCGGTATTTCTTAAAGAAAATACCACGTAACAACTTGGATTGTATATCGGGCTGGTGTCCAGAACTCCACTTCCAAGCGCGTATTTTGCGTACGGGTTGGATTCCAATAACACTTAATTCAAACTGGAAATCGAGCCCAGTTCAGTAGTAGTGGTACCCGCTCCGATAAATTATAGGTATATCATTAGAAAGATAATAAGATTCAGTACAATCATTCCAATGGATCAAGTCTCGATTCTTTGCCCGATCGGAGAAATATCTGGTGGAAGTTGAGACGAGGCAGTAAGGGAAGCTATCTTACCGTTGTAGCTACCCCCCCAGTGGGGTTCCCGCATTGTCGTTGCGGGGGGGCTCAGTAACCGTGGTCACCCTCCCACGGTGAAGCAAAGAGGAACCCCAAGGTGGGGCCGCTCGTCAGGGCTTGTGCCCCCAAGCCGACGACATAGCGGCCAAAAAGTAGGTTGCGGTGAGGTGCATCGCAGCTGAGGCGGGCCACGATGTCGAATGGGAGGCATCGCGGCTAAGAGTTACAGGCTGCGGCGGAGGAGGAGTGCCGGTACTTCTGAGTAGCGCTCTTCCCTTCCGTGGCCTGGACGGGGCCGCCACCGTTTGATGGCGGACGCGGTGGGGCCGCAGGGGAAGAGGAGTGTCGGTATAGCGTTGGCCGCTATCTCCTGCGGTCGAAAAGTGGTAGGCGGCGGAGCCACTGCTGACCCGTCGCAGGGAGACGTCAGCGGCAGCTGGTGGGGCTCGCAAGGGCCGATGCCTGCCAGGGGTGCGGGTTGTTCGAAAGAGATACCGCCGCCCCTGGCACACAGGCAACTGAGGGAACACGGGTGGGTTTTAGTTAGTAAAAGTCTGACACGCCCTCCCGCTCCACCCAGAGCGGGAGAAGTTATTTGATGATTTCCCACCCAAAAAAAAAAGAAAAAAAAAACATGCGCCAACCACTCAAAAAGAACAATACTGTTTTTATCGATCAATATGGAAATCATACATTTATTCGGAATCGGAGGACTGGAAGACACCGTCATTATCGATGCCTCCAAACAAAATTATACTTGAAGAAATGCCTCATTACATCGAAATAAAGCAAAAAATAAATAGACTGATAGTTGCTGTGGAATATGTTCCACAGCACGGTGCCCCGGTTATAGGTCTGATTGGTCATTACAAGTGTCATTGCTTAGTATTTACTAAGCAATGACACTATGACAATAATGACATAATGACAATTGCAGTATGATTTGTTATGATGAAAATAAAACCGGAACACACGCAAGTTCTAAACAACCTCTGACAATACATCATTTAACATATTATGGTCTAATAGATGGTGATTAATATAGAAAAAACCGGGTAATTTTAAACTGAACACAAAATGAACACCCATCTGCAACAACTTATTTTATGACCCAGGGAACGGGTAGAAATCAGAAAAACATTGGCGTTTCATACGAGGTACCTCATTACTTCATTAGTTTTGGTTTGTGTGAAATGTAATTTTTTTTGCAAGATTTCGACAAATGTTCCATAGAGAAAATCCTTAGCCACGAGGTCGTATTAATAAACAAATATCATAGCGTAAGTAAATAATCTGTGGTTTGTGATTTTGAAAGAAACATGATCTTAGTGTAAATTACTATATCGGGACAACCTTTTGGAATCTGCTGTTGTCTGCCAACAAGATAACCCCTCGGGCCAGTGATTTTCAGCTTAGCCATCCAATTATTCGACAGCTACATTCCAAATTTAATGTTTGGTATTTTGGCGATGGAACTTTGGGAGGCGATGAAGAACGAGGTGAGCCCAGCGCAGTAGGCATTTAAAGCTTACCTCAGCCCCCGAAACGAGTAGCGAGACGTTACGTTAGACGCGAACTAGTTACGATGCGCGAGCGACGCACGCGCTAGACGTGGCTGGCGGCAGGCAGCAGTATTAACTATGTCATCGAATAGAGCAATACAGTAGATCATCCTGAACTAATTACGATTAGTAAAAGTTTATTTTGTTTTACTATTCTAGTAAATATTTTGTTAAGATATAATAAGTTGCGAAAATGAGATTTTTTCATAACATAACGCCTGTATTCTTTCAGAGGGGTTAGGCAGTGGTGTAATAGTACACCCACAATACGCCAGTTATGTTTAAGTTACATACAGACTGGAAGTAATAATCCAATTAGGGTGATCGTCGTAGTTTTTTAGTTGCATTTTTTATTTATTTTCTTATTTATGTACCTATACCTACATACAAAACTCTAACAGCGATGAAAATCTAACAGCCAAACCACACTGTTAGATTCTCAACGCGCTGAGTTGCACTGTGTTGGATTCTCAACCTTCGGCTCACTACCGAGAGTTGAAAATCCAGCGCGCGAAAAATCCCGCCGCGATATTATTACGTCCGGGTGAACGTGGACTTATATTTATTATTTTTATTTCTAACTGTTTTTGACATAGTTATGTGTTACCTGTCATGATTTTCGAGGCCGCTGATCAAAATGTAAGTCCAAGATATGGCTGCGAAACTTTTCGAATTTTCCATCATGGGTGTCTTTTTCAAGGTTTTTGGGGTTGCTAAAACCGATGGTGGGGTCAAAATGAAATTCTAAATGGCGGCCAAGAAAACTTTAGGATTTTTCATCATGGGTGTCGTTTTCATGGTTTTTGGGGTCGCTAAAGACGATGGTGGAGTTAAAATAGAAATCCAAATAGACGGATGCAAAAATTGACGAATTTTCCATCATGGGTGTCGTTTTCAGGGTTTTTGGGATTGCTAAAACCGATGGTGGGGTTAAAATGAAAATCCTAGGTGAAAAAAAATTCCATCCAAAAAATTTTATGGCCGCCATCTTGGCTTTTCATTTTGATTCCACCATCGTCTTTAACAACCCAATGGTTACCAATTCGCCTTCGCCGGAATGCCCATATTCTTTCCCTTTTGTATAATGTGCTCTTTTCCCCTTACACCCCTCTCTATCTTAAGAAACGTTTCCAGTATCTTTGCGACTCCCACACGAAATTGTTGAGGTCATCAGGCAACTTAAAGCTTAAAATGCCAATGCATTCCACAACTTTCTTTAACAAATCCTTTTCTGTTCAGGCCGCTCGTTTGTGGAATGCATTGCCAGTTCATATAAAACGCGCGCAATCGTTACCCTATATTCAAGAGACTCGTGAAGGAGCATTACTTGTTGTTGTGATTTTGTTGTAGCTGTTATAATCTGTAGTCGTCATTTATTGTCTTTGCTTATATAGTAGTATGTATGTATATAAGTATCTATTATACAGCATATATATGAATATATCTATGTATATAATAGTATAGTGTATCTATTTTTTGCACCAATGACAACCCAATTTTTATGTCCACGCAATCACTGTCTATTCCAAGGTTGCCTGAAAGAGATCGCAGAAAGCGATAAGGCCACCCATTGTATGTTTTTAGTGTTAATTTTTTTTTTGTAATGTATTTTCTGGTGTACAATAAAGCATATATAAACCCGAAAAACCCTGACAATTACACCTATGATGGAAAATTCGAAAGTCTTCGCAGCCGCCATCTTAGATTTCCATTTTAACTCCACCATCGCCTTTAGCAACCTCAAAAATCTGAAAACGACAACCATGATGAAATATTTAAAAAAAATCGGTCGCCATCTTGGCTTTTCATTTTGATTCCACCATTGGCTTTAGCAACCCGAAAAACCCTGAAAACGACACCCATGATGAAAAATTCGACAATTTTCGCATCCGCCATCTTGGATTTCCATTTTAACTCCACCATCGGCTTTAGTGACCCGAAAAACCCTGAAAACGACACCCATGATGGAAAATTCGAAAAATTTTGTGGCCGCCATTTTGGATTTTCATTTTGACCCCACCATCGGCTTTAGTGACCCGAAAAACCCTAAAAAGGACACCCCTCATGGAAAATTCGACAATTTTCGCATTTGCCATTTGGATTTTAATTTTGACCCCACCATCGGCTTTAGTGACCCGAAAAACCCTAAAAAGGACACCCCTCATGGAAAATTCGACAATTTTCGCAGCCGCCATTTGGATTTTCATTTTGACCCCACCATCGGCTTTAGCGACCCGAAAACCCCTGAATACGACACCCATGATGGAATGTTAAAAAAAAATTGCATTCGCCATCTTGGACTATATAAGTCCAAGATGGCGAATGCTAGATTTTGATCAGACGCTTGAATACCATGACAAGTAGTGACACATACATAACCTATGTCGAAAACAGAAAGAAAAATAATAAATATAAGTCCACGTTCACACAGACGTAATAAAATCGGGGCAGGATGTTGTTCGCGTAGGTACTGGATTTTTCACTCTGTTGGATTCTCAACCCTCGGCTAAATACCGAGAGTCAACCTACCTCTTTGATATTTGAAAACAGTAAATAAACCATTATAAAATTTGCGCGCGTGGCGGCTTCATGCTGTATGAAATAGGTTTCAAACTCAACTGTTTTGCGCACTTGATGCGGTTGGTAAATCTATTCCGCGAGAAAAATGAACCATTCTAGCTTTTGCGCGCGTGGCGTCTTTATTTACACGGACATAGGGTTCCAGTTCTGTTCTACACGCCTATTTGTGGTTTGAAAACTTAGCGCGTTTATATTTCATTCATCGATATGACGATACCCTCATCACTACTGTTTGCTATAAATTTCGTTATAGATTTATAGCTTGGCGCTGGTCAGGCAATACGTTCTGTGTACGTTGGCGGTGAAAAGGTTAATAATGAATAATAAGTTAATTTTGATCTCCCTACCTAGGCTTCAGCACCCTCGAAAACCTTGAAAACGACACCCATGATGAACATTTTGGCAAGTTTCCGTTGGAGCCATCTTAGCCTTTCATTAAAAGCTGGTAAAATAAAATAGTGTAGTTAGTAAATAATTATGTAAACCCACACATGATTGTGGGCTATTTATCCATATTTTACGGCTGTTAGGGCTGAAACTGCGTTAAGCGGGCGCCCGCGCGGGTGCACGCGCCGCACACTGGTCCCAAATTAAAAAAAAGTGGACATTGATAGTAGACCGCTGATATTTTTTTTTATTGTTGATACAATGATAACAGATAAGGCAAAAAAATATTATTGTCCTACTTCAAATACTTTTCTGTAAAAAAAATATTTCTTTTTTTTTTGTATGGGAGCGATTACATTTTACTCAATTTCTCAAAAACTTTAAGCGATGTCGAGATGGCAATCACATATGTTAGAAAACTAATAATTCTGAGTATTTGGCTCGAAGAAACTTATTGCTTATCTCTGCGTACTTTCGAGATAATAGTGACAGAAAATAACATTTTTTTTTAATGTTAATTTTTTGCTTTTTTTTAATCATAGCCTTACTTTAGCACATAATTATAATGTATGCGTAATGTCAAATAAGTAAAAAGAGACTTCTCTGTAAAAGAGGTTATGGGGGCTCACTAATGACTGAAAAGCTATGACCTTTCTGAAGGAGTACTTTCATCAGTTCTAAAAAACAATCAAAATGAAGACATATTAAGCTGCAAACATAAAGTTGAATATGTTCACAAACGATTCTGAAAAAATATTATGGTGAAAGATTAATATTTGGGTCTATATTCTCTTGAGAAATCTCTATTTCCTCGTTTTCCAACGAAAGCAATTCATTGTTCAAGATCAAAGCACTAGCCTCTGGAAACAACTGTTTATGTAAACGAGCAAACTTTGGTTTGATATGGCTGATGTAAGGATCTGAGCTAATTAGAAAGCTGTGGATAATGTCTAAATTAGTCTGAACTCTACCGATTTTTCTTGTATGTGCCATTCTAACATTCCGGAAATCTTTATTCCTCGCTTCGGAAGCTTCTTCGGAAAGCATGCCTATCGGAATAAAGGAGAAATTTTCACAAATATCAGCACCGTGTATCAACAATTTATGGACACTTGAAGGCATGTAATACCATGGATATAAGTTTACATATAGCATTGCTGTTTCTTTACAATATTCCCTAAACAAGTTGGTATTAATAAGTTGACCAGATGAAATTGTTTGTAAAATGACTGCAAATCTCTTGATTAAATCAGGGTGGATACCCGTTATTTCAGCAGATACTTCATAATTTTCAAAAAACCTTCTTGCCGTGTTACCGTCATTGGTTGTACCAAATCCCTGTTTTACTATGTCAATTAACAAACCAGTTCTTTCCCGGAATTCTTCTTGTGTCAAATTCTTTTTAATTTCTTTTAACAATTTATCTTCTTTTCGTGCAGCCCACTTTTTGAAGTCTAAGTTGTACGAAATGTGTAAAATACATTCCATACATCTTATCCACATATGAAGCGAAGACAGACCATATTTATACATATCTTCTCTGATGAGTCTTTTGGATACAAAGTCCAAGTCATTCATTTTGCTAGGTGGGGTATTGCAAATATTACAAACAGCTGCAGAAGAAGTATTGGAAATCACAGTAGAAATTTTCCCATCAATCATAGTCATGTACAAATCATGTTTAATATCAAAATTATCTACAATTGTGGGAACAAGATTACGAATTTCTTCCTCTAAGGATGCACTTTCCTTCTTTATCAATTCATTTGTTTCTTTTGCAAATATAAAGCCAATTGGACGACAATAGTTTGTTGAAGAGGGAGCAGGATTTTGCCACAAGATAGTACCACTCTCTTCTTCCAAACGAAGCGGAACCAAACTAATCATGAAAACTGAAGAATCGTCAATTTTAGTGTCGGAGTGTGACTTTTGTTTATAATTACTTTGAGAAGATGACCCGTCAAAACCCCATTTGCTTATTAGTTTTAACGATTTTTTGTCGGCAGAGTTGTGCTGAATTGTTTTTAATATCCTATTAGTTGTCAAATCTAGAAGCGATTGAAGTCTTATCTTAGCATCAGATTCAGTTACAGTTATGTCTGACTCTGGAGGATAACAAGTTTTTTTAGCTTCCAGGAGCTTTTGATAGGATGGAAGACCATACATTTTCTCTGAAGCAAGAATAGTTCTTAAATTTCGATATTGCCATTTTGACAAATTTGTTGAGGTGTAAAGCGCTAACGTTTTATCATCTGGTAAACACGGTTTGTCAGTCTTTTTAGCGAATAGTACATCATGTACCATCTCACATTTTTCCTTGTTTTGGCTGAGTTCGTTTAATATAGCTGCTAATTTTGTTTTTTTAGACTCTTTTAATTTGGCACATAAAGCATAAACTAATTCCTCCTCTGTGTGATCTAGAAGTGTTAGAGAACGCCTTTTCTTCTGTTTATCAGATATATCAACAAATGGTTTTTTACTTGTACCATAACTTAATTGATGAGTATCCACTTGCGTTTCGAAATTTGGAATTACTTCCTCGGCAACTTTAAAAATGCTGCTTAAATCGATATTTTGACATTTTGGCCAAACTATTTGGGATTGTAACCAGTCTGAATTTTTGTTAAGAAAGGTCTTTTGAGCTCTACTGGAAGCAGACCATCTTTTTGAGATATTACTTGAAAAATTACGACAAAATAATTTAATATTACTCAAATCTTCGGAAGACAATTCAACACCAATACGTTCAATAAGGGCATTAAATAAAAATTCGACATTTTTAAAACCACCTCCTGATTTAAGAACAACGTATAAGTCTAAGTTGGTGACAAATGCGGACATATTATAATTTTAAGGAAAATTGAAAACAAATTAGAATCAAAGATATCAAAGACAAAGTGACTTTGATTTTAACAAAAAAAATTACGAAAACAAATTCGACGAAAGAAAGACAAACAAAAATTATTTGATTTTAAAATCCAAAGATTCAAAATACAACAATAACAAAACAAACAAACAACAAGCATTTCTTCAAGCGCACAGAAAAAATAAGGACACGTCTTATCGCAACCACATTTAGTTGTACACTGAGTGAGGTGTACGCGCGCGATTCGTGACCGTATTACGTTACGTCATGAGAGGCGGCCATCTTGTTATCCCGGCAAACTCGCGTCGAAGCTCCATTTTGCTGGCCAGCGGACCTATTGCGATATGAGTAAGGCTATGATTAAAAAAAAGCGGACAATTAACATTTAAAAAAAATGTTATTTTCTGTCACTATTATCTCGAAAGTACGCAGAGATAAGCAATAAGTTTCTTCGAGCCAAATACTCAGAATTATTAGTTTTCTAACATATGTGAATGCCATCTCGACATCGCTTAAGGTTTTTGAGAAATTGAGTAAAATGTAATCACTCCCATACAAAAAAAAAAGAAATATTTTTTATAGAGAAAAGTATTTGAAGTAGGACAATAATATTTTTTTGCCTTATCTGTTATCATTATATCAACAATAAAAAAAAATATCAGCGGTCTACTATCAATGTCCACTTTTTTTTAATTTGGGACCAGTGTGCGCCGTGCCCGTGCCAGCGATATGAATAAACGGGCTTACTGGCTATCGTTTTTTTGTTGCTAGGCGTCGTTTGGCTATGTAATAATCAGTGATCGGAATAGGCTGACTATACTTGCCTAAACTTCGGAGAACAGAGACAAAGTGGAGACTTCCTTCCGACTATACTTTTTTCTTCCCGGGATTCGAGAAAAATCTGCAATTAGTTGTACTTAGCTTTCATTATTTGAATAATGAATATGAATATTTGTGAAGACATTAAAAACACAAAGGTTGTTTTTATCATCTGAAAGAACATTTGTGTGGAATTTTATTACAGTAATTTAAAATCCCAAAGCCAATAATAAACTGCTCCATATAATTTTTTTGTTGACTAAAAAATATTGTGCATGTTGCATAAAAAAGTAAAATATATACTTATTGACAAAACGTTATGTATTCAAACATTTGATACAACGGTTAGTTGGATCGTAAATATAATTCGAATACATGAATTAAAGTTATATTATTTATTTCGAGATTTTCACGTAAAATCCCGAAAATTTCGTAATTGCAAATTTAGTTAAAAATAGCCTTTACACATCATATATAAAGGTTATTTTCAATTTACTGAAGATTGTTCCCGAATCCCGGAAAAAAAAATAGTCGTAAGGAAGTCTGCACTTCCTGTCTCTGTTCTCCGAAGTTTAGGCAAATATAGTCAGCCTATTCCTATCACTGGTAATAATATATTAAGTTCTCCATCGATACGACTGTGTATGCACACCGTCAAAATTGAACTAGCGACACTGCGTAAGTAAAATAATCCAGACTCTGCGACGGGTACACGCGACGGGGACCGTCGCGTTCTCAAGGAGCCTATCCGCGTAAACACGCGACGGATACCCGTTGCGGGCGCCCGCTTAACGCAGTTTCAGCCCTTAAGGTGAATCTTGTCCACATTTTTCCCATACAAACTTCGGGAGTGTATTACTCCACTGTTCGACAATGTAATCAAAAATTAAACATGGTATGGTTTTGTCTCATAATTAATATTGTCTGTACGGAAACAGAATACTAAAATAAAAAACCATTAAAAAGTTAGGAGCCAACAAAGATTCGTTTTCCTTGCTAAATTGACCTAACTTTGGGCGTGATTAAGTAATAAAAGAAGTGTCAAATCTCCAAAACCAAGTCGGTACCGACAAAGCTCAAATATCGAAAACTTCAATAAACTTTATTGGTCATTGATTTATGCAGTGGTTTTTTCATAAAACCCGATCTTCCGAAGGACTGTTCTTAATTGTTCTTAAAGTGGGGAGTGTGGAGTCTGGCCCATTGACACTGGCGCGCAATGTGGCAGATGAGATGGTGAGTGGGCGATATCACTTCGGACTACAGCTCTTTCACTGTTATTTGCCCTTGACAGCAGCATCCAAACTGCAACCTTATTGTAATGAACTTATAGATCACCAGGAGTTTTAGACTTGTCAGTGGCAGCAACCTTATTGTAACCAAACTGAATGTGATTTGGACAGTGATGCTAAATAACTGTGAAAGGACTGTCTCTTTGGTGCAAATAGACCGATTACTATGTATTACGTGATAGAAAAAAAAAAACACAAATGATTCGGTCATAATAATTTTATTCGCATATAATAATATTAATTGATTATGATACATGGAGCGTTAACCCGCGTCGATCGGCAGACGCGCCGAGCGGCACTCGGTCGTCTGCGCTCCAAATTATATTTATTATTCGGTTACATCGCATCGACATTCGCTCTGCAAAATCCGTAGCTACATATTCACTAATGAGAAGTCTCGAGGCAGCATCGGACAAGGACGCGCGGTCCCCACGGTACTCCGGTCGTAGCAGCGAAGCCGCCGACCGGTCGCGTCTACTATATACTTAAATATAACAGTCAAGGAGTCGGATGGCCGTCCGATCGACATATTTACATACGAACAGAACGCGCCGCGCATCGTCGCGGCCGACTCGGCGGCGGCCGCGGGGGCACCGCGAGTCGAACGGCTCAGAATCACTTCCATAATTTACGTCCTAATTAAAATACCGAAAATCTAAAGTCGGCGACGTCGAGATGCGTACGCCGCGCGCGGGATCGGCGCGCGAGTCTCCGTGCGGCGCGCGGGGCGGCACGGGGCGGCACGGGGGCGGGTCGCGGCGGGCCGCGCGCCCTTCACTCCGCCTTCAAGTCGGGGGGCGCGGGCGCGTCCTGCGCGGCCACGTCGCCGGCCTCGTCCACGCCCGGCGCCGCCTCTGTGTCAGCCGCGCGGTCGCCGGCGCCGCCGTCTGCGCACACAACACACGGGTGAGCTGGGGTCGCGCGCGCGCACGGGCGTGCGACAGGC
This sequence comes from Polymixis lichenea, assembly GCA_949091785.1. Lineage (NCBI taxonomy): Eukaryota > Metazoa > Arthropoda > Insecta > Lepidoptera > Noctuidae > Polymixis > Polymixis lichenea. The sequence goes on along the minus strand of OX420933.1, from coordinate 18,612,137 downwards.
TACTAACTGCGCTGGTGCTGGTGGTAGTAGAGGTTGGGGCGCGGCGCGTGGTGCGGGCGTGGCGCGGCGGGCGCGCGGTACATGGGCGCGTGAGGGCGCTGGCCGATGGGCGCAGGGTAGCGCGGCGCCGCCATGCCGCCGCGCGCCATGCCGCCGCCGCCGCCGCAGCGCCCGTTGTTTCCTCCGCTCACCATCTGCATCATGGTCAAATAAATAACAAGTCACGAGTCTTTTTAATTTAAGTAGCCACACAACTTCAGAAACAGGGAGGCGGAACATCGGCAACAAAAAATTGTTTGCATTCAGTACAAGCTGTAGAAGATTTATGACTTTCTACAATATGTAACAAAAACCCTGTTGTTCCTTCTACCCACGTTTTCAGAATCGGTATACATACATAATAAAGCATGTCATTTATAAAAACTGTTTAACAAAAATAATTAAAATAAATATTTAATTATGAATATTTGTAATGTTTAACTGATTTTGATTAGATCAAAGAAAGCCGCCAAGCTTGTAGTCTATTGTGCGAAATAAGGATACTTGTAGAATCAGATACTGTTAACATTTTTTTTGAATATGTCGATTTTAATAGTTATTTGATGTTGAACTCTCGACTAGCCAATGCTTATTTTTTAAATTATAACTTCGTAAATGTTGTGCCTGTGGGTAAGTCCCTAAAAGGAACAACAGGGTTTTTGTTACATATTGTATAGTCAAAATGATTTGTTATAGAAACCGAATACATACATCAAAGCGTATATTTTTAAGCAGAGTTTACCGACATCATTTTTGGCAGGCATGTACTGACTTTACCGTTATTCCAGTGCAGTCAAGTCAGTAAATAATCACGGCCGTTACTGACCTGTTGCTGGTGGTGCTGGTGCGGGGTGTGAGCGGGCGGCGGGTGCGGGGGCGGTGCGTGATACTTGTGCTGCGGCGGCGAGTGCGGCGGCTTCTGCGGCTTGGCGGCGCCCTTGGGCGTGGGCGAGGCGGCGTCGCACAGCGGCGCGAACCCGTTGGCGTGCTCGTGCAGCGGGCTCTTGAGCTGCTGCGGGGGCGGCCGGGGCTGCGGCGGCGCATACTGCTGCTGCAGCGGTGCACGGTATTGCTGCTGCAAATGTTCACTTAGGGATTATAGTCTATGTAGATTTTTGTATCGAGGGCATTAGCATAGGGTGCGGGCGCAGCACACTACCTGCATCTGCTGGACGGCGGCGGCGACCTGCAGCTGCGAAGAGAGGAACTGCGAGCCGAAGGCGCCCGACTGCGCCGGCTGTGTGAACTGCAGCGGGTAGGTGGGCGCGGGCGCGGCGGGCGGCTGGTAGGGCGAGTAGTAGGAGCTGGCGGGCGGCGCGGGCCGCGGCAGCAGGCCGGGCAGCGAGTAGGGCGCGTCGCCCACGGGCGCGGAGTAGCCCAGGTACTGCTGCTGGTACGTGCTCACGCCGCCGACGCCGCCTACACCGCCGCCTTTGCTGCCTACAAGTTATCAATTGTTTTGACTCCCGTATCCACTTTCTAAGATATGAATTAAATGGACGTCGAGTCTTTTTTTTTCTAAGATTATTTCATATAAAACATTAATCCATAAATATTTTTACTGCAACTTTATAAAATTCAGCCATTTTGAAAAAAGAATATATTTTGTTTTTATATCAGATTTCATTTCTGTTTTCTCATTTGTGAGATGTTATACGCACCAATAGCGCCTATTTGTTGAGTGGAAGGCTTGACAGTGGCTGACATGAGAGAATTAGAAGTGCTCGAGATTAGAACAGTACTGGGACTATTACCCAGTTGGCCCGACTGGCCGAATGCTGCGCCACCACCAGCGGCTGCGGCCTGGACATGGGATGAAACAAAGATAAAACATTATTTACACAATTCAACGTTTAAAATACACTTGCGGTAGCCACAAACTCTCCTTTTAACTTGCTACTGAACCAACAAATTTTATAACCCACAAAATGTAAGTACTTAAAATAACGTTTATTTCGTGATCTCTGTGAGGCTTTCATGATTAAGTACTGCAGAAACAAGGCCTGCAACCAGTCTGCAACTAAACGTACAACAACAATTCACGTGAGTGTTGCCGTAAGTGAGTATATTAAAATATGCATAAACTCTCCAAGATCGAATACAAAGGCAGACTTATGTTTTCAATCATATCTAAAATCTAGCTATCGTTTCTAACAGTAACTAAATTCTGAAGATCATTAAATGAGCATATTAAATTCTAACAGAAGTTTTATAAATACATGTCATGTGTGCTTACCATGCGATATTGATTTGGTAGGCTCTGGAACATGTCCGGAGGAGGTTGGTAGTTGTATGGCGCGGCTGATCCGGCGCCATACGGGGTGCCCGGGAACCCTCCGAACTGACCACGGCTTTGATCTAGGAAGGCACCGTACAGCCCGCTCTGCTGTGGCATCTGCTGCGAGGAACTCAACAGCTGCTGGGAAGAATTGAACATGACGGCGGGCGGCGACGGCACCGACAGACCTCCGTAGCCGCCTTGATATCCAACGTGGTTGTAATGCTGGGGCGGTGGCGACTGTAATTGTTGCGTTGGCTTCACTTTGCAAACGTTAGGTGGAGCAGTCTCTGTATTGTTTTCTTCAAAACCTGTGAATTGTATATCTTCGGCGCCTTCAGCTACTGCAGGCATCTCCCAAACTTTCTTAACACTAGCGATTTTTAAATTGAGATCAGCTGCCAGTGGAGAAATTGTGTTCGATGTGCTCATGTGTACGCCGCGTGGCAAGCCGAGAGTTTTCGCAGATTTATCTTCTGTTAATTGTCCAAGGTCGGAATCAAAAGCAAAATCAAGTTTCATATCAGACGAATCTTCTGGTTTTTGTGATGTATCGAACGTCATTTGCAGACCTAAACCAGCAGCTTCAGCATCAGTTACTACTGGTCTGTCAGATATAAGTTCCTGTATAGATCTAGCGCGTTGTCTGACTTCACCATTGAATGCTAGAGCTCGATTTTCTAATTCTGTATTTATTTCCTCTGCTTGAGTTTTCGGAATAGGGGTAGTGATTTGATATTTTTGTTGTAGTGTTTCATCTGGTGTTACAGTCTTGTAATTAGTATTTTCAAATATAATAGTTTCAACAGGAGGCGTAGCCCCATCTAGTACACCACTTTTATCAGCAACAATAGCGCAAGTCGCCTGAGCAGCAGTTTTAGTTTCAACTGGAGTATCACCGGGCGTACTCCGTTGGCTCGACTGAGCAGACTTGGGCTCTACTGTTTCAACAGGTTCTTCTACATTGCCACGTAATGTTTGTGATATGGGTTTGTCCCACGCGTTGACGGGTGGTGGAGGGGGCGCGGCGCCAGTGTCGGGGCCGAATCCAGACACCAATCCCATCTGTTGTTTCTGTCTTTGTTTAACAAAACGCGGTGCCAAATTAGCCTGACGAGGGCGATCATACTGAGCATTTGATTTGTTAGAAACCGGAGCCGAACCACGTGGGTTGGTTTTATCATTAGGATGTCTGGTGGTTGACCCATTCCTGCCACCACCTTGATTAGAATGAGATCTGGGCTGCTTTGCTGCATGTTGATTGTTATCCTCTTTTGTAGGACCTCTCGCATCTTTAGAATTCTTTTTATTCCTTACCTCCTGGAAACCATCATCAACAACTTCATCATCTTTTTTGCCAGAACCAAGTTTGAGATCTGTCATAGCCTCTGTAATATCACCAGTTTTATTATCTGTTGCAGTGTCTTTTTTAGTAGACTGAGGGTTACGTCCGTTGTTTTGACGATTACCAGAATTTTGATTACGCCCGCCTTGACCTTTCTGGGACTGACCAGATGGTCTTCCCGCTGCTGAACGGCGGTGACTAGATGTACCACCACCACCACCTTCGGAATGTTCCGATGTTGTTTCCCAATTTTCATCCTCACCACTTGGTGGTCCTGTGCCTTTCGGACGTCGATCTCGACCCCTTCCTGTTGATGAACCTGCTCTCGACTTATTATTTCCTTTAATTTTATCATCAATTTGAGAGTGATCTTTAATTTCATCACCATCTTTTACTCGATTGGCCTGGCTAAATGGGCTTTTAGTATTGGGTGGTCCATAGCCAGTTACTCTTTTGGCAGGAGCAGGTGGACGTGAGGTACCTTGGAATCCTCCACGACCTCGTCGCGACGGTTGCCCACGTGGTGCAAATGGTTCTCTATTTTCCATGCCATCAGTTATAGAATTTGATTGATCCATTGTAGGAGGTCGATTAGCATCATCAGATTTATCGTGAGAATTCTTAGGACCACGCGGGCTGCGTGGTGCTCTTCGTCTTTCTTTGCGTTCGGTGTTGGGAGCACCGTCAGTGGACCCGTCAGATTCACTAGCTCTGTTGTTAGAGCGTGAGCTACGATGAGACCGTCGTCTTGGTCCCCAACCTCTATTGTAAACGGCATACCCACCTCCAAGGTATCCTCTGCCTTTCTTCTCAGATCCTGACCCACTTGATTTGCGTTCGACGGGTTCTTTAGCAGGAATTTTATTTAGCTGCTCATTGCTGATTCTTTCGTGTCTCTTTTCATCACGTTTTTGGTTAGCTGCACCAGCATGAAGAGATTCTGCAGAGTAAGTTTCACTAACTTTTATTCCTCCTAAGCTTGAAGGATCCGTGCTAGACTTAGAAGCTATTGATTCAGATTCTGAAAGTTCTTTTTCAGACTTTTGAGATGAAAACATTGGTTTAGCAATATTCTGTTGTGTTGCTGGTTCAAAAGCGGCTTGTTTCTGTGTTTGAGAAGTGTTTGACAATGCTTCTGTTGGTTGGTTATGATGTTTAGGAACAGTTTGTAAAGGCGCAGGTTTACATTGGTTATCTGTGAAAGAAGTTTGAGATTGGCTCACAGGTACTTGTGACTGAAAGCTTGTTGGAGGTGCTTGTTGATTTTGTCCAAAAGTTTGAACATTAGCAGAGTGGTTGTTTTGGCTCTTTTGGATTGGAGCTTGAGATATCGGCAGATTAGTTGCGATACTTGATGCGACCTGAGATTGTTGAAGTGAATGACACAGTTGAGAACTACGCTTCGTATCATCATTCACATTTTCCCGGTCAATGCTTTCTTTTGGGTTTGTTTCGTTATCTTTCGTTACTGAGACTTTTTCTGCAGATAACTTCTGTTGACTGGAATTATTAGAATCTTCCTGAGTAACTTCAGCCCAAGAAGTCTTACCAAAATCTCTTTCAGTGGATTCCCTTTGCGATAAACTCGAAGGAGGAGTATTGCGTCGCTCAGGAGCAAGTGTCTGAGATGACGACTCCAAGGATGCGAAAGGCTCAGCAAGCCCTATGCTCTTTCTTTCAAATACTTCTGTTAGTTTATCAGCAGCAGTACGACTGCTAGGTTCAATAGTATCTAATGATTTTTTATCAGATTCATTTCTCCTATCTTTATAGTCACTATATGAATCTTTCGAATTTGACCTGTCCAACTCGCGGCCAGATCTTTCGTAATCTTGCATTTCAGACCGCCATTGCGGCCCAGGTCCATCTTTTTGATCTCTTCTAAAGTCATCTTCACGGTCTGAATAGTCCCTAGAAAAACAAGTAAAGTAAGGTAAGTTTTGTCTTTTTTATTCCCTTAAAAATAAATACCAAATAAATTTTGAGATAGTTACCGTGAATAAGAACGACGGCCATTATTGTGCGGTGCATGTCGTGGTGCATTGTAAGACGGCGGTTCTTGACGCCTGGGCGCTGGCTTCCCAGAGAATGCCCATCCCTTGTTATCGTCTTGTTGTCTATTTTGCTGCTGTTTCAAAAATCGCGGTGGTATATTCGCTTGGAACGTTTTAGAAAATGCTGGATTTGTTTGGTCACGGTCACGACCATAGTCGCGGTCCCTCTCTCTAAAGTCACGATCGCGATCGTTTCGCTCTCTGTCTACGCGATCTCGATCGCGGTCTCTGTCCGAGCGGTCTCGTTCCCTGTCAAACCTATCACGATCAATGCGATCTCTATTATCAGTGCGATCTCTGTTATCATTACGATCTCGGTCTCGTGTTTCTATCCTTTCTTTGTCACTCTCTGCACGATCTCTATTTTCAACACGACCTCTATCATTTCCTCTAGTATCTATTCTATCACGCTCACGGTCACGTTCCCTATCGCGATCACGGTCACGCTCGCGATCGCGTTCACGGTCACGCTCGCGGTCCCGGTCTCGGTCACGTTCGCGGTCACGATCGCGGTCTCTTACGTCCCGAACACGATCTCGATTATCGTACCGATCCCTGTTATCAATGCGATCACGGTCCCTGCTTTCGACGCGATCTTTTTCTCTATCACGTTGATCGTTACGATCCTTGTCTCTATTGTCCATGCGATCCCTATTGTCGGCACGATCCCGGTCCCTATTATCACCCCTGTCTTTTTCCCTTCCGTCCTGCTCCCTCTCCCTGTTGTCATTGCGGTCTCGGTCGGGCCCCCGGTCCATACGGTCGCGCGCGTCCTGGGACGGCTGAGGCGCGGAGGCGTCACGGTGCTGCCGTCGTTGCTCCTCCTCCTTGCGCTGACGAGCGCGGGCGACGGCCTGGGCTACCTCGTTACTTTGCTTCTGCCTACGCTCCGCCCAAAGCTGGTCTTCATCTCCAGGCTCGTGTAGTTTGCCGTCGGTGCGCTCGCTGTCGACGCTCGCGCGGTTGCCGCCGCTCCTACCGTGCCCCTTGTTCGGCGCCGAAGACTCGCCATCGGAGAAGTCCAGCTTTTGACTTTAACGAAAAAAAAAAACCCAGTTTAATCCCGGTCCGAACGTGAACAGCGAAACGCTGGCTGGACTAGCAGCGCAACTTACTCATAGTCGATGTCGTCCTGCTGCGCCCAGCCGGCGTCGCGGGACATGTCATCGAGCGAAGAGATCTGGTCGTCGCGCAGGATCGGGCGCGAGGTGAGCACCTCGACGGCGCGCGGCGTGGCGGGCGCGCGCGCCTGGCGCCCGGCACCGCCGCGGCTTTCGCGCAGCGCGCCCAGGGTGCCCATCCCGAGCCCGCCACCGCTGCTACCTTTCATCTGTGCACGAAAGAACTCATTTTATTATTATGCAAAAACCAAAACGTCCAGCTTTTTTGTTTACTTTACAAACATCGATATCTAAACATTATAAAACAAGGAAAAACTGATTTTCTTAACTCATACTCAAGTCACTTAAATTATTGGGGTCATTGACCCCAAAGAATCATTGTTTTATCTAGTTTAGATATCGATACTCATCACGTCTGCAGAACTTCACAGGTTAATCTAATCTGACCCAGCATAATACGTACGAAGGACGGCAGAATCGATCTTGGGAGGCAGGCAGGACTCTGTTGTGAGGCAGGCCCGGAGGCGGGCGCGGCGGCGGCGGCAGAGGTGGCATCCTGGCGGACGCCCGCCGTGCCACCGGACGTCCAGCTGCCTTCCGCTGCAACAAGGTTATTAGGGAAGGTAAGGCAAGGCGTATTACTTCTATGTAACGTAATTTGGAAATAATCTTTCTTATCCTTGGTAAACTTGGCAAATTCAAACCTTGTAATCGGAAAATCCCAAACCTGAAAAGGGTCATTGTCTTCACTCATCATTATGTGGTTCATAATTTATTTATTTAGGTTAGCCAACAATTGTTTACACAATACATTAAAATAATTTAAATAATGGTACCTGCGTTCATAAGTGCAACAATTAATTAAAGGCTAACACAACATGCACAATTTGTGGTTTTACATAATAAAATATAGCGAAAAAGGATATTTACAAATAAAATTGTTCAATATTTTTGGTAATCATGCATAACAATAATAATTTACATTAAATAATTGAGAAAAAAAACAGAATTGGTAATAATGACAAATAAAAATAACAATAAAATTCTCCCTAAGCAATTCAAATATATAAGTATTAAAAAATATAACCATAAAATTTAAATAAACATTCAGTAGTAAGATTATTGGTTGACAGTAAAGTGTTCAATCACAATTTTATTTTATAAAATTTCCCTATGCTGTCATGGTGTATGTCAGTGCGATCACTGCAGCTGTTTAAGTTTTTACACAGCCGTGAGATCGGTGAGTTAGCACCAAGTTCCATTCTGCGCAATGGTAGGTACAATGGTGTGATTGGATTTCGCGGATATCGGGCTGGGGTACGGAACTTCAACAGACTCAGTAGCTTTGGGTAGTCAATTTTATTTCTAAGCAACTTATAGAGAAATAATGCATCAGTAACTTCTCTTCGAGTTGATAATGACTGCATTTTGAAATAAAGGAGATGAGCATTATAGGAGACCAGCTGTTTACTTTTTCCTCTAGAAAATGCGAGGTGCCACAGAAACCGTTTCTGAACTGTTTCTAGAAGCAGTTTATGAGTGGCGTAATGTGGTCTCCATACAACACTGCAATACTCCAGGACGCTTTGTACAAGGCTATAGTACATATAATGATGAGTTTGGTGACCTTTTAAGTTCAACAACCATTTACTGTAAATAAAATAATTATTTATTGCAGACCACATGGTCCATAAAAAATTACTACTGTAGGGTGAACACAGAAGCCATAACAAAAAAAAAATCAGCTTTTCCATACATTTATATTAATGTGATTTGACAAAATTCATGATTAGGGGCATCCAATCCAATAAAAGCTTAATAATTCAGGACAGAAACTAAAGCTTCATTTTTAATATATTATTAAACTTACTTTGTGGTCTCAGTTGGGGTTGTGGTGCTGCATGATCTGCTGAGCGATGTGAAGGTTGTGCAGCTGCCTCCAGTGAAGGGAACTCTGTGCGGAAGTGTGGGGACGATGGTGGTGGCAGTGCCACCCATCCGCCGGGTCCAGTACCAGCAACCACACTGCTGTTCGACGTTGTTGACTGAGGAAACATACATTCCTTAGAAATCAAAGTCATTTATTCAAACTAGGCTGAGAGTCAGCTCTTTTTTAAAGTCTATATTTTTATTGAAATAATATATTACATTTAGGAACAGCAAACCAATAACAACTCATTTTTTAAAATTATAAACAATTATTATAAAAATATCAGCGCATTTGTTTACACAGCAACCTGACGTCATAACCACAGAGCAATATGACGTCCACTGCGTCCAGCGTTTTCGTCAAATTACGCGCGAAATATGAAAATTTAAAATTTAAATGCATTTTATGGCACTAATAGATTCAATAAAAATGTTTTTTTTTTTTAGGGGTTTATTAGCATTTTAGAATCTAAATAATACCTTATTGTGAATCTAAACCATCCAAGGACACAGTCAGACACATACAAAAAAAATATGATCCAGTGGTTTAGGAGTTCAGTGACATTCAAACATACAGAAGAATTATATGAAAAGACAGGTTATTGAGCTAAGATAAGCTGGCCTCCTTCAACAAGAAATGGTCCTTAGGGAGCTTTAAATACGAGAAAAGTGGAGAGAGTAGGGAGGCTTCTAATACCAATACTAAATTATTCCACTGAACAAAGATTGTAATAATGCAGTCAATGAACCTGTATGACTACAATTTTGTTATCAATCTAAGGCAAAAAAAAGTCATACCACCTGAAATAAAATTCCTAGGTTTACGAAATTCAAAGCAAAATGAGAAACAATTTAAATTACTTACTACAGTTTGAGGGGTACATGTTGAGGTTGTAGATACAGTTGTAGCAACAGCAGAAATAGAGCTGAAAATAAGTTTATTGCTTTAGTCAGTACATGTCAATAGGTCAAAAAACTCATCACAGAATCATTCACCTCTACATAAAAGTATACTTTATGTTCTTTAGTGTAAGTGTACTGTAATAATATATTACATACAGTCAATTGAAAGGTGCCTTTTTTACAAAGAATGTAGTCAAATAAAAACAAGTACTTGTCAGTTGCTACTGGTGACCATTCTCAGCTAATGGTCAAATTACATGAGTTTACTTACTTTGTGTTAGCGTCTTGACCAGTTTCAGTTTTCAAAGAAGGCAAGTTGGCAGGTGGCCGCCTAGCTGAAGGTACTTTTCCAAGACTTTGCATTCCATGTTTGCGGCTTAGTTGAGATTTAACTGAGGACGGCTCTGAGTTCTCGTTCTACAATATATAAATAATAAAAAATCATGTTACAAGATCTATTGTGGCAATGATAGACATGATAAATCAAAATTAAGGTCATTTTTATTACACAACATTTAGTCAGGTAGGAGATAATTTTTTAGTTCAAATTGTTATCATTTACAGTGTAAAAGTATGAACATTTCCTTCCAATCTTTGAAATTGCAAATCTCTGAAACAAGGTCATTGTCTATTTCACTGTTGCAACTAGATATGCACAAGGCAGCTGAAGGTCAATTTATTCAACTGTGACTACTACTACAATTATTTTACAGCTGGCTTGCAGATTGTTCCCATGATCATAGCTAGAAGAAATATTGTTACAGGGCAAATCTTTATATCACATAGAATTAAAAAAGCTTGTTAATGTTACCAGTTCCCACAAGATTAGTTACTACTTAAGACAAGCCAACAATTGTTTTATAAAAACTATTCAGGTCATAAAGACTGCACTAGTGGGCGTGTACTCCCTTGACATTGACACAAATATATGGATCAGGAGCAGTACTTACTCTGTTGGCGCAGTACAAGCTATTGATGTCCAACTTCTGATATCTTTGCTTGCCGGACGTCGGCTTGCTCTGCGCCGTAGTGCCTCCGCCGCCCGGCGTTGAGAGTGCAGACATGCTGCGATGTACACACCATCAGGAGAACACCTTCGCAACGACCACCAACTGCAATCAGCGAAACCCTCAGTATAATGACCTCACAGTAAACGCAATTCACTGTAATCACAAGCAACTAGCCACGACCAAAGACAATTGTCCTTCAATGAAATCCGTTCCAATCCGATACTAGTAATTACAACAAATATTCGTACTATTTCGAAGCACTAAATAATATTCACACTATTGATTACATTCACTGAAACACAAAACACTTTCACAGCACTGATAAAACAATAAATTGGAGCCCTGCCCTCAAAGGTTTATTGACGTGTTACATCCGTCTGATGAACGCTGGATCGATGACTCCAATAATTTCACTTATGTTTTCGGTTACACTCTCTAATCCGTTATTCTTTTAAAACTTTCTACGATCTAGCTCAAAATAACGGTACTAACAAGATTGAAGAAAAGAACGGTAAATAAACTAATTTTTATCTTTAGAGAAAACAATAAAAGCAAAATACATCAGTACCTTGGTTCGTTACACTTGGTATCACTGAATAAAAAATATCTAAGCTCGATTGCTAATTTCTTAAAGAAGATTACTTTAGATTTAAACTATAATCTACGCTACCAAAAACTTATATCACTTTATTTTAAGATGGCGTCTCCAAAAGACGATCTCCTTCCTTTAACAATCAATAGCGTGACGTCACAAAGACGCGACTCAGCGCTCTCTGGTGGATAAACAGACAAGGTTTTGTACAAAGTTTGCTAGACGAATAAAATATATTTGTATTATTATTGCATAGTAGAAAATTAAAATAACAACAAAATATGACCCAAACCAATAGTAAATCCAAACAGGTAGGTAGTAAGTTCGAACCTCATAAATATACTGTACTCTTTGGTTCCAACGACGCATGAGCACGTATCTGTAACGAGTTCAAAATTATCTTTATTTGATATTCCTAATCTACGAGGGTCATTTGAAAAGTTCTTAGCCTAACATACTTAATGAAACCACACGATTTTGAGTTTATTTTTATTTTTCAACATACTCTCCTCCGAGCTCAAAACACTTTTTCCATCGACCCGGTAAGGCTTCGATACCCGTTTTAAAAAAATCTTCGTCTAACTCCTCAAAATAAGCGTCCACGGCGGCTATGACCTCTTCAATTGTAAAAAAATGTTTACCACCTAAAAATTTTTCAGCTTTGGGAACAGATAAAAGTCGGACGGTGCTAAATCCGGTGAATATGGGGGATGAGGTAACAATTCGAAGCCACATTGATGGATTTCTGCCATGGATTGCACAGATGTGTGAACGCGCGCATTGTCCTGATGAAACAAGACTTTTCTTCTCAATAAACCTGGACGTTTTTCTTTGATTTCTTCTCTCAAACGACGCAACAGGTTGCAATAGTAATCGGAGTTTATTGTTTCACCCTTTTTTAAATAATCCACGAGAATTATACCCTTTGCATCCCAAAAAACGCATGCCATGACTTTGCCCGCCGATAAAACCACCTTTGCCTTCTTTGGGGTGGGCGATCCTGCTCTTTTCCATTGTTTCGACTGTTCTTTTGTCTCGGGTGTATTGTGGTGAACCCAGGTTTCATCCATGGTTATAAATCTTTCAACAAATTCTATTGGGTCAGCTTCATATAACTCTAAACAGTCGCGAGAAGTTGTGAGTCGGTTGCGTTTTTGTTCCACTGAAAGCAGTCGCGGTACCCACCGCGCAGACACCTTAGAGAATCCAAGTTCAGTAGTAATTATATGATGTGTTCGCTCAGATTCGATGCTTACAGTCTTAGCTATCTCCTCGACAGTCAATCTTCGATCAGATAAAATTAAATCACAGATTTTTTCTTTGTTTTGATCAGTGGAAGCAGTCGAAGGCCGGCCACTACGGGGCTCATCTTGAATGGTCTCACGACCACGTTTAAACTCTGCCACCCAGTTTTTAACAGTCGCATACGAAGGAGCGGACTCACCCAAAGTAGCAGACATGTCTTCATGTATAGCTTTTGGAGTTAAACCTTTCAAATTCAGGTATTTTATCACTGCACGATGTTCAATTTTATCCATTTTCAAAAATAGCTCTGACTTGACTTACGGTATCACGTGTAAACGAACAATGAGTTACTGTGAATAAACTAAACTGTGCATACTTGTTGCTAAATAATGTAACTACAAAATGAGGGTAGTTATAAAAAAAACCAATGACTTTAACCATGTTAGGCTAAGAACTTTTCAAATGACCCTCGTATAATGCACTTCCTAAAGAAAACAAAATAACTAGTTTGATATAAATAATAAGAAAAAAGAGAAAATAAAAAAGGTTTCTGCGGAAAATTTAAAAGGTTTATTTTCATAGGTTGGAACTTCGGTAGGTTAGTTCACAGATACCTTTAATTATACTAAGGTTAGTTGGTATGGACAAATCAGAAACTATGTTTTATATTACATCGAACAAAAAGATCATCGACTAAAGCTCAAGGATTTAGTAAAAAGCGATTTTGTCATTTAGTCGTTTTTTGAACAGGTTTTAAACGTTTGTTTAATTTTTTATTTTAATGCTGCATACATGGGTAGCAGATTATCTAGTAGTAATGAATCTTGACACCACTCGATGCAAATATTTAACACAGAGATCGTTTTCAACTTTTCTCTCTATTTACGCCTGCGCACGAGGAGTTTGCACCATATTGATGAAAGAAAAATCAGTAGGCGAGGATCTGCGGAGAAGCTCATAATACGAGGAGTGTTTGAGAAAACCGGCAGCCATGCAGGCCGGGAATATGGGAATGGAACAATTGATTCCAATTGTTAACAAGCTTCAAGATGCTTTCACTCAGTTGGGTGTTCACATGCAGCTAGATTTGCCGCAAATTGCAGTTGTGGGCGGACAGTCTGCAGGGAAAAGCTCTGTTTTAGAAAATTTTGTGGGCAGGTATGTGATTTTAGTACGCATAAATTGTGTCTATTTGCCAATTTCATTATGATTTAAGGGGTAAGCTGAATTCCAAGCGGGCTAGACTCTTTGCAGCGTCACAAAGCTAAATAAACCATAATCCAAGTATTTTATGATCTTATATAGTCTAAACTCTTAAGGTTTTCAGTTAATTTAGAAATAAAAACCGAATTACGTAAGTAGCAGAAGAATTAAGCAAGTATTTTATTCAGTAATTGTGCAAACAGTTCAGTTATATTACTACAAAATTTCCAAAATACATATATTATATTATGTGAACTAGTTTTTACTATTATTGAGATTATTTGAGAAATAAAGTGCTTATTCTACACCATTTAGTTAACATGATTTCAACTTATTAACGAACTCATTTCTTTGTTGGCAACTAATTTTTTTTTGCGTTTAATTATTGTAATGAGCTTTAAATACGCGTTCGTCCAAATTAACATGACAAAAAAATTATATTTAAATAAATTAATAAGAAAACATTACGTTAGGATATTTTTATATTCTGGCCTAGATTTAGTGCGCATGTCGAGCAGTATTGATTTCCTAATGCTCAAATGTCAATGGTTGCGAAGGGTCAATTTAATGAACTTCATTGAAATAATTGGATGAGACTAAGCTTTATTTAGTTTTAGAATAATGATTCCAAAAAATTATAAGGTATTGATATTTATTACTGAAATGACTAAATGTCAAATATTTTTGCATGTACAGACATTTGTCTCAAGTTCGAATAGTTAAACTCGTTGTCCAGACAGAGACAGAGAATGTTTTGAAATGTTCTGCAAACACTAGGATTTGCTTTGTTACTTTTTGACAGTAGTCGAATCAAGCTGAATCGAAACGTAACGTAACCACCCACCACCATATTGAAAAATAAATTAGTTTATCGATGATGAATTGATGATGAGCAAGTGATAATAGTGTTTTAGAGTGATAAAAGTTTAATGTATCTTAGAAAAAATGGCTGGGAATTTCGGAATGCAGCAGCTAATCCCTGTTGTAAACAAATTGCAAGATGCATTTGTGCAAATGGGCGTGCACATGTCTTTAGATCTCCCCCAAATTGCAGTTGTGGGTGGTCAGTCTGCAGGAAAGAGTTCGGTGTTAGAAAACTTTGTAGGAAGGTAAGATTTTGTATCCAGTAGGAAGTTGTGTTGTTCATTCATTATAGCACGTTCTAATGTTTCGAAGATGTCGGATTTGTGCATACCTTCTTTGTTTATCGTAAAGACAATGATTTATTGGAGCGATTTGTGGAATAGTCGGCAGGAATAAACCACTTTCTTGGTGCATAAATTGCAGTAGTTTAGAGCAACAGTATGCTAATCACAGATTTTTTACATAATTTACAGTCGTTTTGATGAGTCATAAATGTAACCTTCCCAAACAACAATAATATTATCAGTGATCAGAATTCTATGGGGCTCCTCTTTTCTATGAATTTTTATGAAGTAGGCTTTTTACACACTTGCATGTAATAAGAATGAGAGGGAAATATACAATTCGTTTTTACCCAGAAAAATCAACATCGAGTTGTGTGGAAAGGTGAGTCATTCAGTTAAAGATTAGGGTGCTCATATCAGTTTCCGAAAATCCTTGGAAAGACCGAAATTGTGTACTTGGAAGCATACTAGCAGCAACTACACTTATTATTTGAAGTCAATGTGATGATAAAAGGCTAGGCCAGAGACTCGTCTTAAGTTAATTTTCATTGAATTAGCACAATTTATATGTTAACTAATATAAACATTACAATAGATTTATGTAAATATTTGAAAATAAGCATTAATTTTATTTTTCCTATAAAAGCATGACCAAGATATTTTATCAGTACCTAATATTTTTGTGATATTTATTGTAAGGTTCAGCCGTCTTCAGTAGGTGATATAGGTAGATAACAGTTCAATAAGAAAAAATAATTTAGTAAAAGTAACAATGTTAGCCAGATTTCTAAAATGACACTATTCACATATAATATTTGATGTCTGTTGATAATTGTATTACTTTACTAGCTGACCCGACAGACTTTGTCCTGTCTTAACTATAAATATTGAATTCGCATTATCTACAAATATATATGTTACGCGCAACTTTCGTAATATTTTCTTTCATAAGAATCTTCTGATAATCACAAACACAACAAAAAAAGAGTTAGTGAAATTGGTCCAGCCGTTTACCTGTGATGCCGTGACCAAGGGAAATAGGGTTTCATTTTAATATATATAGTTTAGATCAAAGAATTAAAAAAAAAATGCCTGACCGAGAAGGCTACTTTACGATTTGGTGTAGAGAAGGGATGGTGAACCTCTAAACCTCTACGAGCCATTTCTCCAAAAATATATTGAATGTGGCATTGACATGCCAACAAATAATCTTGACTTATTGACTACTAGAAAAAGGCTAAACACTTTCACATTAATAGGTACCTACTCTTTATTAGCAAACAGAAATATACTTGTACTATTATACAATAATCAACATCACACCACCAAATTAGTGAAACTTCTTGTTTCTCGTATTAGGTTCATATAATACCAAAATGCGAGTTGGAATCATGCAACATAGGTACGGTTTCTGAAAGTAATGACTCAGGTAAAAGAAGATGAAATTATCACACTCAGATGTCTATGTTTGTTACTGTGACTTAGGTTGCCGTGCCCAAATTATTTTGTTGCATGCCACCAGAGGCACGCGTGCTATTGGTTCTCCATCCCTGGTGCAGAGAGCCCTGCCTGTTTAGACACTGTTGTTTACATGTATATATTCTGTGTAACAGATTTTCTGGGAGAAATATGTTTATAAGTAATGCTCCTCCTACCTGCTCTATGACCTATGTCGTAAAAACAAAGGCCTTTAAATGACTAGTTACATTAATGTGGTTCAGCTTTTAGAGTTATTGCTACAAAGTAAGTGAGTTAAAAGTAGAGGTGAAGTTGCGGTACTTTGAGGTTCTGATATGACTTAGTGCATGCGGCACATAGAAAAAAACAGCACTAACATAGACATTTATAATTTTATGAGATATTTTGTTTAAGTAAAGGGATTGTTTAGTTAAAACATTTTGTTCCAAATCATTTTGTGGGTTTTAAGGATGCCCAATGGGAAACAACAGAACCCTTACTGAATCACTTTTTTGTCCGTCAGTCTGCCTGTCAAGATTTGAGACTTTTTGCACAGGAACAGGTAGAAATTTGAAGGTGGCATGATTTTTTTTTTGTGGGAAATCATCAAATAACTTCTCCCGCTCTGGGTGGAGCAGGAGGGCGTATCAGACTTTTACTGACTAAGACCCACCCGTGTTGCCTCAGTTGCCTGTGTGCCAGAGGCCGCGGTATCTCTTTCGAACAACCCGCACCCCTGGCAGGCATCGGCCCTTGCGGGCCCCATCAGTTTTTGCTGACATCTCTTTGAGGCGCGCGTGGAACACAACGCGCCGTCGACCAGGGCTTGGTCCTTACCGGACAGCGAGCTACCCATCACTCGCCGTCCGCAAGCCCGCGTCTACGGTGGCCGGGAATCAGCCTGGGATTTCCCCACGCCCAGGGCGTTTCCTGCGGCGACTAAGGCCGTGAGGGCGCATATACTGCCTCTCCCTCACGTGCGCCGCCTCCCTCTTCGCGAGCATTACTGCTTGAGGTGACGGCTACCCATGCACTCTCGTTCCGTACCATGGCTTGGATCAGGGCCGAACGCGAGAGGTCGCCGCCGCCGATCGCCTCCACGAGGACACGGCGGTGCTCCGCCCAAGCCGGGGAGACCTCCACCGTATGTTCCACCGTGTCCTCAGGGCGATCTTCGCAGTGGAAACACCCAGGCGTTTCCTCCCGCCTTATCCGAAACAGGAACCTCCCGAAACAACCGTGTCCGGTGAGGACCTGCGTCAGGCGGAAGGTGAGGACCTGGCCCTGGCGCTTCTCAAGTCACTCCTCAAAGAGGGGATTTGCCAATCGCGGCGTGCCCAGCACTGCGACAATCGCACTCTCCACGTCGCCATGAGATCCCGCCGGAGCTCTGTCCGCTGTGCCGCGATTTCCCGCGGCAGCAGAGTTACGCCCCGCCGGTCCATAGCGAACCGCGATCCCATAGCGGCAATCCGGCAAGGAGGCCCGCTGCCTCACCGGAGATCTTGTGGTATCCCCGTACCATCCGGATGGCCATGACCCTATGGCCCGCCTTCAACCGGCGTGCTGGTTGGTGCCTCAGTGTAGGCGCCCACACCGGTGCCCCGTATAGGGCCATGGACCGCACGACACCCGCGTAGAGCCTCCGGCAGGAGGCGTTTGGCCTCCTAGATTAGGCAGGAGCCACTTCAAAGCAGCCCCGGCCCGCTCCAGTCTGGGAGCCAAACGTCGGAAATGCTCCGCCAAGTTCCTCCGGCTGTAAGCTGGCATGGTTAGACTATGACTTGGGATACGATACAGGATACTTTTTGTTCCGGTACTATCTTCTGATAATTGCCAACCTCCATAGCTCTGCCTGAGCTGCAGGCAAAAGCTACCTACATATATGATATTAAATGATTGAAATTGTGATACACAGTGGAAAAATCTGTATTTGAATTAAGGAAAACATCTACTGAGAGAAACTAGCTGTTATGTTGTGTGTGCGTGCATTTGGTATTTCATAATTTTAAACAAATATTTAGTGCCAAGTAGGTAAGAAAGAAACATATGTTGTAAACGTAAATTGCAACCTTTTTACGTTACAAGTTAACCAAAATTCAAAAAATTACTGACACTTTTTCATATTCAGAAACATATTATTCAATATCAGTCTGCTGCGATTTTATAAATGCCAACTTTTTAAACTGTAAATTATTAAAGCTATTCAAGTTAGCCTTAACTTTGATTTGTGGCCTTTATGTAAAGAAGTCAGGCATTTAAATATAGGGTGTACTATTGTCTAGCTGTCAACAGCATTACCCAGCCACTGTACTGCAAACTGTACAAGCACATAGAGAGTTATAATAATAGGTATTTGAATTGAAATTAAGTATGTTTAGTGTGCCCAACCTCACTACACGACTGGATGATATGGATGTTATGTCATCATTTATTTGTAAATTCGGCTTTAATGCGGTGTATAAACGCAGGCGCCGGCCACAGTCGCGTAACTCTAAATGTTATTTTGTCTAAGCCAAAATTTGGTATTCACACTTGGTAAATAGTAAATAAGAAACCATTCTCAGCAGCCTATTGCAGTCCACTGCGCGACTTATGGGTCTCTCAAGTGGTGCCGCTTCACCTGGTCCATATGCGAGCAATCTGTTCAATCAGTCTTTTTAAGGTCGTCGGTTCTACACTACGTTTGTCGATGCAAAATTCAACCGGCAAGCAGCAAAGTAGTGTAGGACTGATTGCCGTTGAAACCAACGTGTCTATAAGTGTACTTAAGGACACGTTTGTTCCAACAGTCATCAGACCTTCGGGGTTTTGACGAACATGACCAGCCCACTGGCATTTCAGCTTGTTAATTTTGCAAGCTATTTAGCTGTAACCAGTTCTTTTTCGGATATTTGTTCCGGATCCTTCGTTCCCAGAAACTCCGAGCAAAGCTCGCTTTATGTAAACTACACTAAACGACCTAAAATTTATGGGTCAACCCAGCTTCAGTGTCCACGTTTCGGCCCTACATGTTATAACGGGTTTCAAGAAGACGTCAGGTTATTTACATATTGGCGCCCGACCAAACTGTATCCTTTTGCCGCCCTAATTCTCGAAGTGGTTTCTGACCTGAATGACATTTCCTAGATTGACATACTGCATAAATCACATTAGTACTGGCCAAATGTCGTTTTCTTGAACGGTAATAGCGCTACCATGACACGCAAGGATTAATATTAAATAAAAAACTAAAGGGCTGCCTTACTTGCAAACTGTCCTGCCTATGCACGAATATGGTTTGGACTTAAGCATCCTCATTTTTAACCGACTTCAAAAAAGGAGGAGGTTCTCAATTCGACTGTATGTTTTTTTTAAATGTTTGTTACCTCATAACTTTCGACTGGATGAACCGATTTCGATGATTCTTTTTTTATTTCAAAGCTGGTGCTTCCCCTGTGGTCCCATTTCAATTTCATATAGATCTGGTGATGCGTTTCGGAGACAGACAACGGAACTCTTCAAAAAATAACAGTAAATGAACCGCGATTGGTGCTATCGCATAAATATGCTTTGTTTTGACCCCAAGGATGGTTAAATTTCGAATTAGTGGGGTAGGTACTATGACTAAAAAGTGAAAAATAAAACTTTTTCCAAAAAACACAACTGACTTCCGAAAAACACTACAAAGTGAAAAATAACTTTAATTTCGGAAGGCGGTGACAAAAATTTTTATCTTCATGCCCTCTACACTTCTCTTCTCTAAATAGTATAAAGTCACTATTTTCGTCTGTCTGTTTCTCAGCTTACTTCAAAATCACGTAAGGAATTTTGATTCGGTTGTCACTATAATTTAGAAAATGTATTTCAGAAGGTTTATACGTAAAACATGGCTAAGTAATAACAGCCGCACGGGTCGATCGATCAGGTTCAGCTACGCTTAGCGCGGTTGGTCCGTGGATGGGTGACCATCTTTACATACCAAGACTCCTCCGTGCCTCGGAAAGCACGCTAAGTCGTTGGTCCCGGCTGTCATTCGCAGATCTTTGACAGTCGTTACGGGTCGTCACAAGCCCTAAATTCTGACAACCAGTCCTACCAGGGAGTATCGTGTTACCCCGTAACTGGGTTGAAGAGGTAAGATAGGCAGTCGCCCCAAGTAAAAAAACGTATTCAGCTGCATCCGGTTAGACTGGAAGCCGAACCCAACATAGTTGCGAAAAGGCTAGGCAGATGATGATGATGATGATGACATGCATTAAGCGTTGCATACATGCATTAAGTAGTAAAATGTCAAAAAATTGTAATGATGCCGTAAAACATTGAGCGCTTTCATTGCTAACGCTGGCTAAGCCTTATGAGATAGATCAAAATAATGTATGTACTTGTAACGGAATTGTATAGATATCTTAAAATGGTCTACAGAAAATTCCGCTATGGGGTATATATGTCTATATTGTCTATCCTAAGGATAGCCCACAGTAACCATTTTTGTCTTTTACGTATTACGAAATAAAGGGTTATTTACTAAGCTATGTTTATCAATACAGTATTAATACTTATCCAATTAAATAAATAGGTTATATACTTTGGACATTTCATGTAGGACAAAATAGCTCTTAGTAGCAATATTATTTCATTAAAAATTATTTCTTAGAAGATATTACACATTTGCGGTCAGCCGGTATGCCCCGTTGCCGTCCACGCTGCGGGGAGACACTAGAGTTATACGACCTCCGTCACATACACTGTCCACCCATGCGATGCCGGGGCGGGTCGCTAGTTTCTACTAAAGAACGGTTCTGGGTGAGGCTACACACGCGCTTCCAGCTATCTAGAAGTCTGTCTCAGAACCGTGCAACCCCGACATTGTCGGTTGAATCTGGATTAACTCCATCTGAAAATAATTAAACCACGTGCACATAATTTAGTAGAAGAATTTCGATGTATTTGATAATAATTATATCACAGTTACATCAATTTTATCTCCAGATTTCGATAGAATTGGAAATTGACAAAAACGGGATGTAGATGCGTTGGTATGGCGTAGATGTAGTGTGGTAGTATGGCGTTATGAGGTTCGCAAACTGTACCCTAATTGCGTAACACACTATTAATCAGAATCTGAATTACTTTGAAGCTTATTGTTAATACATTGCTTCATAAGATTGTATCATTCGTCTGCTCAACAACGTAAACAACGCAATGAATGTTGTGGAACTGTCAAAATCCAAGCGATTCCTATCGATAGTATATTACGCAATTACCCCTCTGAACTGTACAAAGATTACATGCTACAAACGATGATAGGCTCGTTTGTGAACGTTTCTAACGAATAAAATGTATTACAGTATTTCACCCAAGAACAATAACTCCCACTTTTTTTGGCACCTTCGAGCAAGACTTATAAAATGAAACAACTTATGGCCATGTAGAATCTCCAGCCATTTCAGACGTTCTGTGGCGTAATTCAGTCATTCATAATCGCGCATGGATGTTAATACCTAATATTATACTGAACAAAAGAAAAAAACCTTCATTAATCCCCTGATCAATTCAAGATACTAATATTTTCTTGTTATAAATGCGCATCAAGTACGTTTTTTTTTCTGAAATTACTGTTGTTATTGCATGCGTTACCTACTATGACTCATTTATCAGTACGCTATGATTACATCTGGGTAAATTGCGTGACATCAACCGTCTTGACTTTAGGTTTAATTTTCGGTTCGAGATTACGAGCAGTTTCAGCAGAACAATAGGAGTTTTTAACTTTAGGTTGTCGTAATATGTAAAAAATAGGAGTTGCTTTGCTTAAAAATTGCGAGCTATACTTGGTATAATATACGGGAGCGCTACCACCTGACTGGCGAATGTTGTTTTCTGCGGCATAAAATGTTCTTAAAGTGGGCTAAAAGAACTATCGTGCGGGTCCAATTAAACGGAAGACAACATCGCAGCAGGCCATGGCGAAGATAGCGGCACAAGCTTGACTCCTACTGAGAGGACTAGCAAGAGTATAATTGTGTGGAAAAGGGACTTTGCGCTGTAGTCGGCAGTGGAACCATACCAGGCGCGGTCGCAGCCTATGACTTGGGGGGGGGGGGGGGGGGGTCACAGACAAAGACTACCTACATATTAATAAGAAAATTTATTATATTTTCGCAAAATTACTATTTTAAGCTTTACGTTTACGGCTTTGGGGGGGTTATGACCCCTAGGACGCCCCCCTCGGACCGTGCCTGAACCATACAGGCTGGTTAGATTAGATGAACTGTTCTTATTGTTCGTGCCCATAGGGGAGATTATATCTCAATCTATAGCAAAATACTTCAGGTCTTTATGATAATTATTTTGTTTCAGGGACTTCCTTCCCCGAGGTTCCGGAATAGTCACACGGCGCCCATTGATTCTGCAGCTTATCCATGGAAATGCAGGTACTCTTAATGATTATCAATAGATAAAATGAGGTGTTACATCAAAATTACATATTTTAAGAGGAAAATGAAGCTTAGGTACCTAACCTACCTCGTCAATTTATTTTTATAAACTTGGCTAACTGTCAGTGATGTAGTTCATTATTGTGCAAAATGTGATCATTAACCTTCAGCTGTATTCGGAATGTTAAAAGTTGTTAAAACAACTAATTGGCTTACTAATACGCGCTATACTGTATCTATGTATATACTTTGTCAAAATTTTAAAGTGTAAATAGCAGTGTGTTAAGAAGATCATTACATAGACAGAACAATGTATTGCTAATTTTGGTAAATTTAATACTGTGATATTTTTTTCCGGTCACGTACCTAAAGGTCACCAACCTTCCGTTCTGCATGATTGGAACCTTACTTTTCGTGATGTATTTTAATGACAGACGAATGATTTTTATGAGATAGCTAGTAAATAAATATGTTGTTTTAAATGTTGAAGTATAAAAAATATGTTTAGTGATAGTTAATGCTTTGAAAACCAAATCGGAGCCTCCGCTTTATTGTTAACTTATTCTGTTGTCGTCAGCGCTTATCATGGAGTAAAAACAAAACAGAATGAAACTGTCTATGAGCTGCATATGTTGGTGTTAATGACATTATGCCTAGACTTAATTGACCAGGGATGTTCATTGAGCCGGGCAAAGACGGCGGTACTAGCAGGTGGCCACACGATGGGCTTGACATCTGTCATTAATTAAATATTATATTTTCTTTACAGTTTTTACACGACATGAAGCCAATCTTGGTTCACGCCGCCTGCCAGATTTTACAAGATATCTGGCAAACTTAAAGCACACATAAAGCAGTATTTAAACTGTCAAGTAATGCTAAAATAATAATTTCTTTTTTCCCTAGAATATGCCGAGTTTCTGCATTGCAAGGGCAAGAAGTTCGTTGATTTCAATGAAGTACGCGCAGAGATTGAATCAGAGACGGATCGTATGACCGGCTCGAACAAGGGCATATCACCAGTGCCGATCAATCTTCGTGTATATTCCCCAAATGGTAAGGTTCAAATTGGTATATATCTCAGGCCATTAAGCTTGTTATGTGATATAATTATCTTACTGACTTAATTTCTAAAAGAGAGATAAAATTAATCACTCTTTTTTGTATTACACTATCCACAGTTTTAGTAGATTTAATTTAAAATAGTCCGAGGAGCCGTTATTTACATCAATCTTTGCACGTAAGCCAGAGGCTGCTTATGGTTGATAAAATCCAAGAGTGACAAGAACATTAAACCAAGTTTGTAATTTCAGACCTTATTCAGCGTTTTCACATAATATTTAAGAGACGCGCTAAAATAAAGTTAGGACGAAACCGGAAGCATGTTTATACGCATGCGTAACGTTATAGATTGACAATTTTACGAAGTCATTGGCCGACAAATGCGTGACACTCGTTATCATACTCACAATAACGAATTTTTTTTATGTTTTACTGCTGCCTTCTGTTTAGGAGTCAAAGCAAAGCATTGTCGGTCAAAATCATGAAGTTTCTTATCCGCGCACTGTGTCTTCTATGGACAAAAGGGATTATACCTATGTACTTACAAGATGGTGATGCAAGGCCACTGTTGTTCACCTTTGACAGACCTTATTTATCGGTCCGAGTTAACAAAAGAAGATTGCTCTGGTTTTATTTTGTGACGCAACGAGTATCTTCTACACGATGGTACCTTGTAGACGTAGTATTCAATAAATTACGGTTCTACTACAGACGATAATTAAATACGTATAAAGTTAAGGCTGAATCATCCGTTTAAATGGTCAATCGACAAATTCTATAATTTTTAGGTATCTACCTAATCAACGACTACGGGTTTATGTTTAAACAGTTTATCATATGATAGATAATCGAGATTCCTCGCAAAATAATCGATAAAACTATAGTTGTTAGGTTGTTACATGATAGGTACTTAAAACTTATCGGGAATTTCAACGCGTAAATATGTACCGGCTGTATGACGAAGATGTCTCCCGGGCCTGGTAATAAATGAGTCAGTCATGTGCTTTGGATAAGCCAATACCCAGTTAATTGATAATAAAATAACATGCTCCATTATCAATTTTCTGCTAATATAAATATAGGTTTTCGTGCCCATTTACTGAGGAATAATTAAACGTTTATTGACAAGTTCATCCAATATTGTCTATACATATCGCATTCAAAGGAATTCTGTTGTACCTATTGTAGGTCATGAAAAGATATGTGTCAGTAGAATCAATATTTCTTCCACTTCTTATATGGAGAGAAAACGATTATTGCTAAGTAGTTTGTACTGACACGAATGCGTGTGTAGTGTACTCATCTTAATTATGCATTCTTGATTACATCACTGGTTATTTGATAGTCTATGTGTAGTTTGATAATGACCTACATAACAAATGCTTATTTGATGGTTAGTTTACCGTTAAGTACGTACCTACACTTGATGGAAGTATTTTTTGTGTTACCTTTATACTTAGTATTTTTCTGTCGGTCGGATTCATAGAATTTGCCTTTGCTGTGTGAATAGCTATAGAGAATGATAAATTCTTGTAGTACTAGCATTTGCCCGCGGCTTCGCCCGCGTGGAGGTCGAAAATTTTCCCACGGGAACGTACTATCGGGATAAAAAGTATCCTATGTGTTAATTAATCATTCCGTAATACATTGTTTTCACAAAACTCTGTTGGTTTACGCGGTGCACGCCAGTAAAGATTCCAGCCGGCATGATTTTAACCGACATACTCAACAATTATCGTCGTATTTCAACCAACTTACACAAAACCTTAACAAATTATATACTAAAACGTTCCTCGAAACCACTCTATCCATTGGTAAAAACAGCATGAAAATCGGTGCAGTAGTTTTTGAGTTTATCGCTAACAGACAGACAGACACGGCGGAGGACTTTGTTTTATAACATGAAGTGATGTGATAGTAGAGATTCCTTGAGTTTATCGGACACACTGGCGTGCAAGACCTAGAGTCACATCAATAGCAACATAAGACGACGCTCTTATGACGTTATCATAACATAATTACATACCTACCCATAATGGGTTTCTCTAATAACTCACAAATAGAGTATTAACTACGCTCATTGTTTGGCGAGCATTATCTTAAATGCTTAGAATATATACAATAGGTCCACTTATCGGGGGTTGAGGCCTATACAATAACCTACTTACTTATAATGTTCGGATATAAAGCGGCTCCTGAAAAAAATACCTACCTAATTACCTTTGCTTGTGAAGGTCGTAGCAAATCTTTGTACAGATCAGATGCAAACGTAGTGAACTAAGAATGTAGTAGTGAGACGAGACTTACTATTGATACGACGACTACGAAGTTTGCCTGAAACCATCAAATGATATAAATCTTACGTTATCTTTATTCTTATCATGTAATACAATATTATCTATTGTACTGATCGTTACAGAGCGTATGAAATGTTATTTTCTCCTATTGTACTACAAACATTCGAAATGTGTTATGGAATTCGCGCTTTGTGTCTATGCTGATAATTTATTTTCGAAGTAAATATAAAAATATTATTGACACCTCATAAAAAAAACATTTTTTGTCAATGTCAATGAATTGCAAAAAGTATTAATACACAATTATTGAAAACATTGATTTTGTTGTTAAACAGTAGGTATTGTTAATTATTATTAACCGGTAACAATGACCTTGTGTTATTCTTCAACTACAAACATTCCATGCTATCTAACGCATGCAACTTACTCACTAGTAGTAGTTTAAGATTCGACAACAAGAAATATTTTGGCACGCATCGCAGGTTTATAGGTCAATTTAGCATTTACGGTTAAGTTGCTATCTATGTCATGCTTTCTGACAGTAACGTAAAATTTTAGCTTAATGGTATTTTATTGTAGGGACGCGTCATTGTGGGCAGCCATATCATGGTATGACAAACAATTTTAACCTTAATGGTCTGTTATTCGAATGACCTGCAATGACCGATATCAATAATGAATAATAGTTCTTCAATTTAATTTCAAACGAATTATATTTAAACTTATATTTTTTCCTCGTAGTGATACAAACCTTAGACAATGTTCTTACGTTTCAGTGCTCAACTTGACCCTGATTGATTTGCCGGGTCTGACGAAGGTGCCTATCGGCGACCAGCCGATAGACATCGAGCAACAGATCAAAGGGATGATCTTCCAATTCATCAAGCGTGAATCCTGCCTCATCCTCGCCGTCACGCCTGCTAACACCGACTTGGCAAACAGCGATGCTTTGAAACTTGCAAAGGAAGTCGACCCACAAGGCTAGTGACTAAAATGGTCTTTATGTTATGACTCATTAGCCTGGTTAGGTAAAAAAAACCCATGCTATAAAAAGTTAAAGTTAATACGAATGAATTTAGTAGTAGGTGGCGACCAGGGGCGTACCAATAGAAAGTGGCGCCTAGGGCTCGCATCACATTTGCGCCCGTTTTCGTGAATTATTTTCTCGTTCTACACTGAGCAAAGCTAGGTCGCATAAGCTTTCTTGACCAATTATAGCTTTCAATAACGAAAGTATTAATTTCAACATGTTAAAAAATCACTCACAACTTGCAATGCTGCAATTTTAAGCAGAATTTGAATAGAAATGGGTAGATTTGGAATGCGCTTTCATCCCCATACTACACAATAAATTCAAGTAAGTAGCTCTTTAGATTTCTTAGACATAACAGTATGAAATGGTTTATTGAAGTATTTTTTTATTTTTAAATTTATTAATTGGCGACGTTTCGCGCCCCCATTCGATAGGCGCCCAGGGCTCGTGCCCTGCTTGCACCACCCTAGTTACGCCTCTGGTGGCGACGATTTCCTTCTATTATATACTGGCTGACCCGACAGACATTCTGTTCAATTTTCAAAAACACTTAACATAACATCCTGCCGGTATTCCTCTAACAATTTGCAGAGATGTAGGCAGATAGTACACCCACAATTCGCACGTTATGTTTAAGTCCTATGTAAAAGGGGGCGAGCCTATTGCCAATTGCAATTTTCAATGATTCATACAAAAAAAAAATATAGGAAAAATGACATTCTGTTTTTCCCGAATTCGAACATTTTCCGGGAAACAGCTGAAATATGAATGTATGGTTAGTGGTAAGCGATAGCTAATTTGCAATGGCAGACTAACTTGTTTTCAGTTTTTTGTTACAATCCAAAAATATTCTTACATTTATTTTTTGTCACAAGTCATTCAACTTGAGAGGTTAAAATATCGTTTTTGTATGGCAAGCATTGTATGTAGGTAACTATTCTCCCACAGTCTAGGCATTTTAAGAACGCAAATATTTACGCTATAAACATGTCGGTGTTACTACAGGTCTCCGTACAATCGGCGTAATCACGAAGCTAGACTTGATGGACGAAGGCACGGATGCTCGCGATGTGCTCGAGAACAAACTGCTGCCCCTACGACGTGGATACATCGGCGTCGTCAACCGGTCGCAGAAGGACATCGACGGACGAAAGGACATTACCGCGGCTTTGGCTGCTGAGAGGAAGTTCTTCCTTAGGTAGGTATACTACGAAAACACCTACTACTACTGGCTACTTCTTGCAGTTGTAAATATCTCGCTGTTTGTACCTTTATTTAAGCTCAACGGCTGGATAGTTAAATGGCGAGTGTTCGGCAGTGACGTCGAATCCCGCCAGCTGGTCGTTTGCTTACAATTTACTTCTATAAAGCATACAGCTAGCAACAAGCTAATTTTGTGCCATTTCCATTTAGTAGTAACGAGAAAAAAAAAATGATTATTATTTCAGAAACAAACTACTATCGTCTTGCAGACGTTTAGAAAAGGTTAGACTTGAATGATTCCAAGACAATAAAGTGAGTCATTACTAAAAAAGGAGTAGTACTCAATGACTCATGTCCTCTTCAATTTATCACCGTATAGTAAAAACTTATTGAACGTTACCGGGCAGGCCAAGTGCTACTTGTACGAGAAGTTGCAACATATATTCTGATAGACATATAGGTTGCTCTCGACTATCAGGCTGACCTACTTCCGTACGTCGTCGATTGCATTTGCAATTTGTGAGATTATAAGCAGTTATTTTATTAGTCTATTGAAGTTAACATAATATTCCGATTTTTTGTTCGTAATAATCATTGAGTAAAAGTAAATACATATTATCCTACTAATATTATAATTGTGAAAGTTTGTGAAGATTTTTGGATGTTTGTTACTCAATCACGTAAAAACGGCTGAACGGATTTGGACGAAATTTGGCAAACAGATAGTTTGGAACCTGGATTATATAAAGGATACTTTTAATCCCGGTAATACGTTCCCTTGGGATAATTTTCGACCTCCACGCGGGCGAAGCCGCAGAAGCTAGTAATAACTAATTCTTGAAGAATGACAGGAAACGGGAAAAATAGTTTTAATCGATAAGCCTAATCGAATGGGTCCGGTTTATTTTGTAAATAAATAATAATCTTCTCACGCGTTGTGACCGGCATAGGTTTCTGCCCTATAGATTGCCGGTTCTATTCCCGTACGACATTATTAAAAAAATAAGTCATCATCATCATCATTTCAGCCAAAAGACTCCCACTACTGGACATAGGCCTCCCTCAAAAGGGGGTATTGCCATAATCGCCACGCTTGGCAGGCGGGTTGGCGATCGCAGTATTGTGGTAAAATGCATAGAGAACGCTACTGCCCATTCTCTAGTAAGTCCCTTAGTCGCCTTCTACGACACCCACGGGAAGAGATGGGGTGGTGCTATTCTTCTACGTCCGGCACCACAGGGAACAAAACAAAAAAGTATCTACTTATAATGCCAGCCTATTACTGTCCCACTACTGGACAAAGTCCTCTTGTCGTATACAGAGGGCACGAACATTGAACATCTCACTTGCTCAAGACGGGTTGGCGATTTCTGACTTATATTCTAAGTATGTGAAAGTGCGTTTATTGTTACGCTTACACGCTAAAACGGCTGAAACGATTTGGATAAAATTTGGCACATTGGGTACACCATGACCTGGGTTAGACATAGGATACTTTTTTCCCAATATTTCCACGGGATCGAGACTTAAATGGGTGAAACCGCGAGCCGCAGCTAGTCAACTATAAAGTTCAGGTTTCAGGTACAACGTTTTAGTTCACTGAGGTCTGTAATGTCCAAGATTACCTCAAAAAGAACATATGAATAGAAAAGTGGACCAATGCCACTTTGCACAGATTTGAAACAACAACCTCTTACATGAGAGGCGTGGCCTTTAACCACTGGGCTATCACGACAGTACCTACTTAATAATAATGAATGCTACTTGATTGTTACAGCCACCCCTCATACCGACACTTGGCTGACCGGCTCGGCACCCCATACCTACAACGCGTACTCAACCAACAGCTGACCAACCACATCCGAGATACGCTGCCCGGCCTTCGTGATAAACTGCAGAAACAATTGCTCGCGCTCGAGAAAGATGTCGACCAGTACAAACACTTTAGGCCCGATGATCCCTCCATCAAGACCAAGGCTATGTTGCAGTGAGTATAAACTTGTTCAATGGAACAATTAAAAAGTAAAA
This sequence comes from Polymixis lichenea, assembly GCA_949091785.1. NCBI lineage: Eukaryota > Metazoa > Arthropoda > Insecta > Lepidoptera > Noctuidae > Polymixis > Polymixis lichenea. Next base: position 18,581,770 of record OX420933.1, on the reverse strand, counting down.
TCTTGTTTGGCTTAGTAAGTACGTTTACTGGTTCTATGATAGGTGGCAAATGCCTGAAAGCGTTATCTGTTTCACGTTTTATAGTAACTACACATAACATTTACTGGTGGAAACCTGAAATACATTTATCTGCCTCAGCATTTATGTAGTTCAGTGATATTCAAAACAAATAAAAAAGTCAACTCAATCTCGTACTCGACTATATAAAACTTACTCTTATTTTACAGAATGATACAGACTTTGCAAACGGACTTTGAACGCACAATTGAAGGTTCTGGCTCGGCACAGATTAATACAAACGAACTATCTGGCGGTGCGAAAATCAATCGGTTGTTCCACGAACGCTTCCCCTTCGAGATTGTCAAAATGGAGTTCGATGAGAAAGAGCTGCGAAGGGAGATTGCATTCGCTATTAGAAATATTCACGGTATTAGGGTAAGCATGCACATCATATTACAACGCGTGATACAAATATGTATGACATACGTCTTCTTGATCTAGTTTTCGCAAGCAAAATTTGCTGAATGTCTGCTGGGTTCGCTTCCCAGATCGTGAAATTGGGAACTTTATCATTCACTGTAGCAACCTGGACTGGAAGTATATCCAATCAGTGGCCAACTGGCGAAATGTTGACGCATTTTATACACCTTTCTCTATCCCTTCAAATTAATGAAGAAAGAAGAAGTTGAAGTCGCTAATTTATCTTATTTATTTATTTAAGCATTTAAGTACATACACCTTCTTTCTCTGTTCTTATCTTATGTAAGAAAAGAACAGAAAAATAGGTACAGAGGTGACGCTTATTTCTAGAGAAATCTCTTCCAGCATACCTGCAATAGGAGAGAAGATAAAGAGATGTCGACAGCAAAATAATAATGATGTATTAATAATGAAATACCGTTCTGTTCCGCAGGTGGGTTTGTTCACTCCGGATATGGCGTTCGAGGCTATCGTAAAGAAACAAATCGCGCGGCTGAAGGAACCCAGTCTCAAGTGCGTTGACCTCGTCGTGTCTGAGCTGTCCAACGTCGTTCGTATCTGCACTGAAAGGGTAATTATACGTTTTGCTTGTAATCTTAGCTTCTTTGATATCCAACGAAAAGTATCTTGTAACTGAGCACGATGTTCTAACTAAAGTTATCTCTCAGATGTTCGAAATCTCCAAAGCAACAAAATTTTTATTGATAAATCTTTTTAAAGGGGTATCGTAGCGACAAAAAGACTTCAGGTGGAAGCTCCAGGATAGCACGCGGAATTAAAATATTATTTTCTTTAAATTCGATTGAATGACTATTTCATGAAAAAGACATTCAATCGAATTAAATGAAGTTAGAGGGTTGTATGGATGACTTAGATGATTATAGTTATGTTAAGCCTTATGTAACCGTCGCCTATCATATTTTATTCAACCTACAACCTTGCACTGACTTGACTGGAAAATGCAAATAACGTAAGATTTGAGTTTCGCGGGCTTTCACCTTTAGATCTAAAAAGTTAAAGTGCCGTTTTGGAATAACTTTGATTTACATTCATCATCAGTCCGTCTTAAGTCTCTTTAGCTCTTAGACCTAAAATATTGCCTTACAATAATATGCTCTTTACAATGTAATATAAATCACAATTATTGCTCATTAAAATCGTCTCTTTCCAGATGTCTCGATACCCGCGGTTGCGTGAAGAGACGGAGCGCATTATCATGTCTTACGTTCGTTCTCGGGAACAAATGTGCAAGGATCAACTGGTAATACTGATTGACTGCGAGCTTGCCTACATGAACACCAACCACGAGGACTTCATCGGATTTGCCAAGTAACATATTTTCTCTATTTAAAAGTCAATATAAGAAAGAAAGAAGTACGAGTTTTTTTTAAAGCGATAGTGTGTCTCTTACCCACCTTCCACTGCGAGAGGAGCGGGCTCCGTACGGACTTCGTTGGGCTCGCAACAGTAAACAAACTTTATAGAAGTATTTTCACTGTAAAAGAGTGAGCAGAGTGGACTGAACGAGTAAAATGAGTGACAAAGTGATCCCAGAGTTAGCCAAGGTACGCACGCGCGATTTTTATCGCGTACTGGATTTTCAACTCTCCTTGTGATGCCGCGCATCGCGCATCGAGAATGCAACAGACTGCATCCCAGCGCGTCAAAAAACACCATTGGATTTTTTACTCTCAGCGTTAAGCAGTGCGTTGTAAATCTAATGCGCGATAAAAAGTCGCCCGTGGGGTGAGGCCGTAGCGGATATCCAACGGACTCGTTACGAGTGAGCGTACTACCTGTGCGACTAAAAGGAGTCCGCTGCGTCATGGTGTCGAGAACTAGTTCTGAACGGACTCTGCATGCATCCCGCCCCTCCCAACCGTCGCCGCAACATTATAAGTGACAGTAATTCTTGAAGCTGTTCTCTATTGACTACAAAACAATTTTGGAAATATTCATCTTTTAAATCGTAGTATATCGCCTTTTAACAGGTCTCTCTCTAATATGGCTGCTCATCAAACATCTAGGTTTGTTACGCTTCTTTATCTTATTATACCTGTAGAGTAGCAAGCATTTACTTACTTATTGTGTTTATAAAATCATCTTCACTATAATCGGCCGACATGTGGGACGTTTGACCACAAACGCATCTTGGTGCCGCAACGTCTAGCACTAGCGCTCACTCCGCAATGCCTGATAATGGAATCCAACAACCTCGCCCATCTGACCTATCTAATTTCCCGCCTAGCTCACTCCGCGAAACCCGCTGCTGGCAATGGAAGACAAAAACCAGTTTTCAAAAACCTTCTTTTTGGTGAAAGGCATAGACTATTTACTCTGTTCCGCTTAGCTATTACCTGCTCATACCTCTTTCGCAGTGGAAGGCCTAAAATGGAAAATTTAGAACTGTTAGTCTTAAAGAACATAATGTCATAGAATCATCTGGTTTTGTTACAGTGCTCAAAATCAATCTGAGAATTCTACGAAATCAGGACACCGCGCATTAGGAAACCAAGTCATCAGGAAAGGATACATGTGTATTCATAACTTGGGAATCATGAAAGGTGAGTACCTACAAGGCTTGAATGGAGAGCTGACATGGTGTTTATGTTCACAACTTTATCTTTCTACGATTAAGTTTTGGCCCTTCAAAAAGTAAATACTTACTTTAATTTGAGCTGTGACAGAACAAACGAGAAAGAATATCGACATATTTGGCAAAAAAAAAAAATCAATAAACATGCTCGGCACTTATATGTACGGTTATTGATTGAGCCCATGCCCAAAGGGTAGTGTAAACAAATTGCTAAGAATTATCATTACCTGTCCAGGAGGCTCCAAAGACTACTGGTTCGTGTTGACTGCTGAGAGCATTTCCTGGTTCAAAGACGAGGAAGAAAGAGAGAAGAAATACATGTTGCCCCTGGACGGGCTGAAGCTGAGGGATCTGGAGCAAGGGTTCATGTCGCGGCGGCACATGTTTGCGCTTTTCAACCCTGAGGGCAGGAACGTGTACAAGGTACGAAGGAAAAAATACTCAACAATTTCAAATTAGGAGGTTTTATTCATATTTCTGTGATTGCTCTCACAATTTTGTGGCTGAGGTTACACCATGTAAATAATTATGCATATTTTGTGAGTCCCAAAGTACAAAACCGTGTACCTAAATAAATATGTATTATACTGTATTATATTATATTATTTAAGAGCAGGCGCATTTATTGCATAAAAACAAATGAGAACTAGATTGATTATATTTTCACAGGATTACAAACAACTAGAGTTGTCGTGTGAGACACAGGACGACGTCGACTCTTGGAAGGCATCTTTCCTGCGCGCGGGAGTATACCCAGAAAAGACGTCCGAAGCCTCCAACGGAGACGAGGTGAACATAGCTCATGCTTTTCATTTATTAATTGTACTGCCTGTCTTATTATTATTCCGATCTTTCTTACCCCTTCTACTTTTTTTCCCAAACTCAAACTATTGCGGACATAACTTATGTTTACTTTTTGAGCTTATTTCCTTACTATATGGCTTTATAATAATAATGTTTAATATAATTGTGAATTATATATTTAAATATTCCTATTATAATTATGTCAGTTTTATGTTATAAAATCTGTTGTTTTGCCATGCTATTCAGAGTGAAGGAAACGAGGTTTGTTTAAACAGGCTTATGAAACACCTACACAAGTACATAGATCACACAAAACACGGTGGTCGCACATTTAACACTGCGACCTATGTGGATTTCAAGAATTACTTTTTAATTAACAATATATGTATTTAATAACCAATTTACTAACTTTTAATTAATTTTCTTGAAGTACATTCTAGCCGATGTAGCATGAGACGTGTTAGAGTGCTGTTTTGTCATTTTAATTTTAGTCTCACCTGCACTTCATTATCATAATGTATGCGCCACCCACTGCTAACAACCTTTTTTAATAACATAATAATACCTACCACAAGAGTGCCACGATTAATATCTGTTTATAAATAGTAAGAATAACATCTGAATGCGGCTGCTTCGTTTTTTGAGCATATTCTGCAAGACTCCGAGCGGTGTTTTTCGTAATTTTAATTTTCAAAATATTGTGGAAGTTTAATTCAATTTTGTTTTTAGCATGTTTATGTTTTTATTTTTTAGTTATTTCTGCCTTCCATGGGGTTGGGTGGAAATAAATCAAGAGTAAGTGACTCGTATTTTAAAGCTTGTTTGCTGGATTTTTGACTTGTTACAAAGGTGATGTGCGAAATATTAAGGCGGTAGTTATCAATTTGTATTATAAACATTATGATTGCATGTGCAATTAATAATTTACAAATGATAGCTCTATGCATCATATTGTAAAGCATATCATATGGGAGCGTCATGAAACGTCCAGTAAATGGTTTTGGTTACTTGGTTGTGAATTTTATTTGTAGCACTGACCTCATTGTTTAATTATACATTGTGTGGTTGGTGAGTATGGTAGTGCTGTAACCTTGCATCATACAGAACATATAGTTGTCTGCTGTTTTACCATAACCATTAACATTGTTTGTAGAAAGTCTTGATGGTTTTAAACTTATAATACTAATACAACAAGTAGACGTCGTTGGTGGAGCATGCCGTAACAAAATGTGCTGTTGATCATCTATCTATACAATCATTGCTTTTTGACTGTTAAGAAGGATAGGTATACAAGCCATAATAAGCTTCATAATGTATTAGCTTCTGCCCGCGGCTTCGCCCGGGTGGATGTCGGCAATTATTCCACGAGAACGTGCTACTGGACAAAAAGTAGCCTATGTCCTTTCCCATAATGCCGTCTTACTCCTTGACATTTTTTTATCGAAATTCGTTCAGTGGTTTAGGCGTGAAAAGGTCACATACAGACCGAGTTACTTTCGAATTTTATCAATATGGATTAAAAAAAAAAACATCTAATTAGGATTTGATGCGTTGCCGACACGATAGACTAAAACAATTAAAATCTTTTTCTTTATAAGGTGTATTGTTATTTGTGTTCTATATTAATTATTCGTAGTGATAGTTTGGTGAACAGAACACTATGAGAATATATATTAACATGCTCGTTGACAAATTCCGCCGTTCAACCAGGAAGACGTGTCCTAATTTAAAGCTGCGTTTAGACTAAACAAAATTCTTGCTAAGAGTTTCAACCACAGAGTAAATACAAAGAGATGTTGTGATTAGAATTCCCTAAGGACCAACGTGTGACAATTTGCGGGGTTTTAGATCCCGCCCACTTCTTTATTTTCCATCTACCGGTCAATAGCAAAACTACTCGCTCGTTCTGTAGATTTTATTTTGTAGTGACGTAAGTATCTAACACTAAATGTCACTAAGTGCAGGATGCAACAGGGTCGTACGCAGAATTTTCGTACCAGGGAGTACTCCGTTTTTTTGCATTAAAACCATCTTGATACGTATTTTTTTATTGAAATAGTGATATTAATTTTTGTAATCCATTGTTGTCTCAGATTATCTTCGGAAAGAAATCAAGAATATACATCATTCAAAATAAAAAAAAAAAACTAAATAGGCATTAAGTGCTTTTAATTAAGTAAACAACAACCACCATACGTTTGGTAGTTGTTCTTTATTTTCCCTCCGTGAGACAACTAGTATGGTCCATACTAGTTGTCTCACGGAGGGAAAGTACTTTAAATAAATTATTTTAGATAGTGTAGTTAATTTATATTGGAGATTGTATTTTCATGAGTATTTCCATTTATGAGACAGCCGCGGGACATTCGGTACAATAATTGGATTCTAATTACGGCCCTGTGTTTTTGTTACTTGACAGGACGAACGCCAACAATACACTAAGGCCACGCCTACTTGATGACGTCAGGACCTAGTCGAGAATCACAGTGCACAGTTGTTTAGGCCATCTCCTCTTTGTATTTATTCCGTGGTTTCAACTGAGTGCTCATCGGAAGTAATGATAGCGTAATGTTTGCTTCGTCTAAACGCACTTTCCCTGCATGCTTTTTGAATATCGTAAGAAGTTTGGTTTAATTCGTTCCTATAAAGTCTTCGTATTGATTGGCAAAGCCGTACTTTAACTCGTCTCATGTGGTTCGCTCGGCCTTGCTTTTTTACCTACTCCTGTAATAATCGCAACTTCGATGGTACAATTATGTATAACAGATTTTACCCTATATATTTTTGGCTGTAGCAAGTTATTATTTTTGTAAGCTACACAGCTTGAACGTAAGCGCATTTATAATAATTATTAGAAAATGTTATATGTAGTGTTCATTACAATAAAGGTTATCACTTTCACGTCATGGGAATGCTTATAAGGTAAAATACCTGTGAAATCGGTCGACAGAAATTGGGGGTTGTGATTTTTTCATCGTTTTTGATTGGCTACAAAGAGACGTGTGTTGTTCTTTAGTTAATAAGCTTTCACAAATAATCGTTATTGGCATAAAATGTATAAACAACTAAGTGCTAATTTCCACTGCGGCGTCGGGGCTCGAGAAATCTTAGAAACGCACAATAAAATATATTATTGAATGAAGAAAATTCTACTTTCAGAGTTCGGACAGCTCAGGCACAAGTAGCATGGACCCTCAGCTGGAGCGACAGGTGGAGACCATCAGAAACCTGGTGGACTCTTACATGCGGATCGTGACTAAGACGACGCGGGACCTCGTGCCCAAGACCATCATGATGATGATTATCAATAATGCCAAAGACTTTATCAATGGGGAGCTGCTTGCACATCTCTACGCTTCCGGCGATCAGGTAAGGATCGAATGTTATAGCCCAATTTTTTAAAGACTTCATTAACATTTGGTTTGATCTATGCCATTGTTTATCTAAACTTGTTCTTTATCATTGTAGTCACAAATGATGGAAGAGTCTCCCGAGGAAGCCCTAAAACGCGAAGAAATGCTGCGCATGTATCACGCATGCAAGGAAGCATTGCATATCATCGGCGACGTGTCCATGGCGACGGTGAGCACGCCCGTGCCGCCGCCCGTCAAGAACGATTGGCTCGAGAGCCGCCTGGAGCGCCTCGACGGGAACCCGCGCCTGTCGCCGCCCTCGCCCGGCGGCCCACGTCGCGCCGTGCCCGCGCAGCAAGGTAAGTGTGGCTGTCTCTCGCAGCGCCAGCTACGGGAACTCGCGTAGGTGTAAACACTGACGACGACATATTGATTAGATTTTCTTCATCCAGCGTCAAAATGTATAGTTGCTGATAAGGTTGCTGCAATTCTTTGTATTACAATATTCGACGTGTCTCTTAATCAGATAATACGTGTGACTGTTATGATCTCATTCGGATCTCCGTCTGACGCTCAGCGCTCTAAGCCTCCCGGCTTAAGGAGACTCGAGTCGTACTTTTGAGAGCTCTCAGTCTGACCTTTTCCGGTAACGAATCCAGAGTTGCCTTCGGCTGCATGCAGAATCCGAATGGGAACCGCGGTGTCCGCGGCAATGAGGGTTTCCGTGAAAATGTACGCCACCAGTTATAGGCGCCACTTAGCCAAGAGGTCTTTTATTTCGACAGTGAATATAAATATATGATGATGTTCATTATTCGTTCATTATTCAATCACGACTGAAGAACATAATGCACTTTGACACTTTTGACAGACCCGACGTCTCAGTGCTGCCACCCAGTGAACGTCAATTTAGAAAACCCTAATTTTTTGTCGGTACTTCACCAATTGATTTATGAATGCACTGAAAGGCGAACACGCCTCGTTAAGAAGGGGGTGACTTCTCAGGGTCCATGGGCAGCCGCGGCGCGCCGCCGCCGCCGGGCGGCGCCGGGCGGCCCGCGCCGCCACTGCCGTCGCGGCCGGGCGGCGGGCCCCCCGCGCCCGGCGCGCGCCCCGCGCCGCAACAGCCCGGCCTGCCCGCGCCGCTCGTTCCCACGTGAGTACGACCCCACTGTTCTCGGGAAATTCTTTCCACTGTAGGCAGAACATACGGCGTAGCCTCCGATTAGGTTTTAGGAACTTGTCTTTAGTCATTTAACCGGAATTATATCCAAAATTGATATCCGATACTCCATACAAAATGACAACGCACTTTAATGTAATGTTGAAAACAATGTGATGTTTTCGCGCTTCTGTACTTATCTTACTTCATGTTAGTTAAAATTCTTACTTTTCGGAGGCTACCCTTAACCGGTGTTGATGCATTTATTTTTAGAGCTCGGTACAATGAATAATGATAATGCTCTGGGGGAAAAGTAGGTTGCATTTGTTATTTGAAGTTTTAGAGCACACACGATAGACGTGACGATTGGTCTCCAACCTTGTATCAATATGCAATATTGCATAAATTATATTAATGATTATATTCGGCACTGTCAGTGTGTGAGCTTTGCTTTAGTACAATAGGAGGCACTTGTGTGGGTGATGTAACAGCCATAATTTGCAGTAAACACGTATTTTGCTTTATATACTAGTATCTATTAACGTAAGTTTGACTATGCATTACATATGCACGTTATTAAATAAATCCATAAAAAAAAACTAATGGTTTGGGAACATAGATTGGTATATTTCGGGTTGTGTTTAACTTTCTGAGGTTTAGTAGTACTAATATAGATAAATGAAATATGCAGAGTGAGGCAATGTGTATATGTGTTCGCAGGCGGCGCTAAGCGGCCCGGCGCGCGCACTAACTTACTAACATAAGTTACGTATCGACGTAAGGCACTAACTACGAACTTGTTAACTTATTACACATTCACATCAATGTACCAGCCCGCGTTAACCCTAACATATTGTTGTAATCGACGAACATTGCGAGACAAAGTTATCTCTTATCAGCACGATCCCTTTCTTCTTATTCAAAGATCCCATGGATCTATGACGAGATTGTAGTAAGTTAGCAAATATCGACAACTTTATAAATAAATTATACATATGTTATATACAATATTATTATTAGTCATATAAATGATCAATACTTATGATACGTATGAAAAAAATGTTGCTTCCATAAAATTATTAATAATAGTGGAATTTATGATTACCTTTTGGTAGAATACAAATTAAAGATAATTAATTATCTGCTTATGAATCCTCTGCCGGCAGCCTTTCATTAGACAAAACCTATTTTATATAAGTTGAACAGTTTATTTAGATCATATATTTTTATTCTTTCTGAATGTAATTTTAATATTTTTGATGAAACTGGTTGTGTACTCATCGAATAGTACAGGCTGCCCACAGACCGTAACATATTACACATATACAAAATCGATGATATTATTACGTTATTAAATGTCTATACTGTCTATACTTTAAATATTTGTGTGACGAAAATCAGCTAAAAGGAGAGGCTAACAATAATTTACTTCTTGGTTTTTGGTGTAATTAACAAAAAGGTGTTATATTCATGATAAGTTATGGTTCAATTTTCCAATGTGTTAACAATATCGAAGCTCCGCATGTTTTGTGCACTAATTTGTGTGATCTTCATGATTTTATTAATATCGTTATCATTTCTACTGTGGTCATGCAACTAAATCGTTTCTTTGATTGTCACCACAAATATGCTACATGGTAGTCAAGTTGCTACTCGACAGTTAGTACACTTTACAATTAAATCTTACCCTGCTGTTCCGGCTCTAATCTATTCTGATGAAATGCGAATGAAAAATAATGTTTAGCATCTAAATTACAATTATTACGATTAAAATACATTAAATATATACTGTAGAGATGGATTTACTCTTGATAAAGTGATTGTGATGTGTAGTTAATTAGTGATCTGTGTTAATTATTACATTCACAGTTACCCTGTAAGAGTTGTGTGCCAGTACTATGTTATTAGTTTGAACACGAGACTTGCATTATTATGGCGGTTACGTTACTCCGAAATGTCTTACAGAGAAGCTGTGACAGCTTTTGAAAATTCACTTAACGTTTATAACTTTACTGTCTATACGCACTTCCTTCCTCCCTGTATGTAACTATCTTGTCTGTGTATAGTTGTATATTGAAGTAGCTCGTGTTCTATTGTAAAAGTAACTAAATACGGTAACTAAAAAGCAGCCGTTGTGTGTTGCCATCAGTTGGAAAAGTACTTCATTGATATTTGTGAGAGTAGTTCCTAACAATCATCTCAAAATCCTTGCCCCCCTCATTTTGCTTGTGTATGTTTTTGTCATGTTTGAAAAGGAAATGTTCACAATAAACCAATTAGGAGGCCGGGAGGAGCCCTGCCCGCGGGCGCGGCGGGTGCGGCGGGCGCGGCCTACAACCAGATGCCGCCGCACATGCGCCAGCAAGTCAACCAGGCGGTCGGCCAGGCCGTCACCAACGCCGCCATCAACGAACTCAGCTCCGCCTTCGCCAGATTCAAGTAAACACGACAATGTTGTCCGTTACGACTGTATGTACGCCACGCATTTGTTGGAAACGTCGTCACTTCGACCAGCCGCTGTCTCCATACACTGACACATATCAGTATTGACATTCCTAGTACACGTATACAGCCCCATGGACATATCAATGTTTTTATCTCCACTGCCCTACAACATGACATGCGGTATCACACTATTTTCGTATTAAAACATGTTTGAAAATGTGTGAACCTGTAGAGAAGCTTTTTTAGTTAGATACATTTTTGTAGAATTAGGTTAATAATGAAACATGAATTTATTCGAAGTGACTACGTTTGTTACAAATAAGGTCTGTGTTAGTAACCATTTCTCTTCTTGATATAAAAACTTCTGTAAATGATTGAACACGCATTAAAAATGTATTCAATTTAAAACATCGCTTAAATAACAATCTTTAATATATTTCGAATTGTATGTTGTTACTCCTCAAGCGCTAGTCTCGAATCTTTAAGCGATGTTTTAGAGGTTATGAGATTTTCTGTTGCTTATGATATTTTACAAGTTAACTTTGTCCAAGCATTTTCAGAGCACATGTTTAACCGCTTGAACGTTTAGTGTGAACTAAACCTCTTGTACGTGGGTATTGAACGCAGTGTTGTGTTACATTGCTTTTCGTCCAGACGTGTAAATGTAATCCAATGTGCCTGTGTAACACTGTACGCTGCACACAAACTCTGCTTGTGATACATAACCAGCGTTACCGTAATAATATACGTTATGTTAGAAACTTCAAGATATTCGATCCAGTGCAATTATTCGCTCAAAACTGACTTCTATGTTCAAGTTTTGCTCAAACATCACAATATAACAAAAAACAAAAATCACGGAGATCACACATGCTTTATAACGTTGTATTCAAAATAATATAAAGGAAATCATATATTATATTGTTACCAATTTCGTGGCATAGTTTTTCTGAGTACATTCCAATGGTTATTTTTTTAATACGAACGGATGCGTTTGCAAGGTTTCAATGAAATGTAACAGGTAGAACCCGGCCAATTATCACATTGAACATTTGCAGACTTATCTACACTTTTCGTATATCTGCTGTATGTAAAGGAATTTAGCTTATAATTATTTAATTAGGGTTGTAACCCAAAGATAAACAACAAAAATAACTTAATATTGTATAGCGTCAAAATTATAAAACGACTAAATTGTTCAGTATTAACTGTGGACGAGGGATTGTTTCACAGCGCTTCATGATGATGTGCAATGAGGCATACGTACACTGAAGCGCGGACGCGCCGCGGGTTGCGTATTACTTTAAACTTACTTAATGATGTAATTAAATTTATGTTACGATTAATTGTAAATGTTACATTCAGTGGCTTAATATAGGTGTATATTGGAATTACGTAGTTGAGTTGTTTTGCGGAGGGCATTACGGGCTCCCGGAGTTCGGCGGGGAGTCCACGAGCATATCATATTGTTTTGTAATGTGCTAGAGTTGTTTGTACACTATGTAAAGACAAGATTACAGTTTGTTGATGTTGCCGCACCATTGTCGCGTAGAACTAGCTGCGTAGTAACAGTCGTTGCAACATGTACTCACGTCAATGTCTAGGTGTTACAGTAGTTTAGAACTTTGACTCGCTCGTCTAATCTCTTTCCGTCTCCAGTAGCGACGATACGTATTTAACGTTTATGCATTTACTCTAAATTATACCCAGCTTGATTGTTGTTGTATATTTACAACTATGTCAGTATAATCTGGTATCTAGTGACACTGGTAACACTTATGAACTTATGAACTCGTAATGATATATCGAGTAAAGTTTGTATGTAAAATTAATTGTACTTATATTGGATAAGACCAAAGCAGTTGTCTCGTATATTGTTGCTGTTAGCAATACCTTTGGTCAATTATTAGAACATTTTATTGATGGTGATAAAATATGAATTCGTTATTAAAAATATTAAATAAAGCTTATCGATATTTTAATCTTGAATCATCTTGCATCCACTTTTCATCGTTAACGGTTGCGATTATAAGTAATTCGCAAACAATCGACACATCATGTTAGTGGCGTTGCGATACATATTATGATAGTGTGGTACCACTGACCATGTGTTACTGGTATGAGAGCGAAGGCGCGGTGAGACAAGAGGATCATCGTGCGGCGCGAGCGATGCGCCGGTGTCGGCTAACCGAGTTCCTACACGTAATGAAGTGTTAACGCTATATCTATACTCATTGCTCTATCAATATTAGCTGGAAACTATACGAAAGTAATCGATCATTAAACGGTAATCGATCACTCAACGTTTTGCTCTCTCTATCTTGTTAATAGCGTTAGTACCATCGAAAAAGGTATAGGCAGTGATTGTTGGATTTGATATAGTTTATGAATATTGTTAATCTTATGCTGTATAAATAGAGTAATTAAATGCTATATGTGTACTAAAGACGTTTGATTTATTCCAGTAGTTTTGGCAAACATAATGCCCATTGGCTTCACTATGTTACTAACAGTTTCGGATAATATTATCTGCAGGATGTAATATTAGGTAAGCTGAGTTTGAATAATGTTAGAAATATTTCAATAAGAATTTGTTTGCTTTGTTATTTCAGTATCCGACTAGAGTATGTACTTGTTTTTAATATTAAGGAAAATGTCTAGTAAAAAAGGAATCTACTTGCATATTAGTAAGCTTTAGATGTATCGGAAACGTTTTTTCTTTTTCTATACTAGTATTATAACTGGTGTTATAAAAGCTGTTGATTAAAGTACTACATAAGTAACATTCAGGGAGGGTATCTGACGCCCTGAGTTTCTTTAGTCACAAAAATTACATGACGTATACAGGCGTAGTTCTTATTGAAATATTTACCTACTTGCTGAACCGATACGTAGGATTGTGCTTGCGTTAAGTATCGGTTCTAGGTATTGGTGCATGCGATTAATACGTGAAAGCCTGTGTACATATTAAGGACGTATTATTATGCCTTGCTCTTTTAATAGTTTACTTGAAATAGTAGCATGGTGACATGAACATACTTCTTATGAATACTTCTGTATTCGGATAGGATTTAACATTAAACCCCTATGACGGTGCATGACATTGTGCGTACATTTTGTGAAGTTTCCCATTTTGCTTTATGCTTATGAATGTTACTGCGTACTAACCAAACCTTTCCATTGTCATTCTAATATCCGCGTGGTACAGTCCACACATTTATTTGTCTTAACTATCATTGTACATTTCCTGCGTATTTAGATATCACTGTAAATAATATGAGCATTGTATCGTTTCGCTGGTGAAGGAGATTTTAATATTCACGTTGTATGTTGATAGCCGCCCGGTGCCGAACATGCCGCCGAAGCTGCCTGAGCGGCCGCAGAACGGACGGCCATTTTGAACACGCCTGATCTTCGCCGCCATCTTGTGATACTAAGCGTCAATGTAAATATGTTCCCTACTGTGTACCTATATTGCTTTCAATTATTTAATGCTTAGCATTGTCTAATGACTTTAAGTCCATGAAATTCGTATATTTACATTTATAATTTATTACAAGGTAGTGATTTTTTTATCTTCCTAATACGAGCCCATAAATAAACGAGCGCTTGCTGGATGCGTAATGTAATTCTTGTAGGGAACTTTCATGAACGAATGTACTAAGTTATTGAAATACTAAATATCGATCGCGCTTTGGGCTACCAGCGTGCCTTTGTGTCTATATTGTTCAAAATTATGACTATGTAAATTGTGTTAGTCTCGTGTTAACTAAGAAAAGCTATTAGATTGTCTGTACCTAGACTTCCTGAATGTATTTTTACAGCACTAGCACGCGATCTTTTAGATGTACGTATGTAATGACACATGTTATGATGATCTATAATCAATTTTACAAATGATGAAAATCTAGTATTTGGTTTGGATGTTAAAAAAACATTTTGAATGTCCATGTGCTGGAACTAAGTGTGTAGCAAGCAAGCTGTCGGATTTCGACTGATATTATAAGTAGGATATTGGCATGTTTGTGATAGAAGAGGCTTCTCAATAAAACGGTTGCGCCTTCAAGTAGAAATGAACTGTTTCACATTTTATCGTGTTATTGTGGCATTTAGTATTAAAACCTGGCACGTGAGCAATGAGGCGATAATGCATCGAGTTCAAAGAGATTTCTATGTACAGACAGAGCATTTTTAAACTGAGTTATCCGATGTATTTTCATGTCTGTACGTGCCTAAGACTAGTCAAGCTTTATATTATACTTTATTTTAATCGAATCCCAATTTGTGTAGTTTTGTTTTCTAGGGAAATATTTTAGTTTTCATACATTCCTTTATCCTCTTGGTCCCGCGCCGGGTTATTACATGTATATAAATGTATAAATGTTATTATAGACCTGTTTATACTTGTGTACTGTTGTATGCAACTGTAATAAATGTGTAAATAAAAATATATATCTTGTTTATTTTCCCTTGTAAAGCACAGCACTATTCATCATTATTGGCCCCATTATCGAGGCTTGGGAGTTTTTGAAAGGGTTAATGTCCCAAATGGTTCTAGTTGTAGCAATCAATGTAAATATATTGGCAACATAACTGTGTATTGGATCGTAAAAGTTGATATCATGATCACATAACCGAATGTATTATTGCAAATATAGTTGCACGATTTATGGCCTGATTATAGTGAATAAATAGGTTGTGACGGTAACTTTCTATGGGCAAATGAATAAATAAAAAATAAATTGCTACAAGTAAGAAATAATAAAGAGCACGTAACGTCAAAGCATGGCTTCTTGACCACTGTTTTTATATCCGTTTCGAGCGATGGGCTAATGTTTCTCTTATTGGTTGGCTATGGTAAACTAGGGGGGTAAAAGAACTTTTGAGAATATAACCAACGCATTGCTTACTTACCACTTACAAAGATAGAGAAGTTTGTGATCAGGGTGGTGGGGAATACTAGATGACAGTAAAGTAGCTTCTGCATGTTGGTGAGCCAATCACGACACCACTACTCGGATTGCACCATTTCTTGAAACTCAGGAGTGCTTTTTTGTGCCCGTACGAGCACGAGCTCATGGTTTCAAAGATTTGTCATTCAGCTAGAATGGGCAATCATACTGTAGGTTTAGAAGAACGACGCGGTTACACATACCGAATTTGTAATATGTATAGATTGAGGCTAAGTAATAACAGCCGTACGAGTCGATCGATCAGTTTAAGCTAAGCTTAACGCGGTTAGTCCGTGGATGGGTGACCATCTTTACATATCAAAGCATCTTCGTGCCTCCGAAAATACGTTACGCTATTGGTCCCGGCTGTCATTCGTAGATCTTTGAAAGTCGTTACGGGTCGTCAGAGGCCCGAAAGTTCGACAACTAGTCGTACCAAGGGGTGTCATTACCCAGTAATCGGGATGTGGAGATCAGGTAGGCAGTCGCTCCATTTAAAATACTGGTATTCAGCTGCATCCGGTTGGACTTGAGGCCGACCCCAACATAGTTGGGAAAAGGCTAGGCAGATGATGATCAATATGGACATTTACTTGAGGCCGAAAATCGCCAAGTACCTATGTATTGTTGGACAATAGTCAATCACATGTGAAGACGAACAGAAGTTCTAATAGTTAATTGATTGGTAACAATTAATCATGGCAGCAATACTCTTCAAAATGGAACACCAGCACTTCCTGGAACGAACTCCTTGACTAGGAGTTCGAACACTAAGTTATTAGGACAGTTCACGCACGTGTAAAAAGTTGTGCTTTGGTAAGTAGGTAGGTACATATATTATAAGTTTAAACGTAGTAGTAGATAATTACACTCAGTGTATTTCGCCAATTACGTTATAGATTCTATCTAATAGGGGGCAAGCCTATCATTCATTAACCGGGCACACATCCAAGACTCCGGGCTGCTACTGAACTTTTATTTAACCCATAAGCTACGCGCCTCCAAGCTAAGCCCATGCGTAGCTAGGAGGAGTCAAGAGTGGGCAGCGCCCACTTTAGTTCTTTGCCCACCCAAGAAAATATATCTTTCCGGGGTAAAAAGTATCTTCCTTGGAATACTATTATAATCCTCTTGCCTTCCATCCTCTTGCCAAGCAAAGGTATCTACCATTCAGATATAATTACAAGAATTTATTTTGTATTTTTAATAATAGTAGATATATTTAGCTATGAGACTTTTAACTTTACTTAGGCATTCAGAAATACGCCACATCACCATGTGGCGTATTTCACCAAAAGGAGAGTGAATGCCTGCTTCTCTTAGCGTTTGTGGACGACTATCGGTACATCAAGGTGCTTTAGTGCCTGTACGAAAACGCCATTATGTCAGTCCGACTTCAGGACCGGACTTCGAAACCTATTATATACAAAGTGTACATATGTAGTGTGTGAGATAGGCACACGTTATCTCTCCGAAACTATTCACCGCTGCGCTGGAGGATGTCTTCAAGGTTCTGGACTAGAAAGGGGTGGAAAGGGGTTGTAATCAACATTAATGGCGAGTAGCACTCACCATCGGTTTGCCAATGATATAGTTGTCATGGTTGAGACTTATGGAGTACCTCGGTACAATGCTCGGTGACCACAGTGGAGCTTACGAAAGAGTGGGTCTTAAAATAAACATGGACAAGACAAAGGTCATGTCAAATGCCCATGTAGCGCCCCCTATCTTCATGAGAGTGGGTGTTCACAGTCATAAATATCGGAGACACTACACTTGAAATTATGGACGAGTATGTTTATCTAAGACAAACTGTCCACTTAGGTGGGTCGAACTTCGAGAGAGAGGTCAATCGTCAAATCCGACTCAGCTGGGCAGCGTTCGGGAAGCTACGCAATATCTTCTCGTCCCAAATACCGCAGTGTCTAAAGACGAAAGTCTTTGACCAGCGCATGTTGCCAGTGATGACATATGGCACTAAAAACATGGTCGCTCACAATAGGCTTTATTAGAAGTCCAAAAGTCACCCATAGGGCAATGGAAAGGGTTATGTTTGGAGTTTCCCCACGTGATTGAATCAGAAATGAAGAGATACGCAGGGGAACCAATGTAACCGACGCCGACGTAGTCCGAAGAATTGCCGAACTTAAGTGGCAGTGGGCAGAACACATAGTTCGCAGAGCAGATGGCTAATGGGACCGAAGGGTTCTGGAGTGGCGACCGCGTACCGGAAGACTTAGAGTTGGAATGTGGGAGACATTCCAACTCTACGTCTTCCGGTACGCGGTGATTTGAAGAGATCCCCCCCCCTCTATTGCATGGGATTTAAACATAATTGGTAAAATGTGGTTGTACCAAAGGTACACCTCTGCACAACCCTTCAGGGAGCAAGGAGTTACTTACTTTGTCGACTTAGTATAGGTCGACACAATAACACCTAATACTTAGAAAGTTTAAGATTAAGGATTTAAACGCGGGCCCGTTTTCAAATAGAAACTTCTAAGTATTTATGTTTTTAAGTGCCGAAAAAAATCTAATCTTTCCGAGGCGGCGTGCTAAAATATTTCGAGTTGCAGTTAAATCTTAATTCATAAACTTTCTAAGTGATAGGAGCTACCTACTTTGTCGACTTATGCAGAAAACCAGAAGAAACACGTGATGTCTGAGTAAACGAAGTAAACTCGAAAAATTTTTAGCATCCGGTCAGGCTGGCAAGTTTGGAGTAGCTGGGTGAGTATGGTAGGCAGGCTGGGCCCCTAAACCGGGGCCTTGCAGGCTGAGGCAGAAATCTGGGGCTGCTTCCTGTCCTGGCTGTTCCTGTCAGCTGGCGCTCTTGCGACTGCTAGAGTCTAGATGTAGACAAACGATTTAATATATTTACAATTAGGCTCTATAAGATGAATATCCTAAGCTATTTTAGTATCTACCTACATATTTTTTAAGTTCGCTCAGAATTTAGGTAGGTACATAAACAACGAATCAATAGGCCTATTACTTATAAATAATACTTATCTTACTTGTGAATGAACTTTGTGTACAGGCGAGGTTCATTCACGATTTATATAGGTGGGGTATAATAACCTACTACAATTTTTTTTTAACGTAAGTAATTTAGGCCTGATCTATAACCACTAAATAGGTTTACCTATACCTACATTACGTAATTACCCTTGTAGGTGCCCGAGCCAAAGTTTGCACCAAACACCCAATCACTGCTTTTAGAAGAAAATCTGAATCA
This sequence comes from Polymixis lichenea, assembly GCA_949091785.1. Classification (NCBI taxonomy): domain Eukaryota; kingdom Metazoa; phylum Arthropoda; class Insecta; order Lepidoptera; family Noctuidae; genus Polymixis; species Polymixis lichenea. The sequence continues at coordinate 18,562,740 of OX420933.1, read as the reverse complement.
CATTAAATTAAATACTTTAAATTTACCTTTAATTCAAATACATTTTATTCGAATTAAAGGTAAAAATAAAGATATTCCAAAATCAGTAGGTAGGTTTACAAAATATCGATAGCAATATATCGACTTTGTTTTACGTGCCTACAAACCCGAAACCCGCGACTTACGAATATATCTCTAAGAGAATAGGTACGTAAGTAGGTAGGTCTTTTAGTAGATACTTACATATAAAAATAACAATCTCTATCACATGATGGCCACTGGAGTTAGTCTAGAGAAATTCCTCTGTTAATTGTAGCCTCAACCTCCGCTACCAGTAGGAATGGCTTTCATTATGAGAGTTCAAAAACATAATTGCGTTTTTTACGTTGTTGAGCGGATACAGTTTTCGTACATAACGTAAATGCACCTATTGACGACCCCTCAAAATCTACACCTATCACCACCAGTTTCTTAAAATCATCATTTTTAAGTGTTGTGAATTGTGGTTATTTTGGAAAAAATACAGTTGTATTAATATTACAAGTATATATCACACGCTTGTGTGTATAGATCAACAATACATAGAGTAATTGAACAGTTTGTCGGAGGCTTCCGCAAACAGTGCACTTTCCATAGAGTCCCGCTCCCGATGACGTTAGTACACTCACTTTTTTCTTAAGGAAAGTCAGGTATAAAAACATTGTTGAATCTTATAGTACCTAATTTAAATGTATTCTTACTACTTTCATAAATACAACCAGCAAATAATTGTCATAAGTTACTGCTTTAATTTGGTTCAAATTCAATATTAAAATGTGGCGGTAATATCAACAAACTTTGCATTTTTGTTCCGATTACCAACCCATGACGGTGTTAGGTGTTTGATGAATGTTTTAAATTTCATTTATTTTTCTTATCCTAATACTTTGACGTTTTAGTAATATGTTAAATTAATTTAATAGATTAGTATGATAACTTTAATTTGAGCCATTTTTTTTTAATTCATCAAATAACTTCTCCCGCTCTAGGTGGAGCAGGAGGACGTGTCAGACTTTCACTGAATAAAACCCACCCGTGTTTCCTCAGTTGCCTGTGTGCCAGGGGCGACGGTGTCTCTTTCGAACAACCAGCACCCCTAGCAGGCATCGGCCCTTGCGGACCTCACCAGTTGGTGCCGACATCTCTTTGAGGCGCACGTGGAACACAACGCGCCGTCGACCCGGGCTTGGTCCTTACCGGACAGCGAGCTACCCATTACTCGCCGTCCGCAAGCCCGCGCCTGCGGTGGGCGGGAATCAGCCTGGGATTCCCGACGCCCAGGGCGTCTCCTGCGGTGACTGAGGCCGTGAGGGCGCATATACTGCCTCTCCCTCACGTGCGTCGCTTCCCTCTTCGCGAGCATTACTGCTTCGCAGAAGGAGGTGACAGCTACCCATGCACTCTCGCATTTACCATGACCTGGACCAGGGCCGGACGCGAGAGATCGCTGCTCCCGATCGCCTCCACGAGGACACGGTGGTACTCCGCCCAAGCCAGGCAGACCTCCACCGCATTCTCCACCGTGTCCTCAGGGCGATCTTCGCAGTGGAAACACCCAAGCGTTTCCTCTCGCCTTATCCGAAACAGACACCTCCCGAAACAACCGTGTAAGGTGAGGACCTGCGTCAGGCGGAAGGTGAGGACGCCCTGGCGCCTCTCAAGCCGTTCCTTAAAGAGGGGACCTACCGCCGCAATCGTGGCGTGCCCAAATTTGAGCCATTAACGCCATATATTTAGGAGTACCGGTCATTATGAAAATCAATTTTGTCGTTAAACTTAATTTTCTGTTAATGTACGAGGCATTATCCTCAAATATTGTGTTATTCTAGTTGAAATTTCACTAATATTAGACATTTATAGCTATTAGCACTATATAATGATTCAAAATTCAGATAAAAAGACATACTATCTCAATACGTACACTTTAATTTGGGCGGTAATCGGAAATACGATTTTCTTTATTAAAACCTGTTACCGATCTTAAATATTTTTTTCTGAATAATCAGTAATTTAATTGCGTTGTGTATACAGTCTGTTAGTATAATGGAAATATTCACCTAACAGTAAAGTTTGACACTCCGCTCCGCTCCACTCAGAGCGGGAGAGGTTATTTGGTGATTTCCCATCCTCAAAAAAAAAAACCGTAAACTGTGATTTGACGGAAATTTTTCCACTGTTGTTACAATCAATATTAACAATACCTACTTCATAATAAATAAAATTAACATTTAAAATTAAAAGATAAAATAAAATTGTTCAATATCATAAAAATATAAAATTACAATGTTCATCAGTTCAGCATTTAGTAAAAAATAATAAATTAAGAAGTTACAAATCAAATATTGACTTATTTATGTGTTATAAACATAATCCTTACATAATATTATAAATGCAATAATGCATTTATGTAAGTGAGATTTATCAAGCGAATCAGTCGAATTAGGTCATTGACGATCGTAGACCAATAGGTATGGTGTTAAAAAATCTGTTGATATATTTGAATAAATAATAAAACTTAAAAGAAGCTATTTAGCGGACTGTAATTGGTGCCGCAAAAACGGTAATAGGAACAAGCCTTATCTAATAGATCGGTAATAGGAATATAGCATATTTTCTATTTTCATTTATTTTTAAATTGTTCATTCTTTCTTGCTGGTTGTTATATAATCAACTTAAAAGAACATTATTTCAAGAACGAAAATAAAATAAAAAAGTGGCTCTAGTAACAGAATATGTACCTACTTAATTCTTGCACGTCAATCTGAATTAAGCTTATACCGGCGGTAATTGGTGCACTTACGTTATCCTTCAAAATTATTCAGTTTGTGATTAACAGCGTGTTACGCAGTTAGGGTGCAGATCCGGCTTTTACTGAGAAATTCTCATGAAAATACTCAATAATAAAACTTTGTTCAACCTGGGCATCGAACCTCGGCAGGACTTCACTTACAGTAGTTGCGATTGCTCAGCAGACCACTAGACCAGCGAGGCAGTCAGTTCATATAAAATAATTAACAAATATCTATAATCTTATTATGTACCTACGTAGTTTAGGTCAGTACATATACATATTTGTCTACAGATTTAGTTTAAATACTTACTCCTACAATGTCAATAATACAGTGGATCTAAATATGGCCGCAAAATGAATTCCTTCCGCCCAAGGTGCGAATACTTTTGCTATGTAAAAATTACAGCATGCATAAAAAATAGGTAGGTAAGTTACTACCTGGGCTGTACCTAAGCTACGCTAAGCTGTAGCTGTGTCAATATCTAATAATATATGATTTGCATGCCCAAGTGACGGTAGAACATGGAGGACTTATAAAATAACACATCTATGCACTAAATTACCCATGTTTGCAAACCAATAAATGAATTATGAATTTTCCTGAAGGGGCGTATTTCAGTCCCCGGCAAAAGATTAGTGAGCGTTTTGCTTGGCATACAAGATAATTTGCGTTACAAAGAGTTTATAGAATCTGTTTTTGAGTCGACGCCTAATTTTTTGTGAACTAACTTTATTTTTATTGTTCCCACCCCTGGGTGTTCTCGCTAATTGTCAAATCGCATGTCAGGTAGCACGTTTAACTACGTGAAAACGTTTCCGAAAACAAGCTAGTTCTTCAGCATAAATTAGGTAACTTTGAAAAACTCAGCGTTGATGAAAATCGTGATTTAGGTGCTAATGTGACTCAGATACACATCAAAGTTGTTTTTGCACGTCAAGACGTATTTAGGTTTCGAAGGTAAGGCATTTAGGCAATAAAATATATTTGAATATAACGGTAGGCAGGTTTGTTCTCAATAACATCAAGAGGTTGGTAGGTAGAGATCATTAGCTGCATTAAGCTGGCCACGCCCAATATCCACCGCAAAGACAAAAACAGTCTCCATTATTACAATTTAATGAAGAGAGAAAGCCATTAGGAACGGGGACTTGATTAAATCGTCGGTGAGCAATTGTCGGGTTTGTGGCGGCGCGGCGCCCTCTGTCGCGGGCTCCGGGGGCCTAATCGCACCGACACGATTCTGATTACGTGTGATTGTTGTATCAATCATTTTCCCTATCAAATTATTCAGTGGCTGGTAATTGTATCGGCGTCGTCTCGTAATGGCCACGGAGACGAGACCAGCGGAAACATTCGGCTGCACTTAGTCTCGGTTTGTTACCCGAAGGATTGTAATTCATATGCTATTACTAACGAAAATTAGAGAGAAAATTGTCGTAGTCGCAGTCGTTTGTTGTTGATTGCCGTGCCTATTATCAGATCTACGGTGTAATATTGAAAAGTCTTGTTATAGGCGTTATAATGGATTTGAATTTGAGTGGATTTCTTTTGTTGTTATTGAAAGTCATCTTTAGTTAGTTAGTTCCGGGTAGTCCAAAATTAGAACACAATGAATGAAAACTCCTAAAGAAAGCCGTTACATTTACATTACCATGTTAAACCCGCATTAATTACCACGAAAGCTACAAATTGCCTTGTTATGTCTAATAAATGTAGCTACTTAATACCTACGAAATGCCGAATATAAATCATTGAACAGCATATTTCCCTTATCGCTGGCGTGCGTGTAGCTAACCAGCCGATTAGCTATGCAAATCGAGGAATTTACTATGAGTGCTAAACGGTGCTGTATTGACGGAGCTTTACATAACTTTACTAAACGTTACCTTAACGAACATGTGTTTTACAAGTTTATTTTTGGTATACTACGCAGAACGTAATTTTTATGACTTTTATAAGTATCTAGGTACTGTAAAGGTTGGTTGCTTACCGAATGCAACCTTTATATATATACTGGTAGCCAACCATAGGGCTTTGTCTATGTTCGAACGGTCAGGAAGTTCTAGAAGGAATCCGTCAAGTAATTTCATATAGGTTTTGTTTCGGGAGAATTTAATTAGTTGACAGGCGCGAAGCTGTACAGTGCTAACCTATGAAATAAAGGTGAAGTTCATATTTACACGCAATTAGCGTTTTATTGAAGTAAGCTAGTACTTCAATAAAACGTCAATTAAACTTATTTATGTACCGTGTGTACATACATCCATAAGCATTTAGTAAAAAGCGGTTATTTTAACATTACAAACCACTGGCGGCGTGCACACAGTTTTTAGGCAGAAATAAAAAAATGGCAAAAAAAACCAGAATAACCGATTGCTGTACCTACACAAGTACACAGCATGCAACCTGTGAGGCAAATTACGATTGACTTTACCTCTAGTCTGTATTAATTGCAAATCCGGTGTACAACTACTTCTCACGATCACAGGTTTTTTTATGTTCACCGAAAGTTCACAGTGAATATTATCTATTTTTCACACTATTATCAACGTTAAAACCTTAAATACATGCTATCATATCTTACAACCAAGACAAATAAATCAAAACAAACAATGGCGTCGGAAATCAGAATGTAAAAATAATACGACAAAAAAGTAATGGTAGTTTATGTAACGACAATTCAAAGAAACAATGCTACTTTAAAAAATACTCGCATAACCAACTTTGTTCAGAAAACTTCGGTAAGTTTCGTAATTCGTTGTGTCAAAAGCCAGTGACTACCCTGTGCGGTTGTATGCGTAAATTGTTACAATGTGTGCCACGTATGTATAGGAACGCACGCACAATAAATCTGCATGACCACCAGAGCACACATATAAACATTACGCCGCGAATAGTTCGTGTCTCTCCCGAGCCACACAGCGAGCGGCGCTAGTGCATCGCAATGGGAAGTTGCGTCGAATTGTACGAACGAACGGGATATTGTATCCATGATACTAATGATACGACCGACGCTCGACAGGTGGAGCTAATTTATGAATAAAGATTTTTTGTTTATTGTCCGGTGACGTCCGGGAGGGCACCGATAGGTGCCCATACAATAGAATTTAATTGTTTCTCATTAGCCGGGATTTAAAGGTTAAAATAGTATTAGTGTATTTACTTGATTTAGGTAGGGTAGGCAGTGTCTTTCTGTCTTTATGGACTGCACGCCACTGTTACAAACAGACACTCCAATTTTATTTATCTGTAGTATAGAAGATATAGCTAGATCCCGGATTCAAAAGACTCTACGGAGTCCTACAGTACCTACAAGATATAGGTACTCTCTTGTACCAATGGTGTGGTGTGTCACCAACTGTACCTACCTAAAGCAATTCTAAATCTGAAGTTAAAGTATAATTAGGTAGGTATACAAGTGGTCCGCCTGTGGTCGAAATTCGACAATAATTCATTAAACCGTTAATGTATTTCTCATTTTAATGCATTATAATATAGAACATTATCTTTCTGTACTCTTCCACTTAAACTGTGCTAAATTTCATACTCCTCCGTCCGCCTAATTCTCGTAAAAAGGGGTACCTACCTACAAAGTTTTTGCTTCACGTTTTTAGTAAAGATACCTTACCTACATAAAACTGCCGTCCTTTAACTAGAAAGGCGTCCCAGAAAATGGCAAAAAACGCGCGAATCGTTATTTCTTCAAACTGTGATACTTAAGTTACTGACCGTAGGACACATCAATTGATCTTAGATAATAATCATTTCATTCGATAGTTAAAGTATTTTAAAGTACATTTAGCTAAGAAGTGTGGTTTAGACGCTTTCAAGTGATGGAATCATCCAAAATTAGGTATATGTTACTTAACGGCCTACAAACTTTTCATATCTTGGGATCTATTTGTATTATAAAAATGTTTGTTACACAGAAAGATAGAGAATTTTGAACTCTCTTAGATTCTATTAAAAAGTAAAAATTGACCAATTTGACAATTGGGTTAACGCCTTGCTAGTTAAAGGGCGGCAGAAAAGCTTTCGCGACGTTGCCATGGTTAGCCCTTTCGTTGCGTTTTCGACATCTTAAGTTCACGGCCTAGTTTCTGAACTAAAATTAGACTTTATTGTTGGGTTTTCTGGTTTCTAGATGCGTGTGACTCAAACCAATATCTTATTTATTTTTCTTATATTCTTTCCAATGTCAAGAACAACCCATTCTTTCAGTGCATGACCGAGTTAATCTGAAAGATTGATTGCTGGACGCCCTAAAAACGTTGGTAAACTAACAACATAAACTAAATTATATTACCACTTTTAAAAATAACGTAGAAAAATAAAGCACGATTTTTTTTAAATCTTACGTAATACCACGTTTAACGGCCTCCAATTAAAGAAAATCAGCTAATTTCTGTGGCATTACTACCTTATTAAATCACTCCCCACATTGTAAAAACGTCTAATAATTCGTAGATAACTATCCTTAATTAGTTGGCTACTAGTGCGAGTGACAGTTACATGGGCCTCGAATTAGCGGCTGTAAGAATCGGTAGAGATATAATTAAACAGTTGTCTAATTTAATTGGCAATAGGCGAGTTCCCACAACTCAGAAAGTCACCCTCGCTCATTACGTTCGTTCCGAATTTTCCCAACAATTAACATGCGAGGTAGTATATGACGTAATTATAGGTGTAGCGCGGTAAACGGCGCCGCGCCGGCTCAATCACGCTACAGCACAGGCCCCGCCGCGCTCGTCGTGTGTTGCACATTGATTTATATCGCGAATGACGGACTATTGGAACGTTTAAACTATGTATGAGCAATCCATTTCAACATACGCATTTTCCGAATTGGCTTATGACACGAGTTCGATTGCTTCAATTATTTTGTATGGGTATCAGAAAGTAAATAGGTACAACACGAGCTTTTCAATAAATTGCATCAATTGAATACTTGTTTCGGTTAAAACGTCACATTAAATTCTCATTTGGCTGTAGTAGGGTGTACTTCCTCTAACAGTAGGCTGACGTGTAATTACAATTATTATTTCGCTGTTAGGTACGATAATTATGCCCTGCCACAGTAATTGAAAAAGTTTGCTATCGATACAGTCCCCGAACAGCCTGAAATTACATTCTTTATTGTTATTTCTTCTCTCTTGATTCCTATCAGCTTTATTTAGCGGTTATTACTATTTGAACTTTTAATAATACGACCTCGACGCGACGTGACCAAAGATTTGATGTCGAATTCGACATAATAACTCAAAGAGTGTAATTTAAAAACTTACAAAGTGATTACATTGTATTTGGAGGTTTTGCTTTTTACGAATCAACTCCTACACAGTAACGTTAGAAGTTACTGTATAATATAATAGTTGTGATACCATATATAACTTTAGACCATTATGTGGGTGCCTAATAGACAATCGACCTATATGGCTTTGTATACAACATCATTTAATAGTGAAGTGGAGTCAAGTACTCGTCATTAAACAAAAGTTCGACGGTTATCGAAACAGGCAGCGCCACTCGTACGTTCGAGGAGCGATTTAACTTTTTCTAAAGTACAACACTTTCCCAGCCCCCGCGTAGGGTCCTTCAAAACGCTACTGCGTTTAGACAAATGAACAGCGTTGCACCCTTCGCGGCACACGACATGCGACATCGATCATGTTGTCTGGAATTGGCTGGCGTACTTTTGTGCCTTTCATAAGCGTACTTCGAACCGGAAGTAATATTAGTGATGAAAAATAAGTTCGTTTGCAGAACTTTGTTTTGTTAACATAGTAGACCCTTAATTACTTTATATCATCTACTTACAACATTTTCCCAAAATTCAATATTTGTCCTTCATTATGATCTATCCTCATTCTCCTCCTTTCATTTTCCTTCTTTGGTGTTTAATTAGGTATTAACTAGGTATTTCTTTATATCATCATGATTGAACGTGAATTCTACCACTACACCTGAGCCTTCTAAAAGCCTTTAACCCACGGTCCTGGAAAACTGGATTGCTGATTGCAATGGCTTTGTATTCGCAATTTTAAACAAACAGGTGGAAAAGTCTAGTTTCGGCGAAAATTCTATGTTTTTTTTTTTAAACTTTCACTTTATTTTCTCTGACAGTAGACCATATCAAGGCATCCTAATTATTAGCTAAAAAAAATACCTAATAATTTTAAGGATCATAAAATACCGCTTCCAGTAAATATCAATTAGTTGCAACACACATCCGCCACAAAATGGCGGAACTCGTAGGACACAATAAATCAATTGGAGTGGGTGGTTGACTTTTCACTCAAATGTGTGGTTAATTGTAACCGAAAATGACTGTTGATCGAGCCACACTTAATTTGAGTGGTGCTTTAGAAAGCAGGGGTTGCGCAGTGGGGTGACTTCCAAAGTAATGGGTCCGTTGGTTTTGTGATTATTTCGATACTAATTTCCTAAACCTGCCGGAAATGGTACAGCAATTATATTTATTATTGTTTGTATATCGTGTGTCATGCAGTTGTACAGAACACAGATTTGTAATATCAGGCAAAGTAGGTAGGTTTGTGGTAAAATGTTGGTAGATTGTTTGGAAATTATTTTTAGATTTTAGATCATCATTAAGCATATAAGATGCCTACGCGTGGTCTACTGGTGCAAAGCCCTTTAACAATAAAATCAATGACGGGCATACAAGTAAGGTAAACACAGGTCTAGTGGCGCGAAATAAGTTACACTCACTAAGCTGTTATTTTTTAATTTAATAGTAATCAAGTTTTGCGAAATCATACGCCAATGTTTGCATTAAATTAATCAACCAAACTTATTACCTAGTCGACAACAAAAGTGGGAATTTAATTTACTATTAGAATATAGGTAGTATAAAAAGCTTATTAATTATGTTCCTTCTTAAATAAAATATGAAGTAGTTCGATTACAGTTCCTCTGGCCAGTAGACCTCAATCATCTTCTTGAGTTTCTCGTCCATTTCCTTGCCTTCCGGAGGCTGCTTGCCGAGGATGAAGACGAACTTCTCATGGCAGTCCATCATGCCGAGGTACTGTCCTTCGATGACCTTCAGCCGCATTGGATAGCGGTGGAACTCTGCCAGGTCTAGTTTAGCTGCGACATATCGTTTTATTAAAAAGTATATTTTTTAAGCTATCCTCCCCATTCACTTCACAATAAAATAAAGACAGGTGCAGTCATCATAATGATTACCCAATCAGCTGCCCGAAATCAACGAAGTTGTATTGTTATAAAGGAATTCAAACCTGCAACTGATTATAATATACCACTATTATATACTTTTGTCATATTAGGACAAAATATACTTTAATTTTTTATAGCATAATGTCATCGAATTCTGTAGTATCGATTTGTACCTGTAGATGGAGGCATTTGCACAGTCCTGTAGGATCCATCACCCTCAAGTTTCTCCAGGTAGTAGTCACGTGTCTTGTTGGTCTTCAGACTTGCACATGGGATCTGCATTTTTAGAACCAGATTCTCCCATTTTAAGTTTTCTACGAATTTTCCAATCAACTCCCTCAGGTCCTTTCGTTCCTGTTAATTCAAAATAAAAATTAATAAGTAAATCCTTATACTAAGATTTTTGATGACAATATCATTGGATTCTCAATAACCCAAAACAAAGTCAGGTAAACCAAGAAAATTTTCGTCATACATAAGTTTTAGGAGGATTCGTCTGTATCGCGAAACCAAACATAGTTGTACCTACAAATGACCCGTCGGGACTGCGTGGGTGAACTGCGCAGTTATTAGATAAACGATACTACGCAAGGTTCTCGTAAATACCTATAATTGGTTGACCTTTATCGTAACCGGCAGTCAACAAAGTAAAACAAAGAAATTGCCATAAATCATCCCATGATTAAAGGTTTATGGGCCCGATTCTTATGCTTCAGATCTTGAATTTAAAATCTGAGTAGTATTCTGCGTGATATCTATAAGTTAATTTAGGTAAGCACAAGAAAAATATTGGAAGGATACCCGAAATACTGAAGAAAGAAATAGACAATACGCAATGAGCAAGTCTGGTTATCAATGTTCGTTCCTTATTATTAATGACTGGCTGATATTAAACTTCAATAAACTTACTATAATACTATGTTATTAGGCTGTTGTACATGTATACCACTCTGGTTGGAAGCAAACTCCGAGTACAGTGCCTCTATTTGGTACCCCTAAACCGGGTCCCAAACACTAATGCTAGAAAAGGTACAGAACACCTTCCTCAGGTGCCTCTTCTAAAGGTTTTCCCATTTATTTCCCTACGTGTACCCTACCAACTATCTTTTAGGGACGTTGGACTTTAAGTCGTTGGAAATGAGAAGAGGCTTTGATCAGCTCACGGTAGCCTGTACGACCTTACGGGGACGGCTATACTGCCCAGAGCTTTTCGGCCTTTTCTGCCGATTATTATTTGTGCCCGGCAAATACATTGGATATCGTCAGAGCCGGGCGCACAATCTGTTTACGCAACTGTCATCCAAAACTGAAACCAAAGCTCAGTCTGTCGTGCTAAAGGGGCATTTAGCACGACAGACTGGAGATTTAGGGCTGGCAGTCAGAAGGGCTTCTGACTGCCAACCCTGAATGTGATGTGTTTGCGGATTAATGGAGTAAAATTATACGTATAAGTATGTCTGGTGTTCTGTGAGAGAAAGTATGCAAGGGAGTCCAATCTTCCGTGTTAGTTTTATAAATTATAATACAACATAATTATTCTCAAGTAATAATGGTTTCTATGTTAATTAATGTAATTGGTGCTTAGATAAATAAATAATAAATGTACATACTTGATCGTTTACAGAGCTGAACTGAACGCAGTGTGAATCCCCTGCTCCGTTGGTCTTCTCAGTCCTGTAGTGCAGTAGGTGCCAGGAGCCGATAGCTTGGCTGTCGTTAAACGAGAGGCCCTGAGTGAACTGTTGGCATGATGGGTGCTTCTCAGGCTTGTCGTGTCTTTCACTTTTGTCGTGCGAGTGATGTGCCACGGCGTCTACTGCCGCGTTCAGAACTAGCACTGAAATACAAAATATTGCAGTGTTGATGTTGAAATAAGTACCAGTTACATTATTATAGCGAATCATAACATTTAGTTGATTGTGATTTGAGTAAGTTTTTCACTCTACTTTGTCAAAGAAGGGTATCAACGGCCTACCCGTTGGTACGCTATATTGGAAAGGAAGTCCCACACACAAATACAAATATAGTGGCTTCATGGCTAGTATCGTTCAAACATGTCTTCAAGTCTTCAAATTAGTATCTAGTTTAGATCCAATGACAATGAGTACAGAACCACAGGAAAACAGAGAACGTGCGGTTACATTCAGGTTTACAGACTCAAAGAATAAAAAGATTGTTGAAGCAAGACGTTGGGGCCTTGAGTAGTATACGTTATTTCTCGAAAAACAAAACAAAATCGATAAAATGGTCAAGGAACACTTGATAAGAAATAAAATAGAGTTTTACAACCAAATACCTGTGACAATGAATGTGATCGTCGGCGACATGTCGGGAGCTGGGCGGCGCACGGGCAACTGCGGTAATGAACTGAATGACTTGATTGCGACTAACGATGCCGGGATTAACTCATGTTGTGCAGCTCTGAACATCGGACACGGCGAATGTTTTTGTTATCCAAGATTTTTTACAAAAGGGACAAAGGCCTCTTCGTCTGCCTACTGAAAGACGCTTGTTCTGTGCGACTTGACAAATTCATACAATTGTCTGAAATTACCTTTTCGCGAAATACATCATCAGCAACATCATTTAGCCGAAAGTCGCCCACTGCTGTCTGCTGGATCTAGGGCTCCCTAAAACAGCGCCACAGGGGCCGGTGAATACTGAGTAGTTATAAGTACTTTTTCAGTCGCCAACATCATCATTTTAGCCGAAAAAGTCCACTGCTGGACATAGGCCTCCACCAAGCACCGCCACTTCAACCGGTTCTGTGCATCTTGGATCCAGCGGATTCCTGCGGCCTTCACAAGGTCCATCAGTCCACCTTGTGGGAGGCATTCGAACTCTACGTTTTCTGGTACGCGGTCACCATTCTAGAAGCTTTCGGCTCCATCGGCCATCTGTTCTGAGAGCAATGTGCCCTGCCCACTGCCGTTTGGCAATTCTTAGGACTATTTCGGTTACCTTGGTTCTCTTACGGATCTCTTCATTTCGATCACGTAGGGAAACTCCAAACATAGCCTTCTTCATTGCCCTTTTGGTGATTAAATCTAAAATATAATAAAGAAGACTCATCCACCGATCCTTGCGGCGCGAGCGTCGATGTTGCGATGACCGCACGGTAAACAGAATAAACAGCCACTTCCCGTCTGCGTCCTCAGCGAGACGAGACAATTCCTCGTAATGTGATAATACTAATCAATCCACCACTTTTAGCAGGAACATGATTTGGTGACGCAGGAGATCGGTCCATCTATCCTGTTATTTTGCGAGGATTAAGTTAGCCTTGTGACTTATGGAAATTTTTTGCAATATTTTAGAATCACAGCAATGTATAGCAGTAAATCTATTGTAGATATATTTTTGCTTGAGTTTTAAGTCCTTAGAAATATGGTATGCCCAAATTGACATATCATGATCATCATCATCTGCCTAGCCTTTTTCTAACTATCTTGGGGTTGGCTTCCAGTCTAACCGGCTGCAGCTGAATACCTGTATTTTACATGGATACCTATCTGACCTCCATAACCTAGTTACTGTGTAATACGATACCCCTTTGCATGACTGGTTGAAAGACTGAAAAACATTTACATATGTAGTGGGTAAATAGGGTTTTAACTTTTTAAGATAGATAGATAGATATATAGTTTATTTGGTGCATAAAAAAAGACATAACACAACAAACGAAGCACGATAAGATTTTAAGCATCTATCGCTACCATATCTAAAGATTTTGGAACATTCAAGTGATGAAGATGATCTTAGATTTTATTTGGTAACATCCGATCATGTCATGCCAATTCATGAAATATGACGTGCATGGAATATTTAATGCTGTTTTAATAATGATTATTGCATTGCGAAATGATTAAAACGTCATAAGTATTGTGTTACCGTTGGACCACAAGCTTTTCGAAACCTCCTGTGTGGTTAAAGACAAAGACAAGCGCGTGTCCTTTGTTTTGCGTTTATCCATCAACTGCTTGCGAATTGTAACGATTGTTCCCGCAATCGAAATCGAACGTTATGTTAACGAGTAAAAGTACTTTTTCCTATGGATATATTAGGGATTCGCTTGGGGTTGCGGTTAGGTGCGCGCACGCGCTTCTTGTCTCGAACATTTGATTACCGTCCTTTGTTGGCTTGCACGAAGTGTGACATCTGTCGTTTTTTTTTTTATTTCAAGAAAGTCGTATGAGTTATTGTTTTATGTTTACTTTTAATATAACAATACACTAATAATTATAATGTCTTACACTCTGACGATTCGACATCATGCATTGCGTTATTTACGTTGTAAAGCAGAAAAGTTTTCAAACATACTCGTATGTATGAAGCAATGGATTAAGAATCTCCTTCGAAATACTTTGGATTGTTAAAAAAAAAGTGTGTTACGCAATTTCGGTGCAGAAATCATGAAGTAAATCAAAGCATGCGTAGGCACGCGTTGGTGTCGTAGCATTCGTAGGCAGCGCGTAGGCCCGCGTAGCCGCTACGCTGCCGCAGCGCAGACGCAACGTTGGCACGCGTAGGCGTCGTAAAATGCGTAGGGCCGCGTAGACGCTACGCTACCGCAGCGCTGATTGAAAACCGCCTTGGGACGTGTTTTATAGTTTCTCCCTCGAATTAAGTACTAAGGTCATATGAATTGACTACCTAGAAATTAAGTAGCACATGCTTTATCGAATTAATTGTTATATTGATAGCGATGCGGACGAATTTGTTATGCCCTCTTTTCATGCTCTTCCCCTTTCTTGTATACTTATATATAAAATTATATCATTTTGTGTCAGCTTGTACATATGTACATATATTTCTCTAAATTATTGAACTAAGGATTGAGTCCTAATTACTATTCTACGCTGTCATAGAAAATAGGAATTCATAGAGATATTTAATAAGTTTTGTTTTTTAAGCAAGTTCGAAATAGGAAAAAAGAATGCGTATGAAAGATGTAAGAAAGAATAATGTTTATTTGGACATAGTTCGTCAAACACAAAATAAATAAGTGAAAGTAATATTTAAACAACAATACCTAAAAGGGCTGCGCCAAAACGGTTCATTTCAGCATGAATGCCAGACATCTGTTTGGCATTCATGCTGAAATGAACCGTTTTAAATGAACCGCTGTCTGACGCTGTTTTTCTATTGTAATGATTGTTTTATTCACAGTAGCAAGTTGCGTTCTCCAAGTCAACTATACCTCTGGGAAATAGAGCCTGGCAGAAATTAGTAACACTCAACAAGGCACGCATAACCAATTACATGAGCGTTTCGTTACTCCATTGCCAATTTATATTGGACAATAAATCATCGCTGGACGTCGAGTGGGCTCATTAAATCTATTATTAGGTGCTACATTCATTTACCTACATACATACGCGTGTCTAATTTATAAAATGTGGCTAATAACTGTGTCATCAATCAACCAATTTATTGACACACATAGACTGGAACTTTCTAAAATTACTGAATTCATATTAGACGTAACATGACGACGATGTTTCGGATGATTGTTTTATTTGTTTGTTAATATTGAATATAAATTAATATAACCAATTTCTTTAATATCGGTAAAATAACAATTTGTTATAAAAAGAGCCCTTAGATACTCAGCCTATAATGTTCCCACTGCTGGGACACAGACCTCCTCTGAGAGAGGGAGTGGGCAATAATAATCAATCACAATGTGGATTGGCGGATATCACATGTTTCGAATTTTGGGTTCCAGGTCATGCTGTTTTCCCTACGATATTTTCTTTCACCATTTGCAGAGAAGTGGTGATGAAATAATTTAGAGAAAGGTACAGTGCTTGCTTGCGTTCGAACCCACGACCTACAACTCGTAACTCCCGGCCGTTAACACTGAGCCACCACTGTTCTACCCAGATACTGACTTATAGGTTAATGTTTATGTTGTCTAGGTGGTTAATTAATCAACGCTTATCTTGAATTTGTATTTGATGAAAAAATTGATCTAAAATACACTTTAGTAAGTATAAAAAAAGACTAAAATACAAACCTAGTGTAATATGTAATCCTACGTCATTTTCTCTAATGTCAACTCCATCGTGCAAGTGACAATGAAATAGAAGGCGGAGGCACATTGAGTTGTAGATCGATCGCATGAATGCATTTCTTCATCCTCATTGAGGTACTATAACAGAGCTACTTTCAGACACAACGACACAGCTTACAAGTAATCAAAACACAATACTGTATCCAGAATATAAAAAGCAGTATTAAATGTTCTAGTACCCACTCGTACGTACAATCAGTTAGGTGCGTCAGCGCAGCGTAGTCGCTAGTTTATGTGGCTCGGTTATCTTCGTAGATTAGATCGCGCCTCGCCGGGACATCACGCCCACCGCTGGGCCACCAGGGGATCAGCACAACACGACGTATGAATATACTTGTAGAACTGAAGTAAGCTCGCGTGATAATGTTATTTATTTAAAACAGTAATGGGTAATGCTTTGGGTATTCAGAATGGAGAGTGGTGGCGGTTCGCTCTTTTGGACGGCTGAATGAATTCGTTACTGAATTAATTGGTAAACCGTAATAAATGATTACGGTTTTTGGATGCA
The DNA here is from genome assembly GCA_949091785.1 of Polymixis lichenea. NCBI lineage: Eukaryota > Metazoa > Arthropoda > Insecta > Lepidoptera > Noctuidae > Polymixis > Polymixis lichenea. Next base: position 18,546,146 of record OX420933.1, on the reverse strand, counting down.
ACATTATTGTACGCATCCATTATTGCAACATTCAGTATCAATATTGTCTATGTCTGATGTAACCATTCAGGTTTTCAGATTACCTATGCTGATTTCGAAAACAATCAATAATTACTAAAATCTGAGACAAAAAATTAATGATTAATGAAATGTTTTCTCTTGAACATGATATAAACTATATCTTATTGCATTATAGACATAACCGTAGTTAATTATAACTCCTGCAATTCCTTTATGGCGTTTTCTATTCGACTTTTAAATGTCTCTCACGTCCCGTGGGCAACAATAAATTAAGCGCCGATACATTCAAATAATTACTTGTTAATACTTCTAATATCGCAAAAGAAGCCATAAGAGCAATAACGAACAAATAGGAAAAGGTTTTCTTCAACGATTTATATCTTTATGAAGTTAACGAGCAGTAGAATTGTGTCTCACATTAAATGTTTTTATTAATGTTTATAGATTATGATAGATTCGCATGAGATAGGCTACGTACAAAACATGTGCATTTATTGCTGAAGTTTATTGGTATCTGTGATCTTATTTTCACAGTAATTTAATTATATCTTCTTCTAGCGATGTTTATTGCTGGTTTGAAGATGGCTAAGTAGTTTTTTTTTTTGGGTGGGAAATCATCAAATAACTTCTCACGCTCTGGGTGGAGCGGGAGGGCGTGTCAGACTTTTACTGACTAAAACCCACCCGTGTTCCCTCAGTTGCCTGTGTGCCAGGGACCGCGGTATCTCATTCGAACAACCCGCACCCCTAGCAGGCATCGGATCGGCCCTTGCGGGCCCCATCAGTTGCTGCTGACATCTCTTTGAGGCGCGCGTGGAACACAACGCGCCGTCGACCCGGGCTTGGTCCTTACCGGACAGCGAGCTACCCATTACTCGCCGTCCGCAAGCCCGTGCCCACGGTGGCCGGGAATCAGCCTGGGATTCTCGACGCCCAGGGCGTCTCCTGCGAAGGCCACGGCTGTGAGGGCGCATGTACTGCATCTCCCTCACGTGCGCCGCCTCCCTCTTTGCGAGCATAGCTGCTTCACTGAATGAGGCGACTGCTAGCCATGCACTCTCGCTCCGTACCATAGCCTGGACCAAGGTCGGACGCGAGAGATCGCCGCCGCCGATCACCTCCACGAGGACATGGCGGTGCTCCGCTCAGGCCGGGCAGACCTCCACCATATGCTCCACCGTTTCCTCAGATGGCTAAGTAGTTTTAAAGGCAGTTCACGATGCGATGGCAGTAATGAGAATAAAAATAAAAAAAACATATGCTCTGTACCGTTGCCTAACAGCACACTTCACCAATATGTAATAGTGAATTTTAGATAAGATATTTTTATTCTGGATGGGAATGTTGGGGAGTTAAACTGTTATTCTATTTGTTTTTCATTTAAATGCCTGGATAGTGGACATTGTAAATTAATTTTATAATTTTTATTATTATTATTGGAAATTAAATTGAATTATTAGGTAGGTATTAGTGACATGTATAGTTTTTTTTTTGTTTTTGTTTTTGAAATTGACATTTTTTTGAAATTTTGAATTTTTTGAATGTAAATAATGTTAGTGTAGGTAGAAATTGAGATTGTGTTGAACTAATTTAATTATGTGTTTAATTTGTTATTATTTGAATTATTTGCGTATTTTAATTATCTTTGTAAAAAACATTCAGACACAATGTAAATTGTTATTGAATTTATTAAATGAAAAATGAAATGAAATGAAACGAAATGAAACTGAACGCAATAAGCACACCTAAACTGCAAATCCAGTTTAATTTCTTAGCGTGAGTTGCAACATTTAACTATAACGGTAACCAAATCATAACCAGCCGTGAAACGGCCGCCTATTGGTCAATTCGACGATTTGACAACTGTTAACGGCTTTGTTATCGTTATAATGATGACACTGCCAGCTCTTGAACGCAGTTTAAATTTGCTGATCGCGTTCAGTTTCATTGGTGAATTTGACACTAAATTGAATGTTTTTGGTTCATCTGATCAGAGAATGGTCATAGCTAGGCCTCACAGAATGCTCCTGAATAACTTACAAAATGATTAAATTGCTAATCTTGTTTTAATCATCACCGTCGTCATTTCAGCCCGGAATCATATATTGGTAGGTACAGGCCACCCCTTTCTTCTGCCACACTTCCCGGTTCCATGCATCTCTCATCCAGGTATTTACCACGACTTTGACGAAATCGTCAACCCAGCATGTTTTTGGATGACCCGGGTTTCTTTGGCCTCACCTTGGCCACCATGTGATAAAAGCTTTACTTCATCGCCCATCTCCGCGCTTTTATACTGAGGATCAAAAGCACAATTCACTCAGCATGTTTCACTGTGCTCTGAAGAACCATTTGTAAACACCAATATACAACAAAATATTTCTCCATTTCAGCTGCATAGTATGTAAGCAGGTGATAATTTAATCGTAGGCGGAGGCACCTGCATTAGCGAAATCATTTTTCTTTTGCTTCCATTAAAACTGTTATAATTGACGTTGCCTAAACCACTGCTCCTTTGTTCATCGGCATCCGCGGACATCCCGGCGTGGTTTTAATTACTGCCGGCCAAATGCGTTAATGTAATCAAAGCTCAATACATCATACTCGTGCTATCGCCCCGCCTCGGTTTGATTAATAATTCTAATGAGCGGCGGTGCCAAACGAGTTAATTAAGCGTCGTTTTTTACCGGTCGGTGCCACCGCGGCTGGTAAACGGCGCATCAATCACCGCTTTGTGTCTGCCGCCGAACTTCTTAATGATTGAAATGATGCCAGACGAGGCTGCGCTGCCCTCTGACCACCGCGCCGGCTGCCCGCGCCCGCGAAGCCAGAGCTGTGAGGCTGGAGGAACGGGTGCAAACTGTTGCGATTATTGTGCTACGCAGAAATCAGAATCAGCAATGAAATATTCAATTAACAGACAGATTTTATGCAACCGGTTATATGCAAAGTTATGCTTTTGTAGACGCGAACTAAAAAGTAAGATGTGTCCGAAAGTACCTAATCAAGCTTAATAGAAACCTCATGAATTCATTTTTTAATTAATTTTCCATTAATATAAGTACCTACCTACTTAGTTATAATACATAGCCTATCTATTTGTCACTAGCAAAAACGTTGCCATAACACCTCCCATCCCATGTAACAATAAAACGAAGATTTTATAATGAAGTATCAACACAAAAACTGTAGCAATTAGGACAATCAGTTTCTCAATATTAAAATGTAAGAGGTATAAAAAAAGAAGAGCTGAGATAAAAAATACGATACCCTAACGTAAGATCTAGACCGGTAGCTACAAGATTTTGGTACATACATTATGTATTATAGCCTCAGGCTTTATCTGGCTACCGGTCAACTTCTCCAACAACATTTGAAAATTTACATAAAATAACATTGAACAGTCTTTCTACCAATCAGTGCACTGCCTCTCATATACCATGTACCTATTACTTTAAAAAATACAACTTTAGTTACATTATACAAATCGAGTTTTCAACGCTAGTAAAAGTCTATCGTACAGCGAAGTAGAACTGTGTTTGTAGGCGTAAAACACGTATTTTATGTTTTTTTCCGCGGGCTAAACGCGTTCTGAATACCAAAATATATTTTACATCAATTATAAAACGACAAATCAAAATATCTTTGCCCGGGGATGATCTACGAGACAAATGGCAAACATTAATATGAATCAAAACAGTTTATTCTGTAAAACTAGTGGGACCGGTGTTCTTCAAACATTATCAATCATTTTCGCTTCGGCCGCAGGCAGAATAGCTTTAATTTGATAAAACGCAATTAGCTACCAAAAAGAATTCTAATCTCAAGAGGCGGCTCCAACTTTTTTGGCCGCCATCTTTTTGGGTTCCACATTGACGCCTCGAATAAATAGAATGAATTACAAAAGATAACTATAACGAATGGTTAATAGAAACAAAGCTTTAACTAATTAAGAAGACGGTTTTGATAGATTCATACCTAATCGAATAACATATAAATTGTTCCTTACTTCTTATTGCGTCTGCACAGAAAATGACTGCAGAAGAGTTCTATGGTAGGTATGAACTTAACAAAGAGCAGTCTAAATGAATATTTTTTATTTTTTTATTTTATAAACGCATGTTTTCTACGATTGAATGGTCCTTCAATTTAGTGGCGAGTCATTCCAGTGGCAGTATCAAGTGGAACGCGCGCCGCGGGGTTTAATGTCTAATTCACCGCGCTACCAACAGGTGGCGGCTGCGCGGCTTTTCAAATCTGACAGACGCCATTGCCTTTACGTCAGAAAGCCGCGAATAAAATTAATGATGTTCGCGCCTTAATGACGTTTCACGACGCCGCTCCATTGTGTCCGTAATACAACAATTATTGAGATCATTTATTAAGTTTATTGATCTTTTAACTTAATCTTTTATTTCGTAATTTAGCTCCGTGCGAGAGCGCGAACTCTGAAAAAAATATCTCATATGCGGAGGTATTTTTTGGACTATTTTTGTCATTATACGGCGTGATGTGAGCGGGGTCTTTGAATATAGAGGCAATTACTGCCCCGCATGTGGTTTGATTATGTACGACGGTTCCATTCCATCTAGCGATGAGGCTATAAAACGCCGGTAAAAACATTACTAAAACCTTTGCGAGCCGCAGTTTTTGAGCTTCCGTTGCTAAATTGATGCTGATGTTATGATTTTCTGAACGTTACAGAGTAACTGTCTGTTTTTTTGTTCTGTTTTAAAGTAGATTAAGTATTCGGCTGGCTTCGCGTGTAGATAGTTTGCAGTGTAGAGATGTATGTGTGTACACTTTGTGCAGTCTGTGGGAAGTTGATGCCACTAGTGTATACGTAGTTAATTAGCAGTTAGTTGACAGTTAGGTTCCTTTGACGCCGGGTAATGTCGAAGCTTTGCCGTCTTAGTGCTATTAAGTCTGAACTCGAATGGCATGCTAATAGCTCTCCGCTAGTTGCAAATTTACCAACGTCTTCTGGATGAAGTTTAAAAAGTATTTCTATTTAGAAAATTTTGGAAAAAATGTCATAGGTGCTGTAACTAGTTGTGTTTGACAATGTATTATATTGATAATAGGATAAAGAAAGAAAATTCAACAATCATACTACACGTATGAGAGATGTCCTGACTGATTCATCAACGTAAGGTAAAAATCCAAAAAAAATTAAGGATTTTCTGAAAGTTTGTATAAAAGGCGTAGTTTTTTAAGTAAAATAAATAGGTGTTGATTAAAACAGTGAAACGCATTTTTTTTGGGATTTTTTGAATTTTTTCCGTAAAGGTTTCTATGAATTACAAACAGAGTGTAAATAATCAAGTTTTTAAAGTAAAATGTTTTTTTTTGTATTTAAGGTTTCGGTGAAAAAGCATGAATGGAACAGGTAGGGTTTTTCGAAAACCCTACCTTAAACTCTTCTCGATTAGGATTTCGAGAAACTCGTGTTGAATAAAAGGGATGAAACTTTGAGGGAAACTTCCAAATCTTTGCGGCCATAGGCAAAGTGCTAGTAGTGTTAAAATATATTCAATGAAACTGATTACGTTTTTTTGAGATTTGTACTGGTTATCGAGACTACACTCTATCCTTTATTTTGAATGTTTTAGAAATTATTTGCTACTTTATTAGTTTGGTTTTCTATTAAAGCGTGTTTTTTTAGTTTTTAAACAATGTTTTTTTTTCATTTTTTTTTGCTTGGCTAATAAAAGCGTGATGTTTTTGGTTGTTTTTTAAATATATTTTTTCTGGTCAGGATAATGGCACAAATTTATGAAATTATTGAATTGTCATCGGTCCTTGATAAGTGTGCAACATTTCTATTTAATTCGACGTTTCGAAGTGGGTCAAAATCACGTTCAAAGATTCCGTTACATAGACACATAGACAGATATGTACGTGTCTATCTAACGGAATCTGTACAATCAATCTTTAAAATCAATCCAAGCTAATTAAACCGTGTTAATTAAAAAAGGACTAGCATCACATAATTAATTCATCGTCGCTACAAGTTTACTTACAGAGCCCAAAAATGTAGACTTCATTTAACAGTAATATCCATACCTATTTCCTACCTATGTCGGTACATAACTTCATAGCTATGAATAGTCGACCTCTTAATTTGTTTTATAACTTTGACAAAAACATCTAACTGTCACATTGATCATATCTTGATATATTAGTAGGGAAAACACAGGGAAACTTGCTCACGTAGGAGAGAGTTTCGCCTACACCTGAATCATTTAAAAAATCGTCGTCACTCATTGTAGGATTTATTGTTAGATGCCATTACGCTGGATGGCAAGCGAGCCAAAAAAAATCAGTTTTTGGTGGATCTAAGACAACTACCTACTAAGAAACGTCATGTTTAAAAAAAAATGCTTTATTGAATTAATGTAGTTTTTCAAGAATACGAGTGTGTAGTAATCCTTCGATTTAACCAATTTTTGCAATAATGCAATGCAACCTTTTTTTACGCGGAGAAATGCTCATGCATACTGTACAACCACGGGGAGATAGTGCAGTTATGTGGGCGTGGGCAAGCCACGGCTACTGAGCCCCCCCGCAACGACAATAGGGGAACCTACAGGGGGGGCACGATGCAACCTAACCTAACCTAACGATAGGATGGAGATTTGATTCAGTGACCAACCTTTTTGCCATTACAGTTCTACTCCACCTCCCTACTCAAGTTGGTATGAAAAAGACGAATTAAAAAATGTAGTTCAAGTCTGCCTTCAACTGTTATTAATTTCAATACTTGCTTGATACCTGTAGTTCCCGAAGGGAGGTAAATAATAGCAGTACACCTACTTTTCGCTAGTTATGTTCCCTGTAATAGACGGTGAGCCTAATGGCAATCAACTGGGCAAAAATCTACATTCCAAGCTGCTACTGAAAAGTCCCTGATGGAAAAACCCAATAACACTTTGCCCGACCTTTGAATTTAACCCAAGATACTATGCTCAACATACACATACACACACACACACGAAAGTGTCCATATAAACGCTATTCTATCTTTTCTTTTTGTCTTCCTTAGCGTTTGCGACCACTAAACCAACGAGGCAATCAGGCAGTCAAATCCAGATTCCATTACCCTTCGAATTAACGCGAAGGAAATCGCCTGAACCAATTTCAGCGCTGTTATTACTGTCACATGCTGTAAGAGCAGTTCGCGCCATCGGGTTACAGGCATTTGTTGGCTGCAAACGATGGCTAGGGAAACACGTACCGCAAAATGATATCTAATAAAGGCAGCGTTAAGATTATCGACGCGATACGCTTCCCTCAACAAGCTCCGATTTCCCAATAACATTCCGTATCTTACCTAGTATAATTTCAAAGAGCCTTCATGTACGTACCTACGTAGATAATCCGTAATTCCTTGTCTTCGGTCCACGATCGTCGGAAACCAGCGCAATTAGATGCAATCGTGTCGGAATTATTGTAATAACCAAAAAGAATCGATGGTCTAACGATGGGCGATCGCTGCGCGGCTATTGGCGCGGCACTCACCAATGCGCGCGCGCACGACCGCGCGTTGTTAGCCGATCTACACGAGATAAGCTAATTATACAACAGCGGACGTTGATTGTTATTCTACTTTCCTCCTTTATTTTTCAGATGTTAAGCTTTCGAAATATATCTTAATCGTTGTACGCATACATAAAGCTCAAAGTGGTTATTAAAATATCGATCGGAAAGCGAAACACGTTATTATTGTACGAATCGTCTAATCATTAACGATTGAATGGACCACCGACGATAACCATTACGGAAATTAAAACGGGGTCTACATGTACTTGTCTTTACCTAAATTACAAACATAATATACTTCGACCAACATTGAATTAAATTGATGTTTAGGAATGTGTTTTTTAACATTTACCTTTATAAACTTTAGGGATATTTTGTTGTTAACATTATAACATTTTAATTGCCCACCATTGTATTCGGTATCTACACTACAAAAACTGTAACATACGTAAATATTCATACATGTTTTGTTGTAATAATCTCTAGAATATAGGTATTTTATTTATCGAATGTTTCCTTGTAATGAGTAACGGGATTATTATTGGCTACACTAAATGTGGCGTTACTACCTACTTGATACTTTGAAAATCCTGTTTTATAAGGAAAACTGTAGGGAATGCCATTGAAGTACTGAAGCACTAGAAAGTGATTATCGCTGGTAAGATTAACTAAGTTCAGAAGTATTATTTAATTGGCAAACAAACTTGATACTAGCGACGTGGTAGAGTTGTTTTGAAATCACAAAAAGTCCAACGAATGTTGTTTTTTTTAAGGATTATAATTTTCCACCTCCTGAGAAACACTGTAGGTATACTTATATTGGAATTTTGTTTTCAGTTTTGTTTCCACTCTATTCGGTCTTAAAAACAATAATACCGGCCAGCGTACGGTTTTTTTTAATGTATCTACAATGTACGGACGATGTTACGCCAATAATATCTAAAGACCGGGTCCCGAGTCTGAATACAAACAGCAATGTCAGCCCATCAGTACTATTTAGTTTGAATGTTTTTTTTTCTAAATTCGATGTTAACATTTATTTAAAAAAATACTCCACCTATGCACTAGTATTGCCAGTAGCAAATTATCTTGTTACATTGTTGTACCCATTTTGTATAAGGAAGTAAAAGAGGCGAAACCCAAACATAGTCGAAGAGCACATTAAAATGCCAACGGTAACGGTTTTCATCCGATAAGCCAGTGGCTAAAATGTTGATAGTGTGAAACTCTATCAGGTAACACAAATGCTGAGTTGGACACCTATTTGGTGCAACCTTGAGATGCAACACCACACTTTGTATGTTATTCCATTTAAAATTTGACATTATAGGCAAAAAAAAAGTGTTTTCAAAATATATTGGGCCTGTGGATATTTTTTTAGTATTATTAACTTCAAACGGCTCAAATATTGTAATATTATTGAAACTTATACATATGTTCGAGGTTGAAACTCTAGGACCATGGCGTCCGAGTGTCCACTTAGTTTTCCGAGACAGTGCCAAGCGGTTGGTCGACTCGTCACGTGACCAAAAGGTTTACTATTCTTTGGCCAAGGAATCAGCATTGCCATGGAATATGGCAATGCTACCAGCTTTTTGGGCACTTTTCCCGTTGACAGCGATGCGGGCGAATTTTTTGATGCCCTATGATTCTTTTGATTGAATATTTTACATTTATCAATTAAAATATTTACCAATACATACTTTAATTAATAAATGTAAAATATTTCTGTAATTTGTTATCGTGGTTTTATTGTGTAGTGCTGTTTATTTTGGGTGCACCAAATAAACGTTTTATCTATCTATCAAAGTTAAATATTGAAGAGTGTCAACAGAGGGTCAATTCTTGTAATTTCAAGAACGTTCACAGTATGAACTCAGTCTCAATCTGTCAAAAATACCTCGAGTTTCCATACATTTTTGACATTTGTTGTCACTTAGATGAGACTGCGACTAGATTTTGAATAACGAGAATTGGCCTTCTGGAATCACTTCGAGTTAAATTGAGATAATAACCGGGTAGGGACTTCTAAAATCCAGGACGATTACCTAGTAGTGGCCAATAGGTATTACACTAAACACAGATAATCCTCGACTCTTCTCCCAAAGTCACGGTAAGATGTAGTGTAGAACTGAACCTGTCAGCCTTGCTACCTACCTAACCGAATAGATTTTTTTTTTAGGATACAGGTCTTCTCTCTGTGAGATGGGACTGCTCAAACTAGTATAAGAGAAGGATTCGGATAAAATTATATTTAAACTCAAACTTAGCATAAACAGCCTATAACGTTCCTACTGTTGGGACATAGGCTTCCTCTTTGTGAGAGAAAGTGGGCCTTAATCCACCACGCGGGCCCAGTGCGGGTTGGCACATATCACACGTCTTCGAAATTTTGGTTCTAGGATATGCCGGTTTCCTCACGATGTTTTCCTTCGCTGTTCTGAGAGCAGTGGTGAAGAAAAAATTTACACAAAGTAAAGCGCTTATCAGGATTCGAAACTGCGGTCAACAACGTGTGAGTTGTGGCAGTTACCTCTGGGCCACCACTGCTCCTAAACTTAAACTTATAAACTTCTTCTGTGGGTTTATTAAGCAAATATTTGGGTTTTCAGTTAGCCCCTCGTCTGTTAGGCAGCAAGACTCATTGAGTCTGATAACAATAGCAAAGTAATTGTGTCAATTAATTGTCATTTGCCTATTTGACAGTTTAGGTACATCAAATGCCATTACGAAATCGTTCTGTACACATTATGTGAATACAACTGAACATTACTTAGTGACTTTGTGAAAAACCTTTGCTGCTCTGTATTTTTTATTCCGTGTTGCCACACACCTCGTTAATTATTATTTTTTATCACCCTTTATGTTGTATTATTTCAGCAGTCTGATTCCACATTTATAATATTTAATGTGGTTAAGTAATATATAAGTAAACATATGCATTCTCAGTATTCATGACATAAGTAAATCGTTCTGGACACATTAAGTGAATACAGCTGAAACATGTCTTAACATTACTGAGCGGCATTGAGTTTACAATTTTGTGATATTAAGGCGACATTTACACGTATTAATTCGTCGCTATAGCATATTTTATAATATCTGTGTCTTGAAAATAGGGTTGCTCGTGGTGCTATGATTGTTGTTCAATGAATCTAGATTTCAGATACACTGTGAAGATGTCAGTTTTTAAAAGGTTAAAATAATATATTAAAAACAACCGACTTCCAAAAAAAAAAACACTAAAAAGTGAAAAATAACTTTAATTTCGGAAGGCGGTGACAAAAAATTAAAATACATATCCAAAGTCACCGCCTTCCGAAATTAAAGTAATGTTTTACTTTTTAGTGTTTTTTTTTGGAAGTCAGTCATGAGATTTCAGCAATTCCAGTCCATTTGCTATCATTTATTGAGGAGTTCCGTGCCTATCTCCAAAGTTCTTCATCAGATCTTCACCAAATTGAAATGGGACCACTCCAAGAAAGTACTCTTCCAAAAACTACCTAAATCGCTTCAAGTGTCCCTATAAAATTTGAAGAGTTCTCTCTATTTCTCCAGGTTCCCATCATCAGATCCTGATTTGATGATCATGGGACCACCTGGGAAGTATACCCTTTCAAACAAAAAAATAATAATCCAAATCGGTCCAGCCATCTTCGAGTAATCGGGGAACATACATAAAAAAAAGGTTCCGACGAATTGAGAACCTCCTCCTTTTTGACCTCGGTTAAAAAGTTGTAAATGACAACGGGTTGACAAGTAACTGGACTTTAAAAAAAAATGTTTCGTGGATGAATAAATCTGGGGAAATAAAATTGAAACACACTATCCTGTAGTGTCGTGTTCATTCATAAAACCTATTGTATTTCTGGGTAAGTTTATAATGACTTTATTGGCATAAGAAACCTAAACTGGGTGTAGTTACTGCTAATACAGAAAAGGTTTTGGATTAGGTAATTCTCTCCACGGCTAAATTATAGTGAATAGAAAATCTACATATTTGTAGAAAAATTACACAGTTCTTTTCTTTGCGTGTCGCTGGGAAAAATAAGCACGAACAAATTGAAATTCTTTTTAAATTAGCTTTTTTTAATTTGCCATCTGCCTTCTTTTTAGATGTAGGAACTTGCTTGATATGTTTCGGTTTCACCACGATGACCATGACACAACAGTTGGTAACAGCGTAATAACTGAAAACAATCTAAAATTGAAAGAAGAAAAAACAAAGCTTGGATGTATGAAATCCTCTGACAAAAATCATTGAAACTGCCTCTAAAAAGCATTGTTTATGGGTCAGAACCAATGTGTCTGACAACCATAGTGGGGCCTAGCATTATCCTGGATCGTAAGCACAGCGGTCACGTATCGGCGATTGGGCCGGCTCTCTTCATTGCAAAGACGTGCGCGCGTCGTCCGCGCATGCGTTGTGGGTAGGGTTCCCTTTTCGGATTTCGAAAAGTCCTGTCAAATAACGGGACATTTTCAAATACGATCGGACTTTCTGCTTTTTTTCTTTATTTTTTCAGTAATCATTACAATATGTTCATTTGTTCATTATAAATAAAATGTAAACAAACTTTCAAATCGAAGGACAAATGACAAGGCCGGCAAAAGTCTGGATGGGGGACCTTTTGGCCCCCCGTCCAGACCTTTATTAGACTAATTCCAGCCTAATCCGGACCTCTCCGGATAAATCCGGATGTATGGAAACCCTAGTCGTGGGTGCGCATTAAACGCGCCATGTGTACGCGCAGCCATTATGTGAATATAGTACATAATCGCTATGTGCTCGTGTCAATTGTATTGCTTAAAGCGAAGAAACTGAGTTTTTGATAAAGGCAGCTCGAATTCAGACCTGAAAGTTTAAAAAAGATAGCTGTAGAGATGTAAAGTTGTAGAGATGTCTGAATGAATTCATTTGAGCACGGGTACTGGATTAATGAAATTACTTTGACTACTACTAATACATTGTTTGTACAGTTTGACTAGAGCTAATTTGCAACCATTTTGGCCCCGATAATTTAAAGTCCAAATTTTTTTGGCGATATGTGGTGAAGAAGTTTCGTGGGAAATTGTCCATCTCTCCACCATAAACTGCTGATGACTGTTAATGAGATATCTTCTATGCTCTGGACGTTAAACTGATACTTTTGTGATTTAATACCGACCTGAAAAACAGTAAAGTCGCCATGGCTTTAGTAGTGGATTAACTGGAGCTATGAACAAGAAATAACAAAAAAGGATTTTCAAAAAACTGATCGTCACTTGGAATACTAAAATATATTCGAACAAAACATTTCAGGTAACTTAGAAACACTTTCAAAACTATTAAGAGACAGCACGATTTGGAAGAATACCTACTGGAGAGACCTGCACAGTTTTTTTTTAGGGTGGGAAACCTTCCAATAACTTCTCCCGCTCTCAGACTTTTACTGACTAAAACCCACCCATGTTCCCTCAGTTGCCTGTGTGCCAGGGACCGCGGTATCTCTTTCGAACAACCCGCACCCCTGCAGGCATAGCACCATGCGGGCCCCTTCAGTTGGTGCTGACATCTCTTTGAGGCGCGCGTGGAACACAACGCGCCGTCGAGTCGGGCTTGGTCTTTACCGGACAGCGAGCTACCCATTACTCGCCATCCGCAAGCCCGCGCCTACGGTGGCCGGGAATCAGCCTGAGATTCCCGACGCCCAGGGCGTCTCCTACGGAGGCTAGGGCCGTGAGGGCGCATATACTGCCTCTCCCTCACGTGCACCGCCTCCCTCTTCGCGAGCATCACTGCTTTGCAGAAGGAGGCGACGGCTACCCATACACTCTCACTCCGTACCATGGCCTGGACCACGGCCAGATGCGAGAGATCCGGAAAAACCGTGTCCGGTGAGGACCTGTGTCAGGTGGAAGGTGAGGACGCCGTACCGCCTCTCAAGCCACTCCTCAAAGAGGGGACTTACCGCCGTAATCGTGGCGTGCCCAACCTGCACAGTAGTAGGGCAATAACTTTAGTGTCATAATAATAACACGTACGAAAGTCATCTTATTACAATCTTTAAGAGATAAATCCGATATCACGTCACATGTTAAAATCGTCGATATTTTAAAATAATTTCACCATGCAATGACAGCGACAAAATCTTCAATGCCTAAATACTGGACAAGTACGACCCATGCCAATAGGCATGGGTCGTACTATATAAGTAATGATACTAAATAAGTAATGATAATTTCACTAAGCCGTTTCGTGATCATTTCAGCTTGAAGTGACGTGATCTTATACTCAACTAAACACGATTGATGATTTTGTAAATCCCGTAATCGATATTTTTTGTCATTGTCATGGATTCAGTCAGTCATTGATTCAGAAAAATCATGTCCTAGCCCATCTCTAGAATCTATAAGGAAAATCGGTATTGAATGTCAACGTTACCAAAACTACCTGGCCTAATTTAACGGTATCGGGTCCCAATTAAAGCTAACTGCCACCAAATGGCGGAACATTGCCTGTGTTTTAACAAGAGCGACTTCACTCGACCGCATGTTATTTTATTGCTCCCCCATAACACATAATTGTTTGCGGTTAAACCCACCCTTAAATACTTAAGCGAAACGTGCGCACTTCGGCACTACGCATCGCAAATAATTCCACTAACAAGCCGTAATCATACCAATATATAATTTGTATAATTATTTGTCATTTGTAAGTAAATTACTTTGAATTTTTTTTATGTCATCTTCCGTAGCTTCGGGCCCTTAATGTTACGAGTCACGCCCGTTTTCATTGCAAACAACAGGTGTTATAATAAAAATAAATATATTTTCTTAACTGTCATGTTCGAAATTTTGTATTTATTTAAAAAAAAGTGATCATACGTCTTTACGTCTTGGTATCTCTTGTGCTGTTCATCCAACAAAAACAATAACACATATCACATTAAATCTTTTAGTACTTAGATATTAAGTAAAAAATTAAGAAAACCCGTTATACTTCTAAAAACTATTTAATCGTTTAAAAGTGTGGATCATATAAAAAGTGTGTCGAGCGCGACATAGTGTGGGTGTGGGCGGCGACATGTACAACACATTTGTTCCGATGACGACCGCCGCGATTTTATTATAATTCATTTACCGTGTTTTAAACAGATACAGTATTAGGCGATCGTATTCCCCTCTCAATTGTTCAGATATCAGGCCACATGAGCAGATAGAAATTTCAATTCATAAAGATAGTGAAGATTGACGCTTGGGTCTCTAAATATAAAATATTTTTATCTTAAGTATCAAACATGAAACACCTAGAGATTTTATTAGTTTACGATGGTCACAGTTATAATAAATAGGATGAAAAGTAGTACTGTCTTTGTGTCACATTCTATAACACTTTAATTTCAATTACGATAGAAAATTGCCGAAGAGTCCCCGCAATTCATTACTACAACTGTTAACATCTAATCATTGAGTTTTACGACTCCAACCAAACTACCTCCTATACAACCAGTAAATTAAATCGAAATGGACTTGACTTGAGACACAAAAATTGGTAAAAAACATTGTTGTCTTCGGCTTGCTTACCCACGGGAAATAATTGGCGTATGAAAAAATACAGGAAGTCATTAGTGGCAAAGCGAGCGAGCGGCATCTATTTCACGAGAATGGTCGTTTCAATAGCGTGACTGCCTGTCACACCGGATTTCTAGGTGTGAATACGATTTGTTAAAAACTGGTAATTTTTTTGGTAACAATTTCGAAATGTACCAAATTCATCATCTGCCTAGCCTAGGCAACCCAACTTTGTTAGGGTCAGCTTCCAGTCTAACAAGATGCAGCTGAATATTGTGTTATAGAGTATTTTACAGGAAGAGACTACCTATCTGACCTCCACAACCCAGTTACTGGGTAATGCGATCCCCCTGGGTAATACATTCTGGCTTCTTACGACTCGTAACGACTGTCAAAGATCCATGAATGACAGCCGGGACCAAACGGCTTAACGTGCTTGGCACGGAGGACTTGATATGTAAAGATGGTCTTCCATCCACAGACTAACAGCGGTAAGCGTAGCTTAACCTGATCGACCGACTCGTGAGGCTGTTATTACTTAGCCACAAACCCCGTATGTTGCTTTGGAAATATCGCGAAAAGCATGATCATGAGTTTAAAAGGAACATAAAGATCAAAAGCTTTCCATACGTTGACGCTAATAGTTTGAGAGATCACATCATGCAGTGCACACTTAGCCAGTAGGTACCTAACGTTTTCGTCTAGATGAAGTATAATTCTGATTGTTCAAAGTTGTAACCTGTTAGACGAGATATGATAAAATGCGTGACGAACTTTCAAAATCAATTTCAAATTACGCTACGTTCTGATAGGAGGCGAACAACATTCGTCACTAATAAGCCTTGTGTCCTCGCAATTTGACATTTCAGACATTTTAATTCACTTTTAATTCGACTTATGAATAGCTCTTTTACGCGGTTTGTACATCATTTTATATTCATTAATATGATACTAATGTGTCTCGTTATATGTGGCCAGTGTAGTGGCACGGTGGCCGTTAGCGATCTGTGTCACCTATTGTCGACTGTTCCTACGATCATTTCGGCAACAAATCTTTTTGTTAGACAGTCGTTATAGTGGCTGTACGGAAAACGGTTACAAGAGTAATTTGTGGCAATAAACGGTATTTAGAGCGTATCTAATTTCGTATTTTAAACATTATCTTTATCAATTTCTCGAATCGTAGATGCAGTAATTCATGTCTTCTGGAAGTTTTTTGAGTCTTTGATGTTAATGTATCTTATTATGGGCAATTATTTATGCAAAGATAATAGCTCACAGCAATAATTTTTAATTACACATCGTTAATTTATGTAACACATTCAGAATTTAATGCTTTTGTAAGCTGAGTTTAAATATGATAATGTTATACACAAAATGATTACTGCTTCAGTCGGATTTACGTACACTAACTTTTGAAATGTTTACTTCTACAAATCAAAACTCTTTGACGTAGTTCTATGCATTTGTGCCCAATTACTAGACAGCAGACTGTAATAAATAATGAAATGTCCTAAACTGGTTCCTACTTTTACCAATTTAGATTGAGAAATGTTTTAGTGATAGTTTTATAGTCTGTTTATTCAACAAATGTGCTATTGCGTTGGGGTGGAGATCGGAGAGCCAGCACTGCGTCATAAAGCGAGTATTCAGAAACGACACCCATAAAACCTTTATGATTAGTCAAACCGCTGGCGAGGACGATTCATTATGGGCCATTATGCGTCGTGTTTATCGACTTACTCTATACAAGCCAATAAAATAACGAACGACCGAGATAAGAGGTGGACAGTCCTCTAATCTCCGGAACAAGGGACACTAATTCGATTGTGGTTTTGGTCGAGCCTTTTTTGGGGTTTACGGCACAAATTGAAGTGTTAAAAAAACTACAAATTGGCTTTTTCGAGGGCCATTCATTAGTTCCACGCTGAATGGCGTTCGTTGTGTCGTTTTCGCTCAATTAGTTAAACGGAAATTCGAGCTTCGGCGAACGCACACGGCGCGCGCCCCGGCTCCGCGCCTCCCGTGAAATATTACGACGTTTTAAGTGTTGCCATCAGCATTACGATTATACTGAAATGGAATAAACTATGTTAAGGTAATTTGTTGCCTCATAAATATAAAATTTATATCAGCTGGTTTAGATATCCATAAGAGTGCAGATACCTAATTGAATTAAGCGTTCTGTTAAAGGTATCATAATTTACATTTGCATTAGTGTTATTTGGTATTCTAGTCTATTCATATAAACCCTAGTTTTTATCACAAGGATTTCTTCGAAATCTATTTACAAACAGCTATTTTATAAGAGTTATGAGGTTCAAGATAGCCTGTGTTTAGAAAATATAAATTTATGCCATGCTCAATGGTTAAGAATCTTATTCAAACATTAATTAGATACAAGAGTTGAGTTAAGAGTTCAGGTTTGGCACGGGTATGTCTGTCAATGTCGTTAATTAAGCAATTCATTGAATAAATTAGTAACTTGTTTCTCGCAGTCAATCAAGCTCTATTATCGTAGGTATCGGTGATAGATTGCTGACAAAGTTAATCGAAATATTTACTTTCTATCTACCTGCAAGCATTTATGAAATGGTTACGAAATATATTCGCAATAATATTACGCTGCTTTCACAGGTACGTTGTATATTTCTAAAAGGTTTGACAGGCAAGCATTAGAATATTATAATACCGACAAATTATCTTGTTCTTCTTAATGGAGAAGGGTGAAAGTTTTCGCGTATACATGTAATCGAGTATGTGTGCAAAATAAATTGATACTTATCTAGATAAATAAACCGAAGTCCCTGGCCTTTGCTATGTTAGTTCATTCATCATCATCATTTCAGCCGAAAGACGTCCACTGCTGAACATAGGCCTCCCCCAAAAGGGGGTTTTGCCATAATCGCCACGCTTTGCAGGCGGGTTGGCGATCGCAGTATGGTCCTAAAATACATAGAGAACGCTGCTGCCCATTCTCTAGTAAGTCCCTTAGTCGCCTTCTACGACACCCATGGGAAAAAATGGGATGGTGCTATTCTTTTACGTCCGACACCACACAGAACCATACAGGCTATGTTAGTTACCGACCGATAATATATGAATAAAAAACGATTAGATTAAAATATTTTTGAGATAAATAAAAGTTGCTTCATTATTTTCGGTACTTTTTCTCATGCCTAGAAAACACTTATTGAAAAATAAGAGTTAAATTATGGCACTGGAGGATGCAACAAAATACCTGCAACGCTTCAAATTCAATTGAGAAAAGCCTTTTTACTAAATCTGCTTAGTCGTTAATGCTAATTACCTATTTGATTGCCATTTCGTAGAATTTGAAAACTTCCATTGAGGAAAACGAAGTAATATGGATAGATTGGACCTATCACAATTCCCTACCAGTGTGATTGTTGCTTTTTGTGTCATGGGATTTTAATATTGAAGAAACAAAGCAATATTTCTGTGAAAGTTTCAGTTTCATCTACTGTTTTGAATATCCCTAGCTTAATTTATCATTTAGAAAAACCATGTTTTAATTCGTATCGCGTATGCAAATATAAATGAACCCTCACTTAACGTTTAACGACGCGAAGAGCCATTTAAAGATTCACAAATAAAAATCAATAAGAATCTATTTGTTACCCGTTTCATTTAGCCCACGCACCACATCCGCGCAGGTGACAATCCACTTACACATTCTTTTACCTTCAAAACACACAGAATAAGTTGATTTTAACACATTTAGCGTATCGTTCGTATAGTTAAAAGCTGTATAATAGCGTTATCTTAGGGCCGGCACTAAATTGGGATGTCTCGGGCGAGCGTGGCGGGGCCTTATCAGTTTTGTCGTGTTCATCTTGAGTTGTGTTAGGCTTTACTCGGGATATTTATGTCGCCCCACGTCGGGGTGGCGAGTTCTGGCGAGCCTACACGCGACAATGTCGAAAACTTATTGTTGACGTCGCGCAAGGAATGCAGAATTCTATTCTGTTTTCATATAGAAATTGTATTGATATTTACAAGAGAATGGCGTAGGCTGGAGATTTACCTATATCTTACACTGATTTTGATATGTGCACCTAACTTTACTATTATATAGGTCCTAAGGTATCATGACTGACTAATGATTAAACGTATGACAACAATACGTCGTAATTTAAACAAAGATGTCGTTTATGATCGTGGGCGCATTATAAAGTGACAGTAACGGACGGATAACCGGTGATAGCGCAGCGACAACCCTTGCCGGACGCATCGGTTTGATGAAGCGCTTTTTTGATACTCTTTCACATTTTTTTTCACCTTATTGTCCGTGGTCCATTGATAAACGGACAGGTATACGTACTCAGACAGGCGCCAACATTCCTCGCTCCGACCTCACACTTACTCGTTGCCTTATAAAAACGGGCACACTTTTTTTATATTAGCACTTTTTGGACTTATTTGCCTCCCTTTGTGTTCGTCGCTGTTGTTTGTTTTGGTTATTAGAGCGGCTGTAGGAAGTGGACGCGATAAACCTATTGGGCCTAAGCGTTTTATTGTACCAATTTTGGATATCCGTTTTCATTTCACTTAGAGATATTGAGAGTCCCGATGTCCGTTCGTAGTCACTTATTTATTCGTGTGAGCCAAATGGTATCCATTAACACCTCACCACGAACGTAGTTAGGTAATAAATGTATGAGAATGTCATAAAAACTATAGGGTAATGTTGTTAGTTGTCGCGTTCCAAGACGTATATTCATTAGCATAATGTGTTCATATTAAATGTTTTTGCCAGGTGTTAATTATAAAATTAATGGCACAAGCTGAACAGGTTGCTTGATTTGCCGCTCCGGGCAATAAATTTAGCAAAAACAATGCGGAACTAATCGCATTAGCATTTTATGAATGGGTTGTAGCGTGTGACAAATATTTGAAAGTTGTGATCTCGCCGATGTGGCAGCAAACCAGCCGACCGACCGGAGTGCTGTGACCAATGTCACCATCTGACGGACATCTAGGTTCACTGACACCCTCGAACTTAGCCGTTCTTTAATTAGGAAATTACCTACATTGAAACATACATTTTAACGATCCCGGATAGTAAAATCTCTCGTTTCCCTGGCCAAAAGATTTTACGTGTTTTGTATCTTTTTATGGAGGTTCTTACCTTACGACAAAAAGCATTTAATTTGTTTCATTAAGGTTGAACGATCCGTGTGAAAATCTGTCTTTTATTAATTTGATTGCAGGTTTTACATTTTAGTGTCCATTTCTTGTATTCAATTCTAAGTTTCTTTGAAAATCACTATACAAATTGATTTCGTAGGTACTTATTTAAATGGAGTAAGTTGTATCAATGAGAATTGCCTCAGGCGACGTGAGCCTCCATAGCAGCCTACACCTACAGCCTCTCTATCTCGAGCGGTGTCTCAAATTAGGCACAATTAGAGCGGTGAGACCCGCCTTTGGGTTCTCGAGAAATTAATAAATAGGCCGCCGCATGCGCAGCGTCACTGGGTCTTTTGCAAATCGCCGCCTAATCGCTGCGTTTACGTTCCTAGTGCAATTTTGATTTATTTGCCAAACGGGTCATTTCCGGCACTAAATGACCATTTGGGATTGTTTTGAGTTCATTCATGGGTTTTTATGTTTCGACTAATTTGTGGAATGAAATGTGGGGAAGTTAAATTACGACGGTTTTTTGTCTTTTCGATAATTTGTTTATGTTTCCAGTTTTATGTGAATGGCAGGTACGTTAATTCGGTTCCAAATCTGATTCGATGTCAGTTTTTTAGATGGCTACGGTCTTTGTGGGAACTAATGCTGCGGCCTTGCTTCTGTCTCTACTCAGATGATTTACTAACATATAGGTAATTTGAAATGTACTTACATAGATAAATAGATACTCTGACATGGATAATTACCTATGTAACCACATTTTATAAATTGCAAGCAATCTAATGTTGTTTGTAATGATTTCTCATGATTGCATTGGCCTTAGGATCTATTATTTGTTATTAGGAACGAAGTCAACCACAGCTAGTAAAATAACTAAGAAGTAATTTTCCATATCGAAATCATTTTTGATTCGTGATTACGTGTAAGGTAATACATCTAGTTAGGTACTTATTGTCGTCTGCTTATGTTGTTATTATGCCTATTTATATCTAATCTAAAGCTTGGAATGTGTGCTGCGAGATTTTCTTTTAATTCTGTGGAACTAGGACTATAAACAGAAGTAATTGTTGTTACTCATGAGTAGGTAATTGCACGACTCAGTGTTTGTAGTTTTTTATTATTCATCATTGAGTCATGAAACCATGGGCGCTGGCAGATTTATTTCCCGGGAATGCATCTTCAGCTCCATATAGCGAGCTCGATCATTTTTGCACTTCACCTCGGATTAGGCTATCGTTTGCACATTCATACAAGGAGTAACTTTGATGACTTATGCAAAAAAGTAGGCATGTAGGATGCAAGAGCGAGAATATTTTTTTCATCAAGCCTTGAATAGGACAGATTTTATTTTACCCATGCATACAGAAAGAGGACTAGGTGTGTCGATTCATATAAAGAAACTTAAGAATTATGAAAAGATAGGTAGTCAAGCGCGAGCGCAGCAAGCTCGATAATGTTAGCACCCCGCCTAGTGTCAATTAGATTTTCGGAAATAGGAGATCTGTACTTTGTTGACTCAGCACAGTCTGCACAAAAGCTTTAAAATTGAGAGATTGCGGAATGCAAGAGCGAGCGAGGTGAGCTCGAAAATATTTAGAATAGGAATAAGGTAAGTTCTCTATTATTGTATTTGGCGTTTTCGCCTATTTTTTAGTTCGGATAGTTTTTAAACTTATTTTTTATTTTGCACCTCGTTCCCGCGGCTCTCATGCATGATGCATGTAACATTTAGAAATATCCTCCAACACCATGTAACAACATCCTCCTTTATTTCATGATTCAGACATATAAGATCATTACTTTTCCCGCATGTTCTATTGGCATGTAAAAACCTTTCGAAAATGTTCATTTGGAACCCATGAAACCGGGCTTTTGTTTAACTTTTTGTTGTTTACAAATGCATTTTTGCGGTTAAATGTTACTTATGACCGTTAATCGTCACTTCTATTACCTTAAAAGCGACGTGAAAAATAACATAACATAACAACATCACGCCTTGTTTTCCCGAAGGGTTGGGCAGAGGTGTACCTATAGTACACCACATTTCGCCAGTTACGTTAAACTCCCATGTAATAGAGGGCGAGCCTTTTGCCATCAACCGGGCACAAATTCAGACTCCGGGTTCAATCAATCAATCAACTCAGCCTTTCACAGTCCACTGCTGGACTTAGGCCCCTCCCATGCTGCGCCACAACACCCTGTCCTCTGCCTTCCGCTTCCAGTTTGACCCAGCCACCTTTGTAAGGTCGTCGGTCCACCTAGTTGAGGGGTGTCACACACTACGCTTGCCGATACGCATTTTCCACTCCAGGACTCGTCTGCTCCATCGGCCATCGGTCCTTCGACAAACATGGCCAGCCCACTGCCACTTCCACCTACTTACTCTGCAAGCTATGACGGTAACTCCAGTTCTTTTCCGGATAACTTCGTTTCTGATTTTATCCTTCAAAGAAATCCCAAGCATAACCCACTCCATAGCGGGCTGAGTGACTTTAAATTTGTGGAACAGCCCAACTGTTTTGTGTTTCATTTCAGCACCGTTATTTATCATCACGGGCAGGACGCACTGGTTGAAGACCTTAGTCTTCAAACATTGCGTCCTGCACACACATTGGGTCTCTGGGCTGCTACTGAGAATTTCGAGATTTTAAACCCAATAACACTTTGCCCGACCTAAGAATGAAGACCGAAGCTCATGCTCCGCGATGCTCAGCGACCATTAGATCAAGGAAACAGACGTGGAAAATACTGTGGCTTTATTTATTTTAGCCTTAACATAGTTCTACATATCGCTCGCTAATCTATTTCTAGACAGACAGCCTATTTATTCTGCAGATGAAGTCGCAACGCTAACAAATACCTACCAGCCAATTTTAGTATAAATTCGATTTTCGATTGCTCTACAGCAGCAATACGAATACCTCCGCATCCCTGAGGGCGCCTGTATCGATTATATTGACGTTAACTATTGGCATAGGACAATGTTCCTGCTTGTTTAGTCCTGCCGAACACACATGACATTAGCTTTGTTTTGCTGACGATCAATCGGTAGGGTCGGTGTTATTTGCACGGGATCCCTTGCAAATAACAACTTCGACGTAACTTTGACACTTAGCCGCAGAATTTAGAGGTAAAGTCAAAGTTTTTATGGTTTTAATAGAATGAGAAATATTTTTGGAGATAGTTAGAGGGTAAGAGTTCTCTTGTGGTGTTGAGATTTGTGTGCTTTCATTAAATAATCACCTTTTAAAAACTGGTACAGTTTTCTCTTGAGAAATCTAAAGAGAGTATTAACTCTTTTTTTGTTTTTAACAGGAGTTCTTAAAACAAATCATATTTTAATCTAAGACCTGTAGCTACCGGGGCCTGTAGTGTTACTTGTTAAGTGCTGTTCCATATATACGTACCTGGGGAGCCAAATAAGTGATAAACTTTGGTAAGAAACCGATGGATGTTTTCAAATTAAATTAAATAAAATTAATAGAAAACAAACAGTTCATAGATCAAAATGAACTCATTCATACATTGATTAGAAAACATCCGTCGATATCTTACTAAACTTCAATAATATTTGACGACCCTGGTCACTAATCTCTTTTGGAGACTGTATTTACAAGGGTATGAAGGTTCCTGACAATTTCTACGAATATTGTTTTCTTAGCGTCAGCGCACTCCAAGAGCAGAGCAGAGCATTTTCTGAGTCTGCTGAAAAAATGATCTTATGACAATTCCATACATTGCAAAATGAAATACACGTCCAAACTTGATGCTCGACCATACTCGAGCTTGGAAGATGCGTGTTCGAGTATGCGTTCTACATACAAGAGCGCGCTCGAACCGCCCGCGCTCAGTATGCCTCAGCGAGATTAACTGCTGGACGTGTAATGGCGTGTTGGGCGTGCTGGCGATAATTACTAAGTCCCAATCAACCATACTGAACACGTCAAACTGGTCATGCACGCCTGCCTGGCAACCCAGAGCATTTTCAACGGAGCTTGCTCACGGAGGGGCGAGCATGCCGCCTGCATGGTCGAGCAGTCAAAATTTTGCTCGACCATACGCGAGTATTTTGCAGTTCGGTTAAATCAATTCCTTAAAGTCAGCTTTCTTCCATTTAGCATCGGTATCCAGTGTCCAATCACAACAACAACAGTCACATTGAATAACGCCTTTAAAAAGGACAAGTAAACGTTGTACACATCGATTAAATCAATGAAAACCACCACTCAAACGTTGTGTCATCGAAATCCTTGGTACCTATTGAATTATTCTTATCTCTCCACTTACAATACTGCGTGTGATGTCATCGGGGCCCGAGCAGGTATCATTAAGTACCTTTAACTTGACCAACTTACTTTTACACTCACTGAAACACACTTTCATTCTTAAAAATTAGACGATTAGGTTCAAAATTGAAGTGGAAAGAGTTTGTTAATGCAGAATTAGTTTGTTTTTGTTATCTGTATCCCGACTTGTGACACCTCGGCCGGACCGGACGGATGAAGTTGTGTCCGACTAGGAGACTCCATAACTTTTAATAACATTGCATAATTATTGACAAGTTTCATTGTATTTATAAGTTCGGGAAGTTTGGGAGATGTAGAACTTTATCCGATGCTCTCCATATCGTATGCCTAGTTGTGGAAGTCCCTACAGACGTAGCCAACCTGCACTGGGCCAGCGTGGTGAATTACGGCCCACTCCCTCTCAGAGAGAGGAGGCCTGTGCACCAGCAGTGGGACACAGGCTACAGACGTAGGAGTTTCATTGCCAGCAACTCCAGAATAAGTAAAACCGTGCACACAATAAATGCCACCTACCCTAACCAAACAATACATTCTAGTAGTAGTAGGCGATCATGAACTTTATGGCAACGTGGCATACGACCACGGCTTTCAGATGAGTATTTTTTCTTGTTTCATACCTTTTAGAGCTTGAGTTATCAGTAGTCGGGGTTTAGTATGTATACTATAAATTACTACATATAACTTTATGCAGGTAGATTAATACCTATTCACTTCTACTGTTGCTTGCTTTCCTAGAAGAGCGGTGGCCGCACACATAACAACCGCAGTGTCGGCGTCATGAGAATGATGACACCGTGGTTTGACTTTCCGGTGTCATAAAAACGCTCTTTAGAGAAACACTCCAACGTATTTTCATACATAACGTTTCAATGGTGTTATTCGACGGTAAATGTGGTGGTAGTGTGGATGCTATGTGACGTACACCGCAGTCTTAAGCCACCACAGCGGTGCTACAGTTATTCAATCTTGTAAATTTTCAACCAAGTGGGAATATGTGAAAAAAGGTTTGGCCACTGGCCACCTACTGACCAAGGCCTTTAAAATTTTACTTTTAAAGTTTTCGCAGAAGAATTAAATATAAAGAACACGCTAACCATATCGAAATCATAACGGTACACCTAAAGAAATGGAAATTCATTCAATTCATCTAATAGAGGCAACATTTTTCACAATCTCTTAAAAAATCTGTAGCCAAGTTTGAACAGAGACGTGCGTAAGAGGCGCCAAGCAGATTAGAGGGCCGCGCTCGCATCAAATTAATTTGTTTTAAGACTCATAAACAGACTAATTAACCAATTAACATTAGGCTCGAGTGTGAGTGCGATAATACCTCTCGATGTTACATCGAATGAGTAAACAAATCGGATTTAAATCGGTCCCGACTTCCCGAGAGATATCGATATGCATCAGGTTACGATACCACTTTTATTCACACTAAAGATAAGTCCGTGACGATTAATTTTGTTCAAGAATTTTATGTTTATTTAATTGGAGAATTGTGCTTCCTTATTTATGTGAAAGCATTAATTCTTCAATCAATCCTTCGATTACCTTCGACGATCTATTAATCAATGACTATTTCAATGTAATGGCACTAATAACATTAAATATTTTCCAGACATTGAAAATCGATATCAATAAAACATTAGTCGAAAGTTTGAATGATATTCACAATGTCTAATGATATGTTAACGAAAAATTAATTCTGCTTTCAAAGAATAGCGAACCATAGATCGTAATAAATGAATACGATCATAAACCTCCAGTTATTAAAGTTTTAATAGTCAAATCCATCATAACAGAACATCAAAAGCCGCAGCAATTTATTCGTTCAATGGTTTCGCTACTCACTTTTTATTAATCCACGGTACATTCCGACGCGTAGGCGAACTTAAAAATTCTCACAGAAACGAACATTTAATAATACGAATGAATATAATGCGATTCAAACGATTTATTTTCCGTGTAAGCACATCACGTACGAACTAAATCATCGGTCGGAGAGCCGAAAAATATACCAGAATCGCTCCTATTAGTTTACGATGGGATCATTCGATACAAATCGTATGAAATCGATTCGTATCGAGACTAAACACTACAATCAGTGGCGACTCGTTGCAGCTGTTAGTTATGCGATCGTCGATCGGCGTCATCCACTAAAATAATATGACACAGCCATTTCTGTATCTCCTTCGCGCACCCAAAAAGGAAAACTATTGATATAGCCATAATTAAGTGTAGTGGTGTAGCGATCGCAGAAAAAATATCAAATCCCCAATTAATTACATTGTTAAAGCATGATTTTGCATATTGTTGTTACTGTATGAACTATTTGTTAAATACATAAAATACCTTTAGGTACCTACTTAAAATACCAATGGACTAAATTACATACGATTGACGACACCCGATTTATATTGCATTAGGTAATGAAACGGGAATACTTAATGTAGACAGGAATTGAAGAAAGATTGGGAAAAATATAATTTCAGCATTTAATTATTTAAATACTAAACTGCATCGATTCTTGATAAAATAATTAGCTGAACAAAACCTTTGTTAACATTTAATCATACTCGGTAACTCCTTATAATAATCCTTGCAAGGATGTAGCCTCTAATATGTCGACGCTACCCAGGGATCAACGGCAGACATTGTAAGTGGTTATCCATGCTTTCAGAGCCTATAATTTGACAATATTTTGTGTCATTTGGGCTTTATTATTACTTACGCCATTACACGACTGTGGATATAACGTTAATACACGAACATCGGCGTCCGAAGGCCCGATTAAGGGCGCTGTAACCACAGGTTCCCCTAATTCAATATTAAAAGCATCCTACGACGTGATCGCCAACTAATAATAGTTTAATTTGAAGAAATGTCCCTGAGAAAATGACGGATTGTCAACCTTTTTCTAATGTTTTTTTGAACGTCAGAAATGAAATGGCTCGTTTCGAAATTTTTTGATCGGAATTACAGTGTTTACAGACACGATTTTTAGTAATAATGTCAGTTCTATTGCAGTTAAATTGGATATTACTGTCAGTTATGATGTATCATTAAGCCATTAATGTGCTTCAAACATATGTAATGTGGAACACATTTTTCGGAAAACAACGAAAAACGAACTTTCAGACCTCTCAGTCAAGCATTTAATTATTTTCATTGCTTTTCTAGATGTTCGTGTGGGGTCCGACTTGGACCATTAAGTGCATTCCTGCATTTAAAAAATGCTAGTGAATGAGTTGATCAAATGAACTACTTGCGATGAGTTTCGATGAAAGAAAAAAGCGTTTTTCATCAGATTAGGAAAAACCACGAAAAACGCTCTGCAAAAGTAAGAAGGTACGCTAATCTAAAAAATATCTAAACAGAATCCATAATAGAAACAAAACAAACCTAAAACAAAACAGAATCATGACGTCACGTAATAAAATCCAAATTGAGTCGGTCTGCATTCATGGGTGCCGGGGTGGCTGAATCTAGTTAGGTGTAAATGGAGACATCGTTTATGTACGGAGCGACGTAATGCAGTAGGGCGCTGGGCTCCCAACCCATGCATACTAACGCGCTGGGTAATAAGTAGCCTGATTTCATGTTTACCCCTCATCTCTATCTGGCCTTCGCCCGACGACAAGCGCTCAATATACGGCGAATTTGAATGTAAACGGAAAATTTCGGTTGTGACTGGTTTTGATTGTGTGATGCGTCATTGGAATTGTTTTTAAGTGCATTTGTCGGATTTGGTCGAGTGACATGTCTTGTGTTATAATAGGTATTAGTAAAGCTGAGGAAAATTCAGAAAAAAATTAAAGTTGGTATCATATTGAAAGAAAATTGTTTATTCTTCGGCTGTAGGTAAAGTGGAGTGACTTGGCATCGTATCTAGGTTGTAGTTAACTTGTCCTTGCTGAAGACTGATTTGGGTGTTCAAAAGAAAAATACAATTTTCTCTTTTGATTTTTTTAGTTCCTACTATTTTTAATAACCTTCCAGTCGATTAAAATAAGTAAGAAGAAGAAAAGAAGTAATAGATACCTCTTTAATGTGTTTTGTCAAAGCGTGAGGCTGTGGCAAAATTTTGTAGAGTATATTTGAAAAAACTTGTAGATTTATACAAGTTTTTCATTCTAAGGTAGAATAGTAATTAAGCGTACTAATAAGGGA
This sequence comes from Polymixis lichenea, assembly GCA_949091785.1. Classification (NCBI taxonomy): domain Eukaryota; kingdom Metazoa; phylum Arthropoda; class Insecta; order Lepidoptera; family Noctuidae; genus Polymixis; species Polymixis lichenea. The sequence continues at coordinate 18,517,389 of OX420933.1, read as the reverse complement.
AAAAAATGTAAATTTTGTTTACAAGTACAAAAAAAGAACTACGCCTGCCAAGAAAACTACTTAGCAGACGACAAAGGTTTGTTTCAAACACTTTTGCATTTTTTTTTCTTAAAATGTTTAGCTTCATTCATTTTCAGTATCGTAAATTGAGAGTTTTGTAGTTTAATATTCCTTAAACTAGTCAGGCAATCAATTTGTATACTCTATGGAATTATGTAAAATATTTATATTATGACGGCAACGTGCCTATAACGTTAAGCCTTCGATTGTATGTGATGCGGACAAAGTCATTAATGCAAAAACTGTTACCTCACAGCTAGGCCATGGGCAGTCATGGTTTATTACGGACCTAATTATAAAAATTCCTGTGCGAGTTAGTCTCATTATAGAATATAATAACAAAGATAATGACTTCTCCCAATCAGTAGGTTCTGGATATAATGCAATATACATACATCGATTCTATTTACTTTACTATAAACGTGAGTGATCGTTTAAAAAAACTCCCGACCCAAAAAAAAAACTTTAAAAGGTAAAAATAATAATATTTATTGGTTTTTTAAGTTGTAGGTAATATTTTGATAAGGTACTTTGTTCGTCTAGTATCATTGAAGTAATAGAATACCAAATTTCGACTTGATCAGACCCGTGGAAGATGGTCAAATCCCTTCACCGACCAAAAAAGAGCTGCTAATTTTCAAACGGCTGAACCGATTTTGATGAAACCTGTCCAAGAATACTCCCGGCTAATTCACCTTTCTAACAAATAAAACAAAATCGAATTCGGTTCATCCGTTCGGGAGCTACGATGCCACAGACAGACACACATACACACACACTCACACACACACACACACACACACACAAACACACCCTCACAAACACACACACACACACACACACGAACACAGACACGTCAAAATTATAACACCACGTCGTTATTGCGTCGGGGGTTAAAAAGAAAACTTGACAAGTAATTTCAGGTAATATGAACTTATTTGATGATGGCTGAAACTGTTTCATGAAAACCTACTCTGAGGTATAATAAAACATAAATACGTAATAGACAAAAAACGTTTCATTTTTTTCTGAAATCCATTATGCACTCTTTACGTGTCTCGTAATACTAACACATAAACTACCCAAATAAATCAATCACGCTATGTCTATCTGGACACTTGAGCGGCTCTACGGCAAAACCTAGTTACCAACAAGCGGTTATTTAAGAGGGGAAGTAACTAACTGGCGGTAATCACAATAAATACAATTATGCAATGATTTTAACAATAGAACATAAATCGACGCCAGGAACGCGATGCGGATGTACGACATGACACTCTAATGCAGAAATAAATATTGTCATTAAAAAATAACAAAACGGTTATTACAAACGTGGTTTTTACCGATAAAATGACATTTAATGTTTGTTTGATGCCGAATTAAATTCTTATTGTGGTTGCCAGCCATTATTTTATTAATAGCATTATAAATGGAGGCGAATTGTCATAGAGCGGATAGTAAGGCGAGTTTTTGTCATGTGTCCTTTGCCGTCACCGGCTATTAAGTGCGACCCTGCGGCGTGCGCCCACGCCGCGCCGTTGCGCTCCCAAGCACGTATCACTTACGAGACGAGACGTTATTTGGGGGATAATTGTAGAAAACAGTCGCTTGTAGACGATATTTTTTTGCTTCAACAATACTGAGATATGTTTAAAAAGTTTTTATAAAACGGTCACATTTTTCCGTTCTGTGTCTTATAATAGGAATTCTGTTTTAAATTGTACGACAAACTGTAATAGTCCAAATGACTTTTAAACATGGCAACCCGCGGCGTCGTCGCCGACGAGCTCGGGCGCCCGGCGCACGCGCAGCGTTGCGTAAAAAGCACTGCGAACGGCGAGCGGTGCTTAATGCAGATAATGAGACCATCATCGTTTACAGAAGTAAGTTTAATTAACGTAAAAAAGCGCGTTTACTCTAACCGCCGCGTTATCGCGACCATCTCGCCACTTATAATGACTTTTGTTCATTATTTTGTTGCGCGCTCTACGTGTCTGCGCCGCTTCCGGCCGCGCTGTGCTTCTAAACACCAATTTTATGCTCATGTGACTGTTTGATTTCATATGTGCGCTCATTTTAGTTTCAATTTGAGGATCTGTTTAATTAATTTTCAGCCATAAAACATAGTCTGTTAGATAACATCGCTGTGGAAAGTAGGATTTAGGCACGTAAAGGTATAATTAGTGTAATTGCTAACTGTTGTCTTAAGTATAGAGCAGTGTGATCTCGGCTTTGTGAAGAAATGAGATCAGTTTTACATAAAAATAAAGTTTTAAATGTTCCATGTAGTTTATTTAGTGCTTTTCAATCCACTGTCAGGAATGGGAAATACTGATGTGCTGTTTTGACTTTTTGGGCTGGTTTCCTATTCGTATAAGGAAATATTGATGTTTTTACCTAGTAATTTTAGCTTACTCGCGTGGAATGCATGTTGTTTTACATTTTATTTTAAATTGAGCGTTTTAGGTTTTAAATACATAGCAGTTATTGTTTATTTGAAATATCTGCTGTAAGTTAGTAATTACCTATCATGTACTGTAGTTTTAATAATATGGTGTAAATTGTTGGTGTATTATGCACATTCCTAGGTTAAATTAGTATCAAATTCATGCTACATGAATATAATAGTAATATGTAAATAATATAAAACATTCACTCTCTCTACACAAGTGATGAACAATGAGCAAATTGTGAAAGACTGGTGCCTGAGTTAAGTTTATATAAACAGTTGTTTTACAGGTCATCACCACAACAATTAAATATATAAGCAATGCACATAAACTGAAGTAGGATTTTTGTCATCTACACATCTGTGTTATACACAAAAGTACGTACAAAATGAATAGTCATACACACATGCCATTACATTTTCACGCTCCGAGGAGTACATTGCTTAACACAAGTTTCGGAACTAACGTTCATGGTGATCTCTTGCATAACTAGGTACACATTATGTGACCGACTGTACATAACGGTACCGTTATTCGTTTTATCATGCGATGAATTGTTTTTAATGACTATATTTACGTTTTATGTATGTTTGTGTGTTACGGGCCTCTGAAGTATTGCCTATTGCTTGAAGCTACGTAACAATTTGGTGGAAAGTGCAGTTGTGGCTCTGTGGATGAGTGACTGAGTCGGCGAATTTGTGGTTTTCGGGTTCATGCAGTTGATTGAATTGTTTAGGTAAAATAGTTTTATATAATTCAAACTCAAACTCAAAGCCATTTACAGGCTTAGACTTTTGAATTGTCAAAAAGTCAATCAGTTAGTAGGAAAGTTGAAGCTAGTAGTAGTAGACGTGGGAAAAATGTAAACAAATTGAACAAACAATTCTAAATATAAGATTAAAAAAGGCCCTTTAAGTAATTTATAGAAGTATATAATATAATATTTTTGTAAAGTTTTGTACCCTGTCACATGAGATTAGGCAAACAAGACGTACTCAAACAAAACCTAAATGACTAATTTCAGTGTTAATGCCAGTTAATAATGTAGTAGACTGCAGTTATTTTAATGGAATGTCTAATTATAGCACAACAAGATAAAGTTTGTTATTCCCAATCATTAATGTGGTTAATTAGTTTAACTCCGAATTCCAACCAATTATTTAGTACACGTATGTGACTGATAAGTATCTAAAAATGTACCTAATGTTTTTTCAATCATACTTTAAGTGGTAGTAAACATGCTACACTATTAGTATTCATCACCATCGTGATCCTTGATCCATCTACTGCTTAATATTGAGAGCTACCTTATCACCTACATATATCCACTTTGTTCTATGCTACCCTGGTCATTGCGAGTCTTATCCAGCGAGCGTCCTAATTGTGTAACACACGCTCAATGACAAAGTGGAAAATTATGAAGGATATTGATAAGCCAATGCTTCATATGTTGGAAATGATGTGAAACTAAAGTAAAATAATAAATAACTAGTATAATCGAGAACGGTTACAACAAAAGAATATCGCGGCAAAGAGGATAACCGCTGACAGAGAAAAGTTCGTTAAGGAACGCTCGCAGAAATAACTAGGTTATGTTTCACCCATTTTTGTCGAGCAGTAGTCCAGCTTCAGTTGCGGAGTCCGCCACCATCTCACTAGACTGAATGTACTTAATGACAATCTTCTTCAATTGCACCTTATCGCGTACAAAGTGGTGTCGTATATCAATGTGTTTGGATCTGGAATTATAGTTTTCAGTACCTGCAAGATTAATCGCACTTTGATTATCACATAAAATGGTAACAGGTATGGTGGTAAAGTCGGGCCAAAACTCTTCTTGCATTTGTCTAAGCCACATAGCCTCTTGAGTACAACTGGATAGTGACAAGCATTCAGTTTCGGTGGTAGATAGCGCAACAGTTTGTTGTACGTGTGAGTTCCACGTGATTGCGCCACCCTGAAATATAAATACATAGCCGGTACATGATCTTTGGTCATATTTATTGCCAGCCCAAACCGCATCACAATAACCATGTATTGATTTTTCTTCAATATTCTGTTTATAAGCTGAAGTATAATTTTCAGTATGCTTCAGGTATCTTAAGATTCGTTTCAGAGCCACCAAATGCTGTATTTCTGGTGAAGAATTAAGTTTACTTAAAGCATTCACAGCATAGCATATACCTATCTGAGCGCTTTCCTTGCGATGCATACAACAAGGACCCAATGATTACTCGATATGAAGTTGTATCAACAGTTGAATTTTCTTCTTTACTCATAGTAAACTTTGTTTTTGGATCAATAGGTGTTTTCACACTCTTACAATTAGACATTCCAAATTTGCTTAGTATGTACTGAATATACAGCTTTTGATTTACATAAAGTCCCATTTTTCCTGTGTCTGTGCATTGCAAGCCCAAAATATTTTAATTCTCCTAAATCCTTCATTTCAAAGTTAGAGAATAAGTTTTCCTTTAAGTATTTTTTTTTTTTTTTGTGTTTTCTAAGATGAAATAAATACCAGGATCAAGTGATGACTGTGTCAAACTCATTTCTTTCAATTTATTATCCATGTCTTTATTGTGTATATTTACTGGCTTGCTTTAATCCATAAAGTGTTTTTTTCAATAAACACACTTGTGTATTATTTTCTTAAAAGCTTGGAGGTTGTGACATATAAGTACTTTCTTCTATATCACCCTGCAGAAAGGCAGACACTATCGGTATTGACCAAATGGATGCTCCATTTGGTCAATATCCAAATTATATTTCACAACAGCTAATGCGAACAAAAAACGCAGAGATAAATATCTGATTACCGGTGAATATATTTCATTGTAATCTAATCCTTTCTTTTGAGCGCATTCTTATAATACTAATCTCGCCTTAAATTTTGCTGTTTCCTTTCACATCCCTTTTGGTCTTAAACACCCATTATTGGATATAGCTTCCTTGCCAGTCATAACACCCAAGTATTATTTTTCATCATGAATGTAAAATTAACCACCATGGCTTTCTTCTATTAGACATTTGGTTATTTATATATTCTAAGCCATTGTTTGTGCGTAGAATATTTATTTTACAGTCAAATTGATTTTCTATCGCTTTCTTGTAAACTTCTTTAATATTCATACTATTTTTCAGAAAATAGACAGAAACTTTTCTTGAATAATTATCTATGAAAGTGTTGAAATACCTGGCTCCGCCCATAGATATTGTCCACACAAATCTCAGTGTATCAGTTCCAACGGTGCAGTAGCCCGTGACCCTATAAAAGGAACTCTAGTCTGTTTACCTTTCAAATATGGAATGCAATTATTATTACTACCATTAATTTTAAATAATTTCACACCTTCAGTACATGTTGGCAATTTATTAACATCATTGTAGTTTTTTTTTGGGTTTTGGCTTCGCACGGTTTGTGCATTTAGCCAGTGTCAAGTAATTGTTATTTTCGATCAAGTAAATGGCCCGATTTCGGGCACAAAGTTACAAAACAGTCATAGTCGTCTTTAGTCAGTCAAGTCAAAGTTATTGTAAAGCGGTAGTAACTTTACAATAACCTATGAGTTTTTGGGGGGAACACGAAAAGTCCACGTTAGTCACTTATTTTCACCTTCACTACATTTGTGCACTCACACGTAATTAAATTGAATAATTCACTACCAAAATTATTCAATTTTATTCGCTATTTCATTAAATTTCATGAAAATAAAGAGTCCTGCGACATGTTCCAACGCGATCCCGCCAAAAAACCATCATTGTAGTTAAAGTGTCCCATTCTACAGTGCCATATATCTATACTCTGGGTATCAGAAGTTGACATAAATGCATTTCCTTTGACAGTGTTTAATTTGTACATATTATTAGTCAGCCTTGCTGTTGCTACTAGTTGTTCCTCTCTATTAAATATTTCACAGCCAGTTTCATTAAACATTACTTGACAACCATTCTTTGCCAACTGACTGACAGACAACAAGTTGATCCTTAATTGTAGAACATACAAAATATCTCTTACCTGTATGTGTTTTATTTTACCATCTTCCAGCAATTAAATCCAAGTTAACATTACCCATTTTCTCCACAGTGACTGATGTATTGTTGGCAAACTTTATATCTTGTATCGGAGAAGCCCGGACATCATACGTACGTCAGGTATGTTAGTCATGTGTAAAGATGCTCCTGAATCCGCATAAACTCAAACTCAAAGCATTTATTTCAAATAAACCAATTACAGGCACTTTTGAATTGTCAAGGTCGGTGAGTTAGAAAGATGAAGCTAGTTGCCCATTCCAAAGCGTAGGTACCTATGGAGAAGAACGGGCAAGAAACTCCATGGACACTCTTATATATATATATATATCTTATATATATACCATTCCACATTATTGATATACTCAATACTCAATCATTTATTGCGTTCCACAATGTATATACTTAGGTGGTAAGTAAACATTTGTTGTAACAATCGTGGACCCTGTCGGGCACAGCAACAGAAAAATTTGAAGGAAGAGGACTTATTTAGGTATACATGCAACTAACTTATTCTAAGTATAGTATAAGGTAACATTTTATTAATTATTAATTAATTCAAATTTTAGTATCAATTTATACTATCATGTCAGTTCTATAGATTTGTCAATTAAATATTCATTTATTTAGTAGTAACTATTTTAATTTATTTGTAAAAACAACAATCTTTTTCTCATTTCTGAGTACCTCGGGTAGTTTGTTATACATCTTTATCGACATAACCAGTGGACTAGAAGAGTGCATTTTTTAAATATTTTCATGAGCTGTTGAAAAAACTGCTGCATATTAGTATTGTTCCTCTTTTTGTTATTGTAGAACTTACTCGTGTATCCATATTTATTGTAATTGAAGCAACGGGGGCCTGCTGGCTTATTATTATTATTCTGTCGGTGGGTAAACTTGCGCTTTGTATAAAGAACAGAGACATTTGACTCTTTAACCTCTTGCAAAAGTTTCGTTTTCATTGAGTCTGTACTTATCTTTACATAGGAGCGGGTATAACCGTTCTCGAATAAACTAGTTTTTAACTATTTTACTTTAGTTTAATTACACCAGGAAAAAATGGTCCGCTCAACAACGTCAAAAACTCAACGGATCTTCTTGAACTGTCAAAATGAAAGCCATTCCAACTGTTAGTGCGTTACGTAACTACCTGGCTGGTCTTCTGTTGGTCGTCCACTTATCTGGCTGTTGGTCAGCCAACGCTTCCAATACCGTCGCACATCGGCAATCATTTCGTTGGGCCTCTTCTCCACTGGCGCGGTCCGAGGGGGGGGGGGTTCTAGGGGTCATGACACCCCCCAAAGCCGTAAACGTAAAGTTTAAAATAGTAATTATTCGAAAATATAATACATTTTTTTATTAATATGTCGGTAGTCTTTGTTTGTGACACCACACCCCCAAGATCTTTGGCTGCGACCGCGCCTGCTTCTCCACCTACTATCATTATGTCTAGTTAAGTATCCTCATTCTGCTCACCTTTATTTCAGAGCAGTTGCCAGTAATTCAACGTCTATATTTTTTGTAATTTGCAAGACATTCATAGTGCCACTACCTATCGCTAAAGAGTGGTCCTCCTCGCCGGATTCTGTGTTTCCCAAATCTTTAATCTGAGAGACTTCAAGTTTTGAGTGAATATTTAAAGGTAAAGGTAATAAAAGGTAAATTGGAACACTTACTTGCTTCTAGATTGTCATCATCATCGGATACCATCAGGCCTGATAATAATTAAACCTCAAAAGACCTTGGGTATTTTTATTTTGTAAGAGTTTGATGCCTATCACAAGAATGCTACTATTTGTATAATTAAAGTTTTAACGGATATTTATGGTAATCATAAATATTTCTGTCATCTTTTCTATTTCTTGTATTGTGAAAATAATACCATGGCTCTTTTAATTGATTATATGACTAAGCTAAAGGTTACAGCTACAAATAAAATAAAACAAAATTAATTAAGTTACCGAATAGCTAGGTGCTAGATACGACTATCTATGAAAAACCATAAATTAATGCCAACAGCAATACGACGTGATGGAGAAGATATTATAATGGAAATACCGACGTTAGCAATTAAATGTATAAATACACCGTGTAACCATAAACTGTATTCATTTTACCATTGCTATTATTTGGAATTATGATGGTCTTGTTAAAGTACACGAGCAGTTGCATCACATGTCCTTTTGAAAGATATAATTTTATTACCAATTCAACTAAAGTGACCGCAACAGTAATAGGAAAGATCGAAAAACGGAGTCAACAAACATTCTTGAACGCGCAACAAAAAATAATATGAGCAAGTATCAAACAGTTTTACATTTGCAAGTGAACAGTAATCATTAATGTGGGTTACACACAGCCTATTAAACTGTCAGGGAAATAGTCAATAGGCGCGTAAAAAGAAATTAGTGCCGTGGTTACCTAACAGTGCTTTATAACTAAGTTAGTGCATTTACAAGACGGCGATATTGTCAGCGAATCACTTCTAGGCACAACAAAGAATATCTGATTAAGGGTATGCGAGCACGCGAACTGTCTCGCATGCGCAATGTAGCGTCAACTTTTTACTCCTCTCAAGATTGCATGCACAACGATCAAAATTGTGTGATGTTAGTATACTGTATAACCGTGTTGCGTCACCAACCTAATAATGTTGGTGGAACAAAGACGAGCAATTAAATAAGTATTTGTTAAGCTTGCTCAAGTAAAAACTCTAAATTAATGTGCCAAGCTTCCTGATAATGAGTAATTATTGCAATTAGAGTACGGTCAGCGAGTTAGCTGTACGCTCGCCTTGTTTAATTAAATATAATATTTAATTAAGGCATGTCATGCTGCTGATCTTTAGGTGTTACTGATATTTAGTATTTTTCCCATCAAATCTCACACACTCATTCATTTAGACAAAAAATGTTCTACTTAGAGAGCTTACTTTAATTCTAAGGAAAGTAGTAAACCATTTCGGATTCCAGCAAAAATTACTAACCTGATTAGGGTTTTGCAATTTTCTGTTATATTTGATTTGGAATTGAAATCTAGATTTAGAATGCACAACATGAAATAAATAAGAAAATACATAGTAGGTATGGATGCTGCTGTTGACGGTACACAGCGGGGGAAGAGCAGGGTGGCGGCGCCGGCGCAAGTCGCGACACAATTATGTCATTCGATCATAACAATTACGTGGGAATACATTAGATCTCTGTACAATTATTGATTTTGTTAGCTGTGCCCACGATGATAATAACTCGCATGTGAAATGATAATAATCTCCAAGATTCTCGGATTATAATGAGATAAATTACACTTTTCTTTGACGCTAATCTACGTGACAAGCAAAATGATGGGCAGGACGACTTACCTAGTTTAAACGATCACCATCCAAGCCCATCAGTAATTTTTGGACTAGATCGAAACTAAGTCCTTATTATTTTGGGTCGAAGTTTCATCACCATCGTCATCATTTAAGCCCAAAGACGTCCACTGCTGGACATATAGGCCTCCCCAAAGTACCGGCGTTCTGTGTTTCTGACATCTAGCCGATTCTTGCGGCCTTCACCAGGTCATCAGTCGACATTTACCTACACCTAAATTGCTATTAGGATTATTTAAGAGATAAAATAAAAATAGGTATTAGCTAAGTTTTGTTTTAGCTATGATCCCTAAAAGTTGATCTTCACCTATTGTGACCCCAGCCAACAAGATAATTTACCAAGCAATCGAATATTAGCACATATTTCATTGTTATTGTTTTATTCTATAACATTATAGCAATAGAAGTTACATTGAGAGTGGCGTCTGTTCAACAAAAAAGTCGCCACACGGTCTACAAAATAATTCATGAATAAACTACTAGAATAATAATTTCCTACGAATGAAATATAACTTATGAATGAAGTAGAAATTGCCATAATATCAAGAAACCGTGACTGATTGGCTACACATTTGATAACATATCCGGAGCCACATCCGATGACGTACCTAACCTTGCTATATTTTTGGAAGACTTCATTAACAAAGGGCAGATGAAAGACCGACCGCACCGGAAAAGTGCAGAAACGTTACAATTGTAATTAAAAACATCAATTCCTTGGAAATCGATAGCAAAAAAAAAAGAACTGTAACGCGACTCGATACCGAGAACGGAAACGCTCGATAAACGCTCTAGTTTGCCGAGTACAAGCGGCTAATAAATTTATTATCATTTAAAATTATCATATTTGTAATATAAATTGCAAGTAGGAGCCATAAAAGTGGTGTGATTAGTGTTTTTCAGGTGGTGGCTGGCGGCGGGGAGCGTGAAATTACTGCCAACGCACACTCGCCTAGCAGCGCTCACTGTGGTGTAGCTGCGAGGTCGAGCGACGCTAGGCTATGCCTCGCTAATCAAGATGTGTTGAAGCTATAATTTGATGAAGAGACATTTATATAGCTCTAGATTATATTTCTTAAAGTAAATTCTCATAGTGAGAAGTTGAGACCATGAGTTGCCTCTCATAAAAATCAAACTGAATAGGTATCTTGAAATCAGTAGGCCCTAGAGACGTCTGACATTTTTCCACGGAACTTCTACAAACATTTTGTACGACAAAATGTTGACCATTCACCCCATGTTGACAACACAACAACAACCTTAAACTTGAACAAACAACACTCGTTTTCATCGCAAACATCTTATGTAGCACATACCCAACTTCTTCACGTAGACGGCGTCCTTGTGTGAGTGTGTGCACACACCCGTGTTACTTTCAATAAACGCTTAGAGCATTTGTACTATTAAATAGCCTTACATGCGATTAAAGGTTCACGCGAGCGTGAAATGAAAATTCTAAATGCAGTATACAGATGGAATTCACTAGAAGTAGTTTCTTTACTCCATATAACTCATTTAATGGTTCTCTTGACCCAAGTAGAGCTAGTAATGGAAGCGTCAAGTGTGAGGAATATAATCGATTGCTTTATTAACGGCTTGTCGTGAACACTCGTGTTATAAATTTTCATCGACGTGATAAACTGTGTATATATAGGTACTTTCGTTAGGCGATATGGTAGATCTAGTAGCCATTAACGTAAAAATATCTAGGTTCCAATGTGTTAAATAGCGCATTTGTATGATAATGTTTGTTTTTTTTTTGCACTCGTTTAACAGTACACGTCGGGTGCTAAGTTTGGTCCTATAAATATAATCAACCCAGGCGTAGCAAACATTTATTAGATAAATATTTCTACAGATAAGTTAAACAAAACACAATGTAAAATATATTAACTACACCATCACTACTGCTTCGAAAGAGTACTAAATAAGTGCATAATCTGGCTTATATAAATAGGAATATGTAAATTGCAATTGCTTCGGCAACTTTGTTTGAATTGTTTTATTGAATTATCTAATTGTTTCATTGAAATAACGAACGAACGATGTAAACTTATTTTTATTTGTCTAATATACTCGTAATACTAATATGCGCATTCTAAAATATCTTTCTCCTGTCTGAAATTCTGAAAATGTAATTTACTGTAGGAATACAGCGACAATTGTTGATTGGCTAAACCAACAAGGGCTGTACCTGATGGTTGCCTAGTCTTAAACATCAACGTCTTCTCTCCCCTGCTTCTTCTTACCCTAGAAGAATACTGAGTAACCTCTTCTTCGTATAGATGACACAACGATACGTATTATTAAAGATATTGTATTCGTGTGTGTAGTTTTAATTGTGTATATAATCGCTGGCTGCGCCTGAGTCGCTCTACTGTGACCTAACAGTAATTACAGCATTTTGCCGTTTTTTCCTTCGGCCATTAGTGCTCTTTACGAGTTGCACTGAGCATGCACGAATTGCACGATATAAGCATTAAAATTTATATTAGCGTATTCATTATTTGGTCTGCAAATGTGGAAATAACATATTAGTTTCCGTGTTGTTATCTAATAGTAAACTATTTGTTAGTTGTGTAAGTGTTTCATGGCTGGAGTACATTTTAGTAGAAACATAAGTTATGACTGTTATTATTCAAATAACTCTATAAAGAAAACTTTGTATTTGACATTTTTTTTTCTGCATCTAACTACTACTACTGCAAACATTAGGTCGCCCTCAAGCTAGGTTAGCAGCTGGATGAGAGGTGCCGAGAGTTGGGATGAATGGCGTGCGCTAAGAGAAGTCTACATATAGCAGGGCAGCAGTGGAGTGCTACAGGCTAATGACGATAAGGTATGGTGACTTATTGACTGCTCAGGTAATCTCATGGTAGAAATATAATATACAGAGATTCTGGGTTTGGTCCCCAAGTTGAGTACAGTAAAAAAAAAGCCGTTACAAAAATACTTTGGCAAAATTCTTATCAGCAAAAACCTTAATGAAGAATGAGTTTTAAATGAAGAAAATATGTTTACTTAGGTACGGGCGTGCGTTGCCTGAAATAAATTGTTAGAATTTAGGTGTGAGAACATTCCCTGAGTTTTTTGTAGCTGCCCTGATTTTGAATCTAGCACAGTTGCTGATAAGTAGCAAGCGTGAAAATGCATTTTCCCATATCTCTGGAGGAAAGGAAGGCTGAGGAAGTCTGAAGTTTTTCCTAAAGTAAACGACTATTAGCTATGTGACGCAGCCAGAGATGCTATAGTAGACGACGTGGCAGGCCTGCTTCAAAGCTGTCTTCAAGAATTAGAGCAACATGCGTATGTGGGACGCACTATCGCAAAGAGTAAAGGGCCCGAAAACCTTTGCCCTTTGATAAAAATAAAGTTTTAAATGTCACATTTATATTTGGTTTATTTCTTTATTGTGATAAGAAAGCTATTAATTTCATGAAATGTATCTAAATTTGAATTTCGACATAAACTTAATCTACTTGGGTACATTGTTTAGGTAAAAAGTATTTGGCTAAAAGGCTTTTTTATAAGTAAAGCAAAATAAAGGAAGAATAAGTTAGTTTTATTTTGAAACCATTGCAAATTAAAATAGTACAAGTAGTAGGTACTACTTAAGTACAAAGAAGAAACCTTTGGGCAAAAGGGTTTGATTTTGATGTTCTGAGGGAAGGTTATACATATGTTAAATCTTCATAGGTAAGTTTGTCCTTCTAATATTGTAAATGTGAAAGGTTGTATGTTTCTTACTGAATCACGCAAAAACAGCTGAACGGATTTTCGTGAAATTTGGCACACAGATAGTGGATTAACACACATAATACTTTTTATTCCATTAGTACCCAGGCGCGCGGAGCCGCTGTCAAAAGCCAGTAGGTATTAAATAAAAGTTCATGGAAGAATGTATTCCATAATCCGACCAACCAATTAGGGAAAACGAAAATGCCATAATATTCCATCCACACATTAAATGCATAATGCCACCCACATACCTACTACCATGATTGCTCATCTGGCAAATATAGGTAGAAAAATAAGGATGTCAGGAAGGAAGTTTTTACAAGTTCCAATACAACTGTTGCAATTTTATGAAATAAACTGTTTTTAGGATAAAATAAATAAAATCTAATTTGGCAAGTAGACCTTAATTAGGTAATACAAGTTATTTCCAATAAAAATTCCATATGTGGTGCCTCATTTTAAAAAAACAGCATCTAAAATGAAATTGTTTATTCTGTAAATAAGACATTGGAATCAGTTTTATGCTTCCGATAAGGAAATGTCGACTCCATCTAGGAGTCGACATTTCCTATCTGACCACACTTGACAAAAATGGCAAAACAAACTCAAGGATCAAAGGCTCTTTTAAAGTCCAGACTTAAACTTGGTCAAGAACCACACTGATTTGAGTGGACCTGTCTAGTCAGTGAAGCATTTAGCATAGCATTTATGAAATACCAATAATTGTCAATAAAAACAACCGACTTCGTAACTTTCTGTAAAAAAGTTTTATTTTTCATTTTTAAGTAGTCAGAACACACACACATACATACGGATCGAACACAGAACCTTCTTTTATTGAAGTCAGTTAAAAATAATACCTTACTCGCATTTCATCAAGAATAAGAATTAGGTGGTGTAAATCAAACATTAGCCGTTGGCTATCGTGGTTTTAAAAAGCATAAAAAGCGAATAAAATAGCTTTTATTGTATTATTGTTCTTTAAACCTGCTATGTCATTGTTGTACTCCGATAGCTTCCAGGGATACGTGAACTTTTACACTATAAGACTCAGCTGGTAAGTGAACATGACTATATTTCATTGACTTTAACGAGAACAATTTCTTCTATGAAATATTATTGTTCGTTTTTCGTGAAATTAAACAAAAAACATTGTGGTTTTTGCAGGTGAATGAAAGTAGTGAAGAATCGAGTTATAATGGCGTGCATACGATAGTGAGTAGACTTCTATAGGCTGATGATGAAGGTAGGTACGCATCGCAGAAACGCAGTACATAAAATGCATTTTAAGCTTTATGTTGATAACAACCACAGTGGAATTTCTCATATCACTATGCTTGGAAGATGGTTTGGTATTGGCAATACTTACCTATTATGTTGGTGCTCATGCAAATCTGGTCTGCATATGCAATAATCATCAATCTGCCTAGCCTTTTATCAACTGTGTTGGGGTCAAAACATCAAAATATTTTCTTTCACATAAACCTGCATGGGCAAACTCAAACTCAAACTCAAAGCATTTATTTCAAATAAACCAATTACAGGCACTTTTGAATTGTCAAGGTCGGTGAGTTAGAAAAATGAAGCTAGTTGCCCATTCCAAAGCGTAGGTACCTATGGAGAAGAACGGGCAAGAAACTCCATGGACACTCTTTTAAAACTTATGAAACGTCAGAAGCTAGGTACACGGTTCCAATTTGTCGCTTCTCCACGAAAGAAACTCCACGGTTACTCTTTTGAAAACCATTGGCTTTTACAATGTTTTCAAATTACAGTGATAATAGGTACGGGAGGACAGTGCAGGCCTGTCAATAAATACCAGGTACTTAGAGGAATAATGAAAATAAAGAAAAGAAAATCGTCTACAAATTTACAGCCTATAAGGCCTACAACGTTCTCTCATTCACAATACGTAAAAGAATCTACATAAATAAAATGACCCTATTCAAACCGAGTGATAAGATTTCCATGACAATCACTAATAAATAGTCGACATTAGAATTGATTAATAATGTAAAATAATGACGAGAATGTGTCAGATGGTCGGTTTCCAGTCTAACCAGATGTAGCTGAATACCAATATTTGGAGCGACTGCCTATCTGACCTCCATAAACCAGTTACTGGAAAACACAATACCCCTGGTAAGACTGGTTGTCAGACTTTCGAGTTTCTGACGACTCGTTACGACTGAAAAATCTACGAATGACGGCTGGGTCCACCCGGCTTAACGTGCTTTCCGAGGCACGGAGATATATAATGGATGGTCGCCCATCCACGAAACGACCGCAGTAAGCGTAGCTTACCCTTCGATCCACCTTTACGACTGTTATCATTTAGGCCACAAGACCCTCGGCTAAGCCTACTAATAAGCGTAAACTCTCCTAAATATCGGATTAAGATGTGAAAGATTTTGTGATGGCTCCCACACTGAACTTCTTCAAGAACCGACTGGACAGATAAAATATCTCCAAACTATTTGAAACACACGCATCACTCAATATGCTGCTATATAGTGTGTCTTACCAAATAACAAGGTAAGCAGGTATGCAGATGTTTTACGGTTCCAGTCTTTTTAAAATTAAAATTAGTCTTTGAAAAAAGTCAACAACTACCCTGTAGGTACTGTACCTACTTAAACTTCTAAGTATAAGAGATTCGTTTACCGGGTATCCAGTTTTTATATAGGTGGCCATTACAGGAGTTTAGCGAGACCCTGAAGTCATAACAACTATTGGCACAATGGTTGAAGCTTTTGTAAAGCTTGTTCTGCTTAAATGTTTAGTAAATAAAACATTTAAGTAGGGGAAAACCGGGCGAGCAGTGGTGGCCCAGAGATAACGGCCGTGACTTACGAGTTGTAGGTCGTAGGTTCGAACTCAGACACAGAGAGTTAATTATTTCATCACCATCTCTCAAAACGGTAAAGAAAAAATATCGTGAGGGAACCGGCGTGTCCTAGAACCAAAAATTCGGAAACGCGTAACATCCAACATCTACGTTGCTTTTTCGGAAATAGCTAATGTCATGGAAATTATGATGCCATACCAGTTTAATGACGTTTCTCGAGTTGTTTTTGAGTTACCTTTATTATGAGGTTTTAATACGGTTCGTCTATGTTGTTGAATGGTGTTATCTACACATAGTAACTAGTGGTACAAAAATTCGTGTGTGGTACTACAACAAAATTAAAAGTTGTTACAGAAGAAAAAAACACCTAAAAATGTGTATAAGGAGTCGCCGGTGGCAACATACCATTAACTGTTATCAAGCAACAGTTTTGGACTTTATAAGTTTGTAGTCGCTTTGTATTTTGTTTTATTTTTGAAGTCGCTTCGTAAACAGTATAAAGTAGCAGAAGTAAATCAAAAGTGTTGGTTACTTTTTCGCACAATTGTCTAGTCATAACTCATAAGCCCATTGCTGATTTTTCACTCGGCAATATAAATAAGTAAAATCTTTATTGCAGACCACATAATCCATAAAAGAAAACACAAGCAAAATATTAAAAATTAAAATTAAAAAAAATAATAAGCACAATTACAAAATTTAGAGTAAAGTAGAAAAAAACTATATAATTAAATAGCATACATACACACACACACAAACTCACTCCTTAAATACCTACTTAGTAAGAAATAATAGAGTTAGGTAGTTGGTATTCAAAATCCAAGGAATTCCAATTAGAAAAATATTTCTGATAGGTATACTTTGAGGGTTTCTTACGAATGATTCGTTCGGAGTCGTGTTGTATAACGACCGACTCACCCTGTTTCTGAGGTTTCTTAACCGAGTTTAACTATTGGTTCGATATCTTGTTTCTGACAACTCAAGACTCAAGTGAGGCAGAAATGCTTAAATTGATAATAAGAAAAACCAGCAGCCTAATTCTCGTACTTAAAAACGTTCATATTCAAGTCGCAATCTCACTTCAGCGACAATCAATGTCAAAAACTTGTTGAAAATGTACATGTAAATTAGACTTTTTCTTTAGACTGACATGAGAGTGCTAACGTTCTTAAAAATACAGGAATCGCCCCTCAGGCATAACAGATAAGATAATTTATTTAGATTTATCAACATACCTACATAAATTACAGGGAACATCAGAAAACAAAAAACTTTATGTAAAAAAATAGGTATACAAATACCGTATTTACCTAAATACCTATTACTACATTTATATTTGGTATTTAGGTAAATACGGTATTTTCTTATTAGTAGGTACTGCCCTACTTTAAATACATCTAGTAGGATGTACAATTTTAAAGTAGAGCAGCTAAATTATTTGTACAAAACAAAAAGAGATACAGCTGTCTCATATCCAATATTCCCTATAATTTATTGTTCCAAAAACAGCGTTTCAGTTATTTTTCCACCAGTTATGCATACCTAAGCAAAAACTGAAAAAAAATACATTACCTACTAAAGAACCATGTCCACTTCCCATACATTTAAACACTTGATAATTACCCCCTCATTTATAAACGATGCTTAAAGTTAAGTAATGATTAGCATCTGTTTAACCATACATTTTTGACGTTTAAACATCATTTAACTAAAATCATCGTTTATGAATAAGGGGGTTAATGTTTATGTATAGTTATAAGGTATAGAAAAAGACTACCTGTAAGTATAGAAAATAATGTCATAAAGTGATTATTACATGGAAGTCCAAAAAACATTAATGTTACTTTTTGGTCAGGATTTGCCGTTACGTATCAAATATAAAGAAATAAATGTGTTAGAACTAATTATTAACGCACAAAAATTAGTCTTGAGATCCAGGGGCGGTAAATAGTGCCATAAAAAGAAGTAACACACACAAAATGGAACAGTACACAACGAGACGCAAACAGAACAACGAAGCTGTGCGCCGATGCCAAAACTGCCAATAGCAAAACCGTCAAATGTAAAAAAAAATCCGTTTCAGTCGTGCGAAACTCAATTACATACTGCATGATTAATTTATTTAATTACTATGTTAATTTTAATTAATCTGTATTTTACAAACACTAATAATGAAATAATTAATGATTAAATAAAATGTAGGTAACATAATGTATAAAAATCCGAAACAGAGTTGAATAAAGTCAAGTAGCAGTGTGTAAAATGGAACGTTGTAAAAAAAGTACAGTTGAAATGCGTTCAAAACATGGTAATACGTTTACCCATTACGTAGAACAAGCTTATAGAATTATACAAAAATATTTTCTCCCTGCGTTTGTTTTAACATTGTGATAAGCGCATTTAATATCCTCCAGTTCGATTGAGCTGAATTTTAAGATTAATTTCATTTCTATACATAGTCAGGTGAAAAAGATGAGCATTCTTCTTTAGTGAAAGATATATCGTGTTAATAAGATGTTATTCAGACCAACCAGGAATATTCCCAATTAGAACATTATAAATTCAAATATAAACCCCCCTATCTGTATCCCGGTTGTTGATGACTAACTCACACGCTGTCTTATTACTTGTTACAATTTTAGGAAAATTGCTCTTACAATGATTGTAAATATGTGAGCAGTCGAGCTCCAAGTCTCATAGTTAATTTATCTGTCATTGATACCTTTTTTACTCATTTTATCTATTTTGGTTAGTCATTTTATTTTAGGTGCATCTCTTCGCAGGTCTTCGCATTTAATTATTTAATTAATGTTTACAAAATATTGTAAAACATTTTTTAAAGAGTGAGTTATGGTGCACTTTCTTGCAAGTTCTTCTCCATACAAAACTATATTTTCTATATTTTCTTCTGTCCGAGGGCGACTACAATCAATTCTATTTTGTAATGTAAATGTGGACATTCAAAAGGGCCTTTTATTTGCCTATCAACTAAATATTATATAAAAAGTCCCCCGCCGCGTCTGTCTGTCTGTCTGTTCGCGATTAACGCAAAAACTACTGAACGGATTTTCATGCGGTTTTCACCAATAGACATAGTGATTCATGAGGAAGGTTTAGGTGTATAATTTGTTAAGGTTTGGTTTATTTTTTTTTAACACGGGCGAAGCCGTTGGCAAAAGCTAGTTTGAAATAAATGCTTTATCTTTGATTGATATGAGAATATTATGATTTATTTACCTAATTTAATGAGTTTGAATAGTTAAAGAAAATTATGAGGAGTATTGTCATACTTAGGAATCGTGGCTAAGTAATATTAGCCGCACGGATCGATCGATCAGGTTAAGCTATGCTTGCCGCGGTTGGTCCGTGGATGGGTGACCATCTTAACATGCTAAGACCTCTCCATGCCTCACAAAGCACGTTAAGCCGTTGGTCCCGGCTGTCATTTGTAGATCTTTGGCAGTCGTTACGGGTCGTCAGAAGCCCGAAAGTCTGACAACGAGTCTTAACAAGGGGTATCGTATTACCCAGTAACTGGGTTGTGGAGGTCAGATAGGCAGTCGCTCCATGTAAAATACTGGTAGTCAGCTGCATCCGGTCAGACTGGAAGCCGACCCCAACATAGTTGACAAAAGTCCAGGCAGATGATGATAGTCATACTTGGGACTGTACCTTCGTTGCAGTACCTACCTACTATATTATTTTACTTTTCATTTTATTTGTTGGTATATTGGCATGGCTAGCTGACATTTAACTTATTATTTAATAAATGTTCTGTATCGTAATGTTTATTAGGTACTTTGCCTACCTATGTATAGAATCAAGTCTATTCGACTAAACAGACAGCTGTGCTGCTGGGGAGTTTATTGCGCCACTTCTTCTTCCCAGCTAAAGCACTAGGAAGTGGTGAAGGGCGGGCGTTTTGGGGGACTGTCTTATGTTTTTTGACGTTCGAAAAGTGCTGATTTTCAGCCTAATTTGAATAAATGATTTTTGATTTTGATTTTGTTTTTTGACTATTATTTTGGAATATACCTCCGTTGCTGTACCTGCCTACTATACTACTATTATTTTAATTAATAATAGCAGCCTATTACTGCCCCACTGTATGGCAAAGGCCCCATCTCATACAGAGAGGGTACAAGCATTGATCACCACGCTTGCTCAAGATGGTATTGACAATTTCAGATTTATATGGATATTTTATTATCACAGACTAGCTTTTGCCAGCGATTTCACTCGCGTGGAAGTCGAAAACTCTCTCACGGGAACGTAGTACCGGGATAAAAAGTATCCTATATGTCATTCCAGGTTACAAACTACTGGTGTACCAAATTTCATTTAAATCCGTTCATCCGTTTTTGCGTGAAAGAGTAACAAACATATATATATATATACATCCATATTCATAAATTTTCATATTTATAATATTATTAGGATTTATAAACAACTGGCTTTTGCCAGCGGCTTCGACCGCGTGGAGGTCGGAAATTATCCCGCGGGAACGTACTACTGGAATAAAAAGTATACTATATGTAATCTAGATTATAAAATATCTGTGTGCCAAACGTTATCTAAATCCGTTCATCCGTTTTTACGTGATTGAGTAAGAAACATCCAAACTTTCACATTTATAATGTTAGTAGGAGAGTAGGATCAGTCTAGGTATGTTCACGAAGTTTTTCTTTCGCCGATGTTAATAATCATCATGGTCAGCCTATAACGTTCCCACAGCTGGGACACAGGCCTCCTATCTGTGAGAGGAAGTGGGCCGTAATCCACCACGTGAGCGCAGTTCGGGTTGGTAGATGACAAATGTCTTCGAATTTTTGGTTCTAGGACATGTCGGTTTCCTCACGATGGTTTCCTTCATCTGAGATCAAAAGAGTAACGGGGGAGTTTCTTGCAAGTGCTTCTCCATACGAAGGTACCTTTTGGAAGGGGCGACTAAAATCAATTCTATTTTGTAACGTAAATGTGGATGTCCAAAAGTGTATTTTATATGCATATTTTAAATAAAAGCTTTGTTTTTGACGTTGATTTGTATGAGAATATTATGATGTATTTACCTAATTTAACGCCAGTTTCCTTACGATGTTTTCTTTCACCGACATGCGAGCAGTGGTTTATTTTTTGTTCTTAGTAATTTATTACAATCTAGTCTAATAGATTAAGAAGCAATTTAACTCGAACTTAATATTTTACGTGGTAAATTTCGTTATAACTAAGAATAGTGTAATTTTGCACTTTTAACACTATTTCGTAACACTTTCTTAGAGTCTGACAATTAATAAAAAACTCTGTTCATGTGTCACATGTATGTATGCACATCACTGTTACTATTATTTACTATTTATACACTATACTAACTCAAATGGCTTAGTTCTCTTTAACCTACGCACTATGTCCCTCTTGTCTAGCAGCTGAATTGTCTCGATGTTCCCATGTCGGTGAAGTCTCTGTTCGTGGGCTTCATGAGAGCACTGGTGATGAAATAATTTACACAAAGTAGCACCTGTCTGGGTTTGAACCTACGACCTACATCTCGTAAGTCGTGGCTGTTACCACTACGCCATCAATTCTCTCAATGACCATGTCAGTAATGTCCAAGATAAACTCAAAAGTACGGAAGGAATTTTAAAACAAGTGGAAATAGGTAACTTATGTAGCACCTATGTGTTTTTAAATATTAGGTACATTATTTAAAGATTTGACAAATTTTACCTATCTATAGGTACTTTGTGACAGCGACACAGGAAACCGAGAGCAGTCGATCGTTACAATTTTTTTAAAGTTATGTATTGTTTTAAAAAGAAATACCTAATAATAAATCTATTATATTTTTGAATCGTCTTTTAAAACGGAACTTTTAATTAAAATATATTAGTTATTACACTAATCTATTTTATAATTAAAAGTTCCGTTTACCTGTGTCGCGGTCACAATGTACCTATAGATAGGTAAAATTTGTTAAATCTTTAAATAATACCTACCTATCTACCTACCTATTAAGGTAAAATGCATGGGTAACATGTGTGGGGAAAATAGTAATAATTCTGTCATTATTAACATCGTTTAAATTCATGTCCATGTAGGTAAATTCCTCTTTTTGTTTTTGCTAGCCTATACTGTGTCCCACTGTTGGGCCAAGACCTCTCCTTTTACCGTCCAAACCTCTCTGTCTTGTGCAATCTCTAACCATGTTGAACCTACGAACATGATAATATTATCATAATATTAGATAGGGAACAGACAGGTAGGTAGGTATGCTACGCTTTTGCTGACCTCCTTGTCAAAGGTCTTAAGATATCATTTATTGCGGAGTTTTTAGGTAGGTAGGTAATTACGGAGATAGGTAGGTACTTATCAAATTGCTCTTAGCATTAAGTGTATTGAAGACGTCTAGGTTAGCTAGGACCACCCCTAGGGGACCACCCTCTTTAGAAGTCTAATGATAAATGACTTTGCTCCCTAAGTACCTTCATATTACACTACCTACCTGTAAAGAAAATAAATATATTGGTTGGGTATTTTGACTATGCCCAAATAGGTGTAGGTACCAACACACATACCTGCGGTAGCTACCTATAATACGAACAATACTACGTTGCGAATGCTAAAATTGACATTTATTTCATGCAAAAATATTTTGTATGAAAATCTGTTTTTACAACAAGATATAAATAACTAACCAGTCTGTATCATAAATATAAGTTATTCATGTTCGGGCACAAAGCTACGGTGGCTGACACGCTAGCCTCAATTTGGCGGGCGTGAACCAATTACTAGAGTATAGTGTCGCCAACTTTCAGTAAAACGCCGTCATAAAGTGCGATATCCCGCTGCGAGAACGCTTTATTTTCCTATAAAAGCGTTTTATCCACGTATAAAAGCTTAAATCCGCGCGGAGCTTTCTCCCGGCGGCGAGTTGGTAAAAAGAGCATTAAGTTGGTGCGGCAACATGGCCGGGGCACGCCCCGCGGCGGCGCGCGGCCGTTGGCTGGCGGCGCGTCCTCCCGCCGCGCCATTGGCGGCCCGCCTCCTGCCCACCGCGCCAGTCGAGCCGAGCCCGCCGCGCGACCTACACACCGCCGCGTCGCGCCCGCGCATCACACGCGATCTGTAACGCGCGATATACGGAACATTTTGTCACAGTTCTGCGCTCGTCGATTCGCAGTAAACTTTATTTCGTGAGAACTATCAGTGTGTAGACTTTGTTGCGGTGTCTCATAACAATTCTTTGGAATCTCACTTTTGATAAATTGAAATAGACGTTACGAACATTCGGAAGGAAAAGTGAAAAACAAACTTATCTCGATCGGAATTTTGGGAGCACGTGACTTCCAGTAGCAAGAAGGACTAAAAGTTGTTGTGCCGGCGATGCGAGTTCGGAAACACTGTTGATCAAGTGTCGCTAAAGTTAGATATAATTGTTTTGGAATTAATTTGGACTGTGATGGTACGGTGACTGGCGAGCTGGGGGCGATTGAGCTGTGCGTGGGGCGGGGGTGGCCCGCGCTGGATGCGCTAGGGGCGGCGAGCGGCGGCGGCGCGGGCCCCGCCGGCGGAGCGCTGGCGATGACGGTGCAGCGGGACGAGCGCGAGCGCGCGCCGCGCACCCGGTTCATGATCACGGACATCCTGGACGCTCCCCCCCGTGACCTCAGCGCGCACCGGGATTCTGACTCCGATAGATCAGCTACTGATTCACCAGGTTTGTTGCACTTTTTGTTCTTTTGATTAGCATCTGCTTGACCATACATTTGTGAAGTTTAATTAAACGTCTGTTCACTATAAAAAGTCACTGATTAGCCAGGTGAGTTACTCTTTAAGATTTTGAACAGTGAGGATACAGTAGACAACTATGTCAGATGTTATGTTAGCTTAATAAATATGCAGTGAAAGCTAAGAATCTAGCAGGCTCAACAATTTGAAATTTGATTTTTTTTAAATCCGTTGAAGTACCTATTGATACCGATAAAGGTACCTTAATAAAAAAGCATAGGTACAGCACCTAGAATGCTTAGAATTTGCATTGTTTTATAATATTTTCCGTATTGCCTGCATAAAAAATGAAGAGCTAACGATATAAATGTCACTCACAGTCGCAGTTAAATAGGATTGCTTGTTTAATTGTAGATCGTAATAGCACAATCAAAATAATAGCGTGGAGCGATCATCCTTCATTGTTGCTCTCATTAAAGCTGTTACGATGGATAAATTAAATCGAATGTTACTAAGTAACAGTAATACCAGGTGCTTACAGACATGTGTCCAAATAGATAAAACTAGTATAAAAATATTTCGTTATAAATTCGAACCTCATAAGAATTATCTGGCAGCCTACTTAGATATCTTAAATATCTTAGATATTAAATCAGAATTTTACTGTGATAAGGTTTTATAAATTGTGACAGCCCACTAGCTATCATAAATATAAATTGTAAAAAGTTGAATACATTAATGGTGCAGAATTTATACAATAGGAAAATAAGTAGGGAAAGAAAACAACAGGGAAATATAATTAGACACGAATCTATAATACAAAAACAAAACACTCATCAAAAACAAGAAAAACATTAACAAAAAATGATCTCAGGGGTTGCTACGAAAAAACCCAAGTCGCCCACAGGAGCGCTACGTCGTAGCACTTACTTAAGATTTAAGAAAAGACATCAACGCGACAATGCACTCATTACACTTTATCTTTTCCGGAGGCGGATTTTAAACGTTTTCCTTCAGTGTGTAATACTTACACAGTGTATACTACTCATTATGAAACCAGCAACACGGTAAGCACGGTATTATAATTTGATCTACTTCGATTGCTGGGAACCGCGATAAAGTGGCTTGTACAGTCACGCGACGACTCAGGGTGTCTATTAGGAGACTTTACTTCTAAACGATTGTGATAAACACGTTAACTTATGTAATGTGTCTACGTGTTAAATGCGTTGCCAGTGATGGAATGGCGTTTGTATATTTATTAGGTCTTTTTATGATTCTGTACCTGTTCAGTTAAAAATTTATAAAAATATTTTGGGCTATAAACTCTAAAAGGTGCAAAAGGGTGGTGTGTTCTGTAACTATCATGAATTTAGAATTATATATTTTGCCAACATTACAAACTATAGCGACATAAATTATAATGATTTTGTATTTCTGGCACAGCTAGACTAAATAAATCTATACTACAATATAATATAGAGATAACATTTGTTTGTTTGTATGTAGGGGGTAATCTCTGGAACTACCAATCGGATTTTTAAAAAAAAACCATTTGCATTTGATACCCCATCTCTTGGGGAAGGTCATAGATTATTTAACATCACGCTACAACCCTAAGGGGCCGAGTAAAAAAAAAAAGGTCCGCAAGAACGCTAAAAAAAAACGAATTAGGTAATATCGCAAGCGGTGTGATGCGATGCTATAGGATATATTTTATGTAATAACAAGCAATTTTACGCGGATGAAGTCGCGGGCGAAAGCTAGTAACTTATTGAGTTTGCTTTTTATTATTAGTTTGAAGTTGGTGAGCTCGTTTTGTAGTAACTTATTCAGTTGTCACTTGAACACTCCTGGGTTACTGCTAAGTAAAACATGAGAATCCGGGTCATCATCATCATCATGAAAGACGTCCACTGCTGGATATAGGCCTCCCCTAAGCTCCTTCACTTCTACCGGTTCTGTGCTTCTCGCATCCCCTGCGGCCTTCACAAGGTCATCGGTCCACCTTGGGGCAGGCCTTCCAACTCTACTTCTTCTGGTACGCGGTCGCCATTCCAGAATCTTTCGGCCCCATTGGCCATCTGTTCTGCGAGAAATGTGTCTTGCCCACTGCCACTTAAGTTTGCCAATTCTTCGGGCTATGTCGGTTGCCTTGGTTCTCCTGCGGATCTTTTCATTTCTGATTCGATCGCGTTGGGAAACTCCAAGCATAGCCTTCTCCATTACCCTTTGGGTGACTTTTACCCTTCTGATAAGGCCCATAGTGAGCGACCACGTATCAATCAGGATAATCAGGGTATAGAATTTAATTAAATTCTTAGTTCTAAACCACCAGTACACGAATAGGTCACGCAATTATGTGGTTTTTAGGTTTAGGCTACTTTATAATAGTGCAAGTCAGTAAGAAAATTCATTAACCTAAATAACACTAGGTGGCTACTAAGAGTTATCATTATAAAGAAAAACAATTTTTATCCGTCTGTGCCGCTTTAAGTTTCATTCAGCTATTACCTGAGTATTTTATATTCTTTACTTGCGGCCCACGATGCAATGGTGACATATCAAAACACCGACATTTCTGTAGGTACTAAGTGTTACTAGAAGTGTATATTTAATTATCTTAAAATATTTCCATATTTTAAAACCTAACAGTCTTAAAATAATAATATGTACAACTATATAATAAAAGAATCATAAGGGCATCAAAAATTCGCCCGCATTGTTGTCAACAGGAAAAGTGCCCAAAAGGCTATCAGCATTGCCACGTCGTATGGCAATGTTGATTATCTGGCTATTAAAAAAACTTAAACCATTTTAACGTATTTTACCTATCTACAAATACACAGTCCGGAGTGGTCTAAATGATGGTGCGCACCGCATTAAAATCCATTGTGCTGTTTAGAAGAACTGAACGTTCCAACACACACACAAACCAAGTTTTTGATAAATGTATTTCTTTTTAATAGATACTAGTAGTTTTTGATTTAATAAGTCTAAAAAACTTGTAAGTTTTGAAAACTAGCATATCCTGCTATTCAAACAATGTGATTAGAATGTGTCGCTGGCTGTAGAGTAAGGCAATCATTTACTATCCCCTGATAACTCATTTTTAAACCAACAATAAAATATTTAATGAGCGGACATTATTCCTATAAATAGCACAAACAAACATGTTAGCTTCTTCATTTATTTATTTTAATTAGAAGGGCCAAAGTCAAGTCGAACCGATTTGAATAACATAAAAAGAGTAAAAATATAAAAAGAGTGGTACAAAACAAACAAATTCCGTAGGTACGTAGGTATGTATGTACTACTAGTACACACAATCTACGTACCTACAATATTTTAATCGCTCTGACAATATCGTCTTCCATTCTTCTACAAACAAATCAAAATCTGTGTTTGAATTAAGTTTATATTATTCGAAGTTTATCTGAAAATAAAATCGAGTAGGCCATTTAGGTGTCTATGGCAAAAGTGTCAAAACTCTTGATTCTATTTCTGTATGAGTTTGTATTTTTAACCGTCTTCAAAAAGAAGGAGGTTATCAATTCGACATGTTTATACACATTTTTTTATGTATGTTCGGGCATAACTCCGTCATATGTAAACGGATTTGTAAAATTATTTTTTTGTTCGAAAGAAGTTTATTTCGAAATGGTTCCATTTAAATTTCATATAGATTTAATGATGCGTTTCGGAGACAGACAACGGAACTCTTAAAAAAATGACAGCAAACAAACTGCGATTGCTGGTATCGCATAAATATGCATTGTTTTGACCCCAAGGATGATGAAATTTCAAATTGTGTGGGGTAGGTACTATAACTAAAAAGTGAAAACTAAAAACCTTAAAAAAACAACCGACTTCCAAAATCACACTACAAAGTGAAAAATAAGTTTAATTTTGGAAGGCGGTGACAAAAAATTAAATAAAATACATATCCAAACTTCCAAAATTAAAGTTATTTTTCACTTTGTAGTGTTTTTTTGGAAGTCGGTTGTTTTTTTTTTAATAAGTGAGTTATCATCTACCTAGCTTTTTCTCAACTGTGTTCGGGTCGGCTTTTAGTTTAATCGGATGCAGCATATTTTGCATGGAGCGCCTGCCTATCTGACCTCCACAACCCAGTTGTAGGGTAATACGATACCCTCTTTTAAACCTAGTTGTCAGACTTTCGAGGTTCTGACGACCCGTTACAACTGTTAATGATCTGAAAATAATAGCCGGATATCATAAGTTGTATTTTGAATTAAATCTTCTTAAAAGTAACTAGCTAATAATTCTCTTTCGTTTCGGCAAACGTGACGCGATTATTTGTAATTATTGATAAAACAGCCAGTGCACATGGATCATACATTCTTGCATGTTGAATTTAAGCACAGAGGATCAGCAGTGTTCTCAATGCATTTTACCACCATACTGCGATCGCCAACCCGCCTGCAAAGCGTGGCGATTATGGCAAGCCCCCCAAATTGGAGGAGGCCTATGACCAGCAGTGGACGTCTTCTGGCTGAACTGATGATGAAGCGCAGAGGATGGCTATAAGAGAAGAGAACACCAAAGAAACGATGGATGGATTGCATGAAAGATGATATGGCAAAAAAAGGAGCGACTACCAAGATGACGACTAATAGAGAAGCGTGGAAGAAAAAGAAGTTGCGGCGACCCCAAATAAATTGGTACAACGGCATGGGAATGATGATGGTGACGATGATGTTTGTTTTGTTGCAA
The DNA here is from genome assembly GCA_949091785.1 of Polymixis lichenea. NCBI lineage: Eukaryota > Metazoa > Arthropoda > Insecta > Lepidoptera > Noctuidae > Polymixis > Polymixis lichenea. The sequence goes on along the minus strand of OX420933.1, from coordinate 18,488,423 downwards.
ATGACGTTGCACCACGTACGATTGTAAGATGTTGATGCCCGAGTCCTCGCCCTGCGCCTGGCTGGCGGGCGAGCGGCTGTCGAACTTCTCGTCGGGGCGCGTGGCCCGCTCGGCCACCAGCTTGCAGTAGGACTTGTCCTTGGGCCGGTCCTTGCGCCGCGGAGACGTCGGCGGCGAGTCCGCGCGGCTCGTCGGTATCGTGCCCACGTTCGTCGAGCCCGGGCGTACGTGCTGTAACAGATATCCTATTGCTATCCTTAAGCACTAAAGATAACAGCTGGTATAGAATCACTAAACCTACATAGTTTCAGCTCAAAATAAAATACTCTAAGAATTGATAACAAATTTTCGGTTTCATATATTTCTTGAATTCAAATCATTGCAAACGTGTCACTGCACTACGTAGGTCAATAACTTTCCACGTTACTTGCCAATATCAGGTAAATCTCTGCCGAGTGATGTTTTTATTTAAATTTGATAGTTCTGTTTCTGGTATCAATGTATTAAAGATTCTCGTAACTTCCGAACATGTAGAGATAGGATTAAAAAACCCTTCCAATATCGTTTGAAATCATCCAAAGAAGCCGTCTCCTTGCTATGTATGTACTCTTTCCATTACACGTTGTATAGGAAAGTTTAAGGAGACCGTTTTCTGTAATATCCTATTAATATTATAAATGTGAATGTTTGTATGGTTGTTATTAATCACGCAAAAACTGATTGACGGAAACGGATTTGGATAAAATTTGGTATACGTACAGATAGTTTAAAATCTGGATTAACACCTAGGATACTTTTTATACAGGTAGTACGTTCCCGTGCGATAATTGCCACCATAACACCAAGCGGGTGCAGCCACTGGCAAAAACTAGTCACGACATAAAAAAATGTCCAAATATCACAAATTGTAATACAATAACATTTAAAAGTTTTGTAGGACTCCTAATTTGAATTAACAAGATCGAACGCCTTATTTTGTCCCACCCACAGGTCTATAATGTATCTTCTACTAAGTAGGTTTAAACAGAAACGTTTACATTTCCATAGACTTGTAGCTGACTGCAGACATCTCAATTGGCAATAAAGTTAAACGAGGAATTGCTTTATTTTAGTTCGTTTAACTTTACATAAATAGTGCACTATTGCTTATGCCTTTATTCGTAGTTTTGCTAATTTACGCAGAATTTGTACCGTTTGATCCTGTCTTGGATCCATCAACACTATCTTCTTCATTTAAAAAAAAACAGGATGTTGGAGTTGTTATCTTAAGTTCTTAATTAAAATCACTTTAACAAATCGTTATTTTATTAAAACAAACTTAATCCGATCGACATAATGTCTTTACGATGTCGGTCGATTATTTCTCGACCTTGTTAGGGTCAAACGTCACGCAGGTGCATATGGCAGGGGGGTGCCGGCGCGGAGCGGAGAGGGGCGGGGATGCAACTCGATCCGGAGGCTTTTGTCACAACCGACCTCTTCCGATGCCAACCAAGCGACCGACCGGCACAAATGCTGTGTGACTCCCAAGTTTATTGTTTTGATTGAACTTTGAATATCGAAGATTTTGAGATATCAGTTTTTAATACGAAAATATTTGAAATAATTTTAAAATTGTAGTTTATACCTACTTTTACACATGTTACGACATGATCATCAACCTTAGACCAACTCAATATCTCAACATTATTTTCAACTTTAGACCTCTCACACTTAAAAATCAAAAAGTTCAAAAGTTAGTCGGGTTGAAAACGGCTAGCTCAGAATGCGGAAGTTAGGTAAAGTCAGCAATTAATAATTTTACTAAACAAAAGATATTCTCATAATGTGAACCCACAATGTTTAAAAAAATGAGTTTAGGAAATAAACTAAAATAAAACATTAAATAAATAACAATAAACATGGCGAAGCTCCAAATAGACCAATTCACACAGTTCAAACCAAATCACGTTTGGAGGAGAAGAAAAACAAGTTTTGTTTTAAAAATATTACAGAAAAAAAAACAATGACGGAGCGCTAAGTGTATCTAAACGTAATAAATATTACGGAAACTTTATGCGTGTATACTTAATTAGAACTTAAACTATTCAAAGTTTTTACGACTAAACGAAGGCTTATTAGCAAACATTATTTAATTAAGTGTTCTTAAGAATTATTACCGTATAATTAATTATATTCTTTTTAAATATCTAATAATTACATGCGAAAAAATTGCGGTGTGTAAAGCGGAACCAAACCTATGCCTATATTTAATTTTCATAATTGGTTCCTAGATAATTAAGTATCACTAGGGCTATGTTAGCAACTAATTTTATTGAAAATACGCAGTCGTATAAATCTGTATAGTACGCATTAGTACATTACTGAATGCTTAAAACTTTATGGGTATTTTCCATTTCAGTTTCCATTAGGAGAAGCTAAATGATACAAAATTAAATCATGCACTTTTTTCAGGCTTTTCCTATCTTACAAAACTTCAAACAACAAAGAAATTGTATTTTTGTGTATCAATAAAACAAAATACTATTGTATTTACTATCTAGCTCTACACGATAAAATGTTATATTTGCCTAGTTTTGTGCCTATTCATTAAAGAATAATCTACCAAAATACAGACGCCGAAACAAAAAAATCCTATTATAAAAGCACAGCTTTATTAAAAACGTTTGGATCACAAAGCTGTTAAGTATAACATTGGAAAGTTAAATTCAATAAACTAGTGGGCACATAAGGCGGCGTATTAAGGGCACTGCATATGATTATTATAATTTATTAATTTAAAGCTCCGACCGTGTAATCCCAGCTTCATTATAATTCCTCATTAATGTATAATACGGCTCGGCTTCAAACTAATTAATGTGCGCTAAGACAAATGCTTGTTATCAAGATTTTATATTTACAACACACGTTATTTGCATTAAATCTTATAAATTGCTATAAATTAGAATTAATCCGATTCTATTTCCGAGAGCGAATAAAATTAACTCTTCTTTATTAGGTAGTTTTGTCACTTGCAACATTCCCAATAGATACCACTAACATCCCAATCTTCGAATCAATTTATAATCACAAATGAGCTGTTAGAAATTTCAATATAAATAAATTAACTAAACAACAGATTTAAAACTAAGTAATGTTTGAGTTTAGATCGCATTATCCCATCGACGATTTAATAGTCAAGCGGCTAAACCCGAAGCGTTAAATAAATTAAATAATAAAATGTATAATGGGTTGCGATAAATACAACCCGTTCCTAACACTCGGCTTCGAGATAAGTAAGCCCTTATAAAACGGACCAAATTAATCCTGGCTCAAAGGACTCTCGGTGTCACACGGGGAAAAAGAAAAAAAACTGACGTCATAATCAGCTTTTGTCAAATGTCAAGCAACGTTCGCTTTTTAAATTTTAAAATAGCTCACCGAAATCCAACAGATCTGTATGAGCTCGGTACACTCAAATACAGCTATGTTTTATGTACATTTATTTTCGTTTGACCATCAAGTTACTTTGTACATAGGCCACACGTAAAGACACCCCATGCTTATTATATTTCATAACGTATACGTTATCTTACGAATTTACCTCCCAATTACTGTATTTAACATCCGTTGGAGGCAATTAAACGTTTCATGCAACTGTAAATACAAAACCTCTCTGGCATCATAATTTGAAAAAACCCACTTACCGAGAATGTGAAAAAAACAACGTTTACAGCAATTAGTGACCATACAAGCCAAGACGATTTAACTAAGTAATTAATCTATGAGTAATGACAGGGTACTCAGTCGCACGATCAAATTGAATGTTTGGTTTCTACGAATCGAGAAAAAAAAAACTGCAATGAAATAAACATACGACGCATAATCGAATTTTGCTGCACAAATATCGTGTTTTCCTTGACATTACTAAATGAGTATCGTATCAGAACCGAGCTAGCAAAGCGATTAGTTTTCATTGCAAAACTTATTTATTATCACTGATCACGTGAACTGAACACTGCAAAATATCTTGCAAAGGTTCGTTTTGTGCTATTAGTCGTTGTGAAATACATTTTCGCGCATACCAAATAGCAAGGTGTTTTATGTTTAACAGGTGTTGGTATTTCTCACCCAGTTTCCTTAGTCACGATTACAGTACTACAATTTAATTAATTGTGAACAGCTATTTGTCGTTGACTGTACTTGTAGTACACAACCGATGCCACTGGATCGACTCGTCACTCACTCGAAACGTCAAGCAAGCCTAACCTCGAGTCCGCACCATCGCATCACTAAGCTGCTTAGCATACCTTCCATGAAATTATCATCAACCTAATACAATTCTTATTGTCTGAACCATAAAGTCGCAAGTAACTTACAGATTGAAGTATAACGTGACTTTTGGCATCGCGATAAGGACGAGAGGAAGGTGACGATTCTTTCATCACTGCGAGTTGATAACATCAAAAGTTTTTATTGTGACAATAAATAGATTATCATTGATATAAATAGGGTCAGTTTGAGTTCCCTCATAATACGGCTGCGATTGGCTTTGTGTCACATTTGACAGGCGATGCGAGCTGTGAAATTGGGTTCGATTTGAAATATAAAGGTTCGTCTCAAGACTTTGTGATTAACTTTTTTTCCTGAGGGGATTATTTAAAGTTTGTTTAGTTGTAGTAATGTTACAACTGTCAACCTTATGCTTTGATATGTTTAATGAAAAGTTGAATCTGTTTTTAATACGCGTGTATGTTTAAATAAATATAGATTAAACAAAGTAGTCATGAAAGTAATAAGAATTTCTATTTAGTTCATCTACTTAGTGTAGACTGCTAGGAGATGAACAAGCTCACCGAAGTGTTAAGAAGTAGAAATTATGCCGAGATAATCTTAAACTGACAGTGACTAATATTTTATTTTTCTAGATCTTAAGATTCCACTGTAATTTACAACTGTACCCACTCAGACTTTATATGTGAATTTTGAAATTAGACACATTTTACAATGTCAAGTTTTTTATTAGATTAGTTTACTTAGTTAACAGCATCTGTAACCGCTAAGTTAATACCAGTATGATGTTTTGTAAAGTAATATTATTATATCCTGAATTCAAAACTACCTCTATCTGTAATCGAATTTGACGTTTATAACCGCGTCCCTATCCGTCTATGAATTAAATATACGCACCGTTTACCAATAGAGCATTAGTAAATTATATCAATATTTACAATGTTAGCAATCGTATTACAAAGAAGTTTTCTGTAATAATAACTATGTATTTGAGCTTTTTCCTACTAATAGCTACCCTCGGCTTCGCTTGTCTTTTCGAAATGACAATCGTGTTACAATTACACTTTATGTATTTGTAACACGTGTTTTCTAGGATTAGCAAATTTAGAAAACAACTCCGCAGATGTTTAGCACCATATATCCGTATTCACTGTTCCGTGTTGTGCCGGACGTAAAGAATAGCACCATCCCATTTCTTCCCGTGGGTGTCGTAGAAGGTGACTAAGGGACTTACTAGAGAATGGGTAGCAGCGTTCTCTATGCATTTGACCACCTGCCAAGCGTGGCGATTATGGTAAACCCCCCCTTTTTTTTTGGGGAGGCCTATGTCCAGCATTGGACGTCTATCGGCTGAAATGGTGATCCGTATTCAGCCGTAACAAAAAGAGAGCACTGGTGGCTAAGTGGTGACGGCCGCGACTCATGAGTAAATCGTAGGTTCAGACCCCGATTACCCCTTTACTTTGTGTAAATCGTTTCATCACTATTGCTCTCAAAACATTGAAGGAAAACATCGTGAGGAAACCGGTGTGTGAACAGAACCAAAAATTCTAATACATGTGACATATACTAACCCGCACTGGACCCAACTTGTGGATTACAGCCCACTCCCTTCGCAGACAGGACGCCTATTTCTCAGCAGTGGGAACTTTGTAGGCTGCTTATATATGTATCCATGTATGTGCGTATGTATATAGATGTATCCATATAGATCCATTAAACGCAACAAAAATATGATATCCAAGATATAGCTTTACAATGTGCCCACAAGGCTGGCAGCGTTGCCACGTTGGATGGCAATGCTGATTCTTTGCCCTAAAAATAGGCCAGCCCTTTGGTCACGTGAAGAGTCGACCAACCGCTTGGCGATGCCCCGAAATACTCGATGAGCACTCGGACCCCACGGTCCTAGAGTTTCATCACCAAACGGCTCAAACAAGTCCAACGGCTCCCAATTATGTTGTTATTTTTGTGCCGTTTAAGGTTTTCTGCACCAGCACAGCCCACCATGCTCAGAAGATGGGATGGCGCGAGGGTGTCGACACAGGTAGCATCCCACACCAAAGGCCTACCCAAATTCCAAGGCATTATGGTCATTCCGTCTGGCCTCTTCCCATCGTCACGTGCCAAGCCAATGAGTTCTAAGACAGCCGGCACCCCGGTGGTGACAAGAGCCCGACGGATGATGTCATTAATGCTGGTGTGCCGTGCCAGGCGACCAGCACTCTTGCTGCATGCAAGGCCATGGTGTCCGAGGCGATTAACTGCTTCACCGCACTGACAGCGATACGGAACCACGCAAGGAGTACCCAGACGCAGACTTGTAGCGAGCCGGAAGGTAGAGTCACCCAGCATAGTACCTATGTTAGGTGACGATAGCGGCTCAAGTCATAGGCAAAACTCCCGTTCTCCCACAGCCAGCAGGCGGGCGCGCTCAGCAGTATTGGTGGACGTATTAATGAGATTATTCCGTATCAACCTGCAGAACGGCTCATGCCACTGTCTCTGGGAAGACGGGTTCCAAGGGCTGGCCTATGCTTAAGTCAAAAAATCAGAATTGCCAATCAAAGTGGAACGCTGCCAGCCTTTTGTGCACTTTTCCCACTGACAGCGATGCGGGCGAATTCTTTGATGCCCAGTGAGCTCTTCCATTTTTTGCTTTATATACTGTACATAACGTCTATGTAAAAGTATATAAATTAAAAAAGTATATAATTATTTATGTTAAGACCGTAATTGTAATAGGTTATTAATAGAAACGATAGTAAAACAAATTAGAAGCTTTATAATCAGAGATCATAATATCTGAGATTTCTGGAAACAAAAGATGTAGAACACAAACGACGTAAGTTCACAAGTAGGTATTTACGATTGCTTATCGAACCTTATCTCATTGGTACTTACGTAGATATTAGCGTGGCCTATGCACACGTAACTTGTGTGAACATACCGTGTAATAGCCTCTCAGAGTCCACTTGAACGATAGCTAGAAAAGCTATCGGAAAATGCATAATTTTTCATTCGATTTCACATCGACAGGCCCGAATATGTCGCGAAACGATATCGCTTTGATACGTCGTTATTTTGTATTCGATACATTTGATATCGATATGTTTTTATGATGAAGCATTACGTCCCTTTTTTGAGGTTTAGTTGGATGTTTAATCATGCAGAGTGAATATTATGGATGTTTTAGCATCTTGGTATGTTGTAAAAAAAATATAACTTAGCACTTGATTATTACGAAATTGCGTGTATAATGGCGTAATAAAGAATTTCTGGGAAGGTATGCCGTAATAGGCATAAAGTATTTAATCAAAATCCAACTTTTTTTCACACCTTCAAACTCAATTATTTTTTACTCATAACGGTAAAAAAAACTAAAAATAACCTTAATTAAGTAAGTACTGCAAATATTTTATGACTGTTCCGGATTAAATTAGACCAACAAGCATTAATACCCTTCTTTACCAGGGAAAATATATTAAAATGCATGTTGTAAGCGAACAATTACATTAATCACAATTGTACGTAATTGGTGCTAGCGCAAAATCACCGCATTGTTAAGCAGCGTGTATTGACTTACGCGAACGATTAAATTAACGTACCTTATTGTTAACTGTTAAGTTTGTTGGTAGTTAACATTCCCACTTCGTTTTTCTAGCAACATCATCATTGTTACCATAATATTGTCTCCATCTAAGGGGTCTTTCTACTAAATTTACTACCCGACTACGGTGGAGAAAATAGGAGGGTTATGAATTTAACCGTTATGTATGTGGGTATGCATGTATGTTCATCTGTTCCCTCTAAGCTCCTTATCATAATTTGACAAATGAGGTAGCATCTTTATCGTCCCCTGTTTGTGTATCTATGTGACAATAAATTCAATATGGCTCCCTCTAAAGGACAAAGTTGTGGCGGACATCTACAATGCCCCACATACGAAAAATTCAAAAATCAACAAATGTGGAAAACACAAAAAGTATACCATCCAACATTTGATTTGACTCCAACTCAATATGCATTATCATCAATTTCCACGTTTTCCCGTCAGTAATCTTTAGTAAAGAAATATACTTGCCGCACTCTGAATGTTACCTTAGTATATTAGAACACCCGCAAGCGATTCATACTGGTTCCACTAGACGGTTTACCTATATAGAAACATAGTTTCAAGGTGTTAATAGTTCTAAGAGGCATTATAACTAGTAGACTATGGTTTAACCGTAATGACAGAGGAAAAACACTACAAATGATTCGTAAAGTGTAGTGTGGCGCCTTAGGATTCTGCCTCTATGCAGAATCTTCAAATACAGTGAGGTATATACCCAAGGGTAATCTTCCAAAGGTATCCGATAAAATGTCTTCATAAGTAAGTGAAGTATGAGATATAAGGCTATAAGTATCACGATCATCATCTGCCTAGCCTCTTCCCAGCTATGTGCGAGTCGGCTTCCAGTCTAACCGATTGTAGCTGAATACCAGTATTTTACATGGAGCGACTGCCTATTTGACCTCCACAACCCAGTTACTGGGTAATATGTTACCCCTTAGTAATACTGGTTGTCAGATTTTCGGGCTTCTGACGACCCGTAACGACTGTCAAAGAATATAACTACCACGATAACTGTCTAAAATCACCCATTTTTCACTACTGCTTCAAGCTGAGTAAACGGTTTCGTTGACCAGGCCGAGTTCAAAACTAGTAAGACCACATCCACCAACTCAGAATATCGCAGTCCACTGTCCAGCAGTGGAGCCTGGCCTGGCCATAGGCCTGTCACAGGCTGCGCCACAATACCCTGTCCTCCGCCTTCCACACCCAGTCAAATCATCAATAAAAAATAAAATTCTGCTGAATGCTGAGTGATGTTGAGCATGGGTTGCCTGTTGCTTAGCTATGATTGCACGTGTTATGCCACAGTCGTGACATAACGTGCATGCGCGGTGCATTGTGCTGCGTCCGCGCCGCTCACACGCCGCCTGCGCCCGCGCGCCCATTGTGCATCAATTCATAAAAAGTTAGCGCACGCTGCACAAGAGGCAGAGAGAAAATATTAATTTAACCAGAGAAGTTTCGTATTTTTAGTAGCATTATTATTTAGGGTAAATAAACTGTTTGGGTTTCGTTGGTTCTGAATTTGGTTATATGAAGGAAGTTTTTTTCGCAAAGATAAAGTCCGCTGAAAATAGTTATATGTAGGATATGGCATATACATATGTAAAACTGATAAAGCTGTGGTTAAAATTACCCATGGCCACCACCCACTTAACTTAAAACATGCTCTGACAAAATAATACCGAAGCGAAAATCCGAATTTAAGTAATCCTAAGGCGAAATGTGAAGTTTGACACAGTCGCTATCGCTCGTCACATGTACCCGCTACATTATTCTTGCATCGTCGCTCTGGAAAGCAAGCGTTACAGTAATTAGGCAAATTGTATAAACGGCATATGGACTATTATTTTGTAGCTCGCTACCGGTTTAGATTTTAATTGCCATTAGATTAGATATCTATAACACTGCAATGCAACTGACGTTCTAACTTTATATAATAATACCCAAAATAAATATTTTGCAATCCGTCTCTTTTGTAATTTGATTAATTATTTCCTTTGTTTCAAGAATGTCGTCGTTAGGAACCGCAGGAGGTTATCTAAGCAGTCATTATACTTATTATAAAAGTTTTAACTTTACTTCAGCTATCGTAACCGTAACTCATGTTTGATTAACGTCCCCACAGAGCAATGAATAGAGAATAATTCTCACTAATCGAACAATTATATTAATTACGTAGTTAATAGTGGGAGTACCTATATAGTGATTAAAACAATCTATTGTTAAATGAATTTCCTACAGGGGATTACAGTTAATTAAACGGCTGACAAGCCTATAAATCTGCGTTCTTCTTTCTAGGTCATCATTGTATTGTGATGGATGTGCCTATTCAGTTCTTAGAAATTTTCTGCGTTTGGGGACGTCTGATGACGACGGTAAAGATAAGCAGACAATATTCCATGTTGATCAGTCATTTAGAATAATGTTCGTAATTTATTGCTTTATCGTTACCTTGTCATTGTTTATTAAGTGTTATACTTATTATCTGAGACGGTATAGGCAAAACCTCAGAATGCTCTTTATAGTTTACGCCCGCCCACTCTGAGTAATAACGACATTTTAGGCGCCAGCATCAGTTTAATACTTCCATTTAGGGTTTCATTTTATCGCCTATCCTATCCAAAATGTCTACTATTCTATATCTTCATATCTCGCCACAATTTTACTGTATTATGTTGTTAGAATCTAGAAATAATTCAGTCACTTCGCGATACCCAGCCTTGCATAAATTCATACGACCGTATCACCAGCTGTCATTCTCATTAATCTAGCTAGACTGTCATTGAAATTCAATGTCTCTGGACACACCTGCCATAATAGTTTTAATTACTTTAATTACATTCACTTGATATAAGATATAACCATTGCATAGCATAGTGAACGTTGAAAACCTAATTAAAAGAGTATAGTTTTAATTGTCAGTCGATTCTAAAAGTTTAATTAGGATAATAATTATTAGATTTAGAGAGAACATTTTAGCTTGTGTTAACGTCATATTCAATTAAAATTAATAATAAAACTCAGTTTTACAATAATATCCAGGTATTTTGATTTACATATTCATGTGCATATTTAATAGCAAAAATTGGTGATTAAATACCTACTTGAGTGAATATAAAATGCAACTAAACAAAGCTTTTAGCAAGTCGTTCCGTTTGACAGGTACCAATACAACGGCCTTCACTGTCAGATTTGTTAATCGAGCTATCGCTATAATTATCGAATAATTAAAACTAATTTGAAATCAACCGCGCGCACTTAAGTAACTTAATATTCAATTAGCGCCTAAACTTGTGTAGATAGTTACATACACGTACGTACTGGATTGTCCTCTAAGAGTTATTGCGAGGACAAACGGACAGACGAGGCCGTTTAGTGCCAACTTTACACATTGCCCCCACGCGACACCACGCTGGCATAAATTTAGCATCCATTACTGTGTCACTTACTTCTTCAACTACCTTCTTGTTCACAAATCCTGCAGTGAATGCCGACGTGTAGGGCCAGCATAACTCATAATTTCAATTATAAAGCCATTAGTGAGCCGCTCCTACGCATATTGTTTCATATTCACATTTAACAGAGGTCGAACCAGTGATTATTTTGTCGACGACAAAAAACACAATTATAGTCAGTTATTGAACGGGTTTGTTTTAGCGGATTCAAAGGTGTTATTAAATAAAGTAGAACTAATAATACCTATGATTTTTAAGGCACACAGAATGTCTCGGACTGTTTGTCGGCCGAGGGGACACCATGTGAAAATTGCTTCTGTAGAAGTTAAATGGAGGGTGTCGTGTGGTGAGGTACTCCAATAACGTGCTTACGTGATAAACAAGTCTTATATATATATGTATTTATACATCGATCTGACGTCAAAATACGAACATTTAGGTACCGTCAACTGTGGCATCTTTACTTTCCATGAGCAACATTACCAATGAGAATTGTATTAAAATATCTATCGATTACTAAACATTTGTTACAAATAGTAGATTATTCTACTTCTGTACTGGTTCGATATTAAATGGCGGCAACAGATTTTTAGCTATCGAGAGAAATTTTAATACAGTACTCATGGGTACAGTTAAGAGGGAACACGGGTGGGTTTTAGTCAGTAAATGTCTGACACGCCCAGCCGCTCCACCCAGAGCGGGAGAAGTTATGTGATGATTTCCCACACAAAAAAAAATGGGTAAAGTTGCTATGGAAAGTAAAGATGCCACAGTTGACGTCATTGCATTGTTAAAATGATCAACCTATATGTTATGGCAAAAGGTATAAATGAAATTCCCAGTTGATAGATTAATTCAATGAAGTCACAGGTAACAACGTGGGTCGCCACTCGCAACGAATAACATTCGATACAGTTTTCAATGATCTCGGTATAATCGTCAACAGCGAGTGTTGCGCCACGGCTGCCCGGCCGCGACCGCTCGGATCGTGTGTCCGTGCTCCGATGCCAACTGAACCATTTAGCATTTGCGTCACGTCATCATACCGATTTCTCAATTAGTCGATTGAAATCCGTATTCATGTAGGTTGTGGACTGGATAATATTCAAAGCGCTTTCAGCCGCTGTGAAATCGATGAGAACGAATCGATTGGGAGTCTCGCTCGAAAGTCCTAGCTAAATGAGGTTCTGATTCAGCTTTGAATGCTAATGCTATTTTTGTATCTCCGGAAACGACCCGCGATTTAATGCACAACAATATGAAGGAAAATGATAAATAATACCTACATTGAGAGCTATTTCAAGTGACCTGTAGGTATACATATAAGCTTTAGGAGCATTCTTGATAAGGGCAGTAGCTTAATGCGTGCATTGTGTTGTACATTACTGTGCACTAATGATAATAATTTTCACGGTCGAGTAAGTGCAGTCGGCAGTTGGACCTTATTATAATAAATTAACGGCGGTGTACCCTAATGGCCTGCCTGTACATAATTATACTCAATATTACAAACGGCTAAAGGGTCGCTGGTAAAAAATCAGCTCGAACCTCCATCGAGCAATTTATATCCAAGGTTGTTTATTACGGAAAACGTTTATTTGTAAACATTTTAACCGCTTGTAATTGAAAACAAAGTTGTTTTTGATCTGCAAATTGATTGTGGTACATTTTGCTATAAAAAGATTTTTTTATTAAAGTACATTGCTAATGACGTACGACTTGCTCCTTTGTTCGTTTAATGGAAATATAATTAGGCTTGTTTGCAAAGTTTAATAAATTGCAATAGCCTTTTAGCTATTTTTTTATAAGTCCCAATGTATGACCTACTAATTTTATAGAAAAATCTGTATCTTTATTTAACAAGTTTAGACCAAATTATCAAATATCCAAATTATAATAATTTATTTGCATAAAATGTTTTAGATACAAAATATGCTACATGTATGTACACATAGGTATAATAAATCCAGTGCTAAGACACATTCCGCTATTCAGTGTTGGCATGCAATGCCAACATGCAAATATTTGGTACCTAAGTAGATAAAGTGTTTTAGCTAGAAAGAGTAAAAAAAAAAAATTTTTTTGGCGCTCTGCAATGCAATAACTGAAACTCTAATAATGCTTTGTAGCTAAGATTTGCAACAAAACTATCCACCATATTCTAACCCACCTTACTCCTCACATAAAATTATCAGATTATCGAGTAGTTAACGTAAACGTGACGGTTTGCGTTACAGCAGCCAAGCCTCGGGTTGCGGGTGAACGCGTACATGGGTGGCAAGCCGCAACGGCCGCAACTCGCGACCGCAACCACCGCTCCACTGCGCTAATTCCTTGCGCATTATACACTTAATCCTTTGTCTCCTCACCGTGTTTAACACGTATTATATTATGTTGACTTTGGGGATATTACTTGGCTGTGGATAAGGACCTTTTCTCTTGTTTTTAGGTCAAGAAAATGTTGGGCGTAAATATGACAGATTGAGTCTGGCTTTGTAGAGCATCGTCTCTGTTACTGATAGGTGACCTAGTGTGTGACCTAGGTACCTGTGTGACACTTTCTTTCAAAAGCTTGATGTGTAATCTTTCGGCAAGGTACTGTACACAGTTGTCCAATTAGAATCTATTTGAAACTAGCTGACCCGACAACCTTCGTCCTGTCCGATCAGCCATCATTCATCATTTCAGCCGAAAGACGTCCACTACTAGACATAGGCGTCCCCCAAAAGGGGGTTCTGGCATAATCGCCACGCCTGACAGCCGGGTTGGTGATCGCAGTATGGTTGTAAAAATGCATAGAGAACGCTGCTGCCCATTCCCTAGAAAGTCCCTTAGTCGCCTTCTACGACACCCACGGGAAGAAATGGGATAGTGCTATTCTTTTACGTCCGGCACCACACGGAACAATCATATCAGCCATATTGGGCCCACAAACTAAAAATGTGTTCAACGAAATAAGTCGGGGAAGTTCTTTTATTTTTTTTTTTTAATATTGTCCCGAATCTTTACGACCATTAAGCATTTTGTGTTTTGGTCTCAACTATATGTGAAACGTGACTGGTCTCCTTTCAATAGTTCACAAAAATGCTACACAAAAACGACGTAAATTTTTTCCCGACTTTGAATTTTTTTGGGAAACTTTCGTAGTTTTTATTTCTATAAATATCTCATTCGGACTGTCAAAAGCATTTTAAAGCAAAAATGAGCCAAATCTGTCCAGCCGTTCTCAAGTGATGCGCTTACCGACGAACAGCATTTCATTTTATTATCAAGATTACTTCAGCTGTTGTGGTGTCTCTCGTATTTCGATTACCATTCAATTAAAGAGCTTTAACTTTTTTTATGGGCACTGTTGTAAACCTTTATATCAAACGTGCAAGCCGCTCAATAAAGTCCTAATGCCTACAGTAACTTGTTTATGGGTCATATAACAATAAGCAAAAGAAACACCTATAAAGTTCTACAGTGAACTGCGAATTTATAAGCCATAAAAAGTTCAAATACATAAGCATTTAATATCGAATTATTCGAACTTTTCGGCACGTAATAGGTTTTATTAGAAGGCGATTAAGAACAAAGAATACAAACAAACAAATATTTTCTTTTTAAAAGTTTTGTACTTGAATGTCGGCCTTAATCTAGCGTCACATAGTGCGCGTAGCGAAGCGTAACGTTTTTCGGCTACGTCGTAGACCGTGTTATGTGTAGCATGCTATAGTGCACGATAAATGTACACAGTAGATTTGTAGGATGTGTGTCTCATGTCCTATATGAAATCAAATTCTTTTTTGAAAGCTGTGTTGTGCTGTTCACACTCTTTTTTCAATCTATTTTTAGAACTGAAGACTTTCAATTAGCTGTCATCCTCACATACTATTTTTTATTCTGTTGTTTTCGTTAAAAGTCATCCATAGCTATTAAATAAATAAATAAATTGAGCACACTCTTCGTTGCAAAGACGTCTGTAAGATAAAAAATAATGCACTTTCTGACCACTTTCCGTGTTCTTAATTAATAACAACAGTTTGTGATACATTGCTTTGGCATTAGGTGTACAAAGTTTCTAAAATAAATTAAAAGGGCATCAGCCAAGGACAAAAATGCCAAATTGCACTACACGTCGTAGGGAACCCATTCCAATTTCAATAATTATCAAAAACCTAGGTTGACACCAGTTCCAACCATGTTTTCTAAAATATAGTTTAAGTCTAGGTTAAACAACAAAACATAATTTAAATGTTTTAAACGATGCAATATCGAGATAGCAGTTAACACAATGTAAGTTTCTATCTATGCAGTGAAAACAGAATCCTTAAAAAATGGACACAGTGGGCTTTAAATATCCTATAAAGCAATATGTATGTAACTCAAGTCGTAAACGCATAAAAATGAATCAATCAATTCATGTAAACAATCGAAAGGAGTTTTTGGCGGGATCGCGTTGGAACATGTCGCACGAATTTTCATTTTCATGGAATTTAGTGAAATAGCGAATTAAATTGTATAATTTTGATAGCGAATTATTCAATTTAGTTACGTGTGAGTGCACAAGTGTAGTGAAGGTGAAAATAAGTGACTAACGTGGACTTTTAACGTATTCAACGTGTTCCCCCCAAAAACTCCTTTTAGGTTGTTGTAAAGTTACTACCGCTTTACAATAACTCTGACTTGACTGACTAAAGACGACTATGACTGTTTTGTAACTTCGTGCCCGATATCGGGCCATTTACTTGATCTAAAAGAAAAATTACTTGACACTGGCTAAATGCACAAACCGTGTGAAGCCAATATCAAAAAAAAAAAAAAAATCGAAAGAATGAAATGCAGTTATGTCAAACTGTCAGTAAGGCATAGGACACGTGACGCATACAGCCTACTATATGTTTTCTATTTTGAACATAATTTGATTTTAATGAAATAATGACATGCATACATTATTTTATTTATATTTACGATATAAATAGGTCCAATTACATTAAATTAATGATAACTGTGCAGTTATTCTATAAACTAATTTGTTAAGGATTATTTGGAGACTCCTGTTTGGATGAATGTCGATTACTCGTGTCAAATAAACACTGCCCTCCAATAAAATTAAGAATCAATTAGACGAATATCAAGTTAAATATCTTAACGATCCTTATATTTTCACCCTAGATATACAAACTTGAGAATTATTTCATTACACATATTTTATTCTAAATATAATTAAGGACTATCAGCAGTTTCTGTCCATTACAGGCATTTTTTGGGCATTCCCCTTTGACAGATCAAGACCTTATTTCAAAATACCAGCGGTTTTTTTTAAAGGGAATGCTGCACAGGCTGTGAACGGAAAATTTAAAAAATCTTTTAAGTTGTTCGAAATCACAGCCCAGTGTGACAAAGTCCGAACTTGTGAGTAGATATTGTATGAGGTAGTGTGTATATCGAAGGCAAGTGTCGTGAAGGAAGTGACCGAGCCCCAGTGACCGCAAGAAGCCCTACCGCGAGGGAAGGCTTCTGTGGTGACTGGTGCCGAGGACAAGCACTCTCTAATAAGAAACACGTTTCAGTGAGGTCGTTGACTGAGGCAGTGGCTTGAGGACTAAATACGATTATCGAAGGAAATATAATTAGGAACAGCGTTTGTTACGATATTTTAATGGCGAGCTGTGCCATGGTCAGCTTAGATCAATTTCTCAAGAGTGCTGAAGCAAAGACCGTGAGGTTTGTGAAGTTTATTAAGGTTCCTTTAGGTAACTTACCTTAAAAAGTTCACAAGTCGGATTTCACTTTTATCAAACAATGCTTGTACCTACCTAGTAAATTAAAATGACTTTACAACGTGCTGCCAGACAGCGACGAGCTGTAGACACTTTAAATTCACCACCTGAATGTTGTTTATTTTTAATTTATTCAAAACATATCATCGCCTAGTTATATTTAAGTACTATGTAAAAAGGGCCAAGCCTATTACCATTGACCAGGCTAGAATCCAGACTCCTTGCTGCTATTGAGAAATCCCAGATCGAAAAACCCAATAACACCTTGCTCGTCATGGGGATCGAATCCAGCACTACATATTCAATGGAGCTTGCAAACAATATACTAACGAGGCGGATTTTATTTTATTCTTCAGGTGTTTTTTCACAAGAATCTCATAAAAGTTTCTTGAACCAATTGATAATAATACATTCTTCACCAACAGGTGTAAAAGATGATTCAGATGACGTATCAAGCAAGAGTTGTGGGGGAGACTCATCAAGCCTGGTGAAGAAACAAAGGAAGGCGCGGACAGCCTTCACGGACCACCAGCTGCAGACCCTGGAGAAGTCCTTCGAGAGACAAAAGTACCTCAGCGTGCAGGACCGAATGGAACTGGCTGCGAAACTAGGACTCACGGATACGCAGGTCAAGACCTGGTATCAGAATAGAAGGTTAGTTTAACTTTTATTTCCCGGATGAATAATACTTTGAACGTGGTCATTCCAATAGTACTAGGTACAGTGTTAAAAAATTTGATTTAATACTTGCCTGGTTTTTTAAATAAGGTGCAACAAGTCTTTAGAGCAGTGGTGGCCTAGTGGTAACTTACGAGATGTAAGTCTGTGTTCGAGTCCAGACAGGCCTTTTGCTTTGTGTAAATTATTTCAATACCGCTATCTCTTATATGCTCTCACAACGATTAAGAAAAACATCGCGAGGAAACCGGTATCTCCTAGAACCAAAAATTAGAAGACATGTGACATTTACCAACCCGCACTGAGCCCGCGTGGTGGATATCGGCCCACTACCTCTCACGAGAGGAGGCTGTGTCCCAGCAATGGGAACATTATAGGATAAGAAGTCCTTAAAATATAATTCTGTGGTCTTAACTTATTCTTGATGCCAAGAATAATGTTGTCCTGATCACCACAGTTTGATAACTACGGTCAACAATTCTTCATTAGCAAGACTTACATTCCAGTGTAATTAATGTAAGTCTTGCTAATGAAGAATGGTTGTGTAATGTGCTTAACATCTGTATCGCAAAACTTCAGATTGTATATCCGCCTTAGGGCGAATTTCACCAAAATTTTTATACCCGGAATTAGTCTTATCCTGAAAATAGAAATTGAAATTTTGGCAGTTTTGCCATACTAGAATAATCAGACGTAAATTTTATTCCACGGATAAAAGATCTGCCTTTGGTCAAATCAGCCCCAAGTATGATTTAAAATTATTACCTAGTTGGTACTCGTCGCACCAGTTTTTCAGAATTAAAATTTTACGATTGCTAAAACAATTTAATATTTTTTTCTGAACCACTGGCTGAAATGGAGGAAAAAATGTATGAAGAGTGTAGGAGATTTCTATAGTATATATGCGAATGTATATTATTTGAACAACATAGCCCAGTGTGGTTGGTCACTGAAATATTCATTAAACACACACATGCACGTCTTTTTCAGTCTAAACTAGTAAACTGTGTATGTGCGTTGGCAATACTAAATTAACCAAATATGTGTTGCTATTTCGAGAAACCTGATTAGGTTACTAAAATTATCTAGGTATACTTCGGTACCTAAGCTAAATGATCTCAAAATATTGTTACAGCCCAAAAGTAAACGCTCTTTATCTACCTACTACTTATTGGTTTTGTTTGGTACCTGTAGTAAATTACTGTGTATGGTGTGTGTCAAAGTAATATGATGAAAATGTAAAAAAAAATGGATCAGAAAACGTTACCAACGGTGGATGCCAATTTGTAGTGCCAGTTAGGTACAAACTGAGTGTTTAGATTTAATTATTTGAATACAGAATTTTAATTTTAATTCACCTGTTTAATGTTTCGTCGATAACTTTTCGATATCAAATACGATAAATTAATGTTTTTGAAACGATAAAAGTTTAAAAAAGTGATGAGATATTAAGTTGAACCCTTAAAAATATATTAAGTGGGCAGGTAGGTATATCGACGCACTACCTATTACCACGGATCCAGTAGGTACAAGATTCTGAAACCCAGCTTTGAATTTTTTTCTGCCATATATTTTCACCGGGTAGGTAAATTTGCACTTTTTATAATACTGCAGATTTTTTTTGATGGTCTTCGAAATTTTTTCGACTCGTTGAATTCGTGGTTTCAGTTTGCGCGTTGGCGTCCCTGCCGCTTTTGTTAAGCTTTTGCCAGCAGCTTCGCCCACGTGGTGTTCGAAAATTATCCCACGGGAACGTACTATCGGGATTAAAAGTATCCTAGGTGTTATTCCAGGTTACACACTATCTGTGTGCCATATTTCATCCAAACCCGTTCTGCAGTTTTTGCGTGATTGGGTAACAAACATCCAACAGCTAAACATCTAAATATCCAAACATCTAAACATACAAATTTTCACATTTATAATATTATTACTAGATTTTGCCAGCGGCTGCGACCGCGTGGATGTCGAAAATTATCCTACGGGAACGTACTAACGGGATAAAAGTATCCTATGTGTTAATCTGTTTTTAAACTTATATCTGGATGATCGAGCTATGCTCGGTTTTTTTTGGTTTGACGTTTTCTAAAAATGAAACCTAGCTAGATCGATTTATCGCCCCCGAAACCCCTGTATACTAAATTTCATGAAAATCGTTGGAGCCGTTTCCGAGATTCAGATTAAAGGTATTAGACAGGTGTGCCAAATTTCATCTAAATTAGTTCAGCCGTTTTTGCGTCATTAAGTAACAAACATCCAGATATCCAAACATCTAAACATAAAAATTCTCTCATTTATAATATTAGTAGAAAGTAGGATAGTATACACCGTGAAATTTAAATGGTTGTTTTCCCGCGGCAGAACAACCTGCCATAAGGAGTACTTTCGAAGCATAGCTAGATTAAAAATAAAAAATAAAGTTTTTTTTTTGTTTTAAAATTATTAAAAAAATATTCATCAACTCGATAAAACACTACTCAATAGTAACACTAGAGGTAACTTGTAGGTACTATTCGAATCGCACGCACCGCCGACAAAGGGAACAGCGATGCATAAATGTTCAAAGCAAAATAAACACAATGGTTAATCTGGCATTTTTGTTTCTAATATTTTATTGGTTTATAAAAGGATTGTATTAACAAGACAAAACCATTTCGCTGCGGGAAAACAACCATTCAAATTTCACGGTGTATAGTAGGACACCCACCCGTTCACCCGTTTTTGAGTAATGAATAACGAACATAAAAACTTTCACATTTATAATGTTACTAGCTGACACGACATACGTTGTCCTATCTTAATTATGAATATTTAATTCGAATTTTACATAATAATAGATACCTATATGTTACACGCAACTTTCTTCGTTTTTTCTTTCATAAGAATCTTCTCCTGACAATAACAAACACAACAAAAACAGAATTAGCAAAATTAGTCCAGCCGTTCACGTGTGATGCCGTGACCAAGGGAAATAGGGATTAAGTTTATATAGATTTATATAGTAGGCTAGGATAGTAGGAAGAATTCCCTTGAGTGACTGACTGCGTAAGAATTTAACCTGAACTGAGTTTGCATAAGAAACTGGAACAGACTATAAACTAAAAATGGACTCTAAGAACGCATAAAATAAGACTAGTACTCCATACTACGTTCAGTACCGTATCTCCGGGGCTCTTGTACTAAACTGTCTTCGTATAATAAGAACCGAGTGAAATTGAAATACTTCTCGTACGTAACATAGAGGTTGAGTGAAGAAAACAATTAACTAGCAATTTATTTTTACCCGACTGCGACAGAAGCCCAAAAGAAGTATAATATTATATCGTTTGTGTTCCAAGTCACAGGCGGTGTATACTCGTAGACTCGTACGCTCTTTACTACAGTACAGTTACCAAAATAGAATGTGCCGACAGTATTTTTAAACAAAATTGGTCCACCAAGACCCGTATCTTACATATATATTTTGAACCATTTCTTTATGTAGATCCACCTTGATAGAAAGCATTGGGTACCTATACTTAATGAGTCTGGTTGTTTTTCTATGTCTTCTTTTTCTAAAGTTACAATACTTTTATAAAATTATCCAGATTAACTAAAACACTATCAACGGTATATCAATATTTGAAATTCCGCCGACTTAAATAAATAATACTAATAAGACTTTTCAATATGATATATGTGGTAAGAATAACGACGCGCAAAATATAACCATAATTTCATCACGGTGTTGAATTGATGGTTACATTTTAACCCGCTAGAGTGGACATTTTTCCACGGATATCAAAACAAAACCTGCGGTCTTATAGAAAAGTGCGAGTGAAAGAATATATGGAACAGCATTGTTTTTTGAATAAACGGCTAAAAATTTCACCCTCTGTTGAAATTTTACTGGTTCAAAATCATGTACTGAATCTGCGGTAACAGGTTGAGTGGAAAAAGAAAAGTGATGCCCTAGTATTGCAGTGGGACAGTACAGGCTGCCTAATGTTATTAAGACCTTACACGGTGTAAGGGGAACGCTTCCGAAGGCACAACGTAGGTTATACAGGATAAAATTTTAACCAGTGCGCAAACTGTAACCATGAATTCAACATATCGTTCTAGACGCCGAAATTTTTGGTCAGTTATACAAAAAAAAATCAGCTGTTCCACACATTTTGACCGCGTAGGTATTGGTCTTTTCTATGAAACAGCTGATTTTTTTTTGTATAACTGATGAAAAATTTCTACACCCCCTAGCGTAGAAATTTTACATCAGTCTACAATGATATGCTGGTTACAGTTTGCGCACTGGTTAAAAATATACCCTGTATATAACCTAAATGCAAACGGATACCAATAACCTTTCGCCCTAAATTGATTATTTTGCATCAATTTAAAACGTTTGACGCTTCTGTAATGTTTCTACTTATTTTATTTGGCGGCGTTTTACAAAGGATGCGTAAACCTAAAGTCGCCGCCTGGAGTTGGGGTCGTTTTTAAATGTGTTTAATCTCAAATAATTGTTAATTTAACTGTTCTCACAGCATAATGAAGAAAAAATGCAAAAATAATAGGTAAAAATTGTAAAAAAAATGATTTTTTTATGGTAGGTACTGTATCGAGAATCACTAGCCCTATCACCTGTCTTCGTTTTCGGAAGCGTTTCCCTTACACCCTGTATAAGACAAACGCTGAGAGTTTATATGGGTATCACTAAACGCTTGTAACTTGCGACAAACAGCAGCAACGGTCGTGAGATAGTCGGCGTTCTTCACAAAGCAATGCTGAGTCAGCGGGACCGTCGACATGTTACTGCTACTGCCCGAAACTGGGCTCAATCTCCATTTATATAATTATACAGGCATTAAACATTAACTTCTTAAAAGCACATGCGATTGTTTGCCGAAACTTTGTTTTTTATTCAACATTGTTTCAAAGCTAATGGTTAAAAATAAATAGTGACGAATTAAAAACGACGACCATTAAACATTTTTTTACAAACTCGTTTCACTTCAAGTTAGCAATAAAGCCATAAAAATAATCTAACCTTATAAACAGAAATATATCTACAATTAATTGCCTAGTCTTTACATAATTATGATTCTGAAGTGCTACTAAATTTTTGTTCGAAAAAATATCATAGTAAAATGGAGTTTTGTCGACGACAGAACGGCGGCTATTTCAAAAACAAACGTTTGTAATTAGGGTTTGAACGCCGCCTCCGATGCGTCCTTTACAAAAAACTACGGTAGCTAATAACAAACTGTCCTAATTTTCTATTGATTGAATACCATCTTTCTAATCGAGATTGTGCTGTATTAAAAACTGGCTAGCTTAGTTTTAATCGGAAGTACAGTGAGCACTGCATATAGTGCGGGTTTTGCGCGAAAAGTCTAGAAGAGCTCTACATTGTCTTTTTTTTTAAATTAGGTTCCCTAAATATCCTTGCAGAGCTGTTGATTTGTTTTCCATATTTTCAGAGTAGATTATTCCGGTTGTTTTTACAATAATTGTCGAATTAGCTTTGAGATTGCAAGTATGACAAAATAGTGTCAAATGTTGCGCAGGCGCCGCACGGTGTGTTCACCACGCCCCCGCCGCCGCGTCTGCGCCTTTTTGTGGCACTTTTTGTTGATTTTCTATAATTTCGGTTAAACTAATGTTTGGGCTTCGATTTTTCGGTTCGTGAAAGGGTGTGAAATCGCAGTTAATTGAAGGATGTAATGGGCTTTTGTGTGCGGTCACTTTCCTTTGGTTTTTGTAGCGGCTGCCCAAATAGAACGGTGCCACTGCCTACTAATAATAGACACCGATTTTCTGGTTCCCGGATACAGAATAAATTATACTAATATATGGATTATTTTTGAACAATGGTTACTCCTAATTTGGAAAAACACAAAGCTTTTTAATAACGACCCAAAGTGAAACAATTAATTTTAATTACCTATTTACAAGACACGCCGTTTGCTTTTTGCTTAATTATAAATAATTACACAGCTACATAACTTCTTGCCTACTTGCGTAGTGATTTTCTACAAACTATTTAAATGAAAAACATTATCATTTTGATTATTTGCTGCGATCAGTTTTAATTGGTATTAGATAATTCGGTTTCACACATTCGCCAATTTTGTAATTAGAGAGTGAGTGGTTGTTTCGTTTTGAATTGCACTGCATTTTTCGCAATTAGATCAGTCATTTGTAATGTTGTTACGTCGATATGAGCTTTATGGCAACATTAGCAACATAAGAATCCCAGCTGGTAGCATTCCCACGCCACAGGTGTAAGAACCGAGGAGAATTACTTACCACAATGTAATGCTTTTCAGGTTAAAGTCTGTTCGTTGTATCACTGCACTTAATAAGGTGAAAAGCTCAGTTACCAAGAAAAACATCAGCGGGTCTAAAAAGGCCACATTAAGCAATTCCTCTAAAAGTGATTCATTTCCTGAATTCCCCTATGATTCTGCTGTTTGACATTTAATTTCATAATTTGGTGACCATTTTACAAATTTCCATACAAAACTGTCAAATAGATGAATTGCGTGCTATCTACGCAGATAATATTATGAATTGTCAGTTTGTGACCATTTTACGATTTTAAATATGATTCATAATATGATCATATTATGATTCTGCCAAAGTGGCCTTTTTAGACCCCCAGGTGTAGGTTAGCAGTCCTTTTAATGGAGTTCTTGAAGAAATGAAGCATTGAACTTGAAGTTGCAGCCAGCGACTACAAATATGTAGATAGCTGCAAGCTTGTCAAAAACTTTAATCTAGACTTATAGTTTCCTCCCTACTCATTTCATAACTGAAAAGCTTCAGAAAGTAGTACATAATTCTGATATAATGTAACTGTAACCCGTCCTTGGCACCACCGTGTGACCGTCGGCTCTCGCCCACCATCACAAAGGCTGCAAGTCACCGGCGGCCCGGCGCCAGCGCCGCTCCACACCTCTTATTAAACACCACACCGCCGACTATCTGCCTCCACCGGCCACTGGTGTGTGTTTACTTAATTGTTTTCAAATAGCTTCCTTATTTGGTGAACTAAACCTGTGATGCCGAATTTAGCTGCAAAATTATTTAAAGTTTCTTGGAATGGAACATTTAGGATATTCCATTCCAACAAACTTTACCTAATTTAATTTAACAAAACCTATAAATAAATTAAAACGTGGCGTCGTAAATTCCTCTGCATCGCTATTGACTGGTAATGTACCTAAATGGTTTAATATAAGAAGTTTATTCAATAATTTACATATGTCGTTGTACCTATATGTTTGTATCGTTTCATTGAAAGATACTATGAAATGTATTTCAGCATACCTTTTTGTTATTCAAAACACAGTCAACAACAAAAACACTACCTAAATCTTTGCAAGATCAAATTTTAATAGACTGAGTTTTGCATGCAATATATCTGCAATTAAGTACTAGAATATGGTCTTACCCGTTAAAATCTAACTGCATTATTCAAGGAAAATTCATATCGCTAAATATTCCTTCACTCGAGAAAAGCCCTCTAATATTTTCCTCCAAACTTACATTAACAAGCAATACGAAATAATTTCAAAATTAAGTTTGAATATCGAACTAAACAAACCTAGATAACGAACCTCCATAGACTGATTCACAGCATGATTCATCAATAGTTATAATATTTTGTCGGAACGATCGTGAATTCACAATAAGCCGGGGGCCGCGAACAAAATGTCGTTTATCGGCGTTTAGTCGTCGAAACGTGTAATCCATCGCGATTACCTAATGACGTATTCTATAATGACGCCCGTAACAACACCTACCTGTGTTGCGTGCGACTAGTACGGTCGCACGACTGTCTGTTATTAAGTCGCGCCGTAATGTTCGAACGAATTGTTAGAGCTGTCGACTTTATTGTTTTAGAAGTGCGAAATTGAGTGTAGTGTTTAAGGGAAAGGATTGACGAAGAAGACGGATTTTCGTTTCTTACTTGTTTCTTAAAAAGACATTGAAAAGAGTGCATTATGGAATAAATTTGCTTTTAGGGCTAAATTTGCTGATTTCATTGGTAGATTTAACTCTCGTAGAGACGCGAACAAAAAGTTTTTCAGAGACACGAACCATAACTTTTTAGAAAACCTAACGAGATAACTACTTATTAAATGATGTGAAAGTTTTGTGAAAACTCGATACGAAAACGGGTCACATTTACCTATTTTTAAAGACGATGAACACATAGTTTCCCCAATAGGAAACTGAAACGTGTGCGTAAGAATGAATATTCTTTAGAGACTAAACGGTTAGGGTTTATCGTAAATTCGTATCATTTGTATAAACGCCGCCGATCACCCAAGCTACGTGGGAGCCTCGAGTCACACCACATGAAACACTGGATACGCATGACTAGGTACTGATTATTGCTCGAATTTTTGGTTTCGTGTAGTGTGTAGCGACAATATTCCTCAAATGAGTAGAAAAAAGAGGTATTAGTCAAACGAAAAGGACATTGAAACTGTAAAACTAGACTGTAGGCACTGCAGTACCCAATTTAATTAGGTAGTTTGGATAAATTTTATTTAGGTCGGCTTATAAAAAAAATATTGATGTAAGTTTATATGAAAACTGCAGACTATAAAATGAATATTATATGAACATAGCTGTAAATATATACGGCGGGCAGCATTGAACTTTAATATGCAGCAATTTCCTATTATTGCACCATTTAAGTCTCCCTCATCTATTACAAATCGTAGCATACCTAAAGAATCGTTAACAAGTCGATAAGTCGTAAATTACATCGAACAATCGGAACGGCACGTGCTTTTTAAACAATAGATTATTCAATTGATTGATTCTAGCATCCTAAATAGCTGCAGCTTTATTAAAATTCCGTACGTGTGCTTACACATCTCTAATGACATAATGCGCGGGTTCCGCGACTCAACGTAGCTACCGAGAACCAGACTAATCGGTTATAGCGAACCTTTCCAAATTACACGGCAGAGACACGGGATTCGAAGCAAGGACGCTCCGGTCGCCCGGCTTATCATTTAACCACTAATCATTATACTGCAAATGCCATTTCAGTTTTGGCCGGGTTTTAATAAGCGGATTGCGAGACGGATTATTCGTTCTATAGCAATTTTGCAGTTCTAAGTCTGGCGCATGATGCAATCCGATATTAGTGAACGTTCCAGTTGCAGGAAATGTTTTATTGTATACTCGTACCTACCTACTTGTTCATTAAAATAAGATTACGTAGTTTAGATTTAGCAGACAAATTGCTACATTTGTTATTTCTTCAATTAAATGTGGCTCATATTTTTTGTCTGTCGCGCTGTAGTGAGTAATGGCATCAAATAGTTAATCGTTTCGATGACCTTTGTAATGGACCTATAATTTCGTTGGATTTTTATATTCACTCGATGCTCATAAATGTGTTTGTCCCAGCAATGGGAACATTTAACGGCTGCTTGTCCCTATGCTATGCACATAAATGCTGATAAATAATGTTATAATGTCTTCCTATCTGTGTTATGCGCGTAGTTATTTTGTTCATTGGTGAAGCAAGTTAAATCCAGAGTAAAGGAGTAAGATATTATTTATTTAACTATTTATAAAAGTTGTCTGACTATTGAAAAATCAGCACGTAATCAGATAAATAGACTCTCCTTACTATTTATTTGTTGCCTAGTTTTGTAATTGTTGAGGTCTATTAGCTCATCGTCATCATCGCATATTCTGAATAATTTGACTAAATATTTAAGTATTCGTAGAGGCGGCAGCGTAGCGAGGTTCGGGACGATATAATTATAAAGTTAAATACTTAAAGCTGGTCTTGATATACGGCTATTTATTTATTTAATACTCTAAGCAAACAAAATATCTACATAGGATTTAATGCCAGAAGATTTTTTTTACCAGTCAACCTTCCATGGCCACCCATACGGGGCACCGGTGTGGGCGCCTATATTTTTTTTTCTGGGTGGGAAATCATCAAATGACTTCTCTCGCTTTGGATGGAGCAGGAGGGCGTGTCAGTTTACTGACTAAAACCCACCCGTGTTCCCTCAGTTGCCTGTGTGCCAGGGGCCGCGGTATCTCTTTCGAACAACCCGCACCCCTGGCAGGCATCGGCCCTTGCCGACCCCACCAGTTGTTGCAGACATCTCTGACGGCGCGCGTGGAACACCACGCGCCGTCGACCCAGGCATTTTCTTTTTTTTAACGTGGAGAAATGCCCACTGCGCTACCACGGGGAAATAGCGCAGTTATTTGGGACTGTAACCCCTAAAACTCCACGGTGTCTTCCAGTCACCGTGGAGTTTTAGGGGTTACAGTCCCAAATAACTGCGCTATTTCCCCGTGGTAGCGCAGTGCGCAGTGCGCAGTGCGCTTGAGGCGGGAACACGGAAAATCGCAAGCCATCCGCGAACCCGCCGCGGCTGTCTGTCACCGGACCCTCCTCGGAGGGGAATAACCTCTATCACCGACGCACCAGGACACATGGCACGCCGTCAAATGGTGGCGGCCCCGTCCAGGCCGCGGAAGAGAAGAGCGCTACTCAGAAGTACCGGCACTCCGCCTCCGCTGCAGCCTGTAACCCACAGCCGCGATGCCTCCCATTCGAGATAGCGGGCCGCCTCAGCTGCGATGCACCTTAACGCAACGTACTTTTTGGCCGCTACGTCGTCGGCTTGGAGGCACAAGCCCTGACGAGCGGCCCCACCTTGGGGTTCCTCTTCGCTTCACCGTGAGGATGACCACGGCTACTGAGCCCCCCCGCAACGATAATGCGGGAACCCGCTGGGGGGGTGGGCGCCTACTTTGAGGCGCCAACCAGCACGCTGGTTGAAGGCGTCCCATAGGGTCATGGCAATCCGGATAGTCCGGGGATACCGCACGATCTCCGGTGAGGCGGCGGGCCTCCTTGCCGGATTGCCGCCATGGGAACTGGAAGTAAAAGTCCTCGCGTACACTTGGGAGTGGCGCGAGGAGGCCAAACGCCGGGGCGTAACTCCGCTGCCCCGGGAAATCGCGGCACAGCGGACAGAGCTCCGGCGGGATCTCATGGTGACGTGGAGAGTGCTTGGGTAGCCGTCACCTCCTTCTGCGAAGCAGTTATGATCGCGAAGAGGGAGGAGGCGCACGTGAGGGAAAGGCAGTACATGCGCCCTCACGGCCTTAGTCGCCGCAGGAGACGCCCTGGGCATCGGGAATCCCAGGCTGATTCCCGGCCACCGTAGGCGCGGGCTTTCGGACGGCGAGTAATGGGTAGCTCGCTGTCCCGTAAGGACCAAGCCCGGGTCGACGGCGCGTTGTGTTCCACGCGCGGCTCAAAGAGATGTCAGTACCAACTGATGGGGCCCACTAGGGCCGATGCCTGCCAGGGGTGCGGGTTATTCGAAAGAGATACCACGGCCCCTGGCACACAGGCAAATGAGGGAACACGAGTGGGTTTTAGTCAGTAAGAGTCTGACACGCCCTCCTGCTCCACCCAGCGCGGGAGAAGTTATTTGATGATTTCCCACCCAAAAAAAAACCTTTATAAATTCATTCAATCAATAATTAGGTACCTACGTATACGCAAATCGTCTCATATTCTTATGGATAGACGCAAAGTAAAGTAAGTCATATCATAAGGCAATAATTTATTAAGGTACCCGCAAAATTCAAATTAATTTACGATTTTTGCAATTTGCACGTCAATGTTAGGTGGTACCTATGTTGATTAAAATATGTTTGGTAATAAATGGTACGCTATGTTTTATCTTTTGAAAACTTAAAAAGTTGATTTTGAAAAGTTCATGGAGTATCCGTAGATGTTTTAGCAGTGGCCGCGATCTAGACGTGTTTGATGTGGAAAAATTGTGTAACACACTAGCAGTAGCAATGGCTTTCATTTTGAAAATTCAACAACATTCATAGCGTTATTTACGTTGTTGAAGAAGCAAATTTTTCGAACATATGAAGCAATGGATTTGCAATATACTTCAAAATGATTCAGATTTTGATTGATAGTGGGTGACGCAATTATGGCGCAGGTCACAGATGGATAGGAATATCATGAAGTAAGTAGGTAGAGTTGAAAATGGAAGTCCATTGGAAGTCCATAGAAAAAGTGTTTTTTAATCTTTGAAGCACTTTAAAAATTTAAATTAGCATCTTGATTTGTGAAAAGAACTTCATTATTGAAAAAAGAGAAGGCAATTTTTCTTGTATGAAATCCCCAAGATTTGAACAGAGTTGATCTACGTAGATGTGATTGAAAAAAAAATATTTTAAGAGAATATTTACATTTAAATGTTAAAACAATTTTTGAAGTTGGTAACATATCAATAAAACTCGAAGTTCAGCTCAATCAAAAAACACGCTACTTGCTAGGTAGCAAGTAAAACTATATGCATAACTGTGCCTGGGTAAACTACCATGGAGGTACATGTATGAGTAGATAGGCACATAAGTTTAGTACTGCCACTCAATTGAAGTTATTTTGACTGCTAAATATCACAATACGAGCAAAATTTTCATCGTACAAGTAGGTACTTAATTCTTGTTTTGTATTTAGTTTTAAAATACCTAACATCGTTAGTATCACATCAGAAAAGTTTACATAGGTACATTAAATAACTGCAAAAACTCGATTGCAAGTTAAATACTTAAATTATAATGGTAATAAAATACCAAAGTGCTTTTTAATTTTCAAATTAAAATGCAATTTTGATACTAAAATAGCCATTGGTACCTTATTCATATTTTTAAGCAACTTACTAAAAATATTAACGCAAATAAGTATTTAAATACATGTTATAAGCAGGCCATGAGTTTGCTCTCCTCAGCTGAATCCAAGCCTAAAAGTCATATATTTAAAATAAGTAGGCAAAAGTGGCACTACTCCAACAAAATTACTGAAGTAGTTTTCCTTAACCCTACCAAAACCGTCTTAACTGCCACAGCATAGCCGGAGGCTCAAATTGTTTCAGATAGGCATGTGTCATGTTCACAACAATAAAGGTGCTTAAACTTCAAACAATTCCCATAAGAGCGCTCACACAAACATGTTTCTGAAACTTTCTAAGCAGCGTATAAATAACGTTCGATAAAGCTCAAATTGGGCCCGACTACGTGTTGGAGCCTTAAGAGCGTAAGCGGGCGGCGCGCCGCGACTCGTTCCGATCGATGAAAGTGCTCTTTGTTTGCCGGATATACAAGCCGAATTCGCATCACGTCGCCGAAAAACGCAAACTGAGATAAACAACCTCCCCCCCGGAGAGGTCGTAAGTGGGATCGTTTTACCGGACAATTTTCGTCTTTAACGAGAGCTGTTAAGGCCCGTTTTTGGACGAGTCTCCTCGAACAACAATTGAATCAGTTCACGCAGCATCAAATCACTAAACCACTGGGCGGGGCGTACTCAGACTCCACCGGGGGACGGTGGAACAGGGACGGAGGAGAGCCGCTCTCGCCGCGCGCCCTCAAGTTAGACAGAGAGGAGAGTATTGTCTGTCGAGAGGTCTCGACTTGAGATGGCAGTCCAAATTTAAGTGCGCTCCGAGAGCTTTTTGTTCGTAGCCCGCGGCGGCAATAAAAAGAATAGTGTCACTGAGCAGATTGCCCCTCATTCAGCACTTGACAATTAAATAAGTGCTCTCGAGTGACGTACACTAAGAGCGAGCCGTCATAATATCATGATTAATGAGAGCACAGCTTTCTATCGATCATTTGTCAGCTACTGATAATTAAAGTGTAGTATTTAAATTAGGATCGAGTTTAATACGGCTTAAAGTGTTAACGTTATATTTGAAGCTAAAATGCTTTTATTGTGAGGCTGGTTCATGTATTAGGCTATGAATTAACTAGACAGATGATAATAAATAGGGTAACAAAAAATTTAAATTATTTAAGGAATGACGAGCATTAAACATGGACTCCCCCTCATTTGCATTTAATAAAATTAAATGATCCATTTATAGAAATTAATTAACGAGGTGGCCAGTGAAGCGTCTGGTTGTGCGAGGACGCGGCTAACAATGGGCGCATACTACGCGACTAATAATAACAATGATAATGCGACGAGAGACTCCCTACGAATTAATAAAAAGCTCACTCAACGACAATAACCAACCACTTCGGAACTAATCGAGTACCCACAACGAAATTATATTAAATTTTCAAATGGGGATGCGTTTGTTTGTTTGAAGCACGCGGAAAATAAATGAGATTTACAGAAATAGAGATCTTTAAAAAAAAATTGTATTATTTTTAATGCTTAGTTGCATTCATTAAATTAGTGAAGGCCATACAAGGGCTTATTGAAACTTATAATTGTTTAAATCAAAACATTGAAAAAAACTTTAGGTACCTAGAAGAAAGTATTAGGTAGGTATAAATTTTTCCTAATAAAAGAAGCATAAAAAAAATCAGCAGTTTTCAGGGCTTTAGATGAGTCATAGCCATTATAGTGCACACAATGTAAACTAAAATGTTATTGACGTTCTTAAAGAGTGTCTCTCTTTGAAAGACCTATAGAATTTAGATCATCATTCTTTACAAGTATTTTTTACTTACTTTTTGCTAAATAGCACTGTGGGACAGAGCAGTTGTAAACTAAAGTAATAACCGTGAGTATTGTAGCGTAATGTATACGCGCTTACCCTTTCCAACCGAATCAAATAAATCAAATTAAAGTACTCGATCACGCTCCGGCGACTCCACTAGTGCCCAAGACGTTTTGTCAAATTTATTATTTTATTTACATTTTTTTTATTAGTTTTACCACTGTGGTATCTCCATTGTACTCTCGAGTGCACTGTGACAAATTTGATGACGATTGGGGTCACAGCGCGTGATCTATCGCCGTAGGGTCCGTAAACGGCAGTTCACAGAATTTTAGAGTCGATTTAAGTTTGTAATGTGACATAAATCGTTTCTCTGTACTTGCGGGATTCGCGTAACGATTTATTTCGATTTCAAATGGACTGTGAACTTTTTATCAATCGTACTTTTTGCTATTGAGTTAGGTTTTTTATTTGAGTTCTTAATAGTTGTTATTATGTTCTAAGATTTCAGTTCGGTAATTTTTTATCTGCTGTCTACGGAATATTACATGAAATAAAAATATATCTCCTGAAAATATTGTAGAGGTCTTGCATAAAACCTTCATAAGTCAAAAAGTATCCAGGGTCGCCGGATAAAGTCGAAGTTTAGTAAGAAACCAAAGGATGTTTTTCATTAAAATAAAATTAACTAACAACTAACAGTTTATTTATCAAATTAAATTTCATTCGAAAACATCCATCGGTTTCTTACTAAACTTCAACTACATTCGTCGACCCTGGTAAGTTATTTCTTTGGTGACAGACGACAGTACATATAATTAAATTGACAGTCTTCATATATTCAAACTGAAAATTTGACAACTTACACTCGAAATGAATGGAACCAACTTGGTCCAATTTTTGACATCTTTGATTAAATTTCCTATCCATTTTTGGGTGAAGACAGCCAATAACCAACCCTATGACTGATTTTCCCATCTCTATCATTGACACCTCCGCGGGTTAAAGATATATATTATATTATTACTAAATATCACCCTTATTCACCATGTCTTTTCTCTCACCAGGACAAAATGGAAACGACAAACGGCGGTAGGACTAGAACTGCTTGCTGAGGCAGGCAACTACGCCGCGTTCCAGCGGTTGTATGGAGGCTACTGGCCGGGCGTGCCGGCGTACCCCGCGCAGCCTGCGCCTGCGGCGGCAGACCTGTACTACCGGCAAGCTGCTGCCACCGCTGCAGCAGCTGCGTCAGCCAGCGCAAACACGCTGCAGAAGCCCTTGCCTTATCGGTGAGTTTTGCTTGTCTAGAAATACGTATTAGCACACTGAAAGCGTCTGTAGATATTATGATATGTTTCCTAACGAACTTTTCGCGCAACGCTCTTCGCTCGCGTTCTGCTACTTAAGTTATTCGTCCTACAACTATGTTTTTCTTTGTCACCAGGTTATACCCCGGTGCGCCCCTAGGAGGCGTCCCACCTCTCGGGCTGGGCCTGCCAGGGCCGTCGGCGCACCTGGGCTCACTAGGTGCGCCGGCGCTGGGTGCGCTGGGCTACTACGCACATGCGCGACGAACACCCTCGCCTGACCTCGACCCTGGCAGCCCCGCGCCCCCGCACCGCTCACCCCCCGACACCCCCGCAGACAGGCGCTCTGATGACGAGGACGACGATGAGCCCATACACGTATAATGTGAACAAACCCTTACAACACATGACAAGTGAAAAAATCCATCCAAAGTGATTTTGACATTACAAAAACAAAAAGTGAAATCTAAAACAAAGTGATAAACTCCACACAGACGAGTGCTTTGGATATTAGGAAAGAAGCCATTTTCCGGTCAACTAAAATGTTTGGTTTCTCCTTGACTGGGTTGTCGTCCGCTGCACTGTTGTTTTGCACGAGAGTTTCTTGTTCGTATATTATATTTCGAACATTCTTTCCTTCAAACGGACATTGCCTGTCCGAGATATGTGATATTATAAGCCCAGGTTTGAAATTAAGAACGTGTAAAATATAATTGATGTCGTGTTAACAACTTATTGATAAACTAGTGATTAGACAAAGCTTTGTAAGTTACAATAGAGAATAAATAGGCTGGAATTGAAACATTCCGTTATCGATTAATTTATATTTAAGAAATGTTCCACAAGGTTTGCTTCGGTGTTGCATCTTCGTGATAAAGAAATATTATCCATTGAGGTATTAATAATATCAGTGATTGATCGTGATCTACGATTGCCAATTCACGATCTCAATTCAAGGATTCATTTGCTTTTATTCGTAGCTATCAGTTTTCCGACAAACCTGCGTGTTCACAGTTCATCTAGCAGATTAGCTTAGCTACGTTAGTGACTCCATTCTGTATTAAATTATTTCTTCAAGCAACAGTGTTAATTCAAATTCAAATATTTATTTATTTTGGGACGACGAGATCCAAAGGTAATTTTACAAAAAAAAAACTATGAAAAATCTATTGTTAGTACTTAAATACAATTACAAGCACACCTGCTGCCATTTAAGATAGATACGATAAAATATCCCGCGAAATTAAAATTTTCATACGTTTGTTGCAATTTGCATTTCAGTGTCAAGTTGTATATTGATTAAATAAGATTCGCGACCGCAACACATATAGCTTTACAGAATTATAATCATTAAAATCTTGAATACAGCCCTCTTAGTTAATTTAATCCCATTTAATGAGTTTTTCATGAAACAGTCATTCAAAATGGGATTCAGGCTACACATCAAGCTATACATTTCCAGTTTACGCTGGTCTCACACTGTACCGAAATCCTATACAATGCGAGATCAGCTTATACTGAAAATGTATAGCTTGATGTGTAGCCATGTGTGCAACCTGACACTGGCCTGAAAAGTGCAATAAACGTAAGAAAATTAAATTTCGGGAGCTACTTTAGAGTAGAGCATCCACTTTAAGTGTAAGTTTTCATGTTCCATGCAGTGAATCCTAGAAGTGAACATGTAACAAATAAAAGAAAAATGGCAATCATCACAGACAAACAAATAAATCTCATAATGAGTGATATTACGAGTGTATTATGATGTAGCACTGAAGTGCACTGTACAGTATATAGTGACTCGGAACACCAGTCGACATTGTGCAAACATACCTACTGTATATTATAATATAAATATATAACTATTCATATACGATGTATGTATTGTTAGTATTAAATACACAACTTAAAGTATTAAATGTATGTAATAAAGTACCTAATGCTATAATAGTAATAACACAGCGATGTACTTAAGCAATCCGAGATGTGGCATTTTATGCCCCATAGATTTTGTGGTGTTTTGTAATTAAAATGTTGTCAATTAAAAATAGCAATTGTTTTTCTGTTGTCACACCTTTTACATAGATGTTCGCTTACGATTTTGTTTTACAATGAAGTTTATATTTGCCGGATATTAATTTTATTTACGAAATTAAAGAAAAATGCACTCTATCAATTGGTTTCAATACAACATCGAGAAGTCGCAATTCTGTAATTAATAACTTTGACACTTTCACATAAACAACGACACCAACAGTTAATATGAATATTTCAAATGACAAGTTTAACAACATACAAAATAGAGTTGCCAATCGACCTATTACATGCAAATGTATTGGTCAAGCAAACAGAGGCAAACGAGGTTAAAGCAAAGATTAATTAAGAGTGCTATATAAAAGCAAATTTAATACATTCTCCGTGGCAGTTTACCAGTTGTAACGAACACCTAGCGGGCAGCCACGCGGCGTGGAGCTAACTCCGCTTTGTCACGCCATCGGCTCAGACTCGGTTAATAGGCCCGTGTTAAATTGTG
The DNA here is from genome assembly GCA_949091785.1 of Polymixis lichenea. Classification (NCBI taxonomy): domain Eukaryota; kingdom Metazoa; phylum Arthropoda; class Insecta; order Lepidoptera; family Noctuidae; genus Polymixis; species Polymixis lichenea. The sequence goes on along the minus strand of OX420933.1, from coordinate 18,452,266 downwards.
TGTGCTATCTCCATTTGCAACTGCTCCATTAGGGCTGTTACGAATATGAGCCTATATACGGGCCGAGCTATGTGCAACGTCCTGATTGCACGCTATGTAACTTTACGTCTGCGAATAAAAGTGTTTATGTGTACGTCAATTTATTAGCGTGCTTGCTTAGTTTTTTGCGGCTAATGCCAACTTTTCACCGACTTCGGACATCCTTATTATGGTCCACTTCTTTTGTTGTTCGACTTCATTCTTCCACGGTAGTTAGTTTTTTAATAATTTGACATTTAACATGACGGATTCGTCAGGAATTGAAACAATTATAAAGTCGTAGAGTACGTGGCACGTCACGGGCACGTCATGGCCGTCACGCCAGATTCGCGTTTTATAAAACAACTTGTCCTCGGTCGCGTTTACACAATCGGCCCTCACGAAAACTTCTCTTTGATTTCCTTCGAAACATTTTTAGCGGGCATAAAACCTATTTAAAAAGCAATCAGTCAGAGGCCGCTGATTGCCCACGAGGCACGCCACCGACCGTGTTCACAAAACGGAGCAATTAACAGCACCCCTACCCCCACCACTGCACACCCCAGTGTTTCCTCCTGCACAGATCTAATCGCAAAACGACCGTTTTCTAGAATCGCCTCTACAAAGCATTGCGTGCTCCAGCGCCGTGGGGTAACGCAGTGACCACGATCAACAACCATGTAACTTTGGAAATACAAACATATTTTACTTGATGCCTTGACGGTCATCATAACTTTTTGGAACGATAGGATCGCAGCCACCTGTACTGCGGGGGCAGTAAAGAAATATCCAATTAGCTATTCACAACGTGTCAGCAACTTATGAGCTTTTTTTTTTTAATTCAGTAGACTGCTTTCAGCAATCTTTACCTTATCATCAATATAAGGCGCTCATAAAATTAAAATTTCTAAGTTCAACTGTTTACTCAAACCTTTTTTTACATAATCGTTTACAGCAAAAAAGTTCGAGCTGATATAATAGTAGGGTATAAATGCAAACTATATTTATTACACATATTTACGTAGGAACAACGCGTTACATAAAAACTAGGCTGGTATCACGCCACGCCACGCCAATACCCACTCGTGCCGTATTAATATTTATGTTGTTTAAACGATGTTTAATCACAACAGACACGAAGAGTTTTTGCTGTCAGTTATAGTGAAAATAATATTTTCTGATTGAAATCAATACCTTACAAAAGACATGAAATCAGTTTAGTTCAAACTAAATGTAGGGATGACACTTTGGTAAGAGACAACAAGTACAGAGGTACACTTTTACCTTAACTAGCATTTTATGGTATTTTAACTTGGTAGTATGACTGACTGCAACTAAAACACAATTATATTTAAAATATTATGTGAATGCCATTAGCTGATAACAACGACCCCTAAGAAAACAAAAATTATTACATAAATAAATGTTTATTGCCACATAATTTAATTAGAAAACATTGACCGCACCAGAATGTCGTGTAATAAAACTTACAATTTAATTGGCATTTAACTTATCCCTTTATCAGTTGTCTGTATCTAATAGTGGGTAGGTACAGTCCCATACGAATCTGTTATGAGTAGGGAAAAAAAATGTGACGCTATGGTCAGTTTACTTAAACGACTTCCTTGCGTTGCATTGTTGCCGTTAAAAGATTGTTTAATTGAGTGAGTTATGGCTGATGCTTCCTCAATTCGCGTAATATTTAACATTTTATTGCTGTTCACCTACTAATGTTTCCTGCGCTTTCGGTAAGTACCCGTTTTAACAAAGCAAAATACGTTTCACTTAAGATGCATTGCGATCGTTAACTATAATGTGCGATAATGAATGAGTACCTCTCATTCTGAGAGCTATATTTGTAGATTAATTCTCCAAATGGCTGTATTGGCCCGGATACATCGGAATGGGTCTGTAAAGTGCCAATTTTAGGTAATACTCGGTAACCACTAAGTGTTACATGTGTTAATTAATGCATGAAGTTATCTTGTGGGGTTTGAGGAACTACTAAATTACTACTTTTATACTGTCCGTAACACTTGCATGTACGAATTCGTACCTTAGTTTCACAACAGAACAGATTTTTACGTGATAAAAATCTGCAACATTACGTAAACAAACTGAAAGAGCATTTATGTAGTTTGAAACAATTTAATCTACCGCTGTTATCTAAAAATTTACCAAAATCAGTTCAATCAGAAAACTAAAAGCATTTTAGCAAACTGTTTCTTATACCTATTGAAGGCAACGCATTAAAGCATTTAACGAGTGTTTAGCACTAAATCAATGGGCAACAAGCGCGCCGGCGGCGGCGGCGCCCGCGCCGTTGCGTTGTAGATCTCTATCTGCTTCCGTCGCTGCCACCACTCGTAATTACTGATTACAAGCGATTTTAGGCTTTTTGTCCAACGAGCCGACTACACACGAACATTACAATACTATATGAGTCACTTGTTCATATGTATTTTTTATAAAAACTTTCGTTGGCACTTAGGGCTGGGAGCGATCGATTATAAACTGCTCAGTAGAGCCGAGGGCGCAACTGTCATTTGTAAGCAAAAAAATGCTTAATTAAGTCTATCAAGCTGTATGCCAGTCTTTCTTCAAATAGACTACAAAATGAAACGATTTTAACAACACTTATGTAAACATTGCGAATACCAGAAAAATTACATTTCCATGAATTCAAATGTTTTCGAATGTCTATATGGTGTTTAAAAATGCCGTGTCAAGCTCTTATCGGTACATGGCGAAGTCAAACAGACAGCGATTACTGTGGACTAATGCCAGCATTAGTTCGGTGTAACTGTATTTGTGATCGATGTCGGATAAAGGGCTGCAACGTTTTTATTGGGACAGGAAAGCGATAGAGTGTACACACACAAGTTATGTTTGAGCAGCAACAGTTTTTTTTATGGAAAACACACGGGCACTCACACGGGTAACTATATTGGTAATTTCCGACCAGTATTGGTCAAATATAGCGTCTAAAAAAATGTATCAGCTGTCACATTTGCGTCGAGTCCAGTATTGTATGGGACAATAGATATATTTTTCGGGAATACGACGTTGAGATCATGGAAAAAGTGGTTTAGTTTGATGGTATGTCTGTACCACACCTGTAAATAAGTGTTACCACACATTTACGATAAACGTCGTATTTCTCTACGACCATATATCAAGCTGTAATGGCGCCAAGTAGCAAGTTGCTATGCTAGATTGCTCCAGCACCCCGAGCAATTGTTGCTGGCAACTTACTGAAAAAATTGCTCGTGTAGCGCAGCTTAAGTTATATCTAGATGGACACTCGTTTATAGACAGTGGGAAAATATATTCTTAATATACTTACTTCCTGCGGAATGCGGATGTTTGTTTACGATGCAACACTTATGTTATCATGTCTATTTAATGGAGCCTGAAGAGTTGCAATTATCTGACCGTAAAAACAAAAAGTAAGATTATTTGTTTTTACTTGATGAAGAAGTTTATTGCAATCAGCCTTTAGATTTGAGTATATAATTGGATTAGGTAAGTACTGCTTCAAGACATCAGAATATATGTAAATAAAGATATGAGTAATTTAATTTAGTATGCATTGCTTAGAATTTTCCATGAGTTAGCTAAGTATCCAAAATCAGGATCTTTGTTAAAACGTTATCTTCACATATCTGCTACGCTGAACGTTTGTGTGCGACAATCCTAAGATCTACACTCAGTAACAAAATCTTAGCATCTACCCTTTTAACTTGTTCATAACCATGCCTAATTACCACTAAAACCATAAAGTCTAACCGTAGTTTTACGCACGTTTTAAAAACTAAGGTGTGATATAAAGAGTAACGATATTTGAAAGTGGCACCGCCACATTTCAGGCACCGCATAGGGATATTAAAATATGAATGTATAATTCATTAGCATATTAATCAGGCTGGTAACGTAAACGCAGCTAATGGGCGCCATTAAAACAGTGGAGCGGTTCATATTGTATGCACTTAATGCATTGTTACAATGCAGTGTGTGAATTAACACAGGATCTGCATAACAGGGATGTAGCTAAATGTGTAGCTAAATATCCTTTGTTAGCTAAAGTTTAGTAACAGGGCAACACTAAACGAAGACTATAAATACCTGACCAGATTATACAACGTGTAACGGAAATGGTATATTGTACATACCAAGGGCACGGCTTCTTTGGATGATGTCAAACGATATTGGAAGGGTTTATGCTAATGTTATTTTTACGCGCTTTATATTAGCTTCACTTGTATGTTTGTTTGTTTTTTGTTTGTATGTTTGTATGTAACCGACTCCTTTGGACGCTATTTTGACCCACTTTAAACGGTTAGATTTCATTTAAACTTTGTAGACTTATCGAGGACCTATGACAATTCAATAATTTTAAAAAATATATAAAAAAACACGCTTTTGTAGTTAGCAAAACTAAAAAATAGAAAATAAATAATAGTTTAAAAAAACTAAAAAAAACACGCTTTAAAAACCAAACTAAAAAGTAGAAAATAATTTAATTCTATTAAAAAGCGTGGGGTGCTTTTTGAGGTATTTTTATAATCAATTAATATCAAGCACCCCACGCTTTTTAATAAAATTAAATTATTTTCTACTTTTTAGTTTGGTTTTTAAAGCGTGTTTTTTTAGTTTTTTTTAACTACTATTTTTATATTGTTCATTAGCTGTAAGCACTTCCCCACTACTGTTCTTATGTCCTGACATAACTCTCAATAATGAATTTGAGATAAGGAGACCAGAAAATGATAGGTTTTACTTACTACAGGCTCCCGTCGCCCATCTTCAGTTTTTTTTTAATATAAACTGGGTACATTTTAATACTAGTGGGAGAAATAAATAAAGCCTACTCGGCAGATATTTCAAAACCAACTTCGGTGCTTATCTCCAAAATTTGACTTACGAAATGGACAAAATATAATCACGTCGATATATGAGCTTTTTCTTATACCTAGGCCCAGTTTTTCAACAGTGCTAGTACGTTCTACAGGTATTTTCAGACACCTTGATTAATACTTAGTCTTTCATCTTAATAGGCATCTTGGCAAATTCTTAATTGCATATAAATTGGACTGAAACCAGAATGCGCGTCCGTTTTGCAATCACCTTAGGATTAAAATATTTTTTCCTGACACATTCACACCTAAAGCTATTCCATAATTCAAATCTTCTGGCATCGATAAGTAACTAAGAAAAAGATCGTAATAGGCATAAGTAGGTATTATTTTAGATTGGTTTTTTCGTCAAATACACTTCGTTCTAGTAGTAATTACAAGCACTCTACAATAATCATTGGAATTAATGGAATCGAATGCAACACCTGTCTCTTTCGAACAGAAAAAATAATGCGTGGATGCACGAATTGTTGTGTTATATGCACACGAATGGTAATAACTACGAGTGGAACTGAATAAATAACAGCGAAAGACTTAATTAAAATCATGACAAACTATAAGTAATAAGACTAATAAGCAATCAAGCCTGTGTCGCCGAAAAGTAAAACAGTTTGCCAATATTACCCATACTTTAACAGGTAAACTTTGTGAGTTTGTATGTGGTAATCTTCGTTTTTTATAATAGTGGCTACATTATTGTCGAATGTCATATAACATAGGTACCCATTTTATATTAAAACAAGAATTGAAAAGCAGCCGTGAAAACTCAACAAGAAAAATATCAATTCATTTACATTTAGGCAAGTCGGTGCAGCCCTACGCACCGTGGCGGGTAAGTGCTGCATAAACGCTATTATATTATAGCATTAATTGATTATAAAGACATTTTATTTGCACGTAATAGTGGTTGTAAGTGGTACAGGAGCGCTCCAGTTAATGATATCTTGTCATTAAGATACGTAATTGCACAGACACTGCGATTTGAATAGCAAAGCGATGCGATTTTTATTTTACACCCGGTGATTCTATCGCGCCGTAATTAACCGTAGCATTTAGTCGCGCCGTAAACGATATGGCCGCGCGTTTGTAACACGAATAAAATCACTATGAATAATAAAATATTAGATATTACCAAGCACTGTTATACTAAATCATTATTAATAGTTACAATAGGGTATTACATTATTTGTATGTATATGTATGTGCTGTGGGTGAACCTTTATGTAAATAAATAAATAAAAAAATATTCCACTCATTTTTGAAAAGTGTCATAATTCGATTCTAGAGTGCTAAAAAACCACTAAAAACAACACAATATTTTTATTTAATTAGTGCCATAAAAATGCATTTAAATTTTACATTTTCAAAAGTCGCACGTAATTTGATGAAAACGCTGGACGCAGTGGACGCCATATTGCTCTGTGGGTATGACGTCAGTTTGCTATATAAACCACGGAAGTGAAAAAACCACTGAACGTGCAATACAACAAAATTACTATAGGAACCGTTGTCGCCAAACTCACACAAATAAACCGATAATCATATAATGCACTACAAATAAACAATTTGTTTGATTTGTTGTTTTACTTTTAGTCAAAACTAGCATAAGTCACAGATCCCACGTCTGGAAATAAACCTCCATGCTCCAAAGATAGGATTTATTTACATTTCCACCTGTTTTTTCTCTTCCGTGATATAAACAAATGCGCTGATATTTTATAAGATAAACGTTTAAAATTTAAAAATGAGTTATTTTTCTACTTATTGTTGGTTTGCTGTTCCTGGATGCAAAATATTATTTCAATAAAAAGTACTTTGGTTACGAAAATAATAAAAGTACAAAGTTGCTCAATTGACATGCCGTATGACGTAATCACATGGCGGCTACTATTTCATGGTGTTCAAAACAGATCAAAAACCTGAAATCTTTAAATTGTATTTTAACATTTATTTTGTTGTTTCATGAACTAATACTAACATTTTCCGACTGCATTTTGCCTAAGCTATCTCAATAATATATTTTTAGATTTTTACATACACAGCGGTACATAGCGTTTAGAGATTTTATTGAAATCTTACATTTAATTTGTTATTTTTGTGTAAAAATTAACAGCAAGTATTCTTAATTTAGACATAACTACCACACCTACTAAGCTGTTCCCACAGCTGGAACACAGGCCTCCCCTCAGTGAGGGGGAGTGGGCTGTAATCCTCCACGCCGCCCCAGTGCGGGTTGGTAGGTATCACATATCTACGAATTTTTGGTTCTAGGACATGTCGGTTTCCTCACGATGATTTCCTGTCCCGTATTGAGAGCAGTGGTGACGAAATAATTTGCACAAAGTAAACCTGGGTTGATTTCATGTACGCCCTAAAACTCGTAAATCGCGGCCATTATTACCACTGAGCCACCACTGCTCCTATGTTGCACCATGTTTCCTTACGACATCGTTTAGCAATTTGATTGAAATCATACATTATACATACCTCTGTAATTTGTTTTTGTGTAGTTCATTTAATAGATATTGTAAATAAAACAATTGACAGCAAGTACTCTTTATTTACACATAACTACCACAGCTACTTTCTTCAATATAATACCAAAAATTGCTAATAGCTAAGCGTCCCAAGTTTTAGTCACAGGATACATGCACACTGCATAGTTATCTATTTAAAGTGCATATCTACTTTTATGGGCTTACATTGTTTTTTTTAATTGTCAGTCTGTGTTTCCTTTCATTTCAATCAAAATGATTAACAAAGTGTTGTGTTTAAAAACGCCGTGTGGCCGGTGAGGTCGCCGGCGGCGGGCGGCGCGGGCGCGGTACGAGATGCTATCGCGCGGCCACTGGGTAGGTAATTAGTCGTTTCATTTTAGTCGCGTCGCGTTCTGTCGCGATTACTCGCTGCACGCTTTGTATGCACTTTTTTGTAATTAATTTCTTTGTATCGATTGATTCACTGCGTATTATTTGTGCCACGCACGTTTTGATTGAGATCTATAACAGTTTATGCAGCCTTATGAAGTTATGATGCAACCCGAACGTACAGTTAAAATCAGTAACTCGTGTTATTACAAGACCAATTAGTTTCGTTACATTTATATACAGAATGCGTACCATTTATGGCCTTTTATTATTGTGATTGGCTAGGTATCGCGTCATGTCATGCGCTCGCGCAACATTTTTGACAAGCAAATTGGATAATGCGCGGGAAACGCGGCGTGGCGCATTGTTCTGTCGGCGTCGCGATTGTCAGCGCTGTTTTCGAATTTTAATCTGCCATTTTGTGAAATTATGGAAATGAAATGGACGTTTCGCGGTTAGCTGCGTCCGAACCAGGCCGGTGTGCGGCGGCCGCGTGGCATTTTATTGTTACGATATTAAATTGGTTTTAATAAAGGTTGTAATTGATTCGGTAGTTAAACATTGGGTGTAGGTAGGTAGCCGGAATTTGTAATCATCTACTTTTCATAACAAGCTTAATTCGTATAAGTACCTTCAGTAAACACTTTTTTATGACGGCGTAGGTATTAAAACGTTTTTTGGTCTAATTAACAAAAAAACCGTGACGACATAAGTAAGAATGATTTCTCTTCAAAAGTACAAACTTTCAGCTCAAACTCACTCAAAGCGCTTTCAAAAGTTGTACCTAATCATTGCGCGTATTACGATATCGGCGATATAAAAGCGAGATGGTCTGTAAATATCCATTATGCGGGTAACCTGTGTTGGTAATGAGCGCGCGATATCGTCCGTTTTGTAGCGCGTAATCGCGATGTTATCGCGGCCCCCTTTCCCCTGCTACCACCGACCCCCTCCCTCGCCGGACCGTAGCCCCCCGCGGATTTTATCACCGATTTTAAACCGCTCATTTGCCACTCACGTCTGTTAAATGTGGAATACAAGAACATGTTCAGGATTTTTTTTTAAATTGTTTTTGCTGTTTTAATTAAAATAATTATTGCTGTTAAATGTAGTTGTTTTATTATCGAACTAGCCCGCGGTTTCACCCGCCTGGATTTCGGAAAATATCCTAAATAATCCGGGGAACATACTACCGGTCTATTAAAATTAGGTACCCTGTGTGTTATTCCGAGTTATAAACTATCTATTTGTGTGCCACATTTCAACCAAATCCATTCAGCCGTTTTAGCGCCAATCCGGAACATACTTACATGCAAACAAACGGACAAACGGACGAAAATTCGTCAATTTTTTTTTTTTTCTGGGTGGGAAATCATCAAATAACTTCTCCCGCTCTGGGTGGAGCGGGAGGGCGTGTCAGACTTTTACTGACTAAAACCCACCCGTGTTCCCTCAGTTGCCTGTGTGCCAGGGGCGGCGGTATCTCTTTCGAACAACCCGCACCCCCGGCAGGCATCGGCCCTTGCGGGCCCCTTCTGTTGCTGCTGACATCTCTTTGAGGCGCGCGTGGAACACAACGCGCCGTCGACCCGGGCTTGGTCCTTACCGGACAGCGAGCTACCCATTACTCGCCGTCCGCAAGCCCGCGCCTACGGTGGCCGGGAATCAGCCTGGGATTCCCGACGCCCAGGGCGTCTCCTGCGAAGGCCACGGCTGTGAGGGCGCATGTATTGCATCTCCCTCACGTGCGCCGCCTCCCTCTTTGCGACCATAACTGCTTCGCTGAAGGAGGCGACTGCCAGCCATGCCCTCTCGCTCCGTACCATGGCCTGGACCAGGGTCGGACGCGAGAGATCGCCTCCGCCGATCACCTCCACGAGGACACGGCGGTGCTCCGCCCAAGCCGGGCAGACCTCCACCGTATGCTCCACCGTGTCCTCTGGGCGATCTTCGCAATGGAAACACCCGGGCGTTTCCTCCCACCCTATCCGAAACAGGAACCTCCTGAAACAGCCATGTCCGGTGAGGACCTGTGTCAGGCGGAAGGTGAGGACGCCATGCCGCCTCTCAAGCCACTCCTCAAAGAGAAAATTCGTCATTACTCCCACAACTTGTTTGTTAGGCAGACTCATTGAGTCTGACAACAATAGAAAAGTAATTGTGTTAATAGGGAATATGCATAAAATTTTAATTTGTCTCAAATATTTTTTTCTACATTCGTTATTGTCTTTACATTGTACTTAAAAGGTATTTTTTTTATTTATTTATTATTTAAACTTTTATTTATATTTTATCGGCGTCGATATTCATACTGTATTAGTAGTGGTTTTGAGAAAAAATGTTTAAAACTGTATTCCTGTGTGATTACTTGTGAATATATATGTGTAGTCAATGTAGGACGATGACAGAAACTGGTTTTGTCAGCTTTGTCACTCTGTAATGGCATATTCCGTTTTTGACACAAAAATATATGAGGAACAACTCCTTTCTTTAACCGTAGATTACATTTTTCTCCTTTCTGTTCCATTACGTTATATTAAATATAATTAACTGTATCTTTCTTAACCTGAAATAAATCATCAATCATCAAAATTTCATAAAACCAATAAATTTCGTAAAAGCAAGCTCTTTAGAGAATTTTTTAATGAACTTTTGTAAACTACGTTAGGTTAGTTTTAAACCGAATCTTATACTGCTTTATAGCGAATTCACACTAAACTGTACATAAAAATAGCATATTTACGTTAAAATGATCTTCACAACAAAATATAACTGATAATGGAGATACATTATCCCTTCTCATAATCTTACACCGTTTTTCGTACTTTCGCATCGCGTGGAATACGAAAAAACACTATCGGGCATACATTATTAATGTTTTTGCACTTCGGTACCATACAACACTTGTAAGAAGGTTTTTTAACTTCTGCCATGATTTGTATAGTAATTAAAACTGAAAATAATTCTGAAGTAACTGAAACGCTATATTAAACAAACACGGGACACAACCAATGACGTCATCAAAAGCGCGCGCTAAATGGTGGCGTTTGAACGGTTCAAATTTATTCAATGTTTAAAATTTCACTTTGAGAAATAATTTGACTCTTTTCAAGCCTGTTTGTATTTTTTTCTATGTTATAAAGATGTAAATGATTCATTTATAAAATTAAAAAAAATGATGCATATTCCCTATTAATTGACACTTGACAGTTTATTGCTAAGGATACTTGAACACAAAATGTTCCAACATTCCTACGCAGCTACTTACGACGTAAAAAGTTAGCCGACGATATACTTATCCCCTCTATCGTTGCTTCCTTCGCCGATCACATGTTCATGTTTAATCCAGAATAGTCCGTATATATTAAAGTATCAAAGTTTGTAAAATAAAATAACCTGTCAAATTAAACGAAAAGTTCACATTAAAGAACTCTTTGTTAAGTTTCAGAAATCGATTAAAAAATTAACCAGAACAATGACTCTCCAAAAAAGGAGGTTTAATTATCATACAAACAGGTTTAGTTTTAACTTCACTTTAACGCAACGAAATTATGAATAATGAACTGATTTTAAGCTTCGTTGGTTCTTGTCCGAATGATTTTAAAGGAAACGTTGTAAATATCATATGATAAATGATATTTATTATTTTATAACTTTTGTAGATACATTATTTTATAACGGTTTCGTATTATGAAAAATGTAATAGGTACCTACTACCTTAACAATAAATACTAATACTAGTTCAAGAGGGAAGTGTACTTTAGCAACAATTTAATTTTCTTACATTTTTACAGATTTAGTATTTTTAGTGATTGCTTTTTTTCTTAATTAAATATCTTATTTTAAGAGAACTTTTGGCTGAAACTCCTTGTTAATAAGTATAGTCAATCAAAGGTATTTTAATCCGATAAAATTCAGACAGTTTTACCTTTAAAAAAGTCTTTGGTAGGCAAAGCTACACGAACACTGATATATGTATGCCGTCTGCTGGGACAGGTCAGCTCAAAGCTGCAATGGCTCTTTCCTCAAAAGGCTCTTCACATAAAATTCTCATAAAGTGTCAAGTAATTAACACAATTACTTTTCTATTGTTATCAGGCTGATGAGTCTGCCTAGCAGACGAGGGGATATCCTCTCGTCTGTTAGGCAAGCTCATTGAGTCTGATGAAAATAGAAACGTAACTGTCTTAATTACTTGACAGTTGAGCTTCAACTGGTGGTGGTGGTGGCGGCTGGACTGGTGGTTGAGCTTGTTGGACTTTAAAGAGACCATGACTGAATTTGTCTATGCATTTCTTCTCAGTGATCAGTATGCTAGGAAATGCCGGCGCCATCTAGTTAAAAATATTGACGTGTAAATGTGTCTTAAAAGATCTACTTACATAGATAAATAAACATTTCCCCCCATATTTATAAACGGTACTTGAAGTTAAGGAATGATTAGTGTCTGTTTAACCATACATTGTTGACGTTTAAACATCTCTTAACTTTAGGCAACGTTTATAAATAAAGGCGTCAACTTTATTAAGAAATTATTCCAAGGGAAAATCCTAATTACAATCCACCCTAGCGATTCAACCGACGACGACCACTTCACCCCAAGTGTTAGGTAGGTACCTACTTGCAGTAGCACTGCTTAATAGTCAGTTTACAAAAAGGTTTTAATTCAAATCAAATTACTTTTCTATTCTATGAAATGCAGTTTATTATTCATGCTACCGTTTTTACCGTTGCTGTATTTATATTCATTGGCATTAATGACGAATTAAAACACACGATTAGATCGCGATTGGAGTAACCATATCGCCTTAATTACGTTGTTGATATTTTTTGTGATTGGGACTTTTATAGTAATGTTTCTTGGGTCAAAATTATACTAGAATAGAATAAACTTTATTTCCAAATTTACAATTTATACAGAGGCGATAGGTTAGTCCTAGACAATATTGTTTTTTTTTTAAATTGCATAAATCACTGATTGTTACCTCCGGCACCCAACCTAAGACTTGTCGTACTTTCTTATCATACTTGCAGCCTATTTGTTGTCTCACTGGAGCGCCCTCATCTCATACAGAGAAGCTACCTACTAAGCATTGATCACCAAGCTCGCTCAATACGGGTTGGCAATGTCAGACTTAGGTGTATTAACTTTAAGTTCAGGTTTCCTCACAATGTTTGTCCTTCACTAATGTCAATAACGTCCAAGATAAACTCAGGAAATACGTATATGAATTGAAAAGTCACATTGGTATGTAGCATAGCCTAATCAGCCTATAATGTTCCCAGTGCTGGGACACAGGCCTCCTCTCTTCGAGAAGTGGGCTGTAATCTACCACGAGGGTCCAGTGCGAGTTGGTAGATGCCACATGTCTTCGAATTATTGGTTCCAAGACATTCCAAGTTCCGCACGCTGTGAAGTGTGAAACGGTATAAGACGAAAACATTGGTAGGTACAGACGCCTGCACAACAAACTACCCCAATCTGTAAATATTTTTTCATAGATTTTCAACTTTATTACAAACTAGCTCCTGCCCGCGACTTCGTTTGCGTCAAATTTCTTGCTCCCCGACCCACCCAGTCGCTCGCCTAAATCGGACCAGTAGCTCCTGAGATTAGCGCGTTCAAGCAAACAAACTCTTCAGCTTTATAACATTTTAATTATAATATATTAGTATAGATATATAAGGGTCATGTTCAATTGGGCAAAATTTTACAGTTTGGGATAGCTTGATGTGCTGGCATCTGTACTTCCCCGGAATTGAACCCACAAATTTCGAGCATGGGAGGTGAGGTGTTATACACTTATTTCAATGATTTGTGTCAATGACAAAACTTTAATTCTATATCAGTGTTTGTTTGAATTAGAACGTTTTATACGACAGGTGTTTTGGAATTTAAAATACCGGATACTGACAGATTAGTAAAATGTAACCGTATACAGGTTCAAATTAAATGAGCTGGTAATACTCTAGCCACGTGTTGGGTATCGTATCGATATATGTATAAAACTAAAGAAACAAAAAAAACATTCGAACTTTGTACAAAACTTCAAATGGCACTGTGACATATACATTAAGGCAACCAAACAACTGTTTTTAAGGTTTTTGGAAATTCATAAAAAATATCTACGTTTAACGACGAAACATTTCAAATTTCGTTAGGTTAATGTACATGTCACAATGTCAGGTAAAGTATTGCCAGCTTATTTAATTTGACCCTGTATATGAAATGTAACAAAGTCGTCCTAATATATGCAAAGCAACAAGAAATGTAACATTTTATGTCCAATTTCAACCTAGCCGGATTCTGATTGGGGAAAAGTATGACATCCTTGTCATACCTACACATAGAAAAATAGTTATAAACTACTATACGAAGGACTCCACCGAATTTAAGCTGTAGTTCGTATCAGTGTTACAGAGCACTCTAATTTTATTTATTTTCAATCAATAAGTAGATAAAACGCATTCAGCACGTGCTACGATCCTAAAACACTCCTTTTGCTTCGTCCACATTCACACACCTGACCTTTTTGAGGGGCATCATCAATAAGGTCAGCGTAACACTACCAAGTACCTATAATCACCCGCGAGTGGCACGATAGTAACACTTGAAAACCTACTTACTGCTAAGAAATAAAGGCGCTATTGAAGTCTAATTGTTACTATATACTGTAGACTGTACTTCTAGCATTAGTCGCTAAACAATTAACAGGCTAGCTTCTTAACACACGTGTAAGTGGGCAAATCGGGTGCGTGTATGCGTGGTGTGTGTCGGTAATTGCCGCGTCCGGCGGAAGTGGCCGGTTCCGACGGAGTCAGGTGACGGTCGCACCTGTGTGAGTCAAGCATACACACACATAGACGGCAATGTTAGGGTTAGGGAGAATGACGTAGTGTTTTCCACCTATATCACAAACACACTGACACGGACACTGTGTTTCGGGAAATTGTGATTGAATTTTGGAGATTCTGAAAAGTGTTTGGGTAGGATATTATTGATTTGGTCCTTCATGGCGAATACACCATTGCACGAATTGCATAAAACGACAAGATGAAAACTTTTATGTCCTAAGAATAAGTACAATTGACCCAGAGGCCAGGGTTAATTGATAAGGCTTTTCGTGTATAGACGCCGCCAGGACATCAAGCTACCCCAATCTGTCAAATGTCCTTGATAGATTTTCAACTTTATTACATAATTTTAAAGTTCATGTTCAAGTGGGAAAATTTTACAGTTTGGGGTAGCTCGATATGCTGGAGTCTGTGACACGAGCTTTTCAATAACAAGTGTCAAACTCACCAAAACTTTACAA
The DNA here is from genome assembly GCA_949091785.1 of Polymixis lichenea. NCBI lineage: Eukaryota > Metazoa > Arthropoda > Insecta > Lepidoptera > Noctuidae > Polymixis > Polymixis lichenea. The sequence continues at coordinate 18,437,149 of OX420933.1, read as the reverse complement.
GTCAAAATAGTACCTAAACCTTATAGTTTAATCCTTCTGGAACTTAATAACGATTCAGTTAGAAAGACGATTTAATTAATACAATTACCGTAGTCAACACAAACTATTATGCAAACGCTAAATTAAAAATCTAGCTAGATTACCGCCACGACGAAAAAAAAACTCATAAAATAGAACACCTTCCCACACATGACAAAACGCGAAACTTAATTTATTCTGATAGATGATATAATAAATTACGGACAAGCATAATATTACGACACAACAGTGCATTTGCTGTGTCCACTGACCATTGAAATTGCATATGTGTGCTGTAAACATATGGTTACTTTGCGTCTGTGTGTGTGCGACTAATTAGCTATTCGTCGATCGAACGATAACGACAACAATTAACTTTTGTTGCTAACATAATAATGTAAAAAGTAATAACGTTTATGATAAAATTCAAAATTGTTCCAGAATGCTTTTTGGGTTTGTTTCTTTTTGAATTTATGTGGAAGAGTGTCAATTGTGAAGCTAATTAACTATATCTACAAGCAAGCACTTTGTATCCTTGCTTTTGTGTGAACCTGAAGTTGTGTACTTACAGAAATGGTTTACTTTGCACAAGGCGCTCGGGCTCGGCGCGCCGATACCGCGCTGTGGGCATGTACTCGCTGTACTCGCGGTAGGTAGTATAGGTAGTCCGGTACGAGCACACTCGAGGGTAGATTGTGTTCTGCGGTAAAGCGATAATTCAGCTCAATCTATGTCGTGAGCGCTCGCGCTTTGTTTTATTCGCTAGCTTCTGTGCGCCTTTATTTAGAAAATTGATGAGAAATGGTTTCCATTACGATCTACCGCCTTATAAAAGATATTGCTACGCCGGATTCGCTGTACGTTTGTTCCGAAGGAAAGGAAATGAACGCAAATTTGTTTTCGTGATTGCTAGCTTTGGAACGAATATCGAATTGATATCGATATCATTTTCTTGCGCAATCGTATTTCTCATTAGATATTTATGTGTGACCCCGTGAGAGCCATTCTCTTCCTTCACGATCGCCTTCGGTTATACAATAATGGATACAGTTATTGTGCACATTCTGCTTATCGTTCATAGAATGTTGAGAAAATGCCTTGTACGTATGGTTTAGAAATTAAAGGAAACGCTCAAAATGTATAATTGGTGCATTTCTATATAAAGTATGTCTGTGTAGATTTTTCTAGCAGTACAAACACTTATCTCTCGATCGAAATCATGTGTGAAGTCATTTAGGGCCGTACATAAACATAACTAAATAATAGTTACATTCCCCGGTAACTGGCCGGCACTAACTATGATGTGAGCTCTAAACAGCTCCGTTTGAACGTGCAGCCGCTTCCAATTTGCGTGTGTTCGCATCTCACCACGGACAATCGCTTGCAAATTGCCCGGCCACTGATTGCCCGTCGACGTTTATCAATATTGCAGCTACCATTTCCACCGCGCCGCCCGCCGTCCTAGCTATCATGTCATAGATTGAGTAATTGTATGGGAAACACGCGACAGATGAAAAATTAGACGCAAATAACAGCTCTCTTGTCGCTTTTGTTATTGATAATTAAACTAATCATAACTACAAAGAACAGCCTATCATTAATTAAGTCGGTCTGTTTTACAAACGCTACTCACCAATAACCGTGACCTGTTATAATCAATAATTACAATATAACATAATGTAGACGCGGAACTAATGATGCTGTTCCTACTTTCGTGTGACGATGTGCTCAGCAGGCCGCCACACCACCGCACTAGCGGCACAATGCTGGGGTCATCCCACACAATAGCGTTACGTTTATCGACGTGTCGAAATCAAGCATTCAAAGTCGATACCGAAAAAAAATATCGATTTCCGTAAATAAGCGAGTGTGGCACATTTATAATAATGATGAATGGAAGCATCGGTTGTTGTTCGCGTCGATATTGCGTATCCAATCGTGCAACCGCTCCAACGCCACTCGGCTACTACATTCATTGAGTGCTAATTGAAAAGGAATATCATCACACCACATCCTGCTATAAATCTAATATAAATTGGGGCGTACTTGAGTTTCTATACATTTATTCCACATTTACAGTTATAAATCAATGTTCTATTCTTGGGTAGTCTACTAAATCTTTTGCAGTTTTGGAAGATTTATTTGAAATCTTGACTGGGTAAATCTAAATTCCGTTCATAGTATTTATGGATGCTTTTATATAGCTTTGAGCTAATGTTTCTGGCATTCGCTGTAGTGTTTCGCAATTGGATATTATTAACATAAACAAAGGTTGATATCTGAGTAATCGATTAGCGATCGATTGCGTGGCGTGGCGTGCAGCGCGGCACGACGACGCACCCGCGCCAAATGTCGCGGCAAGTCGGCTGCCCTCCGCGACCGTGTCCAATCGACTTGCGAACACTGTATTCCTGTTTTGGTAACACATTGTGTGATGATAGGTCATTAATGGATCGACATTTAATCTTGTAATCGATGACTATACTTTTAAAAATGTCGAAAGAAAACGAACGTTGGTAGGTACTCTACATTCGTCTTCTTTTTCATAGCTTTGTTCTATCTGGAGCGCTATCTACCCTGAAAGCAAATTTCATAAGTCTTTTTTATGTGCGTATGTCGCAGATTAACAAGAAAGTTGTCAGCTGCTTACCCAGGTTATTTTGTAGTGCCTTCATAAATTAAAGCCAGAACTGCTCTGTGACTGAAAGCCATCTTCATTGTACCGTGCTAGGCAGTAGTGAGTTGTTCAACAGCTAAAAGTAAACATAACTTATGCATTTAAAGAAATAAATGTGTTTCGAAGAACTTACGGTAGAACATTAACTTAGGACACATCATCGTTCCTTAACCATAAAAAATAAACAGACATGCTTCGTTAAAGGTATTTAAAACACAACTGAACTCGTTCTATTCCTACGTATCAATTATAAAAAGCTCGTAATTGTCAAACGAGAAAGTCGCAGCTCAACGGGCCGTGGAACAGCTGTTGTGTTCGGCGCAGGCGCAGGCGCACCGATCGCGGACAAAAGGACCCACAACAAATGCACTTCCAATTCGCATCGCCACTAATTACGTAATTATGGGGGAGGAGAGAAAAAAAAACAGAATGGCGAGCATTCCCTGCGCCCGCGCTCGACACATTAGCTCACGACATTTCTTCACCGTAATATTTTTTTTCTGCAAATTGAAAGTCACGCATGAGTGTTTAAAATATGAGTTTGATGTCTAAAATGCTTAATTACGTCAATGTAATAATTGGTTCTCTTGTTGGATTGATGTTAGCGGCGAGTTCATTAGCTAGCTGTTTGTTTGATCGTACGTTGACTAGAATACTGAGCGGTTTGTATAAAAGTTGGGTGATTATTAAATGTTCTTTTTTCTGCAAAAGTATTGTTTTTCCTGTTTTAGTTAACTTTAGGATGAGTAGGAATATTTTTTTTAGGAAGGATTTTTTGTTTCGGAAAGCACGTTGAGCTGTTGGTCCCTGCTCTCATTCGGAGATCTTAGACAGTCGTTACGGATTGTCAGAAGCCCGCAAGTCTGACAACTAGTCTTACCAAGGGGTATCATATTACCCAGTAACTAGGTTGTGGAGGTGAGATAGGCAGTCGCTCCATGTAAAATTACAAGTATTCAGCTGCATGCTGCTAGACTGGTAGCCGACCCCCACATAGCTGGGAAGAGGCAGATGATGATTGTTTCTAGGAAGAACTAAATAAATTACATCTGTAAAGGTGCAAAGTAAACCATTTCTGTAAGTACACAACTTCAGGTTATGCACTCAGCCCGGGACCAGATAACAAGTGTGAATTATGTTAAATCTAGACAGTTTTTCTCTCTTTTATCAATTTACTACTTCACTAAGTACAACGTTTGGCTCTGATCAAATTTAAACAATAATTTCACCTTTGCAATCGCGCTCGCTAACTTTGAAATTGTAGCAGCAAAAGGCGTACAGCTTGCAAAGCAAAATGAAGAGTTAGGTTTATGTTGTACGCTGCATGAAAGGTGTATGGTAAACATTACATATTAATTGTTTAATACCTTCTACAGATACCCATTACGTTGATTATTAACAAAGAAGGGTTAGAGAGTCAACGTGTCAAGATTACAAAAACCCAGCTGCTCACATCGCATATAATAACAAAACAAAAATTTTCATACATTAACCGTGTGCCTGTCGTAATCAAATTACATTTAATGGCGAATTTTCTGTCATTACAACAACAATATTAATAGTTGTAAATAAAAGAATTACAGTAATTTCAGTGACAGGGCAATCAAAACGTCGAGTTACAAAACCACCAGCAAATTGGGTGAAAGTGTGACGTTAATATTCGTACGGATGACAAATGGCCGAAACTTGCGCAGGAGTGTAGTAATGAGACCAAATCAAATGGTGAACGAAGTAATTCGCATGTTAGTGGAAGCATTGTGAGCGTTCGTGCTGGGAGGCATTACCGTCAGTCTGTCAAGTCGTCACCAAAAATAACGAAATCAAACATTACTTAAGCTTTATCTTGCGACCTTCGCCTTTGTACACACGGCTACACATCAAGCACGGTACGGAAAGATCAGCTTATACTGGAAATTTATAGCTTGATGTTTAGCCGTGTGTACAACCTTTTACTACTAGGAAATTCTATTTGAAGAAAGTCTGTATGTTTTTTCATACGCACGTGTAGCGCAGTGGAGCCTTTACTTTCATGCATGACGTAGGTAATAAATAGCTCCTGAATGAACTTGCAGAATTTCAGTTAGGTATATATGAATTTAAAGATTGTGGCTAAATAATGCGCTTGCCGCGGTTGGTCCGTGGATGGGTGACCATTTTCACATACCAAGACCTTTCCGTGCCTCACAAAACACGTTAAATCGTTGGTCCCGGCTGTCATTTGTGGATCTTTGACAGTCGTTACGGGTCGTCAGAAGCCCGAAAATCTGACAACCAGTCTTAGCAAGGGGTATAGTCTTGCCCATTAGGTAACTGGGATGTATAGGTCAGATAGGCAGTCGCGTTATGTAAAATACAGTAGAATATCACTAATCCGGCACTTCAATAGACCAATACGTCCAATAATCCGGCACCCTCCGCCCGTGCCTCCCTCGCTCCTGCCTACGCCACGCACCGTGTATGCGCTCCTTCTAGTACTAGTTACTAACTAATAAATATGTTATAGTTATAAGTGTAGAACATGAACACAAATATATTACATGTATTCTCTTTATGAAATGCTTTATTTTATTTATTATGATTTTTTCTATGCAAGCCGGTAATCCGAACATTCCAATAATCCGGCATCCTCTGGTTTTTAATAGTGCCGGATTAGTGAGATTCTTCTGTATTGGTATTCAGCTGCATCTGGTTAATCTGGAAGCCAACCCTAGTATAGTTGAGAAAAGGCTTCAGATGCTATATGAAGTTAAAGAGCTACTTTCTTTTTTTTACAGCCTACGCTTATACACCGTGAAATTGAAATGGTTGTTTTCCCGCGGCAGAACAACTTGCCATAAAGAGTACTTTCTAAGCATAGAGTAAAAGTTAAAAAAATAAGATTTTTTTTTAAATATTCATCAACTCGATAAAATAATACTCAATAGTAACACTAGAGGTAACTGGTAGATACTACTCGAATCGCACGCACCGCTGACAAAGGGAACAGCGATGCATAAATGATTAAAGCAAAATAAACTCTCGCACGTGGTGATTTTTCACAATGGTTAATCTGCCATTTTTTGTTTCTAATATTTTATTTGCTTATAAAACTATTGTATGACCAAGACAAAACCATTTCGCTCCGGGAAAACAACCATTAAAATTTCACGGTGTATAAGCTATGAGTGCTTTGACTGAAATCTTGAAAATCCAAGTACGCTTTCATGATCAAAAACGACTAATTTCACCCTTGCATGTAAGTAATTCAATTACACGTATGCCTTCCGTTCCCCCAAACTATACAGTTTTAATGATCAAATTAATATGATGAATGACGCATTATTCAACAGCCTATTATGTAGCTTGCAGCAATAACTTACCCAGTGTAGATTACCCCAACGGGATATCATACAACCTTTTTATACGAAAACCAATAAATATTCCCAAGCCACTATCATTATTGACGAATAAGGTTGAACTTACAGACAATTAAATGTGTAAACGTGTGATAAATTGTGCCGTGGCCAGGTTTTATGGAGCCCGATAACGGAGCGTTGTTCGTTTTATCGACACAACTTATTGAACTATTTACTATTAATTTAAACAGACTTCGACTGATTAAACAGACATTTAGTGGAAACGTGCTTTATTGTTCGTTCTGATTTATTTTTTAACACGTAGGTGTGTCGGTGTGTTATATTGTTTTTGACTTTTAGAGGATGAATCTCGGATGAAAAGGATGCTTATTAGTTGACTAGCACGAATTTACTCTCCCGAATCGGTTAATTAGTTAATTTATAATTGATTTTGATTCGATTGAATCGACTACGATTCGCCCACAAATCAATTATTTTTATTTTTATTTTATTTTATTTATTAGGGAAAACAAACAGTAACACATTACATTTTATAGGAAAAAAGTACAAAATAAAATATGACCAAATGTGTAATCAACAACATTTTCCACAAAATACACCTAAAAATAAAAATAATATAAATTGAATGAGATAATACTTATAAATTGAATGAGAATTGAAACTAAATGCCTTGCCAGTTGCTTAATACGTATTTCTAGAATAGTTTCTAGAAATACGTATTAAGCAACTGGCAAGGCATTTAGTTGTTCAATCATCACAAAACATAGCCTACTCTCTAACACATTTTATTTATTTAATTTTTATTTTAAGTTTATTAATTTATTATTAAGGACACACACTTCACTATGTATCAATTTATTGTTCTAGCGTATGGTACTCGTGGGTTGCAGCTGAAACTCAGCGTCAGGTGGTGCATACTGTGTTGTCATCTGACATTATGCTGAGCTGAGGCCCTTTTGGCATTATTATCATTGTTTTGTGTTTTATTTATAGTTTTAAGGTTTTGTAAGCTGTAATGCCAATACACTCATATTTCTTTCTTTTTTCTTTCTTTCTTCTCTATAGAAAATATTATATTATTTAAAAATGACGATTCTCCCAATTCCGGCGAGATAATTCGTGCGAGTGGACTAATAACCTGAAAAGGATTAAAATGAAAATGGTCGAAATTTGGGTCCCCATTCATGACTACATTACCAGCCAAACTATTCTGTAAAATTTCACCATGAAAACTTAGGTGAAGTGAGCTTGAAATGAGCTGCTAGTATTACTTAGTGTAGATTCTAATTTAGTTTATATTAAAAATGTGAAAGTTTGTGAGAATGGATATATGAATGTTTGTTACTCTTGCACGCAAAAACTACTGAATGGATTATAAGAAACTTTACACTAATATAGCATTAGAATAACACATAGGCTATAATTTATAAAGATATTATGTGAATTGTCCAAAATATAACGATAAGTGTCAAGTAAGGAGGAAAATATTCTGCCATCTGCGAGCTATTCTGGCGTGCGCTGCAAAAACCGTTAGAGTTACATGTACATAATATATAAATTGGAAATGTTTATCTCAAATAGTCCTACAAAAAAGCCCGCGACAGCATATATCTATCTTTTATATGTAAGCCATTATCGCGAAAATAGTGAACCATAAATACAAAAAAAATGATCATTTATTTCTAATAATAGATATACGATAGATAGGACATTGGAGAAGAAAATAAGCTACTCGAAGTACTAATCCTGCGCAGACGAAGTCGCGGGCACCAGCTACTTCAATAATAAAGTTCTTAAACCATGACTTCTAACATCATGTGGAGTGACAGTGAACGTGGAATTCTTATTAGATTTTGTTTGAGACTGGCCTTTGCCAGCGGCTTCACCCGCGTGGTTGTTGGAAATTAGCCTTAAAAGATCAACTATCTGCCAGTGAAAGTCGGAACAAACAAACAGACAAAAGTGAAGCCCGAAACAAACAAACAAACAAAAAAAAATGTTTCTTTTAATTAGGTAATTTCACATGCTTTTACTAAGAAGCTGTTATTTTGGCATTACAAACAGACACTTCAATTGTATTTATTTGTATGCATGTATGGGGGAGGCCTATATCCATCAGTGGACGTCTTTCGGCTGAAAGTATGATAATGTTGTTTATATATCATGTATCTGTATAGATACAATTCAGGTAAAGTCTATTCTTTAAGTTAATTGAAAATAATTACATTTAAATGACTGGCATCACAGCAGATGCCAATACTTTAAAGTTACGTTACGTATACGTTTTATTTAAGTAAAACTAATTAAACAAACAAACGATAATTGCTTCATTAGAAACAAACGCTTGAATTTTCATGGTTTACCATATTTTTATGGGAAAATATTTAAATAAATTATAGTGTAAAGAATTGTATCTTTCATACATGGATAGGGTTGCCAAGACCTCAGAACTGAGGAAACGTTTTAAATGTACACTTGTTATTTTTTCCTGGTAGAAAGGAACCTTCGTTTTATCAACTATTTAGAAAAATGTTTTTCTGAAGATAAAACACAAAATAAAACCAAGTTCTTTTAGAACTTGAAAATTGGAGAAGATACTATTAACATATATATTTTTTTGGTTAGTACAAAGAACTTATCAAGTAAGGGTTAGTATTCATAAAATTAATAGGTACACATCATATTTATTTATCCCTGCCGCACAAGCAACCGGACAGCGTGTCTTAGTATTGGTGCATCGCGTTGTTCAGCTACTGTTTCTGCTGATTAAGGATGCGATCTTCTTCCTCACAATGGCATAAAAATCGTCAGTTCGTGCTACAGCAAACATGTTAGACGCGCTGCAGAACCGGAGCAACGTCAACAGTACTCTGAAGCCATTATTATATTGCACACGCAGGGCATCTAGAGCCCTCCGCGTATAGTTGACCCACAACTACACACACACTATTGACTACAGGTATTCCAAAAACCCTTTATTCTGAACGTTGCTTACGTTTTGTAGTACATAACATAACATCACGCCTTGTATTAGCCCTTCGGGAGAAGGGCTGGGTGTAGGTACCTAAAATACCTACTCCCACATTTTGCCAGTCATGTTTAAGTTTACGTCCAATGTAATTGGGGCGACCCTATTGCCATCAACCGGGCACAAATCCAGTCTCCGGAAGTACTAGACAGCAAAAGCCAATAACACTTTGTCCGACCTAAGAATCGAACCCAGAACCTCATACTCAACGGTAGCACTTGCGACCACTAGACCAACAAGGCAACATAATTAAGGTAGAGCTTTATCATATTGACCAACCCTACAGGTGCCAAGTACAAGTGGATGGGTCATTTTACGTAGTGGGCGCGTAACCGGTGTGCGACTCGTAACGCATCGGTTATCTACGCGTCATTTACCTAAGAACTGTTTGACGCGACAGTCCTACGATCTACGTCTGCTTCTACCGGTAGCCGTCGGTAGCTGCCACGAAACTTTTATTAACCGTTACATGTCAGATTATGACCATTTTAACTGATTTCGGGAGTGCTACGACCCTTTTATTCTAATTTGCTTGTCAAATAATGGGCATTACCAACTGATTATAGAAGTTCTTCTATATTTTCTATAATGCTTGACAATTAATGGCCATTTTAACTGATTGGGAGTGGGATATCTACATTCATTTTATAATCAATGACTTTAATTAATTGAATTAAATAGAAAATTTATGGAAATTGAACGTAACCTTTAAGTCCCTTTACTGAAATCTAGTAGGTACCTATTGTACATCATCGACATCGACATCGCGGTAGGCCCAGACGATGTTGGATGAGCTGGACTCCTTTAACAAGAACTGGTCCTTAGCAGCTTCAAACAGAGAGAAGTAGAAGGAGGGTAGAGAGGGGTTTGCCCTGCTGAGGGACATCACAGGGTCTTAATAATAATATTATAATGACGTACTTATTTATAAGTCCACAATAATCTGATAGATCTACGTTAAGGTAAGTCCACAACTAGATTCACACCAACATGTTAGTTAACTTACTAACTTTAGCTTATTAAACTAACCAACTCGTAAGTTAGCATCTTCTCTGCCTTCAGGGTACAACCAATAAGGCGGGGATAATTTCCTACAATGTACAGACGATGCTTAAACACATAGCAAGCTCGATAAACGAATAAATCCTGGATAATAAACAGGTGAGGTCCTTCCCTGCACCTTACAATTTAGAATCGTATACGTTCCTACAGAGATATCTCTGTATGAAAATCAGTAATTTAACCACTTTTTTTTTTTCAAAAATCACACATCAAAGGCAGTCAACAATTGCGATACATTAATTGGAACGATCCTCGTAGGTACACTAGGTATTCGTTTTTAATAGTAAAATTAGGAACGGGTTGGTATTTATTGATGAGGTCTTTAGAGATTTTCGCTACATGAGCTTTTGGCTATAAAAGCTTTTCTTTATGCAATCTCACGCTTTTTCTTTGGCAGAAATTACATAACGAGACGTGATGCGGTACATCCGGTGTTAAAATTCCAAAAGGCCGTTTTACAAAGATTTCAGGCTCCATTTTTTTATTCATTTATTTATTACTGAATGGCCTGCTTTAGACCTCGATCACGCCTGATGAAAAGCGATTGATGAGGTCTATGGTGTAACGAGCGCGCCCAGAAAATGCCTGTTTACTATTCGAAACTATCGAAACACGTGAAAAATAATACGCTAATATGCAGCTTAGTACTTTTTTTCATCTCATTTTGCGTTCATCTTACTTTAAGTGGTCATACTGTGACAGAAGCGTATCTAACTCGCGGACACCTGCGGCTGCTCTAATGCGCCGGCGCCGTAATGCGCAGGCTCTGTCTTACGCTGCACCGTGTCGAAGCGAGTCATTCGGTCATTCCGCCTCACCCTCGCGGTTACCGCACTTACGCGACCTTACACACAAATGATAAGCTGACGATTGTCGTTTGTCTGTGTATTACTGTAAGTACTAGGTACTTGGTGTATGTAAAAGCTAGAGGAATATGCTTTTGCCTAAAAAGCCTAAACATGAATTTGCATCTGTTTTACTCCTTTGCATGGCTAATATCATAAGGAGGGCAGAGCATTATGTCTGTTATAGAAGCAAACGAGTTGACTGCAATGAGCGCTTCTGGATTTTCTGAATCCTTCAGTTCAAGGCCGAAAGTACTTAGCTGAAAATAAAAGCACTGACCAACAGCCGATCGAATTTTACGATATGATTTCACTGACTTCTTCTAGTTACCTACGAACACAATTGTGAGCATTGTATATGTCAGTAAGGAGTATGATGTAAAAGGCACACCATCAAAGAAATCAAAACAAGAATATAACGCTAACCTATGTGAAAAACGTGTGATCAATAAAAAGCCAGCCCATGGCCGCAGAGAACTATTTATAACAGTAACCAAATTAAAAGGGCATTACACGACAACAACTCCACCAAGGAGTCAACAAATAAAAAGTCTACACCGACTTCCTTTTAAAAATGTAATCTGCGTCAAGCGCGGGCGTGCGGCGTGCGGGGTAATCATCGAATATTCCGTATCTAACTACAACTTTATACCGCGCGTTATCATGGCCGTATAATGAGTTATGTGCTCTTGCTCGTTTTGTGTCCATCACGGGGTATCGGCGAAGGGCGTCATCCATCATCCGCTGCGACTAATTGCCTGCTACCTTGCTTCGGCTCTCTTATCCTTTTAATTCGTCCTCCGAACACCTATACGACGTCGGAGCGAGCTGTTACGAATAATTGCTTGCGAGATACCGACGTCCACTTGATTGCAAAATTAAAATGTAAGAGCAAAAAGTGCAAGGTGTATAAGTTGTTGTTAAGTGAGCATGTTATTTATCCTTTATGTATTAACAACAGCACTCTTTTACATAAGCTTTTTCATTTACGCACCTTTAATATAAAAATAGTTTACCAGAAATGATTGTTTTCAAATAATATCAAAACCAAATATCGGTATTAGGCGCCATTACCGATCCACGATTTCTCATACATCAATGAACCGCTTAATGCCATACAAAAATCGTGCTCGACCAATTCGTAAGCAATCCAGCGACTGCACTAGTGGCGGGGCTAGTCACGAACGATCGGCAAGTCCATTGGCAAATAAAAATAAGGCCGAGGACAGCGATCCCGAATCCCGCCGAAAGGGGTAGCTCGATTAAGTGTCGGTTTGAGTTTTATTCGTGCGGGGCGAGGGGGCCGTGTGAGCCCGGCGCCGCATTAATCATTAACACAGTCTGCCTAATGACACCGCCGAAATGGGCCCAATAGTGATGCACCCAGTATTGACGACAGTTGTGAGACAGGGTTTATAGGACGAATGATGAACTATAGCGTGTTGTGATCGTAAAGCATTGAGAATCATGAAAATGTTTGGAGCTCAGCTAAAGCTAGAATCCACATTGGCTAGAGATGAGAGGTTGCCATATAGTAGTGTTTAAGTTCCTCGAATTAACATTACTTCATCTCGTGCTTTATTTTAAAAGAAAGCTTTTCCGTAGTTATTAGGTATGTCAGTTGATGGTGATCCGACTAGTAGGTATAACTTGATGGCTTTCTTCTGTTTCCATGCATACGTCGCACTGTGGAACGACGCCATACAAGTATACAACAAGTCGGACATGCGGGTATTTTCTTTGTAACTTAAAAACTAGACTCAGTATGTAAACGAAATTTTGTAAAATTATACCTGTATTCTGTATCTATATATCTGTACTATTTTATGTCTAATAAACTTACCAAAAATAAAATTAAACAATTAATATTGTTTCAGACTTTAAATAATTGTGTCTTTTACACTGTCTGTTACATCGCTCACAAACGTTATAGGAACATTTTCTTCATCGGAGATAAGGTCATTAGCATCTAATAATAATGAGATAGGTATTCTATTGTGTCGTAAACGACTCGATAGCAGAGGATCTGATGAGTGTCAATGCCTGAATTAAATCCATGTAAGCAATGGAGCACACTTATAAATGATAAAGTTTATGTAGTCCCGGTATCCATACTTTTAGAAAATGTAATGAAGCTAACAACTTATTCCAAGAGTTCAGTGAAACTGGATTGTTTGACTAAAACTAATATTATGTCAAGACGCATCTACATCATCTTCGGAATTAATAGATTAAAAAAATAAACATAAAAATGTTTATTTCAATAACTTAAAAACGCTGATAACTAAGTTAATTTAATTTGTTTTAGCTTTTATTTATTTATTTCTAATGTTCTACTTTTTACAAATGAGAATTGCAAAACTTTGTGTGCGATTACTGCTACTATTTACTTCCAGGCGCTGACCCTTATTTTCTAGATATATCCGAAAGTCAATCACCATTTTCACGTTATTTGTCAGGATTAATTAGGACTACATATTAATACTTATTGCAGCCTGCTCAAACCTGCCCATTTCGTTATAGATCAAATAGTTAATTTGAAAAAGACCTTCGAAAAAAATTATATGTTCATTAATCGTCAGATTTATGAAAAGATAAAGAAAACATATTTATAAGGATATATTCATGTATCTAAATGTATAAAATAATCGCATCCACACAGCTACTAAAAATGAGATAACATAACCTGTGTTGTAAGCGTAATTCAAAACGTAAGTTCAATATTTTATTTAATAAAATGGACGGATTATTATACAGACGCCAGCACATCGAGCTACCCCAAACTGTCAAATTTCCCCAATTGAACATGAACCTTATTCTTGTGTTATAAAGTTGAAAATCTATCAAAGAAATTTGACAGATTGGGGTAGCTTGATGTGCTGGCGTCTGTACTTTCAGAATATATACGATTTACGAATTTCACATTGAGTCCGCATGCCCGACCTTTTGTATGGCGACATTCCACAGTGCTTCGGCGTTGTTACCTCTATGAAACAGCTGGAACGCTTATATAGAATTACTCGTAATATTACTAATAAATATAAATAAAAATGTTGTTATACCTTTAAAGAAAAAGCCGAGTATCACAATGTTACATAACATAAAAGCAAGTATACATATTATGTGTATAATTCCGAACGTTTTTTGAATAATATGTGAATGTGAATTTTTTTATAATGATAGTTATGTTGCTTAGGGAAAATAATGCTTTTGTCTTTATTCTATTTATGTCCGTTTATGTTTTTTTTTGTCTAGTAAATGTATTACATTAAATAATTTTGCATGCTGTAAGGCAAAATGTATCGGGCCTCTGTTCAAAATAACCATCATATCTGTATACCTGCATTATTGGCAAATAAATTATTTCTATTTCTATAAAATTATCGACACAATCACGCGCGCATCACTAGCCCGATATTAGATGTCGCTATTAACTCCGCAAAACGTAATTAATCGAATAAGTTTATGATTGATATAACCAGTTTGTGGGGCGCTTAATTCACTTTCCCAATTCCTGGGTCCCAGTCGCTTTTATAAAGTTATCCTTTAAGAAAATTGATTGGCTCTATTGCTACTTAAGTGATTTAGTAATGAATCAATTCAATTACTATAATACCTTCCCCGAGTAGCGATCGAGGAAGCGTAAATAACAAGTGAACTTAATCAAAAGCAACTTTATAATTGCGTTATGTTGTTATTTAGTTATGTGGTTAAATTTTCTATTGGTATCTGGTATGATAACTAATAAACCGCTAAGCTACGCTTCACTTGTTTTGTGGCTTTGTTAATCTGACTCTATTTCATACATTAATAAAAATAAATAAAAAATATAGACGTCTGACAACTTAAGTTTAATTGGCTGACAATACACAAAAAATTAAAATGTGGTCTATATAAAATGAATGATAGTTTTCTTCTTCGCTTGACAGCCTTATTAAGTTGACCTTTCATTATTTAAAAAAGCAATAATTTTTCAACTCAATCTCGGCATTAACCCTAATTCACTGAAGATAGATTGCAGTCATACTAAACCTATATAATTCTATTTTTTGCATATGCAAAAAACGAAAATAAGCTACATGATACCTAAAAACTTTTGACGACATAGCAGAAAAAATCTATGTCCCATACCTATATCTGCTAATTGGAAAGCAGTAAGTATACCTACAATCTTCCCGCGTAAATGTAAACTGAGATAAAGGAAATGGATTATTATTGTAATGTAGGAAATGGCCATGCAACTCTCACTATTAAGTTACATTAGTAATCTAATTACCGCGTTCTATCCACTGTGAATTGCGCCAACATTTCCCGCTAAGTGTATTTAAAGTAAAACTAGCCATAAACATTTTTAAGAGATAAAAAAAAAACTATGGAAATGGAAATTCTATTTTTTCGGAAAAGCTGACAAAAATTTATAAAATAAAATAATAATATAAATAAATAATTTTAAAGTGTTGTTTTCATATTTATATTTTTTTCAAATTTAAGTTAGTATAATCTAAATTAAAGTAGACGATAATATCTAATTTTAATTTATAGTAAAACAATAAGAATAAACTTAATTATTTGCACGCTTTACTCCTTTACCAAAACAATGTATTTCTAGCAAATAAACATTTGATTTGATGGTTAAAATAGTCGCCATTATCGTTTAACCGCATGGTTAAACGTTCTAAAAACGCACATGGTCACAATTCCTATGCTAAAGATGATTCTTTAGCATAGGAATTGTGACTATGTGCGTTTTTAGAACTGAAGTTTTTTAGAGAGCTTTACAAAAGCTCTATATTGGAAAATATACCTACGTTGATACTGTTACGTAGGGAACGTAGGTTCATAAATGTTCAGTTAGACCTCAATATCGGCTTTAGCACCAGAAAATTCGCATAGAGGGGGCTTTTTCGTTACGTAACGCTTTTTTGTTACGTGATAATTTCTACAATTTTAATCCTACCGCAAAATTCGTTCCAAAAATTCTTAAGGTAAATAGTAGCTAGGGATAATACACAAAATACTTCATTTAGACACTTGATGATCGAGTACCTCTGACATAGCAGCGTGAAAAGGCTGTGTGAAAGAAGAGGGGGTGCACAGACGCAGGGGGTGGTGGGGACGCAATTTGTAATATTTCACGAGCCAGTAGACGCTTATTAACTAGGCGTGCAAAAAATTGACGCCACAGTAGCGCTCAACCTTTGATCACAAATGGAAAAAATCTAAATCGCAATTTTAATTTCTGTCATTCAAAATGTGTAAAGCGGTAATTTTTTGTGCTCTTGTATAATAAATAATATGTTGTATGCTGTATTAGATTTGTTTAACTTTATACAGGGTGTCCGGTAATTAATGGTTAACCTTGAAATGGTTGCTGGTGTAACTAATGGCCATTCAGAAAAAAAAAATCTGTAAAAAAAAATAAGAAAAAACAACCTACCTACTTCCGAAAAAACACTACAAAGTAAAAAATAACTTTGATTTCAGAAGGCGGTGACAAAAAAATTAAAATACATATCCAAAGACACCGACTTCCAAAATTAAAGTTAATTTTCACTTTGTAGTGTTTTTTCAGAAGACGGTTGTTATTTTTTGGATTTTCCAAAAAGTTTTTTCTGAATGGCCATTAGTTTTACCATGAACTATTTAATTAATTACCGGACAACCTGTATACTAAATATTTGCATTATCCACTTGAAGATTTATACAATTAGTTAGGTCCATTTTGAGTATAATTTTCTAACATGAATAAGTTTAAACTATCCATAACAATAACGATTACTAATTAAAAACTAAATGTCATGGTATTTCTCACACGATTGGTGTTTGCAACGATGCAAGTATAACAAGCCAATGTATAAAACTGTGCAGCACGTCTGACTAATGCAAAAAGTCGTATCTAGTCAGGGCCAGAGTATTACGGGGCGGAAAATAACAGGCACGTAGTTGGAAACCTACTCGATGCCTTTATTATTTAATGACAACACTATGTAATCATACTTTTCTAACTTCATAACTTCAACACTTTTCTGATAATTTTTCCGTCTGGAACTTACGGAGCAGCATACTCGTAGCAAACTCGCTGAAAAAGGGTCATACGAATTTTTTAATAAATTTCAGCAAAATCCGAATGTAAGATTCTAATAGGAAATTAATTTACATTCTTATTCTTAAGACAAATATTATAACAAAGTAGGTATTCATTTCTCGTATGATTTATTAGAAATAAGAATATCTATTCTCTAAATCGTCTCAAATTCGAAACTAAAAATACAAATTATACCTACTTTGAGAATAATATAGGTTTTAGTTCTAAGTTGTTTTTCCATCAGAAGGTTCTCACTATTGATTCATTCTATCTATTGGTCACTGATTCTGGCTTTTAGCCAAAGTAAGACACGAAAAAATACGATCACTTATTTCATTTGACTTAGCATTAATGTCGGACAGGCAAAGACATTTTGTTGAAATGTTGAAAGACAATTTCAAATGCTTTTCACGAATAATCAAGATATTTTTGTTGTCAATGTAAAAATGTTTATTAAACCTATCAAATACTGTCTTATCTTATTTTGTTAATTTTTTTAACTATTTTTCTTGGTTTCAGTGGAAGAAGAATTATCTTAAGAACATTTACACCTAACTACTAACTTTTCTACTGTAGGACCAAAGACCAGACAACAAAAGGTGTGTTGTGTGCAGAATTGAATACTCCGGACGTTAAGTTAGGAAGAGCACATTAAGTTTCAGACAGAGATTATCACATATGCATTTAATACATGTATCACTAAACTAACCATTTATTTTTTGTCCTAAAACGGGACGCTATAGAGCAAGTTAAGAATTAAAATTAACACATTTTTTTTCATCAGTACTTTTGTCATGGGCGGGTACAGAGGAGGGCCCGGGCACAAGAAGCGACTAACTGGGCAAAGAAATTCAATACTTAATATTTATGGAAATCACAACTGTCTGTGGGGGCCATGTGCCTCTTGATTAGTGTCATTATCTTTTAGTTTCACAATTAAACTCCAAGCAGTAAATGGTAGACACTAATTGAGCTGTTTCTGAGTTAAACTGTGTTTTCGTTCCCCATCTAAATCGGATCACTAGCTTTCTAGAAAATCGCGAACATACATACATACATATACGCGTTATACATATTTGCGTCCCGGAACTTTGTATGGGGACAACGGGACTGTTGACTGAGAAAAGGGACAGTCCCGTTCAAAACGGGGCGTATGGTCACTTCATGTATCACTGTACTGATAAATACTGATTTAGCTGCATCCGGTTGGAGTGGAAGCTGACACCAACATAGCTGGGAAAAGTCTAGGCAGATATTCGAACACCGACAGCAGTACAAACAAAGCCATATTATGTAAAAATATAAAATAAGAGTGCCTGTTACAGGTATGCAAAGCATTCACCGTATCTTAAAAAGACAATAACACAATAATATTTAGGTATGGCGACAAATGCAATTGAACGCTTCAAAGCCAAACTTTTAAAAAAGTCGAGGCGCGTTATTTCCAACCGAGTAGACTAAGAATTATATGTCGCAGCTTCCCAAGCCGTCCCTGTGTCCTGCGCGTAATTTTTCCGAGAGGCTATTAATCGCGGGAGAAGAGGGGGAGGACATTTAGCCGCCGGTCGACCGCTGGCCACTCTATAAGCGCTTTGCAGAACACTGTATACTGTCTAAGGCTGTGCGATCGATAATAAGGAAGTATGTACGGCATCTGTCCGTAATTACACGAAGAATATTAGTGTAAAAACGGCGAAGAACTTATTTTAAGCGTAGGTGGATTGCAGCCGTTAGGGTCTCGCATTTTTCGAATGTACCTAGTGTTGTTTGGATTTCCTTTAAAAAAATGCAGTAAAGGATTATACAGTGAATACTATTTCTTTATTGGTTTTATCTTCTACAAATCACGGAACGTAGGTTAAGCGAAGTTCAAAATAAGTGAATATGATCTGTGTTGCTATTATTGCAATACTGTCTAATTAGTGGACAGTTCTCTGCTCTTCATACTTATTACACACCTACATACTTATTCAAATAAGTTGTAAGAACGACTCCTAATAAGAACACATCCCCAAATGACTTCGTTTCCCTCACCATTTACAACTCAAGAGAGTACATACAACTTCAGTCACTACCGGGTACATAAAAGGGAAAATCGTAACGCCCTACCTAATATTAGGTAGAACAAACGTTTAAACTATACGTAGATACATTAATGCATTTTTACTTTGAAAAAGTTCCACAAGTTTATATATAGAATGAAAGTAAACCTTAAGCATTTATTTATAGGGTTGAGATTGGGGATAAAGGGTGTTGTGAGTGACTTTGTCGTATCGAAGTGCGTAGGGCGGGCCGCCCAAACGTTTAGCAGCGTTTAACGAAAGCCTTGAGGTGGGCGCGGGACACACCCACGGGGTCGAATTCTCGGCTCATCCATATTTCATATTAGGTAAGCTTATGTTCTGTTGAGCTTACTCGAGTACCTAAACTTGGAACCAGCATTTACACAATGAACTTAGTTTGTAAAACATGGTGTGAACAATACATGAGGGTGCACTAACATAGCTAGTTGTAATAAATGGACTATGAGTCTAGGCAATAAAACACCTTTTTCTCAGCTCATGGCTTCCTTTGAAAGTTTCAAGCCCGTTTAAAAATGGGTAAGAAATACCTAGACATTATATATTTTTTGACACGGATTTTTCGTTCTCAGATCAATGGCACGAATGGCAGAATCTACTACTACTAGATTGAAATCCTGTTCCCAGTCTCGATTGTTTTTAATTCTTTCACAAGGTTGCTAAGTTGGCGATCACAATCAGCGAAAGACTGTTTCGTTACACCGCCCGTTCTCATATACAAAAGCTTCTGCCTTAATACCACCCCTTCTTCACACCTATAGCACGTAAATGTAAATAATTCAGGCACTAGTTGGCACTGAGCGTCGAGGGTTGCACTTACACTCGTTCCAATTTAAAATGTCATTTATTTCTGCGAATGCAACCCCGCTTCTACTTGCAAGCTTCAACCTTCTTGATACTAGCGAACAACGGCGAATTTGTTACAAAGTGTCGATTAATTGTACGTGTAAACGATGGTCGATGAACTCACAAAAAGGTTCTAAAGGTAATTTTGAAAATTGGATGCTTATTCTTTTTCTCGTATCGATGACTCATATTTAATCCGACCGGAACGTAGCGACCTTGACCTGGTTGTGCTAAAAATTGCGTATTTTTAAGACGCATTGTATTTCAGGTATTTTGATGTCCGCATGTTTCAGATAAACATTCACAAAAAAAAACAGTTTTGTTTAGTTACCTATTGTACAAAATATGTCGATTGCACATACACAAGGACACTGCGTCTTATATGCCTTTGCTTCAATGAGATAAAGCTTGTTTTCTAAACGTTAGATCTAGGCTAGCAATCTCGATTATAATTTTATCGTGAGATTTCACAACTGCATTGTAATTTTATACAATGGTTTATTGCTTTTCGCATAATAAAGTTTAAATTGTTTGTAATAAGAAGTATTTGACGTCTAGCAACAAAGTTAATTGATGAGAACCATTCGTTTAGGTAAATCAACATATTTTAATAAAATGCAAAATCAAATAAGCCAGCCATCTCACCTAGCGATATTTAAACGATGGATGATGCATTTCATTTATAATAAATACGGGTCACATAGCAAATAGGTCAGCAATTTTACCATTGCACCTCTGTTAATTTTCAAATAGAAGCTTTACTTATTCGAATTTCAATGGTACGTACCATGTTCACTTAAAGAAAATTATCCTTTCAAGTATCAAAATTGCTTTGTCACGGTACAGTAGGGTGGTGTAGCGAATAACGAAGGCGCGTTTGATATGTTAATTTATATAATTCGTAGCTTTTCACTGCTTTTACAAGCTGTTGCGATACGTTCTTCGTGTGAATATCTATGTAACACAATTTGCTACTGCTATTAATAGAAGTGGAATGAATAAATAGAGATGTAGTTCAAGAGTGTTCATTTGGGCAAGTATCCGAACGAATTTAATCCAAGGTTGTTGCACTTCCTAAGTCATTGGTCAGAGTTAACAGTTGTTTGCTCTGCTGATATTACTTGCCGCCGAAAAAATGTAGGTACCTATGAGCCTCAAACTTAATGCAGCTCTCTTCTTTTTGTTGTTCTTTAATACAAGTTTAGAAGATAGGTAAGATCTAACCGGCGTTTTTGTTACTGATATTTTTTTCATAGCTCCTATGGCCAACGTAATGCATCTGATCATAATGAAACGTCCTTTCAACTGTGTCACACCTGCAAAATACCATGGCACTCATTAAAAAAACAGTAATACATTGGTATTACATGCCATGACTAAAGTAGGCATCGCTATATCCAGACGTCGCCGCATCGATTTAATGTTATAGTGGTTAAAATCAATTTGCGACACTTCTGTCACGACACAATAATCTAATTTTAATATTTAAAAGTGACAACATTAAACCCACGCTCGCTCTTCTCTGATTCCACGTTTTGAATGCGAAATGTAAACGGGAAGCGCGCGAAAAGGCGGCCATGTTGCTTTTAGCACCCTTTAATGGAAAATATTTGAGAATAAAACGAAGCGCCCTGATTAAAGTGTAAATGAAAGTGAATTGATATTTTAGCAACTGTTTGTAGATGCTTAACACGATGACGATTGTGTTTAATATTAAAGAGGCACGATGTTTTTATTTTTGACAAGTGCTACTTGGAATTTTGTTTCGGAAACTGGTTTTCTTCCTTTTTGAGAGGATCTTACCTTGCTATTAATATTTTGATGTCTTTAGTTACCTGACGTTAGTTAAGACATCAACTGTGTCTTTTTTTTCCATAGTTATTCGGATTTAGATTGCACTTATTTTTTAACTTTAGTCTACTAAAGAATAAACGGTAAAAAGGAGGAAATCAATTTAACTTAATTCGTTCAATTTTGTTAAATTGTTTTTTTTAACACTATATACCTAGCTGTTTGAATAGGTGATAACTACATCCTGAAACATCTAAAAATCTCACGTTTTTAAGTACCAATAATTTCAAGAGAAAGTCTTTTCAAGAAGTCTTGAGTAGTAAATTTCGTCAAAGCAAAACAGCCGAGTTCGTGTTACAAATCCTCAATTAGCGCGCATACAGCTCAGTTTAAGCCGGCGTTTAAATTCGTTAGAAGCGGCCTACGTTGTTTTCGTTCGCGAGTTTCTCATAGACTAAAACTTATAGATGCGCTACGCCAAGTAAGAATTAACTGGCAACACTAAAGCTAGTAGAAACGGTTCTTCTCACACTCAAGTTACGCATTTTCAACTTGCGAATGGCATTAAGCTGAGAAAATAGTAGTTCCATACTTTTTAACAACTTCAATAATCTCTACCTACTTTGTTCATTGAAGGAAAAAAATCCACTTTTCTTTTAAGAAAACTACAATCCTTATGTGACAAACTTCGGCTATACAAAACATTATTATTATGCATAATTGTTAATAATGCTCAACAGTTTCAGGAGATGTCTCACTGACTTTATACTATCTTGTCCTATCTACAATTAAAATCTTTGGCGGCGCCATCAATTGCGTATGTGAGCTGCGTAGCCCGCTAAGTGGATCTCCATTTTAACTCCTGAAACAAGCCGGTTGAAGCTTTCAGTCGGATCTCGGCATTTGCATGATTGGCATTACGCTGATTACCCCTCCCCCCGGAGGCCGCGCCGGTTCTTCCGTCACGCTTCACCCCGCACTCCTCAGTCGTGCCTCGTGCCGATTTCAGAAAGCTAAACACATGCAAATTAACCTTTTAGTGAACTGTGCTAAAAGTATTGGTGTTCCTCTATCGTTTTGTAACGATTACTGGATTCGATAAATATTAGTCTCCTTAAAACTTTACGTGAGTAACATGAATAGGAGTGCGTTGGTCGTTTCTTAAATTCCACAAATTTAAAAATCTATTACAGGACAAAAGTTCATCTAAAAAAACTTGTACGTTCCCTACATAACCTGAAAGTGATAATGTAATTATAATTAACCAATAAGAAACTATTAAGTACGTAAAAGTTTTTATATTATCCGTAGTCAGTTTGTACGGATTAGTCTGCCCCCGCCCCCTGGCTTGGGTCACCTCCCCCCCGTACTGACAGTTGAAAGTGCTCCAGAAAGTGTCGTTTATATACTCAAAGCATATGCAAATGGATGTTTTAAAATTTTAGGGAGAGAACGCCACTTTAGTCCCTGAAGCACTTGCGAATATCAAAATGTAAATTTACCCTTTTATGTTTACAAATCTTGTAAATGAAAGCGTTCATTTTATTGACTTTAGCTCGACAAACATTGAGTACACGGCCATTTTGATGTAAAATCCGTTGAAATATGCATAATCAATTTGCATGTACACGTTCATATTTTATTACATAGTAAACGTTTTTAAATTATTTTTAAGTGACTACCTAGGCAGGTACGCACAATAAGAGTGCTACTTTTGATACAGAAATATTATGTACTTTACGTACCTACTTCGTGAAAACGTGGCCCAAGAAAGACTAAATAAATGTCGACAAACAAAATGTCACTCCACAAATTAGAAACTGTCTAAATAGCATCCATTTTATTTTGAAGGTCGTAAGACGACGAAGTATCAGTCTCACGCAACAAAGTGGTAAATAAGACAGATTATGTTTTGGTCAAACTCCGTTTACCGGGTGTAAAGTGAGAAGTAGGAATAGGAAGACGGTGTCGCTCGGTTCGGTGCGCGCGCGCCGATCTCAGCTGATCGAGTTACTTGTATGCACACTAATGCCAATCCTTCGAGAATCGACGTGTTGTGAGAAAATCATCGCCAATTATAACCAAGTATTGGATCTCACATACTAATGTAGCAATTAAGTATTCATTGAAATATGTTGATTGCATTGATTTATAACTTAATTTTCGTGGAAATAATGATAAATCATTGGCACAGTTTGACGAGGAAAATCTTGGAATCTAGGCGAGTAAGTAAGAGTGGTAATCGAAAAGCATTATTCAGATCATTTCTTTCTAGTCGTTTCGAAAAATTAGTCAAACCATCTTTATCTGCAACTTCACACCGCACTACTTTGATTATTAATATTATGAAAAAATTTGAAATCTATGTAAATAAAAATGAATCCCTATTTCCCTTAGTCACGGCATCACACGTGAACGGCTAGATCAATTTTGCTAAATTTTTTTTGTTGTGTTAGTTATTGTCAGGAGAACGTTCTTATGAAAGAAAAAATAAGAAACTTGCGCGTAACATTAGAAAATTTAAGAAAACTTAAGACCATATTAACTTTTCTAATATTATACCAATGCGAATTCAATATTCATAGTTAAGACAGGACAACGTCTGTCGGGTCTGTTGTTTCCGTGTGGTGCCGGACGGAAAAGAATAGCACCACACTATTTCTTCCCGTGGGTGTCGTAGAAGGCGACTACGGGACTTACAAGAGAATAGGCAGCAGCGTTCTCTATGCTTTTGACCACCATACTGCGATCGCTAACCCGCCTGCCAAGCGTGGCGTTATGGCAAATCCCCCCTTTTGGGGCAGTTCCAGCAGTGGACGTCTTTCGGCTGATATGATGTAATGTTGATTTATATTTCAGGAAAATAATTCATAGAGCGTTAGTAACTTAATATTAAAACCTTTATTATCTAGTGTTAGTACCCATCACCCTGTTTTACAATTGGAGAACCGAAACTCTCCGCTACAGTTCTCAGGATGTGGTTGCGTTGCGACTGCCTCTCACTCAAAATCATTATTTCCGCGAAATGAATTTGTTGATCCTGTAAATAGTGTAATCTTTTCATACGTCATATACAAAATATTAAGCTAGATGGAGGCGACATTTCCTGTCTTACTAAAAGTATGACGAATCCTTATATGTCTTTGTGAGTAGGTTTCTGAACTGAGATTTGAATACTTACCTACCTTACTTATCCTCTTTCTTCTGAATACTTCCAGCCAAGTTCTCAATTCTGGAGTTCATTCAGTATTGTCAGTAGCAGCAGGAGCTGGAGCAGGTCTTAAATAAATAAATAAAATATTCTGTTATTATCGAATATCTCGTTTGATATCATCGAATTCTACCAAATTTATATAATTTAACCTAATTTTATGATTCATAAAATCATTTCTATTTTTACTTACTCATATTGGCCGATAACTTTATATTGTGTGATGTAAAATGTATGGGTACCTAAAGTTGGATATAAATAAATAAATAATGCAAAATGTATGGTTCATACGTAACGATTTTTTGTGTTTAAATAAATGTATCTGCTGTTTCCTGGTTAGTAGAATGCAAACCTACCTAACAAACTTACCTACCTATGTAAGTTTGCGGCATACCTTCACAACATAAATACATAACAAGGATAATAGCTGGTTCCACATGAAAAATCTTGCTAAAAATATGTCATATAATTTCGACACGATTTTTAATAGTTTTAATACCAGACATAATAATTACACCCTTACCATTTCTGGTATCAAGTGTCCTTTGTAGGTGTTCATTACAGAATGTCAGATTTTTCGTTCGCTTAAACTCGTTGTGGTGCAGTGGTGCGAGAAACATACGTCACGCCCCATGGATATATGTGACGATATCAATGCACTCTTTGTATCCGATTACTGTAATAATTTGAATAAATCTTCCATTACACTCATTAATACAGTGTTAATGGACTGCTTCAACGAGTCACGCCGATGTTTCATGAACACCATAAACGATAAAAAGTGATAGATAAAGAAGATTTCTTTCTCATTTTGATCTGGATAATATATTAAAATCGCTCGCACCTGCAAGAGTTTTGGTTTTCAGTATTAGAGGCTGGTAATTGAAAATTGCAATTTAAATCAATGTCGATAAAGTTCGTTATGAGTAGCTATGGCGTAAATTCGATCAGAAGATAATAAAAATACCGCACATGTGAGTGTACCTATAGTGACAGGTACTTTCTAGGGATTGTGAATTTAATTGAATTGAAGAAGGGTCCGTCATCTGTCGGACGGGCACTTCTTAAATCTTCTTCTGTATACTTTCCAATACCTTTAATTTAGGCAACGGTGGAAAACCATCAGAAAACAATGGTAGCCCAGTGGTTACGACCACGACTTTCGATTTGTAGGTCGTAGTTTCGAACCGAAACAGGCGCGCTTTATATTGTGTAAATAATTTCATCACCACTGCTCTCAAAACGGTGAAGGAAAACATCGTGAGGAAACCGGCATGTTCTAGAACCAAAAATTCGAAGACATGACATGACATTTACCAACCCGCACTGCGCCCGAGTGGTGGATATACGGCCCACTCTTTCTCCCAAAGATATATGATTGATATCATGCATGCGTGGATAACCATCACCAATTCGGATTTCTGTCAATATGTCAGTCTCAATCAATGCCAACCCATAGTCGAAAAAATACTCTTCAAATAAAATAGTCAATAAAAAGCGCAGTGTTTTTACAGCAACCTAATTTGTTATTACAATCAAGAAGCTTTTGGCTGTTATAATAAATCAACGGTCAATTAGAAACAAAATCATTTGAACGCAAGCGGTCGTAACCGCAACGTCCCTTCCTGTCAAATCGATACAGAGTAGCGTTCACGTCAAGCCAGTGAGTTGAGAGCCCAGTGGCTAATACGAGCTGGATATCATGTTCACATACTCTATTAAACATGATAACCATCGTACCGGGTGTTGACCACACTTTGTTTAGATTAGAATTCAGTCTTCTATTCGCTGTTGAATGAGCAACGATTTCGTTCGCCGACGGTCGCTTTTTGTTGTTGAGCGATTTTTTTACTGACCTATGTAATATTTATTATTCTTAAACACAGCATTAAAAGTTTCTAAGGAACAATTTAGTTATAACTTAATCATAAAAGACACGAAGATAGGTGCAAAAGTAAAATACTGTGGGGCGGCTATCAACGTCCGAAACTAAATACATGGAAGACATTTGTTCCAGACTTTCACATGTTTAGAGCATATAAATTAAGACTCGAAGTGTTAAGTGTCATGGGTGCATCTAAGCCTCTTAATACAATTTGTAAAAAAATATAGTTATTACAGCAACAAAATAACAATTTGCTCTCTCGAAAACCATCAGAGTTAGGCTGAGCGAATAATACTATGAACATCCTCATCAGTTTCATAATATTAGCTGGTAGCAATGAAAACTGAAAAAGAGTCTGAGTAAGAGAATACTTACCTACGCTTTATAATTTTGTGATTAGATATCGTATTTTTCTGATCTAATCCTACAATATAACAAAAATCCAAACTGAATCCAAGAATTAGCTGTTCACAGCAGTATTAGCTTGGAAACCAATCGAGTGTACAGAAATTCTAATACAATTTCCTTACAAGTTTAATTTCACAATTTACCTGCAGCACGCACACTGGCTCACCATGCGTACACACGTGGCAACTGACAATCGGCTGTGTGTGAGTGCGTGTGCTCGCTTGCTTGTGGTCACCGCGGCTCGGTTGGTAAACGGACGTAATCTCAACTAAACACTGATCAACTGCTAATACACCAACGTGTTGGGCGGTTGAAAGGATGCAGCGGTAGTACTGAGTTCGATTACTGAGCAAAAACTTGCAAAATTCGTTGCAAGTTTAATATTGTTTTCATACAACCAACTTAAATCTAACACGATTTCTTCTAAATGATATCAACTTTTTGGTTCGAAACATTTTCGTAGCAGGCTCGTAGACTGCTACACTGCTACGCAGCGTTGATGTCTTTTTTGGGGGCCTATGACATAGTTATTTTTCTCACTGGGCGATGATCAAAGTTACTACATTCTTATCATGTTGGTGGATATATTTTAACTATCCTACTTTAGTTTGTTTTATCATGGCTTATATAACTGTGTTTATAGGGCGAGATAAGAATTCTCTCGATTTGTAAGCCAAACTAAGATCATATCAAGATATGCACTTTTTCCTTTTGTTTTAATTGCTTAAGGAAATTGGAACGTTTGCTGAGAAAAAGCAATGTTCCTTAGCCTACGTACACCTAACTTCACCTCTGTTCTTTACGAAAAATTATTAGTCCATCACAAATATTTTAGCTAAGGAGGAATTTTCCTCTATTATTCTTCTTATTTGAAAAAAATCATAGCTCAAACTTTATAAAAAAAAACTCATAGTCACTAGAGGTCTGCTAACCCTAAAAAGAAAACTAAACATGTACTTAGACATACCACTTCACTTAGTTTATGCATCACTTAGTATAATCTTAATATTAATGCAAAGTTGAGTAGCCAGTACAACTTATCGCAGATCCTCTCAAGTCATAATTACATACATTAGAAGTACATATTCCTTTTAAACGAGACAGTGAAGCTACATCACCGGGCAATA
This sequence comes from Polymixis lichenea, assembly GCA_949091785.1. Classification (NCBI taxonomy): domain Eukaryota; kingdom Metazoa; phylum Arthropoda; class Insecta; order Lepidoptera; family Noctuidae; genus Polymixis; species Polymixis lichenea. The sequence goes on along the minus strand of OX420933.1, from coordinate 18,408,729 downwards.
GTAAATCGATATGATCAAGTTAAACTATTGGTTAATGTATCAGTGACGGGTAAAATGATACACGGTGTGGCTACCAAGTACCAAGTACCAAGTCGCACACATCAATATAACTCAGCGCGCCGTGGACATGAGTTATGTGGCCAGACAGTTATTAATAATGACAACATTTAAAAATGTTAGGCTTCTTGTTCTACTAATTATAATCTCATGCTCTACAAAGCTTTTTAAAGTAGTTTACGGAGACTCCGAAGAAAAGAGTTTTTATTTTCGCCATTTTTGTTGGGCCGCTTCTGCCCAGCTAAAGCACTAGGAAATGATGAAAGGCGAGCGTTTTGGGCGACTATCTTATTTAATTTTGAAGTTCAAAAAGTGCTGACTCTCACGCCTAGTATAAATGGATTTTAATTTTCCGATTTCAAATTGATAATTAATACATAAGCAGGAACCGCGACTTCTACCTATTTGACAACGTGCCCCACTTACCTGAATAGCTTTTATATGAAGAAGACCTTTTTTTAATGCGGGGGAAATCCTCATGGATTTCCTCCGCCCTGGGGAGGGCGCAGGGGTCTGTCAGGCTATTACTGACTGAAACCACCCCGGTGTTCCGTCCCACACTTGCACCGGCGATCACGGGATCTAATGCGACTTCCGCGATCCCCGACTAGGTATGAAGAAGACCTAACCTAACAAAATAAATGTCAAATTCACCGACCACCAATTACAAATGACTATAGAATAAAATAGAATACAATTTTATTTTTCAAATATGGGATGTTCAACTATCAAGAGTTGTACAATCTCTAGCAATTGCATCTAAAAAACTCAGACACCTATATTTTGAAAAACTACAAGCTTTTCCGTAACTGCCTACTTCGACCTAAAGTTCAAGTACCTACTTAATTATTTCGCAGCAAAAAGCTACGTACGTCCGTATTAAGTAAGTACCCACACAGTAACATATATGACAGCTTACGTTTCGTGCAAATATGTGTGTGTTACGGGTTATGCGCACGCGCAATTTCGCAGTGTTTTGTATCGTCGTGCGACCGCAGGCTCCGTTCAACTGATACAGCGCTCTCAGGTTACACCCAAGTGAAATCGTTTCATAAAAGGCCCTTTTGGCTTCTGCAACACTTTATAGGATTCTAGTACCTAGAAGAATGTGAATATGTTTAAGTTAAAGTTGACAACGATTTATGAAATCCGTAGGCCAGTTTGTGTATCATAAATAACATAAGGCGAAAATTGTTTCTGAACCTTTCAAAGTTTTAAATAACTTACTAATTTAAAACTTGGGTTTATAAATCCTTACATACATAAACACACGCCTTCATCCAATGAGGGTAAGCAGTAACTACAGAACGCCACCTGCTACGATCCTTACTCACCTAGGCCTTTTGATTAGGTCACGCTAGTTGCGAGTACTTTTCACCTGACGACCCTGATGTTTCTGAAGAACATTAGGTTAAGCGTATATTATAACTTTTATATATTTTATTAGTACTATTTTCTGCGAATCTTAGCTCAAGCTGGCAGCTTGCTATTATGCGGTCAGCGTCCAGTTGGTAATTTAGTTATCAATCCAAAGCTTTCGTAATCTAAAAACGATCGTTCCTCCTCCTTATAGGACCCAGCAAAGTAATGTGATTTAACATTAACAGCAATCAAAATATTATTACTTTTTACGACACGTTTCCCCTCTCGTAATGTGTTTAGCGTACGACTACGTTTGTGTGAGAGCACTGCCGTTAATTTGCTCATGAATAGTAACAAGTGGGGTCCGACTCGAACCATTAATAGCCTGTTTTTGCCACCTACACTGCGATTATTTCTAGTAAAACGGTTGTTTCTTGCTATTATTCAGTGTTATACAAAGTGACTACTCCAGCCTATTGCTTTTTTCTTTCGTGGTTGTCCGACTGTTTCCACATCATTAGCTACTACGCATGTATACCGATATTGCTTTGCCATGCAATTGCTATTTTATTATTCATTGTTTAAACGTACATTAAAAACTATTTTGCACGATCTGTTTGCTATCATCCGCGGTTTTTACTCAAGACTATTAATTTACGTACGTAGTCCAGTTTTCTAATTATTCAATGCGCAAGCTCGTTAATCCTAAACACATGATTTCAACTTAATTAAGGAAATTCAGAACTTCTTTAATAAGCCTGAGATTGTTCTGAAACGTTTAACATTATAAAAGAATTTCTTAACAAGAAGTTTTTCCAGCGACAGCGCGGCGCGACTCTATGAGGCTTTCTATGGAAAATGGAGTTTTTACTAAAAGTATGCGTCGTAACAATTATAATTGATAACGTTTCTCATTCGCTCAATTATATTAAATGGAGTGAATGTTAGCTGTTTCCCGGTTTGAAACAATAACGATAATCAGATGGCAACATCTCGCGAACAATGACACTGTGCGCTTGCGCGGTGACCATGATCTTTAGAAAAAGATCAGTAAAGGAATTTCTGTGTTTATGTTGCAGATTTTTGGCTTTTTACTGTAGTGATAGTTGCCAAGTGTGGTTGCTGAGCGTAAGGATTATTTTCAAGGTGGTAGCTATAGATTCCTACTAGGACACATCATATGACCTCCCCTAAAGTAGGCACGTAGGTACAAAAATTAAGCCAGCATCGTTTTCTTCCAAAGAAATCAGTAGGTAATTATGAGTGAAAATAGTAACCAAGTAGATATACTTATCCACTCCAACGATATACAAGTATCGAGGCGATGCCAGTAAATCAAAGGAAGTGAGACGACGCAACACCACCACGGGATATCATAAAACGCTTATAGTTTTCCTCCTTACGCACATTACGCACCCGTTTGAATATCCAATGCGTTTTATAATAAGCAATTCAATAAACACTGACTTTGTAAGTGGGTATGCAGCTACTAGCTAGGTGTTTGTGTTGCTGGGCCAACAATGGACTTGCAATAATCAACACATAACATTCTTAAATTCATAAAGGTTTATGTCTGTTACTACAAAATTTGACAACAACTCTACAATTTGTTTAAGTGTAGAGCGCTACACTTAAACAAACGAACTTTCTTAAAATTGGGTAGTATTTAAGAATTCAGCCGTTACTAGTCGTACCTAAAACTACCCATTTCAACGCTTTCCCACGTCGCACACTGGTCCCAAATTAAAAAAAAGTGGACATTGATAGTAGACCGCTGATATTTTTTTTATTGTTGATATAATGATAACAGATAAGGCAAAAAAATATTATTGTCCTACTTCAAATACTTTTCTCTATAAAAAATATTTCTTTTTTTTTTGTATGGGAGTGATTACATTTTACTCAATTTCTCAAAAACCTTAAGCGATGTCGAGATGGCATTCACATATGTTAGAAAACTAATAATTCTGAGTATTTGGCTCGAAGAAACTTATTGCTTATCTCTGCGTACTTTCGAGATAATAGTGACAGAAAATAACAATTTTTTTTAATGTTAATTGTTCGCTTTTTTTTAATCATAGCCTTACTCATATCGCAATAGGTCCGCTGGCCAGCAAAATGGAGCTTCGACGCGAGTTTGCCGGGATAACAAGATGGCCGCCTCTCATGACGTAACGTAATACGGTCACGAATCGCGCGCGTACACCTCACTCAGTGTACAACTAAATGTGGTTGCGATAAGACGTGTCCTTATTTTTTCTGTGCGCTTGAAGAAATGCTTGTTGTTTGTTTGTTTTGTTATTGTTGTATTTTGAATCTTTGGATTTTAAAATCAAATAATTTTTGTTTGTCTTTCTTTCGTCGAATTTGTTTTCGTAATTTTTTTTGTTAAAATCAAAGTCACTTTGTCTTTGATATCTTTGATTCTAATTTGTTTTCAATTTTCCTTAAAATTATAATATGTCCGCATTTGTCACCAACTTAGACTTATACGTTGTTCTTAAATCAGGAGGTGGTTTTAAAAATGTCGAATTTTTATTTAATGCCCTTATTGAACGTATTGGTGTTGAATTGTCTTCCGAAGATTTGAGTAATATTAAATTATTTTGTCGTAATTTTTCAAGTAATATCTCAAAAAGATGGTCTGCTTCCAGTAGAGCTCAAAAGACCTTTCTTAACAAAAATTCAGACTGGTTACAATCCCAAACAGTTTGGCCAAAATGTCAAAATATCGATTTAAGCAGCATTTTTAAAGTTGCCGAGGAAGTAATTCCAAATTTCGAAACGCAAGTGGATACTCATCAATTAAGTTATGGTACAAGTAAAAAACCATTTGTTGATATATCTGATAAACAGAAGAAAAGGCGTTCTCTAACACTTCTAGATCACACAGAGGAGGAATTAGTTTATGCTTTATGTGCCAAATTAAAAGAGTCTAAAAAAACAAAATTAGCAGCTATATTAAACGAACTCAGCCAAAACAAGGAAAAATGTGAGATGGTATATGATGTACTATTCGCTAAAAAGACTGACAAACCGTGTTTACCAGATGATAAAACGTTAGCGCTTTACACCTCAACAAATTTGTCAAAATGGCAATATCGAAATTTAAGAACTATTCTTGCTTCAGAGAAAATGTATGGTCTTCCATCCTATCAAAAGCTCCTGGAAGCTAAAAAAACTTGTTATCCTCCAGAGTCAGACATAACTGTAACTGAATCTGATGCTAAGATAAGACTTCAATCGCTTCTAGATTTGACAACTAATAGGATATTAAAAACAATTCAGCACAACTCTGCCGACAAAAAATCGCTAAAACTAATAAGCAAATGGGGTTTTGACGGGTCATCTTCTCAAAGTAATTATAAACAAAAGTCACACTCCGACACTAAAATTGACGATTCTTCAGTTTTCATGATTAGTTTGGTTCCGCTTCGTTTGGAAGAAGAGAGTGGTACTATCTTGTGGCAAAATCCTGCTCCCTCTTCAACAAACTATTGTCGTCCAATTGGCTTTATATTTGCAAAAGAAACAAATGAATTGATAAAGAAGGAAAGTGCATCCTTAGAGGAAGAAATTCGTAATCTTGTTCCCACAATTGTAGATAATTTTGATATTAAACATGATTTGTACATGACTATGATTGATGGGAAAATTTCTACTGTGATTTCCAATACTTCTTCTGCAGCTGTTTGTAATATTTGCAATACCCCACCTAGCAAAATGAATGACTTGGACTTTGTATCCAAAAGACTCATCAGAGAAGATATGTATAAATATGGTCTGTCTTCGCTTCATATGTGGATAAGATGTATGGAATGTATTTTACACATTTCGTACAACTTAGACTTCAAAAAGTGGGCTGCACGAAAAGAAGATAAATTGTTAAAAGAAATTAAAAAGAATTTGACACAAGAAGAATTCCGGGAAAGAACTGGTTTGTTAATTGACATAGTAAAACAGGGATTTGGTACAACCAATGACGGTAACACGGCAAGAAGGTTTTTTGAAAATTATGAAGTATCTGCTGAAATAACGGGTATCCACCCTGATTTAATCAAGAGATTTGCAGTCATTTTACAAACAATTTCATCTGGTCAACTTATTAATACCAACTTGTTTAGGGAATATTGTAAAGAAACAGCAATGCTATATGTAAACTTATATCCATGGTATTACATGCCTTCAAGTGTCCATAAATTGTTGATACACGGTGCTGATATTTGTGAAAATTTCTCCTTTATTCCGATAGGCATGCTTTCCGAAGAAGCTTCCGAAGCGAGGAATAAAGATTTCCGGAATGTTAGAATGGCACATACAAGAAAAATCGGTAGAGTTCAGACTAATTTAGACATTATCCACAGTTTTCTAATTAGCTCAGATCCTTACATCAGCCATATCAAACCAAAGTTTGCTCGTTTACATAAACAGTTGTTTCCAGAGGCTAGTGCTTTGATCTTGAACAATGAATTGCTTTCGTTGGAAAACGAGGAAATGGAGATTTACCATAATATTTTTTCAGAATCGTTTGTGAACATATTCAACTTTATGTTTGCAGCTTAATATGTCTTCATTTTGATTGTTTTTTAGAACTGATGAAAGTACTCCTTCAGAAAGGTCATAGCTTTTCAGTCATTAGTGAGCCCCCATAACCTCTTTTACAGAGAAGTCTCTTTTTACTTATTTGACATTACGCATACATTATAATTATGTGCTAAAGTAAGGCTATGATTAAAAAAAAGCAAAAAATTAACATTAAAAAAAAATGTTATTTTCTGTCACTATTATCTCGAAAGTACGCAGAGATAAGCAATAAGTTTCTTCGAGCCAAATACTCAGAATTATTAGTTTTCTAACATATGTGATTGCCATCTCGACATCGCTTAAAGTTTTTGAGAAATTGAGTAAAATGTAATCGCTCCCATACAAAAAAAAAAGAAATATTTTTTTTACAGAAAAGTATTTGAAGTAGGACAATAATATTTTTTTGCCTTATCTGTTATCATTGTATCAACAATAAAAAAAAAATATCAGCGGTCTACTATCAATGTCCACTTTTTTTTAATTTGGGACCAGTGTGCGTCGGGTCAAATGTCACCGATTTCCATCGATTCCACCATCGCATAGATGGATAAAGCATAGAAACGGGACTAGTGCGCAATGAATAACCACTCATGACTATAAATCACGTTAAAGCTACTTGCTAATGAAAGAAGCAACATTAATTTTAGGACCTTTTATGTAATAAGTATCTTTTATCGGCCCTACAAAGAAGACTATCAGCAGTCGACGCCTACAAATCGGTAGAGAATTGATTAATTTGTCGTCGTCTGCGACAGGCCAGCGTGCTGCCTTATTTGTTTAAGCTACACTATCTAAACGATTCATTGTAACATGCAAATTGTGTGCACTGTTATTTTATTCTAGCATACTTAATATGACGAATATGAAAAACTTGAGAATTAGCTGGTAACTGTAGGTACCGTTCCGTTATGTCGTCGGGAAACAAAACGTACCCAGCCTTGATTTGTCCTAACCGAGGAAAAACAGTAAACATTATTATATAAAGCTTATCTACATATCCAGAGATTTAATAACACATTTGCGAATGAACTTCATCAGCATTGAATTTACAAGAATGGGAAGGTATCTATTAGAATTAGGATGAATTTTATGGAGCTTATTATGCTGACAGCAGTGACAGCTCTTGTACTTATGCGGTTTCGAATTTCGAAGCGTTGATCAGTTTCAATGTTGAAATCTGCATCCAATCGTTTAAATAAAAGTACCTAACCAATCCTATATAACCCTGAAAGTGTGGTGACTACCAGCTTTTAGCCGAGTTCCCACGCCGCTGTTACTGTTAACCTAACTGCCGGTAAGCGGTGCACTCATAATACTTAAAAATTAAAAGTTATTGTATTTATGAAACGTGTGAGAATGTTTAATTAAATAAGTGGAATAAACGGAACTAAGCACTTATTAGAGCTAATGAAAGTGACGACACACTGGTAAACATTGTGGAAACAACGCGTAATGAGATTTACTTAATCCTCTAAGTTCTCAAGCCGATTAGGCAATATGAAACTATACACGAATTAGTTAAAAACGCATTGGAGTTTTATATATGGCAATACAATGAGCCAATTAAAAATAATACTTCCTAGCTTTGTTCCTTTAATTTGAAGCAGATATTTATCATGGTTAGCATTATTCTGAAACAAGTTTTCAACAGTGTCTTTTTAACCGTAGGGCTTATATACTCATCTAGGTAGCTACCGTTGATAGCTAATTAGATGCATAGTGAGTTAGATAATATGCAAACCATTGCATGGCATATTGGTTTGCATATCATCTTCTAAAAAATATATAAACGCGCGATCGGTAGCACAAACAAAGATTAGTTCCACATTATTTGACGTGTATCCTGGACTCATCGGAAATTAGTTGCGCGATCTGACGGGAGTACGCCCTCGGCGTCATGTGTTAGAGCCGATCATTAATGAGTTACAGCAAAAAAATATATTCGTCTACACAATACAGGCGCATGACTCGCCGCTCCGCGATCAATTATTAATAAAAAGCGGGCCGCTTCATTGAAAGGGCGATTAGCTCAATATTTATATGGAATATTCGGTATCAACGGCGCTTTGTGGCCATAATTCGGTGGGTCGTGACGCGGCGCGTTTGACTCTCCCGCCCGCGTCATAGACCAACTGCTTCGGCTGATGCGTAGACTTGATACTGCATTAATTACCTATTGAATATACTAACTCAATTTTAACTAGATGAATAAAATGTCTAAAAGGCTATAATATAATATAGAAACAGAAGCCAAAACGAGCAAGAAAACAGGCTACTTCATAAATCACGCAACTGCCCTTTACAACTTGATAAAAAGCAACAAATACCTAACCTTTAGCATCACACATGTCGAAATAACAAATTTCCAACATGACTATACCAGAATTCACAAATTATATGAAAATAGAACCTCTATGAGTTCTCCCAAATGCAGGCAACATACTAAGGTACGCGTTTTCTTCTAGCTACCGGTACAGCCCGGGCCACCACGCTCGGCTCATTGTACTACCGAATTGACTCGCCGACTCTTTCAATAGAATTCTTCGGCGTGAAAGCAGCCACTATGTCGGCATAAATCTATTTAATCTGATACATTTCCCGAACATCACTCAAATACACGCACTCGACACTAGCGAATTATTGGATCAAGATTGAATGTGTAATTTTATTTTGAATTGCGGTAGTAGGTACCTTAGCAGTTAAATAGCTTACCTAATTCACCATGAATGAATTAGATAACATGAGCAGCGTCAAATAGATATTAGATTTGAAATCTATGAAGCTATCCTAATAAACGGATACAAAAGGCTATCTATCATGCTACATCGAGTCTATAATACGCTAAAACTTCGCCAACATATTCTTCGGACGATAAATGAACTGTTTATAGAATGCTAAAATAACGGTCTAATTCCAATTAATTACATTCATTTGGCATCCGATTCGCATAGCAACCAATGGCTGCCAGAACAATTTTTCAGTAGAGCTGATGCTAATGAAAAGGCATTTTCACGAGCTTTGGCGCCGGCCGACATGCAAATGTGCTGTTTAATGACGCGCGAAGCCACGCTACACAACTATACTAGCTTTGCGAACACAAAACGTTACATTACACACAGTTTATTGTGAAAACTCGTTTCAGAACTGTAAACGTCCTATCTACAACTTGTATCGATACCTACATACGATCCGAGTCGAATCACAAGCAATGTGACTTTTGAATACATCTTGACCTCTTACTGGCCTTTACCTATTGACCATCGCAATTTATGGTGAGAAACACGGAAAAACATATTGCCAACAGAAAACTTCAGGCACAAAACTCTAACCATGAGAACTGAAAGCAGAGACTTTCTCCGAATAGCGGCGCTTATTGACTGATTTTAACTGAATGTTTTATGACTCAAGCATCAGTAAAACGAATACATCCTTAAGATAAATGTGTCACGGTTGAGTCATTCGACCCGCCTTCAAAATGAAAAGCCCTTCAACCTTGAAAAGGCCAGAGAATGCGGCATGAAAGAGCCTCACAATACTCTTTTAATTTGTCATTATGCAGCAATAAAAACATGGTAAATGAGAGCGACAAAAAACTCGTTCAGAGACAAACAAAAACCGCGAGCTGGGGCGAAATTCGCAAATCATTCTACGATAATGACGACCGCTTGAAAAAAATTTAAATATCAAAAGGCCGGACGGGGCACGGTAATGGTTTAAAATCATTTTTCATTCGAGTCACTCGTGAGTCAGAAATATGAAAACGGTAGCCATCACATCGGGCGCGCTTCCATTAACTCTAGCCGACTCGCGATTAGAATTTTGGACGAACTCCATCTTTCATTTGTTACCTTCTTCGGAATAAATAAAACAAAAATGTTGATCAATTACGGTGTTCGAATGAAACTACATAAGTACCTGCGTCGTTAATGGTTTTTATTTACAAAGGTCCTTTTTAATATTAAATCGCATGACTTATGTTATTTAAATCTCATTTGTTCTTCTTTTTCTTGTTCTTGGGTTGCGATTGGTCGACAGAGGGCAGCCCGCTATCGAATTCGCTCGCCGTATGCATGGAGCTCTGTTTCGATTGTCGAGCACCGAACGAACCGAACTTTGCTTTTGAGAATCTGTAAAGAAAACACGTTCTGATATAGAGTAGTAGTAGCAAAACCATGTCTAACAAACATACAAACAAAAATTTGTCTACTAGACTGGACATCACTACATATAATAACAGACCGACATTTTTTCGGTTTTTCGTGTTTATCAGCGGAAACTTGTAAATGGCTTTCACTGATAATCAGGTGTAAGTTTTCTGAACCAAATTAAATAACACTCCCTAAGCAAAACTGTATCAATGAAAATTACACCAAAACTTACAGCACTAGTCATATTAGAGATACATAAGTAGGTTCGCTTTTATACACCGTGAAATTTAAATGGAACAACCATTCCCGCGGCAGAACAACTTGCCATAGGAGTACTTTCGAAGCATAGAGTAAAAGTTAAAAAAATAGTTTTTTTTTGTTTTAAAATAATTAAAAAAATATTTATCAACTCGTTAACACACTACTCAATAGTAACACTAGAGGTAACTTGTAGGTACTACTCGAATCGCACGCAACTCCGACAAAAGGGAACAGCGATGCATAAATGTTCAAAGCAAAATAAACTCTCACGTGGTGATTTTTCACAATGGTTAATCTGCCATTTTTTGTTTCTAATATTTTATTTATTTATAAAACGACTGTGTTACCAAGACAAAACCATTTCGCTGCGGGAAAACAACCATTAAAATTTCACGGTGTATATCTTTACATAGTACAAAGCAAACTCGCTTTTCGTGTTTGTACGCTTATATATTTTAAACTACGCAACGGATTTTAATGCGGTGTTCACCAATAGACGGAGTAATTCAAGAGGAAGGTGTACATGTACAACCACAACATGTACACCGAACTCCACGCGGGCGAAGCCACTGGAAATAGCTAGTAGTTTATAAACGGAAGAGTAGGACAAGTTTACAAAGGTGACTACATAAATTATCACTTGCAAATCACCGTCTTTACAAATTAGTAGTAAGTCTGAAAACAGATAGAACATATTCAATTCAAAAAGCTCACCCTGGCCTCTTCCTCTCTTCATCTTCATGAATAGTAAGCCTGTTACTCGGCTTTTCCTTATTGGTCGGATTAGACTTAACACGTCGCGCGAGCGTAGCGGGGGCGTCTCGAAGGGCGAAGGCCTTCGCCGCATGCCCCAGGTGCAACTGTCTGGAGTCCAGGTACTCTTTCACGTCTCGAGGGTAACCGGCGTAGAAACGGACCCAGGATGTGTATGCTAGATGGGATAAGAGTTGTTTGAAACGTTGAGTCAATAGTTCACGGATAAGATCCAGATCTAGTCACTGTGAGAGGGATTAGGCTGTAATCCATCACGTGGTTTAGTCGATGAGCCGTAAACGCATTCTAAATCTTACAAAATGTTAATTATATTGTAGAACAGTAAGCGCCAAATGACGACCGTCATGAGAATCCATCAGTGACAATAGTAGACAATGCTAAAAAAGCGAAGTCATCATGTAGCGGCCGCAACGCTACATGATGACTTCGCTTTTTTAGCATTGTCTACCAGCCAGTAAATACGTACCTCTACTAGCCCTCAGCAGCCAGTCCCTATTGGTGTGCGCGGTGTGCTCCAGCCGCGCTTGCACGGCGACGGCTGCGCGCTGCGGTGTCGCAGCCGCGGGGACAACAGTACGCAACGCTTCAAGCGCTCGCGACTCATCCCCTTGACGTAACCTGCGATGACACTAGGTATTTAGTTATGGTGTGCATCAGAAGATGATGTTATTATTTGGCAAAAACATTGTTTGAACATTTGAGCCGAACCAAAATATAAGTAAAAGGATAAAAGCCAGGACGATTGAAACTCAAGAGATCCAAAAATCCAATTATCTTAATTTTATTTTTGAATCTTCATCACGAGATTTAAGAACCTAGAGGCACAAGGAAAAGTTATAGGCAAAAAAATTAGCAAGTCAGCAAGTTTGGATGTACGGCTAATAACACAGGATGCACAAGGCGAGCAGGATGTGAAGATTCGTGTGGGGAAGATATAGCTAAAACTATAATAAACAATAGCTCACCTGATCCTCCTCTCCTCCAAATGCCTGATGAACCGTGATTCACTAGGCAGTAGGAACAACACGGCAGCACCGACTTGAGCCGCACGCCCTGTACGACCCACCCTGGACGAAGGGATAACAGATTCATTGTCAGTTAGGCATATGGTAATGAACATGAGTCCCGACACGAGAAGAAGAAGTTATATTGGTCAGTTGTGTTATACCACGACTGGGAAATTTACGTCATTCTTTATTTTTGTCTTACGATGCCTAGCACTCTCTCACACTCCCATTTTTAAAAAGTGTCTTAATTAGATTCCAGAGTGCTAATAAACCACTAAAAAAATACAACATTTTTATTTAATCGGTTAGTGCCATGAAAATGCATTGAAATTTTACATTTTCAAAAGTCGCACGTAATTTGATGAAAACGCTGGACGCAGTGGACGCCATATTGCTGTGGGTATGACGTCAGTTTGCTATATAAACAAATGCGCTGATATTTTATAAGATAAACGTTTATAATTTAAAAAATGAGTTATTTTTCTACATAAAGTTGGTTTGCTGTTCCTGAACGCAAAATATTATTTAAATAAAAATTACTTTGGTTACGAAAATAGTAAAAGTACAAAGTTGCTCAGTTGTCATGCCGTATGACGTAATAACATGGCGGCTACTATTTCATGGTGCTCAAAAACAGATTAAAAAAACTGAAATCTTTAAATTGTATTTTATTAATTCATGAACTAAAACTAACATTTTCCGACTGCATTTTGCCTAAGCTATCTCAATAATATTTTTTTTTTTCATATAGAGTAAAATACCCTATTATGAGCCTAAGATCATATGGCGACTACATTTCCATAATACCAATTTTCCAAAGATACACGACTAATGTCTGCTTTGATAAAAAAAAACTTTATCAAAAGTTTACGTATTTAATAAGTAGTATTCTTCATACCTGTGCACATAGTCGGTAGCTGACGCCGGAACGCAGAACTGCAATACGAGGTCAACTCGAGGCACATCTATTCCTCTGGCGGCGACATCCTGAAAAATGTATAACATTCAAGGACGGGAATAGTAGGTAGGTACCTGGCTGAACAGACTCCGAAGAAATAGGTACTTTTAACATCATCGTGCGGATTTCGGCAGTTCTCAAGCGAGCTTCACGACAAGATTGCCGGATATTTTCTCGCTGCATGATCGAATCGGCCGCAGTGTAAAAGTACCTCAAATTGCTTCAAATGTTTATAGTATTCGATATATGTAGGGATAAACCACTCTAAAAATTAACACCCCTCCTCAAAAATGTCTATACAAACATTTGAAATATAGATGCAACAAGCAGTGGAGTGACGTTCATTTTTAGAGTGGTTTATCTCTAATATCTAAAAAGATTTGATGTCAAATCCCCATGCAAAACCGTGCATCTTACACCAAAAATAAAACGTCGCACCGCGTAAGTGAGTGAGCGCCGCCGCGGTAGCTACCGCCCGCTGCGACCGAGATTAAACCTGATACCATCTCGCCTTCGCGCCGTCATTATCTACACTATGGAGGACATTACACCGCCGCTATTGCTGTATTAATACAATTAAAAACACACTACCACGTACAACGTGGTCGTCGTGGCTAATTACACGATTAGAAAATTATTTTACGCTTCACCAACAGCGCTTACCAACCGTGGAAAATTTTCAAATGATAATGAAGTTTCTATGGAATCTGCGATAAAAGCCTTGGAAACACGTAGTCGATTACTAATTATTAAGTCTGGAATAGAAGCATTATCAAGACGTTTAGTTTTTGTTGCATCATTAATACAGTATTAGTTCATGTGGTTAATATTCATCTTAGGGCAAAAAATCATGAAAAGGGTACAGATTTATAAAAACTAAACCTTCAGTTAGAACCAATCGACTCCACTTCAATAAGTCAGGGTTCACAACAGAAACAGAAATCATTTTCAGGAGTAAAAATGTGCAGCTATCGTCAACCTTGTCCTAATGTCCGCTACTGCATTAAATGAACAATTTTACACAATAAACTTGTAATTAAGAATCCGTACCGTAACAGTAAGGTACCAATGTCGGCGCTGATAGATGTAATAAACACATATAATAGTACATAATCGACGTGTATTGTGGCGGCGGTGTGGGAGCGCACAGAGAGCTAGATGAATGACCAGCTAATAGGCAGCGGGCCACAATAGCTAGCGACAAAGGTGAGCGGGAATACGGCCGCCATTTTTGAACTTAGAATGTGATGATTAATCTGGTAGCACGTTTTCGAAGATAATAAATTGAAATTCTATTGTACGCGTAAACACGATTAAAAAATATTCAAGAGATCGGAATTACATGTGCTCTGCGCGTTAATAACGGAAGACAATGTAGAAACGGTGAGATTGGAAGTGCGGGAGCATCGAAATATATGATTTTTTTAACAACCATAGAACTCAACACGTATCATGTGAAAGGAGCAATAGTACTGCGGTCGGTTCAAGAAAAATAGGAGCTAAGAAAAACCGTGAAAAATCAATGAAGAAATTCCAAATCAGTGTTTGAAGTAAATCTATAGAACATATCCATAAAACTTACCGTGCAAATAAGAACCCCATTCCTAGCGGCACGGAACTGCTTGAAAACCTCCATCCTCTGTTCGTGAGGCATGGATCCGTGCAGACTGAACATATCCAAGTCGACCGGTATTAGACCTCCTTCAGTAGGCTCTTCGTATTCCACTTTAAAGTCATCCGAATCGTCTGATGATGAATCTTTGTCCTGAGAAATACATTTGTATAAAAAATGCTCTGAACTTCTAACAAAAAAAGTATCCGAATATTTAGTTTAGGCAATTTATTTAAAAAAAAAAAATATTACTTTTGATTTACTTACATTATCACCATCATCATTATCATCGCCAGATTTTCTTTTCTGTGCTTTAGAATTTTTAGCTTTGTCTTGGTTTTTCTTTTTTACTTTGACTTCTTTTCCTGTTAGCGCGGTTTCTATTAATTCTGAAAGGTAATCTACCATCTCCAATGTCGCCACGAAAACTATCATCTTCCCACCTTTCTTGTTCATTATGCAGTGTTCCACAATAAGGCCAACAAGTGTGACGAGTCTAAGTTTCATGGGGACGACGAGGAATGTCTGATTGACTGAAGCCGGGAGAACTAATTCGTCTTCACCTACAGCTGATTTTACTGCTTCCGCGAAAGTATTGACATCTGGAGACGTTTCACCTTCATCTTCATCGTTATTACTCCCGTCTTCTTCACCGTCATCCTCTTTCTCCACTTTAGGGTTTTTAAGTTCATAATCTCTTTGAGCCTTGAAGTATTCGTAATCGGAATCACTGTCACTATCTTCGTCAATTTTGGCGGCCTCAACTTTAGGTGGTGGCGCAGTTTTACTTTGCGTGGAGCCCTCACTTTTGAATAAGTCTTTGTGGGTAAGGCCAGTGAATGCTTTCAATCCTAAAGTTTTAGGAATTAGATTAAAATGTATTTCGGACAGTTATATTTCTACCATTAAAATAAATTTACTTACCTCTTTTAGCTTCTGTATTCTTTTCTTCATCATAAGCAGTGTCTTCTTCTACTTCTTCTTCTTCTTCTTCCGTATCTTCGTCTATTTCTTTTACTAGCTTAGATTTGTCTGCTTTCGGCTTTTCAGGTACAATTTTAACTTCAGGTTTACTCTTTACTTCACTTGCATTTTTACTTTGAATGGCTTGATTAGTCTTAAGTGAATCCGCTATAACAGCCTTACCTTCCGATGTGTCTACAAAGACTGGATTGACTAGAGTGATTCCTGCTAGATTTTCAACAGCCTAGAAAATATTATGAGTATTTATTTGTAGCAAATTTTAAGTGTCAGAAGTTCAATATTTCATTAATTAAACACATTACCTTTGTAAGAGTGGCAGATAATAAAATAGTTTGCTTCTCTTTAGACAAAAACACATCAGTCAAATGATGTTTTATCTCTGCTTTTTCTTCACCACTTTCATTAGTTTCATTAAGACTAGTTTCTTCTGTATCATCATCTGGATCTGGAATCTTCTTTTGTACATTTTGTTTCATAAGAGCCATAGGATCGTATGTAGCTGCTTTTTTATGATCCTCGATAGCTTTTACGATAGCCGCAACATCTTTTTCGTAACCCATGTCTAGTAAACGATCTGCTTCATCCAAAACTAAACATCTGCAAATATCGAGTTGCTTGACTTTTTGCTGTTTTTTCTAACATCAATAATGTGGATAACAACATAAATTAAAAACTCGCGTCTAAAAATTAATAGTACTGGGGGCTTATAAGGAGTCGTTAAATTCATCATTGTTCAAGCACTTATAACAAAGTGATGTAGTTATTGGGGATGTCATAGAACCTTCACCATATCACTTTTTAATATGAAAATATCACATTATAACTTACCCAGTTTTTGCAAAGTTGAAAGAAGCAGTATGTCTTAAGTGGTCATTGATGCGTCCAGGGGTTCCAACTAATATGTTGATACCTTTCCTGAGTCGTGCTTTCTCTGCTTTTCTCTTTTGTCCGCCACTTAGCAGACCAGGCACAATCCAATGAAATGGCTAATGTCAAAGGTGTTCATTTAATTATCTTAAAATATTTACATAATTTAAAAACTTTTTCTTTGTTTAGCCTATCCTGTTCCACTGCTGGCCAAAGGCCTCCCCCGGGTTAAAAGCGAATAGTCTTAAAATAATTATATATACAAGTAAATACAAAGCAAAAGAATCATAGGCACGGCAACAAAAATGTTGTCCGCATTGTTTTCAACAGGAAAAGTGCCCAGCATTGCCATGTTGTATGGCAATGCTAATACTTTAGCCAAAAAAAGCCAACCCTCTGGTCAAGTGAAGAGTCAGCAAACTACTTCACAATTTTAAGCAATAGTATCAAATATGTAAGTACCTAGCATACATTTTTACAAAGATGAAGTCAAAATAAATAATCATTCATGTTGGATCAACACCTTCCATAGTGTTTTGAGAAAAAAAATTAAAAAATATAATATAAAAAATAACCCATGTAACAAGTACCTTGACCAGCTTAATAAATAGCTCATAAGTCTGAACCGCAAGCTCCCTGGTTGGTATCACCACTATGACCCTGATGCCCTCATTCCTGTTTAACTTAGGTCTTATGGCCTGTAGCCCCTCTATGATAGGCAATGCATATGCCAGTGTCTTGCCTGACCCAGTCTGTGACCTTGTTACAAAATAATATGAACAATATTCATTATCATCTTAGTCATCATCATCATTTCAGCCAAAAGATATCCACTGCTGGACATAGGCCTCCCCAAAAGCGGGGTTTTGCCATAATCGCCATGCTTGGCAGGCGGGTTGGTGATCGCAGTAAGGTGGTAAAATGCATAAAGAACGCTGCTGCCCATTCTCTAGTAAGTCCCTTAGTCGCCTTCTTCGACACCCACGGGAAGAAATGGGATGGTGCTATTCTTTTACATCCGGCACCACGCGGAACAAGCTATCAGCTTAGTAACAGAAGCCAAAAACACTTGTACATTATTATAAGACATAAAGGCTATTTAAGAATGTCACATATTACAGGCAGTGAAGGAATCACCTTTAGTTGCACAATCAATTGCACCACAAACAAAACATTATGCAATTTGATAATGCTTTTAGATTTTCAGTACTCATTATAGCAAAATAATCATTGAAAGTTTAAACTCACCTAATGAGAACATCTCGGCCCTGTAAGATGACTGGTATAGCGTTCTGTTGCACTGTCATCAGTTCTTTCAAACCTAAGTTTTGCTGCAAGTTAGCAACACTATGTGGGTGAATATCTAAGTCTGTAAAGGTTTTGCCTGCAAACACCTGCTCCACAATCGGTTTGACAGCCCGCTGCCCGATACGGGGCACTTGTGGATTGTTCTTGAATAATGACGATATCCATCCACCACTCCTAGGCTTGTTTTGCCTCAACTGTATAGTATCACTGAGATCTTGGTAGTTCTTCCCATGATATTTACCTTTATTTTCACTAAGATCTCGTAGTTTAGCCCCCAAATCGTCAGATTTTTCTACTGTAGGAGGTGACACTTTCGCCACCTTTATAGGCGGTCCTTCGGCATTTTTTATGACTGCACGATTGGTTGCAGCCAAGTTCTGGGGTCTTTTCCTAGCTATAGTCTTACCAGTAAACTTTGGATTGGATATAAATTTGTATTCCCCCGCATTCTTCTGAGGAGCACTTGGTTTTTTCTTATCCTATCAAAATAAACTAGTTAACAAGGAGTCCTAGAGGAAATATTAAAGTTTACAAAAAGTTTCCGCACTTACCTTCTTGGGCACTGATATATTTAATTGTAAGTCATCCATAATTCACGATTTCAAAATTTATTTACGTTTCATGCGCATTAATTTGAGGTTAGACGTTTTGACGTCTATAATGTTCGTGCTGAAACGTACATACATTGCTGTATTGAAAAGCGTTCGGAAAAGTGAAATTACACGCGTCACACTTGTTTCTTTTTTGTTATTTGCTCACACCATAATTATTGTTTGTTAGCGTTTTGTTTTGTTTTAATAAGAATATTGCTTTTTATCTCGAAACACAAAAGCCACAGTGTTGCTGATCTCCAAGAAACAGTCGCTCGAGTGTAACGTGTCGGAAATTGGGATAGAAACTCACGACCGCTCGCTCTACAACCTTCGTTGTGTCGATGGAGGTGGGAGGGGGGAGGGAATGATTTAAGTCAAATAAAATCAAATTTGAAAATCGAATCATTAGAACCTGAATGCTTATCTATCAAGGCTTTGCTTCAATGAGGAACGCTGAAGAAGCAAGAAGCACGAATCTTCAGCAGCAGTGGCGGTGGCATAACTATTAAGGTTCAAAGTTGTGCAGTAAGTTCGTACTCGGGCACAGTGGTCAGCTATACCAACAATGCATAGGCCTAAAGTCAGCGGGAGGATTTCAGAATAACATAAAATCCTAAAAAGATAGAGCAATCTGAGGGACCTAGCGCGTTCAAAGTTTGTACCTATAGCTATCCTCAACTTATGTAAAAAAATGGAAAATAGGTTATAGGTCAATTTATTTTCCCAAAAGCTGCTCATACACACCCCCACCCTGCTATTACCACCTAAAGTGTAAAAGTATTTTGTAAGCAGTGAAGGTACTTATGAACACGTGTCCAAAACACGGTGATGATGCGAATTACGCATAGATCACGTGGCGACACGTGGCGCTAAAATATCCCTTTGTGCCGTCTATGGGGCGGAACAAATATTTGAATTTAAAACCCCCATGTTTAATAGATGCATTTATTAATGGCTCTCAATATGGATTATGATGGATTTTTCTAGTAGATAGGTACCTACATACGTACTTCCTTCATTAGCACTGAGGTCTGTAATAAACTGGCAGGTAAACATTATATTATGTAACACTAAGTAAGACTTACCTACTTAGAACAAATAGGTAGGACAAGGAAAAAAATACCGATGTAGATAAATGCGACATTTGACTGTCCGTATAAAGATTAACTTTACTATTTTTCGCAAAACAGAAAAAATAAGATTAGGTACTAATACCATAAACGTATAGGTACGGATGAGCCCTCAATATATCAACATGTACCTTTAAGTACACTTCCCATGTTTGCATAAACTCCATTGAAAGGAAGAACCGCTAAATCCGTGCACTTGAAATTCAGCAAACGCACGGTTTGGGCACACAGGGAAAATGGAGCGGGGGCAAAAGGACGGCGAAGGCGTGAGGGCGCGTCGTGATTACTGGCGCCCAACCGGGACGACCCCGCGTGCCCAGCGGTCCTAACACCCTTCTCTTATTTAAAGCAAACATGCTATGATTTCTGTGTGCTTTCAAAGTCAATAAGTTACATACCAACCTATTTATTTCATTGGAAAGTGTATTTGATTTAGAAACTGGCTGTCCCGCAGTATTGCTCGTGGTGAAGAACTAAAGATACATAGAGGATCTATCTTGTATTTAAAGAATTTATATGTAATTTATCTACAAATATAAAAAAATACCTATTTCCCTTGATCGGGGAATAACACGTGAACGGCTGGCCCAATTTTACTATTTCTTTTTTGTTTTGTTTGTTATTGTCAGGAGAAGGTTCATAAAAAAAATAAGAAATTTGCGCGTAAAATTCGAAATTTTAATAAAACTTGACGTTGTTACGACGATATTAACTTTTCTAATATTCTATCAATGCGAATTCAATATTCATAGATAAGACAGGACAAGGTCTGTCGGGTCAGCTAGTAAAAACATAAGTTTAAAACATTACCTAAGTATATCCCAAGCAGCACGCAAGCGTTTTCAACATACATATAACAGCCTATTTAGAACTTAGAGTTCCTTTAGAGACTTACAAGAGTGTCAAAAAATTATTTAGTCTTTCTAATACTGATTTATGAGTCATTATACAGCTCAAACTGAATTAAATCTTTATTAAGGGATCCGCGAAAGCTTAGGGTATTTAAACAGAATATGAAAACTCTACTATACAGCTTAAGTATTTTGTGACACTTTAATCTGGTTTTATCGTTAAAGCTGTATACAAGCTATATTTTGCATGTGAACACTTACTTATTACAGCTCTTAGTGTTATTATAGTATCACTTAAGACTTGTTTCTGTACAATGGTGTATGCAAACTCCGTTCTAAAACTTATTTTTATGGCGTAATTGTACACTCTTGTAAATACAGTGGTTTTATAACTTCTGTTTTTGAGGGTGTTTTAAAACTAAAAAAATAAATGACAGCTACAGTACAGCTTTATTTTGTATTAATGACAGTCACTCGGAAAGACTTTACGGTCAATGAAGAGGGTTCCGTAGCAAAAACATTAAACAGGGTTATTAATGATCATCACAGTTATGTTAAAGGTGTACATTTAATTCAACCTTCGGAACATGATTATGACGTTTCTTCATAAAGCAGCGCAAGTAGTTCAAATGATGATTGATTTGAACCATGAGATCTAGTTCTCTTACTGCTTCGTCATATGACGATAATTATAGTCTTTTCACACAGCATTTTGAGGTGGACCAATTATATAAAGGCCGAGATGTTTCATCCTTTACTAATTTGTTGACATCTAATCGCTTTCTTGGCCATCTTAACTTGCCTTTTGATTCCCACAAACTTGGTACAATGCAAAGCTTGTTTTGCCCTTTCTCAATGGTTACTTAAATTTTAGTCGGCATATTTTCCTGAAAATAAAGTAAAACTGATATAATACATACAACAAACTAATAATGCTTTACAATAAGTTTACTTAGGTATAAAATACAAGGTCAAATTGAGAATCTCTTCCTTTTTTTATTTTACTATATGTAGGTAGGTATCATATTGAGTCTGCGTTTTTTATTTCTTTTAGGTAACCCTTATGAGCATTATAAGTTATGTATAGAGCACTGATATACAGCCTAAGTAATAAAAATATTCTATTATAAAGCTGATTAGCAGCCAAAAGCTGTACAATATAAATCCATAACTTACTTAGTACAGCTACTCAGACTATAATACACTTCGATTATCGTTTAGGCTGTTTAGCAAATAGTAGCCATTTTCGTAATTTCGAATGTAGGTATAAAACAAAATATGAAACATCATTTAAGGAATATATAATGATTTTCGGCTTGATATGAGGGCACAATGATCACACTACCCTCACTTCTGTTATTATAAAATTGTTTTTTATTCTAACCTTAAAACCAATATTGACTTACCATATGTATTTTTCTTTTATCGATCGATTATTTTGCTGGCGCTTGAATATTTTGACGGAAAACATAGACAGGTTTACAATAAATTTGAATCCGTAATTTCAATTCACCAATTAACACCTTCAGATATCTAAGTCCAAGATTACGTTTACTTACTAATAAATATTATAAATAACAATGACGCCATTCATTGGAAAGAATTACATTCATTTTGTGATTCTCTTCAAAAACCTATTTAAAACTATTTTCTCTATAAAGTATTTATAAGATAATATCTGTAGCATAATGGTTTCTTTGTACACCGAATAACAGCTCTAATACAGCTATTATACAGCGCCTCTATTGCTTCTACAGCTATACTAGAGCAAAACGCTGTATAAAATGTGCCCATTTTTTATTTATAAGGGCTGTATAAGCGTTTATAAAGCCTCTATACAGCCTGAATATACAGCTTCTAGTATAAAATCGAACTTAAATACAGCTTGTATACAGCTTGCAATGCTACTTGGGATGTGGTACTACAAGTGCACAATGCTAATCTCTTCGGACGAGCCTATCATATAATTACGAGTATGTTAAAGGTTACTTTCAGGTAGGTAGGTGAGTAAAAAAAAAATGAAATCGGAAAAGTAAGTTAACTTATAAGAAACTAAAATAGATGCGTAGAATTTAGTAAGATATATAGATTGGACTAAAATTTAATGTAGGTATTAAACACTAATGTATAGCAAATTAAACAGAAAGGACAAACATAAGTACCTATTTAAAAGTTACGTTGAATCATAAAAATTCAACGTAAAATTGATATATTCTAACACAAACCTCACGAATTCAAACCTCTTTTCATACAATTAAAAGTAAATCGTCTGATAACTATAGAAAAATACTATTCAAGATGGGAAAACGTCAGTGTTAACTAATTGCTCACCTAAAGCCAAAATAAGTAAATAAGTTAGAAAAATAAGGAAAGGCGACCTCAGTTAGGTACCTACATAATAATTTTTTGGTTTTCGATTTACACATTGACCTTGGTTCTATAAGCCCTCGTACCCAGCCATGGGCGATCTAATCTGAGGCTCTACAACCGTAGTACAATTTGACAATGTTTTGATAATTTCCCGGTAGAGAATGAAAATACTTCTTTGTACCCTTCAAGGAAGCATCACAGCAGCACTTCCCCGTGTGATCATGTAGCAGCAATTACATTATGTACAGTGTTATTTGGTGCGTAACTACACGACCATAACGCAAAACCATTGACAAGCGCGGTCACTACCTAACAACGACAGTCAAAAAACCTCAACCGTTCATCATCATCATATCGGCCGAAAGACGTCCACTGCTGGACATAAGCCTCCCCAAAAGGGGGGGGGGGTTGCCATAATCGCCACGCTTTGCAGGCGGGTTGACGACCGCAGTATCGTGGTCAAATGCATAGAGAACGCTGCTGTCCATTCTCTAGTAAGTCCCTTAGTCGCCTTCTACGACACCCACGGGAAGAAATGGGATGGTGCTATTCTTTTACGTCTGGCACCACACGGACCTTTAACTTGTAGGTATAGTAGTTCCGGACTTTCAATGCCCTTTCAAAATGAAACACCGATGTCACATATCATGTCAAACAATCAATGAACTCGGCCTATATCAGTCCACTGCTGGCCACAGGCCTCCCTCAGGCTGAGCCACAACAGTCCTCCTCCCTACACATCCAGTCTGTTTCAGCCACCTTTTCATGGTCGTCGCCGCGTCCATCAGCTGGGGGGCGTTCCACACTACGCTTGTCACACGTACCGCATATGAAATTGATAGTGGTCCCTTTTAACAGTAAATAGTAATGGCAGCTTTAAAACCAACCACGTGTAAGGAAGCAATAGCTCGCTGGGAGAAGGCGAAAGGACAAAATTCCACCGAAGCCAAAGTGATTGAGCTGCAGTTCCAGTGGCCTCCAATTGAAAAGATGGATGGGGCTCTGTCCACTCTAGTGGCTTGCGAGTAACTTTTATTTAATTACAAATACGGGACCTATATTTGTAAATAAATATTTGGAAAAATATTTAATGGATTAATGCACCTGTCCTACGCGAAGCGAGTAGGTACAGCTAGCAACTAAAAATGGATTGGCCTGCAGCGAGTGCGCGACGGCGACGAGCGATTGCTCGCTAATATGCGTAATGTACCAAGTGTGAGTCACTCGGCGAGAGGTCTACCCACCAAGCCAGCGTCGCTAAGCGAGTACTCTCTTTCATAGGTCTTTTCGCTGCGACGAACGAGTAGATGCTTACTATCCGGCGCGGCGATGTCAATAGTCCGCGAACAACTATTAATGTAGATATGTAACTATCTCTTTTTACCCAAATACGGCAAAACCAAAGGAGGGTTATGATTTCGTACTTACAAGTTACACTGGATGTACAACTTTTGTATGTTTATTGAATGAGAAATTTGTTGAAAGCTCGTCGGTTGTGGGACAGGTGCTTCACCAATAATCTGCCACCCTACTTGCTACTAATAAATGTGAAAGTTTGTATGTTTGGATGTTTGTAACCCAATCACGCAAAAATGGCTACACGGATTTTGATGAAATTTGGCACACAGATAGTTTATAACCTAGATTAGCACATATGATATTTTTATTCGGGTAATTTCTGACCTACACGCGGATGAAGCCGCGGGCAAAAGCTAGTAAGGAACTAAAGTTCTTGGACGTAAATATGTCACATCAACTTTGGGAAGAGACTGTCACGCGCGTAGGTACTTACCTAATTAGATATACCTACTTAGGTATATCTAATTAGGTAAGTGACATAAAGACGAATGCTCTTTGTTCTACAATGTCGAACTTTTTCTCAAACTTGATGTATTATTATTTATATGCATATTTTACGGCCGAGTACCTCAGTGCCTACGGTACCTAAGTACCTACATATACGCCGAATAATCACTTCTTTTCTATTTTCAGGAAATTAAGCCTATCATCGAACATGATTGACAAAATAGCTGGCATTGCTGGAATGAAATCTCTCAAGATATTATCAGTTGGACGGAATTACATAAAATCTTTAGCAGGAGTGGTAAGCCTTTCGAAGTAGATCGGCCGGTTAAGCACAGTAATGGATAAACTGGCGGCAGGTCACGAGAACAATCTGCAACTCCCGCATTCCCCTTAAACTCAAGGGGAAGTTGTACTAAACAATGGTTAGATCTGCTCTCTTGTATGGAACAGAATGTTGGGCCATAAAAGCGGTGAAGAGAAAAAAATGGAAATTTATACGCGGAAATCGGTTGTCATGGTATGGGCATGTGATGCGGAGGAATGAGGAAAATGTCGGGCGGAAAGTTTAGAGTATGGAAGTCGATGGCTTTAAACACTTAAACCGTCCGTCCATCGTTTCTTTGGTGCTCTCTCTACCTACACAGGTAGAGAGAACACCAAAGAAACGATGGACGGACTGTGTGAAAGAGGATAAAGCTTAGTAAGGGGGTGACTACCTAGCGACTAATTGTGAAGTATGAAGAAAAAGACATGTTTACGAATAAAATTGGGATAGGTAAGGACAAGAAAATTATAATGATTGGTGGGGTGGCCTTGTGCACAACATTCTACATGACTAGCTAATAAAATCTTATATTATCGCCTGTTTTTATTTTCAGGGTTCATTTTTCGTACAAAAATACCGACAATCCGCCGTATCAATCTAGTTATACTCAAAAGCGACCCTCTTCCATTACCATAAAGTTAGGGCTTAATGCTGGACTGATGACAACGGGCACATAAATCCTTACCACTATTATCCACATATCAGGAGAAGTACTGTTCTTTGTGTGTGTTCTGTTCATACTTTTTATTTTTTACGTTTCAGGAAACTGTGGCAGAGACATTGGAAGAGTTGTGGATAAGCTACAATCCGATCGATAAACTAAAAGGCGTCGGACAACTCAAAAAATTAAAAGTTCTGTACATGTCCAACAACAACATCAAGGAATGGGTGGAGTTCAATAAACTACAGGTTTATTCTTCATATCAGATATCTACGTTATATTTTTTACAGGCCAATTAATATACGTAGGCGGAGATCCTATTCGACTGTTGGAGGCTTTCGAAATGGAAATAAATAATGTTGCAGTCAGGCCTTTATTTCAAAACGGTGAAGTATAATATCGTGAGCAAAACGATATGTTTCAGAACAAAAAAAATCTAAGGCATGTGACATTCCAACCCGCACTGGGCACGCGTGGTGGATTACGGCCCATTCGCTCTCATAGAGAAGAGGCCTACGCCTCAGCTGTGGGAAAGGTTCAGGCTGATCCTTACTTCCACAAGTCTAGCTTGGGGTTTCAGTGTGGCCAATAATAAACCAATCTTTTCATAAGTAGGGAAATTGGCATTAACAGATCAACTATGTAAGTACAGGTAAAACGTGATTATGTGGTGGTGGTGGTGTCGTGGTTAAATATCAGCATTCAGCTATGAGTGTTGTTGAAGTACGACCACACTTGAACAACTGTAATCAAGCTGAACGAGTTCGATTGCTCGGAAAAATACAGCCTTATTGACTCTTTTAACCAAGGTAACCAAAGACCGACCAAGCACTTAGCCACTACACTTAAGCATTTCTCCAGTGCTTGATAGTCTGATCCTTACAGCCAGACTAACTATTGTTCCAAATTTGATAATGTCATAACTTCAGTTTTAATATAGTTACCTACCTACTTGTGTATTGCAGATTTTCATGAACGTTTTTATTTTTTTACAGGAGTGTCCAAATCTGAGAGACTTGGTTTTTATCGGGAACCCGATAGTT
Source organism: Polymixis lichenea (assembly GCA_949091785.1). Lineage (NCBI taxonomy): Eukaryota > Metazoa > Arthropoda > Insecta > Lepidoptera > Noctuidae > Polymixis > Polymixis lichenea. The sequence goes on along the minus strand of OX420933.1, from coordinate 18,382,028 downwards.
GACGCCCAACCAGACGTTGATACATGGCGTCACCAGGCTTCCACTCGACTCCAACAAATAACAAAGCTGGATGGTGTTCCTATCATAAGGGACACCGAGTGATTTGGTTTTGAGGTAGCTAACTTTAGTTGTTATTATGCAAATAAAGCATCGATATTTGTGTAAGCAAATTGTTTTGTTTGATTTCTACTATTAATCAAACAAAACACCCCAACATAATATTCAGTTTTATAACAAAAACACATTTTGATACATAGGTCAATTACAAAACTATTTCTGTCGTTATTTTGTGGTAGGTATCCTTCAAAGTCCCTCAAAAGTTAATTCTCTGAATAAGAATTTTGATTGCGTGACACTTTTCGTAACAATGGGTGATAGAGGACCACTTGTTTAGCCTACGAATTGAAATGACGATAATATTCGAAATAATAGCCTCGTCGCATCGCCTCGCTTGCTTGACATTTATGACAGATTATGACTCTGGCAACACTAATAACTGCTGCACACGCCATCTATCTATTAGGTGACGCAACTATAACATGACAGCGTTAAGATTGAATTCCATTAATCGAATAATGATTGCGATGGACAGATTGAAGATTACAGAGTAATTGAACTAACTCCGTGAAGCGATTAATTGACTCATTCGTTGATAAACTCTATCACCGCAGCTATCGAAATTATATCAATAAACACCTTTTAAGCACGGTAACATGTAAGAGCTCTAAATTATGCATGAACTAAGTAGATAGATAGGTAAACATTGCTTCTACACCTACAGCAATTGACTACTCACATTTCCTCCGGAAATTGAATGCTATAGAGAAAAACGCGTGGCATTTACGTTATTTAGCTATCTAAGTAACGTAAATGACTCTGATCAGGGGTGATCTGGTACTAAAAAGCTACTTATTTTATCGCAAATCGTCCCAATCTTCATGTGAATGTGTAGCTATTGTCCGTTCGGCTTTATGATTCGTCATACGTCTCAAAGGCGACTTAATAGCCTGCTTAATTTGCGCCAAAAGGAAATACGAATTGGCCGGGGACGCCATTGCCGGCGGAAAACTCCCTCTCTTCGTAGATGCGCGAATGGCCCTGCCATTGTGTTGCCACTAATAAAATTTAATGATGTAAACGGATAGCACGAATTTATCTAACTCAGAACTCGTAGGGAGCGGGGCACTGAGGGGAAATCAATTAACGACAATATATCAGCTGTAAAGCAAATTGAATTTCGTATTGTTATACGATACTGTTGGAGTTTGATTAAATTCTCTCTTATTTAAGTATATTGCTAATTTGTATTTTGAAAAGCACGAATTAGGTAGCATTAGGAGTGACAGCCAGTGGAACCTAAGAATTACTAGTCGCTAGAATGTGTAGACTAAAATGTAGATTCAATCATAATTGAATCTAGCTCTGGACATATCCAGAGCTTTTCCCCATCCATTTAAATCTGAATAAAATATGCCCAACATGATACTCAATGCATTTTTTTGCGAATAAAACAACCATTTTGCGAAAGTGACATCCATTTTATTTGATACTTTTTGTAACAATACTGTAAAGAAACTTATACTTAGCTATCAATGAAGGAGCTAATACAAACTCTCGTTATTATAATAACACTTAAAAGACGTGTGCGAGTAGGTGCCATGTGTGTAAACGACTCATCGGAGCCATGTGTACCTATCAGTAGGTACGTAAGCGACATTTGAATAGAGCTCAATAATTTAATGGAAAACCGGTCATTGTGTACTCAGCGTAATGGACCGATAATTGTCCATCCAAACAGAAGTAACTCTGTTAATCAAAATGAAGCTCGCACCTTCCCTACGCATTATAAATGAAGTAAGCTCCCTCGTTAATGCGTACAAATGCCGCCGACCGCCACCTAGCCCGTCATTATTTAATTATTAACACTACAATCGACCTAATTTTGATTTCTATTTGACATTTCGATTACGCGGCACGTAGCCGCCGGCGAGCAGCCATTTTGTGACATCTGTCCTCGAATGTGTTACGAACTATAAAATTCAATTTCCCCAATCGGCCAGCTCGACACATTTATTATTCATAGGTCGGTACCTAGATGCCCGGCCACTAACAGATGTGATCTTTTACGTGAAGGAATATCAAAAAACATGACTTCGATATAAAGAGTAGTGATTCTAAGGGACATGAATTTAATATAAGATCATGTGAATCCAATTTATGGGAATATTCGGATAGTATAAAAGAAAGTCCGACTACATTCACAAATAAGCTAGTCAGTCGCGTGACATCAGAGTTTTCCTGTTGCGGGAAATGAGTTTTCATTTCAGTTATTGAAAATTTGAGTCGGTATTGTTTCTGAAAAGCTATTAATATTGCAGGAATGTAGCCCGAGCTTTATTGGCAAGCAATCGACTTCAGGTCACGCTACTGATTGCGTTTAATACTTCATTCGGTTGACTGATAGCCGTGCTGTAATGACTGTATCGTCCCAGCTGGTTGTAACTTTCCACACTAATTTAATGTTCGAATCGTGCTTTTATAAACGTACTACGTTGCTAGTGAATATCGGTTTTGTGTTCTTCTATTAGCCAATAAATCAATCTATATCCTCGGTAATGCATAATCCATTTGCTCGCATGTAGCCTAATTGCCGTTAGCGCCGCCCAATAGCCGCATTAGGTTAAAACGCCGGTCGACCAGCCCGCCCCTGGCTCGTACGGTAAACTCATGAAACTCCTATATACTCGACTATAATGGCTGATTTTCTAGCTCACGAGATGTATCCCCAGCAAACGGTCGCGCTTACGCCACTCAAAGGCGGAGAAAATGGCTTAAGTGCTTTCTCTATTATGCTTAAGGTCGTTCGTGAAAAGGATAATTTTCAACTCTCCAGCGCCCCCGTTCCGTCCGGATGTGGAATTAGTAGGGATGTGACGTTACTAATACTTTCTACTACAGAAAATGATTATTACTTTTACTCTGCAGGTAAGAATCTGCAACACTAAAGGTGTTAAAAAAAACATTTACAGAAGGCGGAGTAACTTACGTAACATACTATCAGTGGCAATGGCTTTCATTGTTTTCATATCATTTATGTTGTGGAGCAGACAATTTTTTCAAACAAATGAAGCAATGGCTTAGCAATATACCTACTTCAAAATTATTCAGATTGTGACTTATAGTGCATTACGCAATTAGGGTGCAAGATAGTTAATATCTACATTGAAAACACGTGTAGGAACCTATTGCATTAGTAGAGCCAGGAGTAGAAATTTTGATTAGGTAAACCTAAATAAAAGTCAATTTTATCTACGGTACTACTATTACTTTCCACAAAGTAAATATTTTTACTAGCCATGCTCATACTTTTCCAACGTCTACTAAGATAATATATTTTTAAGTTGGGTAACCTATTGTCGCGGCAAGCGTCGAGGGTAGCGAAATAAAGCTTTTCCAACAAACAATAGTTCCGGCCCTTTGTCGCACTCGGAGTTGAGTAAACATTAGTAGTTGAGGGCATTGTGAGAGGTTTCCTCCGCCGCCGACCTCCTTCGAGCCTCCGCCGCGCTCTGCCGACTCCAGGCCTAACAGTTTACGGCCAGATAACTCCCACTTACCCCTCATTACCTTTTGTTTGATAAGAATTGTTTGTTTTGTTTAAGAATACGAAGGTCTGCAGTGTAGGTTTATTCTTAAATTTGAAATTAAGTAAATACTTAAAGGATTAGTATTATTATACACAATCTGCACAAGCTTTTACGTAATGTATTATCCATTAAAAACGGCTGTGTGCATTAGCTTATAACCACGAAGTATAGTGCAAACAGTAGAAGTCACGATCGTATCATAAATTTCTTTCAACATTAACACCTACTTTCCATAATAGCCGATAAACCAAATTTAGTTTTCATGTTACGCACCCTCCACTGCTACTTATAATAAGCAATGATCAATGGAGAATAATCCTATTGTGTCGCGCGCGCACAAAAAACCATATCGGAATTATTCCGCTACGGTTTCGCGCTAATATCTCCATTACATTAGAGTAGAACCTCATTGCTAGCCACACAACATCTACTTGAAAAGATTACGCGCCAAAATTTTGACAGTTGTCGCATAGACAAAAGAAAACTGAGTGCATTTCGTTATACGAATAATGGTTTGTGTTTATTTAATTTAAGTCACTGGCAACATAGAATAATGGCGTGTTTTCGCCAGCGGCGCTCGGCGTTCCGACTTGAGCCGGGAGCGCCTCGGGGCAATAAAATTAATGAAGCGTGGAGATGGGACCATTTTACTTGTATTATTCGTCTCCTGCGGCCTGAGACTGGAGCGAATGTCCATTAGTTCTGTTTTAACATGTTAGCGAGGTAGAAACGTTGTAAATGCGATTTACTTTGCAGAGAGGGTGGAAAAGTAGCCGGAGAGATTTGATCGCGATCAGTAGCCAAAGCGATCGGAAGTGATCTCAAATACCTATTTGTTCGAAGTAACAGTTCATAATTTATTTACGGCGAACTTTTGGATGCCTCCTTCTCTTAACGTTTACAAAGTATCTACCTAGTTCAGAAGACTCTATTTATTGGGTTTCACTGTGAACACGACATGTCACATACTTAGCAATATCTGTAAGTAATAATCATGTGGTAAATGCTGCAAATAATACCGTAACGTTAACAATGAGCGCATTAGACCGCATTTGATGGTAACTGATGATCAGTCGATGGAAGACCGCGGCGGTTACGCGCGTCAAATTCCCGCGATATCATCTTAATCCGCCAATATTAGTCCTGCGCTAACGGCTCATTGTACGCATATGTGAAGAACATTTATTTTTAAGCTTTCAATGGATTAAATATAATGAATAAATTATGTAACATGATGATCTGTTTTATACGACTCCACATACAAAGTGCCATTATGGGTTCTTTTTCTTTTCATTTTCTTACTGATACAAGGAATTTAACTTATGCAAGTACCTATTTTTATCCGCCGATATTCGACCATGATTTTCGAAGAGTCCATAATATCGACGAAAAAAAAGGTTCTAAAGAGATCTGTGTCTGTGTAGACACACTTATTCATTCCACACACCAACATTCCGCTAACTGCAGCAAATTACATAGAAGTCATTCCTTAACAAAAGCCTCCTTGACCACAAAGGGTGTATCGCAGGCGCTAAACCGTCGCACGCTCATTACTCGAACATTTGCTACCACTATTAGCATATCAAATGGTCTTATCAGATGTAACGGCTGGCGCTTTGCACTCGACCACTGCACCCGACTAATGCTCCTACGAGACAATAACGCGATTAGCGATATAAATACAGTAACAAGAGCATAACAAGGGATTTTAGCAGGATACGCTGATTCTTATCAGGCGTCGCGTTTACAAGGGTAAAGTATGTGTTTTTGAGACTCAATCATATTGTATTACTTAAAAGAGTATTGTTGGCTGGTTAACGCGAAGGAGGTGTACGACGCGTACGTACGAATGTACCTACAAAATATATATCGAGAGGTGAAAGGCTATTTGTTTGAAGCGACATTTGGACGATATTGAGTTATATACCCAATTACTAACTCAATACTGTTTATAACTCAATATCGTGCAAAATGTCGCTTCAAACAAATAGCCTTTCACCCCTCGATATATATTTTATGGCAAAACATAAAAGTAGGTGTATCAATGCCCTGACAATAAAAAGATAGTTTCCTCACCTGCACTAAGCCTACATAGCTAGCCCTACTTTTGACATCTTCATCATATTCTAGAATTCAGCGTTCCACACAGATGCGGTGCATACGTTCCCATCCTGAATACCAAATCTCATTATACTCTAGGTACAGCTTGAGACGTAGGTACACGTTTTATTTATCCCAAGAAAAATCTACATCCCACATCCGAAACAGGGCTTGCAAAAAAAAATTACAGCGGAATTTGTTTTACACGCGAATGATAAACTTTTATGAGGTTGTTAAGTAGCAACAATAGGCGGAGCGCTCCCGAGCCCCGGAGGTTTAGTGCGTCCGATTTCCATACAAAAACTTCTATTTCCCCGGCTAAATGGCACGTGAGAGGACATAAAACTGCGGGAAAACTACACCCAGCTACCGACTAGTTAACTATTCGATTTTTATTTATTTTTACCCTTTGCGGGCAAGATAAATAACTGTAGCTGCAACGAGATGTATTATTAGTGTAATCAAGAAATATACTCAGTAATGCTACGTTTACTTTCCTGGAATGTAAATTCAAACTATTAAACTATTGGTAGCTCAACCAAGCTGTGGCAGAAAAATATTTCCGACTGACATCACATTCAGTGCCAAGAAAACTTGGTTTGCACAAGACTGTATAGAGTTTAAGACATACAATGTAAGAATACTAAATTTCAAATGATTTTCTTTGTAACCGACTTCAAAAAAGGAGGGGGTTCTCAATTCGACTGTATGTTTTTTTTAATGTTTGTTACCTACCTCATAACTTTCGACTGAGGCAACCAATTTTGATGATTCTTTTTTTATTTGAAAGCTGGTGCTTCCCGTGTGGTCTCATTTTATAGAGATCTGATGATGCATTTCGGAGACAGACAACGGAACTCTTAAAAAAATAACAGTAAATAAACCGCGATTGCTGCTATCGCATAAATATGCATTGTTTTGACCCCAAGGATGATGAAATTTTGAATTAGTGGGGTAAGTACTGTAACTAAAAAGTGAAAAATAAAAACTTTTTCCCAAAAAAAGAAACAACCGACTTCCGAAAAAACACTACAAAGTGGAAACTACTTTAATTTCGGATGGCCGTTACAAAAAAATAAAATACATATCCAAAGTCATCGACTTCCGAAATTAAAGTTATTTTTCGTAGCTATTTTCAGAGATATACCTACCTATAGATAGGTATACTGGAGCTTTCTTGACGAAAACACATCCAACGTTACAAAAACATCAAGAAAAACATTTGATGTACCAACGACATAGAAGTCGATAAATTGAATAGATCTAACAACACAGTTAAGTCATAGCAACTAAACCCAAGAATGTTAAGTAGGCATCATAAAAACTTATAGGGACGCTGGGTACGAGATGTATCCTACACGCGTCAAGCTGATCTCGAGCCCACCGACTTGTGCCATCTCTTAGGAAGTGATTTGTCAGCGCCGCCCCCTCTCGATTGAATAATTCAAATAATCGAGGTATTTATATGTAAATAGCGAGCCACATCTCCATACGAAAGGGCCGATCGGTACATAAATTTGGCAAGACGACGAGAAAACTGCGACGCACCACCGATCTGATTTATTCGCTAAGTTTTAGAAAAAGTGGCGGGCGTCAGGAAATGTTTGTCTAATCGCGTTTATTGCCCCGACCCGGGATTTTTCGCCCCGCAGCACACAGGGGTGAGGCCGACTACGTAATACTCTGATGTTGTACAAAAACAACTAGACTCTAAGAAAACAAATAAAAGGATTCCAAGGAAACACCACCACAATGGATCAAACAAATAATGCCGAACAAGGAACACTCACTTGAAAAATTAAACTTACCAAATTGGATAAGGAACAGAGTTATCAACACCAAATTGTAACATAAATCCTGGTTAGGTAAGTAAGACACACGTTCCCTATACATTTACCTAACACGTCAACAGAACGAGAAATATTCTGAATCCTACTAATAATATAAATATGAGGGTATGTTAGATTTTTGGATGTTTGTTACTGAATCACGCAAAAACGGCCCCACGGATTTAAATGAAATTTGGCACACAAATAGTTTAAAAACTGGATTAATACATAAGATACATCATGTTATACGGTTGTACGTTCCCGCGGGATAAAAGCCGCGAGCAAAAGCTAGTATACTATAAGCGAGAAAATATATTGGGTACCTACGTTTACCTCAGTAGGTACTAAAGATGCTGCAGGATTTAGAAATTTTCTTAATTTAACTCATCACGGGATACGTACGCAACAAATACTCCTTCTAAGAAAGCAATCCTTAAATGAAAACATAACAGCCTAATAACAGCAATTAATATCACTCTCTCAATTATAGCAACCTATGACACTTATCCATGGAAATAATAACGTTGTTTATGAGCGGCGCTAGTTCACAGCAGCGCCATCATATGGCACTACACTATTAGTCATAGGAGCTGGCAACACCGGCTCATCAATCATTTTAGTACGAGCGGAGGAACGGGTAAAGTGTTAATAATCGCTACTGCCACTATTGTTCATTTCTAACTAAATTCACGTACGGAATGATATCACTAGCCTGACGTAGAACCGTGGTACTTCATTAGTTAGATAGAGTTTTAGATGCGTTTTTATATCGCATCTGAAGATGCGATGTAACTTCTACCGATATAATATAATATCTTCGTGACCATTAGCGGTACAATGTTGTCTAGTAATGTTGTAATTTAAAAGTTTCATCTCATCATTCTTCAGTCACACCCGCTTCTTATAGAGTGGGTATGGGTAAAATTTTTAAGCCAAAAGCTGACCTAAATGTTTAAGAACACCCTAGGTACCGGAGAACTGAAACCATTTAATAACAAAATACTTAAAATAACTAAACTACACAATGATTAAAGATACTCCATATTCATTGAAATAACTGTCAACCTAAACTATAAATAGAAATCTATACCAGTTTCATCAATCTAAAAATAAAATCTACGTTTATTTTGCTCAAAATTCTACATTTAAAATCTGCTCTAGAACGCTCTCGATAAATAACGTTCCGACCTGACTCAAGGGTAAAAAGTTCAACCCTAAAAAATACATTCAGCTTTATTATAGAACTGAGAAATAAGCAAGTGAGCAACAAAACGCACTTTATCAGGTGGCGGCCGCTTTATCCCGCTAATGACCAACCCCTCCGGAGTAATAAAAGTCGATATCAGCCTCCCTACAACCACTTTTGGCGAAATCATCTTGATACTTGTGGTTTAAATTAGCTCTTAATGATAATTCGTATTGTGGACTGCGTTTCACATGCTCTTTTGATTTGCCACTAAAACATTATTTAGTATCCACCGTTATATGTATAAATGTCCTGTAATTAAGTTACACACTATCAGTAGAGATTGCTTTCATTTTGACAGTTCCATCTACCAAAATCAGGGCCCCAATTCTGTATCTTTATAATGATTAACCGCGGAATCTTACTACGTTCAAACTACGTCAATATCGGTTTTTTTAGAAACCACGTTACATTGGCTCGGTTGGTAAGGAATCGAAATGTCATATTCTGTATGTTCCAAGACAATTTGTCAATATTATTAATACGGTATTAGCAGAATTCGTGGTTACGAGTAAGGAATCGTTAAGTGGTCATAGTGAATTCAGGCCCAGGGCGTAATTTATATTGTTAATAAGAAGTTTTTGTCGAACATATGAAAGTATGGATTAGCAATAACTTTCAAAATGATTCAGATTCCGATTAATAGTGTGTTACGGAATTAGGGTGCTGGTAGTTTTTTTAGAGACTGGCGACATCATGTTATCTTGACAATAGAGGACAGCTTAGGCGTATGCTTAGGTGGGCCGCTTTTAACCGGCAAGGGTTATCAGGGAATTAGGTATTACCTACTTTCCGTACTAACCGATTCCAGTAACTGTAAAAACACACTCCTCCAGACTCTAATAGAAATTAATATTGTTTTTCCGATTTAGGGATGTTTTCCAAGCATTCTATGCACCCTTCCAGATTATACTAGAGGAAAGAAAATGGTAAAAGGACCAAAAACATAGAATGGCGTACATGCCCAGCGAACCGCGGCTGAGAATTAGCGGCGGCGGGAAAGAAAAATGATTGTGACAGTCCGGCGAACACCACTAATGGAGTCTGCGTCTGCGAAATATCCCCACTTAGACCAGTAGTGGGTAGCCGTACCTACCCACTCCATAAATACGTGAGTCGCTGGCTCAGCACTTTACCCACGTTCCCAATTAAACGATCGTATGAACTATCAAACATTCATATTTTATTAAACTTCCATTATCCATGATATTTGAAACTTCCATGCCAGTTGTTAACGCACTAATCTTTAGTTTAAAAGTGATCAATAGTTAGATAACACTGTAATAGGGTGACTATCTGATTCATGTATCTACTTAAATTCAAATCGCCATCGAAATACACAGAGGGCAATTCGAATGTAGCAATAACGGGCCCCACCCCTACGATACAATACAACACTCCCCTCACAAATTAAGTGTAAAACAAACCTAATGAAATTTAAATATCTTTTCGGCGACGCAATAACTGCACAAATAAAATCATGTCGCGGGGGAGAGTATAATCGCTTCTATTGTGTACACATTGTATGAAATTATTCTGTTGAGAAGTTTTACAACCCTGTCGCAGTGCGATGACAGTGTCGTCCCCTCATATTGTTAGCATTATGCGTGGGATGGTTAGTGTGACAAGGTAACAAGGGCTCGTGACGTCGTAAGAAGGGGCGGGAATGCTCTCCAGACAGTAATAGGCTCTTGTGGTGATGATAAGCCTCTCATTGTTAGCTTGTTAGTGGATAATTCGCAGTAATTTAGTTAGCGTGCGTAGAGAGGAAATCTGCGTGCGGTGTTTGTTTTTAGCTATTGTTAACTTACAAGATATGTATGTTTTGTGGTTCTAGGCGTTAAATATGACGTACATGACGAAAAATAAAGTCATACCACCAGGCTCTATGAACGAGATAAGACATCACTTGGCTAATGACTCTTACACACTAACACTGACTTACGTCACAGATTTTCATCGATAAATATTCATTCTGAAATGAGACAAAAGAACGTGCACAATATTTTCACGTAATTGGACAAGTATTCAACAGCGGAAACATTATTATTCTAGCAGATTAAGTCGAGTATCCAAATGAATCTCTTAAAAGACGCGCTCGCCCCTCAAAGGGGAGGATACTAATTTTCTTTCAACTTTAAAAGAAGGTTCCTTTCAAGAAGTGGAAAAAAGTTACAATCGAAAAGGAAATTTGCGTTTTAAATCCTCTAATGAAGCTGAGAAGTTTGTAATGGAGGGGCGAAAGGCTGCCGGCAAATTGAGGAAAAAACTTACGCTCGGATCCGAACCGAGATTGTTAGATAGAAAGAAGTATTAATTAATAGGTAGATATATTCCTTGTTTATGTATAAAATATTTTTATATATAAGTAGTAGATAAAGAATGTGTATATTATAACCTATTTTCATTTTAACATCGCTATGGATCCCTATTGTGTAAATTAGTCCGGAAATGCAGCAAGGATCTTTGAGACACTACAACATAGACAAAGAAGTCATTTCTTAATTATTTCTAAATAAAAAAGTAAAAAAAATATATCAGATAAGCTTGGCTTATTGTTTTTAAAAAGAAATAACTTTGCATAATTTTTTTACGTAGTGCATTTAATCCTTTTAACGAGGTCTTTAACACATTGCTCGCTCGAAACATTCCGATCGCGCTTCAAAAGTGCTCCAACCAATTACACTATGAATTCAAAACGGCCAACCTATTGTTTTTCAACAAGTTGTGTTATAAGATACCTCACTGGACTCCATATAAGTGTTTATCCAATATTCACTTACAAAACCCGTTTAATGGATGTTTGGAGTTATCCATGAGGAGCGATCGTCAGGCTCAACTAGGGTTGCCAACCATACTTTATAATAACGTATCCTACTTTATTTATGGTATTTATACTTTATACTTTTACCGACAAATAAAGTATGTGAAAATACTTTATTTCTATTTCCAACCTTTGCTGTGATTCGTAAAACAAAACAATCATTATGGGTACTTAACTTTAAAACGGATGACGGAAACGATTTATAATTACTGAACGAAATGTTAGATGTCAGATGTGATGTCAATGTAACAGAACAGGACAAAGGCCTGGCTGCAGTGCTGTCAGAACGCACGTAGAGTTTTAAATTTAAATTTTGATTGTCAAACAAGCTTTTAATTTTTTAAACATAGCAAAAATTTCTTAGCATGTGCAAAAGCACACAAAAATACGTTTCTAAGGTAGTAAAAACATGAAAATTGAAAAATACTTTTTTTTTCTTCCAAATACTTTTTTTCCTATTCATACCATTTCATCCGTACTTTTTTGTCAAAAAAAGTTGGCAACCCTAGGCTCAAAGTAAAGACATTGTGCAACTAGCTGAATTTATTCTTATGGAAACAGAAATAAGCTGTAATTTCTAATTTCCAAGATGAGGCTGATTTTATTTAGAAATAAAAATCAGTGGTAAACTGCTTTTCCCCGAAGATAAAACTATCGGCTACCATTACGGAGTTTTCAAGGAATCTAGTTTTATTGATGGTACAATCCCTAGTAAATTATTCTATTCTATAACAAACAAATATGTATTACACTTCGCTACGAGTGCTACGACGTAGCAGATGATCTTAGCTCTATGTAGCAACGTTGTCGTAGCAGACACCTAATTGGATAGAACTCGTACGATTGATTATATTGCGAAATACCTGCCAGAATTCGCAGTCCCTCGGTGACGAAATATAAGCTTTGACGTATTTATTTATTTAGCCTTTATGTACAATAGTGGTACATACGAGGTGCATTCAATAAGTACCTAGCCTCATCGCCAGAGGGCGCTGTAGTTTCAAAAGAGTTTTACCACAGTGTAGCACATTCTTTTTTAATTCTTTTTTCAAATTTTCATTCCAATCCCTTCATTTGTTTTAATTTGACAACTTATGGAAGCGAACGTGTCGATCGGTTTTACAAAAATGGAAAAAGAGCAATATCGTTCGGTGATTCGATTCCTATTTTTGGAAGGGAAAACGCGCATCGAAATCAAAGACCGCTTGGATGCTGTGTACGGTGACTCTTCTCCATCGATGGCCACCGTCAAGAATTGGTTCAACGAGTTTGCACGTGGCCGTACGTCGGTTTTTGATGAACCACGTCCAGGTGCACCGAAAACAGCTGCTACGGAGGAAAACATTAAAAAAATCCATGATCTCGTATTGGCAGATCGCCGATTGAAGGTTCGGGAGCTAGCTGAGACTGTAGGCATTTCAGAAGGAACAGTGCATCATATTCTTCACGAGGAACTCGGCATGAGAAAGCTGTCGGCGCGATGGGTGCCGCGTTTACTCACACCAGAAAACAAGCGCAACCGTGAGACCACATCGGAGACGTGTTTGGCGCTGTTTAAGCGGAATCCAGCGGAGTTTTTGCGTTTTGTGACCGTCGATGAAACCTGGATCCACTGGTACACACCAGAGACCAAGGAGCAATCAAAACAATGGATCCAGACCGGGGAACGTGCTCCAAAGAAGGCGAAAACTGTAAAATCGGCCGGAAAAGTTATGGCCACCGTTTTCTGGGATTCACAAGGTGTGATCTACATCGATTACCTCGAGAAGGGTAAAACAATTACAGGGCTTTACTATGCCGATTTATTGGGCCCATTCGACGCCGAATTAAAGAAAAAACGACCCCATCTGGCGAAGAAAAAAGTGCTGTTTCACCACGACAACGCACCGGTTCACACGTCTGCCGTTGCCATGGCCAAATTGGTCGAATTACGCTACGAATTGCTGCCCCATCCACCGTATTCTCCAGATTTGGCCCCTTGTGACTTCTTTGTTTCCTAATCTGAAAAAATCACTCGCCGGGAATAGATATGAATCGAATGAGGAGGTCATCGCCGCCACGGAGGCCTATTTTGCAGAGTTTGACAAAAACTATTTTTCGGACGGATTAAAAAAGTTGGAGCATCGCTGGGCTAAGTGTATCGAACTAAAAGGAGACTATGTTGAAAAATAAATTCCCACTTTTCCAAAATTTTCGTTTACTTTTTGTAGGCTAAGTATTTATTGAATGACCCTCGTACGTACTCGGTTTCTTTTGCTCTGAAACACCGTATTGAAAATTACGCATCGTAATCCTAAACAACATGCAAAGGTATTTTTGCCGAAGTGCCCTTTTATTATCCTATAATATGGTTTCGTCCAACCAACGTAGGTCGTGTCCTTATTGGCGATTGTCGCGTTCTTTTCTCAGTAATATATTTGGAAAACCCGAACACGCGCTCTGTCGTGTCGGTACGGCGTGTGTCGGCGCGGCGACGACGCGTTCTGGTTCGCCGAATGTAATAAATAAAAATAAAAATAAAATAAAACCTTTTATTTCAGGAATATTTGGCCCACACATATTGCTAGTAGAACGACTTAAAACTATGTTAGTATTTAAAATTAGGACATTAAGTATTTGCCCCCCAGAGGGCGGCACACGCACTTGTGCTTGAACCCAGTGCCCCACAATGAGGCTGTCCAACTTGTGGCTGAGCACGTTCAGGACGGTGGTGGCGCTCCCACGCGTGCAGAACATCGCAATACGCACACGCAACACAGTGTGAAAGCCGCCTGTGTGCGCGTGCGCAAACATCGCAGACGCACTACAGTAGCGTGGGAGCCCACCAGCACCCTGAACGCGTTATTATATTGTATTCGAAGAGCGTTGATGGCCCGCTGCGTGTAGTTGACCCATAGATTGCAGGTGTAGAGAGTTTGGCAGTATGCTTTAAAGAGTGTAATCTTTACCTCTAAACTACACCTTGCAAATCTGCGTGCCAACATGTTACAGCGGACCGCCATCGCTCTCCTCTACCTTTCGATGTCCCCACCGTCTTTTAAAGCCTCGGCAACCACATGGCCGAGGTATTTAAACTCTCTCACTCTTCGAAGAGCGACAGCGTTAAGCAGCTCAGGTGCCACATCCCCCAGTTTACGACACCTGGCTTGAAATACCATGAGCTCGCTTTGCTGTACATTGTACAGGAGACCATGTACCCTCGCATAATCCTCACACACGCCTATCAGCTTTCTGAGCGCGGCTATTGATGGGCTGAGCAACACCATATCGTCTGCGTAACTAATACTGTTGATACAGTGACTATCGATCGAGCATCGTACTCCGACGTCGCTCAGCCCAACAATCAGCCCGTTCACGTACAAGTTGAAGAGTGAAGGACATGTTAACCCCCCCGTCTCTCTCCACACTCCAACCTGTACCCGTGAGGAAGTTCGCCAAGCCCGGGTTAGTTTGGTGGTCATACCAATATTTAAAACTATCAATTAACTCACCCGGCACACCTGTATCCTTCAGTTTACGCCAGAGATTAAGAGAGAGAGATTAAGAAAGGCTGCATACACAGGCGTGCTCCTATCTGTGTCCTGACGGTCTGCTTGAGAGACATAACCGCACATTCTGTCGAAAGTCCTGGCCTGAAACCGAACTGTGCATCGTTTAAATTTAGGGGTTCTTTAAACCGTCTCTCAAGCAGGCCATCGAGCACCTTAGATGTAGTGAGCTAATGATATCGGGCGGTAGTTGTGCTTGTCGGAATTATCTCCAGTCTTGTTTTTAATTATAGGTACTACCACCGTCTTCATCAGTTAATTTGGCAGGTAGGAATGCCTAACACACAGAGTAAATAACAGTCCCAGTAGCATCGGGAGGTATGGCCCCGCATGCTGGAAATGTTCGATGCTAAGGCCGTCGTGTCCGGACGACTTACCTTGAGTCATGCCCTTTATTATTAGAGCAACTTGTTTTGCTGTGACACGGTCAGGCACCGCTGACACGACGACCTCAGCATCCCTGGTCTACTCACCTTTTAGCGGAGACTCCACTTGAAAGTGACATTTAAACATATTAGCAATGTCTTTTGGTTCGCTGATGCCGCTGACACTCACCGGGACGCTAGGTTTTGGGTTTAACTTCTTTGTTTGTTGCCAAAACCCTTTAAAATCTTTATTCCTGTTTGGTAGCCAAAACATTCATTTTTATTAACTCTTGGTTATTCTGACAATAGTGAAGTTTGCTTTTGATTTTTTTTTCTAGGTTCATACATTTAATTATAAATGTTACCTCTGTTAGGTCGACCATAAGACACCCAGGTTAAAAACTTCTGCCTAGCCTCCCTGTGAGCGTCACGAACATACTTGTTCCAGCCGACAATATGACGCCCGCGGTGGTGTCCGCAGCTACCCCCTCGACCAACAAAGCTATCAACAGCAGCCTCCCGTAACATTATTACAATGTCACCATAAAGCGTGTATATCGCTGCCAAGTGATCCTTGCCACTATCACTACACCTGCTGTCACAACACTGATGGAATTCGTGAGGGAAGCCTAATTACCTTATTTTATCGTTACAACATTTACTATATTTTTCTATTTGGCTTAAATCCCTGTTTCCTCATAGAACTTTATTTGTTTTTGTGGGCGATGGCTTAATGGTTTGACAAACTGATTTTAGGTTACACTGAATCTGTACAGGATAGTGATCAGACCAGAAATGTCGTAACATAACATACCTTTACTGAAGTAAACGTCATTAATGCAGCGTCCGTAACAATATAGTGGTCTAGCCACCGGCAGCTGCCGTGCGCCTCACTCACAAAAGTATAGGTACTAGAATTCGAACCCAACATCTGCAGGTCCACACACGTCCAGTTTCGCTCATTACAAAAATTTTGGAGTACATTGCTAAACTATTCCCCCGGATGAGCGTTAAAGTCCCCCAGGATAAATACATTTTCAATATTGTTACTCTCAACTACTGACGTAATTGGGCATGCCACGATTGCGGCGGTAAGTCCCCTCTTTGACGAGTGGCATGAGAGGCGGCATGGCGTCCTCTCCTTCCGCCTGACACAGGTCCTCACCGGCCACGGCTGTTTCAGGAGGTTCCTGTTTTGCATAAGGCTGGAGGAAACGCCCAGGTGTTTCCATTGTGAAGATCGCCCTGAGGACACGGTGAAGCATACGGTGGAGGTTTGCCTGGCTTGGGCGGAGCACAGCCGTGTCCTCGTGGAGGCGATCAGCGGTGGTGATCTCTCGCACCCGGCCCTGGTCCAGGTCATGGTACGGAGCGAGAGTGCATGGGTAGCCGTTACCTCCTTCTGCGAAGCAGTAATGCTTGCGAAGAGGGAGGTGGCGCACTTGAGGGAGAGGCACTAGTATATGCGCCATCACGGCCTTAGTCGCCACAGAAGACGCCCTGGGCGTCGGGAATCCCAGGCTGATTCCCGGCTACCGTAGGCGCGGGCTTGCGGACGGCGAGTAATGGGTAGCTCGCTGTCCGGTAAGGACCAAGCCCGGTTCGACGGCGCGTTGTGTTCCACGCGCGCCTCAATGAGATGTCAGTACCAACTGATGGGGCCCGCAAGAGCCGATGCCTGCCAGGGATGCGAGTTGTTCGAAAGAGATACCGCGGCCCCTGGCAAACAGGCAACTGAGAGAACACGGGTGGGTTTTAGTCAGTAAAAGTCTGACACGCCCTCCGCCCAGAGCGGGAGAAGTTATTTGATGATTTCCCACCCAAAAGAAAAAACTACTGACGTAATTACGCTTAAACATTGAACAAATTCCAAGAGATTGTCTGATGAGTCGGTAGGCATATAAATAGAAAAAACGAGTACTAACCAATCCGACACACCTTAATTGCACTTATTCGGTTACTTTTACACGGAATCACTGACACATAATAACACTTGCTGTTTCTCCATATTGAACGTATTTACGTATTTGCGCAACAATAACTATATTAAGACACAGCCTTAGTATAGGCGTAAAAATTTTGTAGCTGGTAATCTAAAATGAAAAAATATGTACGCGGAATTTCCGATTTACAGGCAGATCAGTCCTTATGAAAAAACCGCGCAACCAACCAACCACTGTCAAAATGAAAGCCATTGCTACTGTTGTGTGTGTGTGTGTTACTCAGTTAAGTACTCCGGCTGGTATTTTGTTGCGTTATAAAGAGTTTTTGTTAAACGTAGAGTGAAAACAATGTTATTTAATAAAAAAAGCAATTAAGATTATGATAACGTAATTAGTAACGTCTTTGTTTACGTTATCATACTCTTCTAAGGGCTGATGCATGGCCGCACGAATTTACTGACGGACATGACGAAATTATAACGATTCCATTTTCGCTATTTGGCTATAGAACCCTAATAGTAGATTATGCACTAAGGGGATAAAGTAGTGTCTCATGTAGCAGGCGCCGTATTGAATCCCGAGTAAAACGAAGGATTCTAGCGTTAACTCCCCAGCGAGGGAGTTTAGAGTCTACCCCCGAGTAAAGACAAGAATCCTGAGTGCAGCGTGGGATTCAAGGTCGCCCAAGACGAAAGCACCTTTATCCCCAACCAGAATACTCTAGTTTTCACACCATTTAGGACACAATAAAAAGCAATAGTACTAGAATCAAAGTATTTATTAAAATTACAAATACAGTTAGTAGACCTATTTAAAACAATTAAATGTTAAAGGTAATGTTTGATACATTAGACCAGTTGTGGAATGACAAAGTTATCTTTTTATTCAGTACATTTATTGAAGTTGAGGTACAGTTTATTTGAGTATTACTGTTAAGTAAAGTTTCAGAAACTTGGGTCTGCTGAGGACCATTTTGGATCGTGAAAGTTGGTGAAGGTGGTGCTCGAGGCAGCGCGGTAGATGAATGGCGTTTTGATGTGAAAGGTTGTGGTGACAAAGGTGTCCAAGAATCAGCCAACGGTGTTTTTAGTTTGATGTTATCACCAACGCGGCAGCTTATTTTATCCTCATTTTGTATAGAATTTTCAATGTAGCCCTCTGCTACTACATCGGATTTCCAGCAACCGTGTCTTTTAATCTGGGTCATGTCTGCTCCTGAATTCGCCAATAGAGTAGCCGATGTTCTCCTGAAACAATGGCCCGTGTAGAGCTCGGCATTTGTCAATTTCAGGTATTTTTCTTGCTTTCGGCATGCTGCTGATCTTATTTTTTCCAATGACTTGCTTGGTGCACTTGCCATTATTTTGAGCTACGAAAAATCTATTAGTCTTTATATTAGAGGGGCGTAGAGCTTGGTACTTTGCGATAATTCTTACGTATTCTCCACGGACTACGCATGACCCTTCTTTATTTTATTTTGTATCTGGCAAATTTACCAGCAACAAATCTGAATGATTTTCGATATCTTCGATTTTAATGTTTACGAGTTCATTTCCTCAAGCGCCATTCACTCCAAAAACCAATGCCACCTGTAACAAAAATAGGTAGGTAGGTTAGTATTTAAGTAGGAAAGTAATTTAATATATTAATTTTTATTTAATACATTTTAATAATAACACATAAGCCTTACGAAGGTTTACAATAATTATTATTTTATAACTTCATCACATCAGTAGATCGCACACAATCGATTCATGAGCGGGTAGCTAGTACTTATACTTACCTATGTATATAGTAAGTATGTAACTATTTTAGTTACTAAAAATTGAATCAATAGGTAGGTACTTACGTTTATGGCAAGAAAGCTGTGGCCATGGCATGGTCAGGCGCTTCATTTAGAAACGTAGCCACATTCTGAGCTCTAATTTTTTTTTATTTCCTAGGACGATGCCAGTAATTTGGTGTATGTATTAATTTGTATATTATTTTTGATGCTTATTGTTGACCTGAGCATCCAACAGATGCACCATAGGCCACTTAGCTAGTTCGTACATGATAAATGCTGGAAGTAGACTAAAAACACTGATTCAGATACAGACTTGACGACCTTTGTAATTTTCCATTTGTAAAAATCGTCGTAGGCTTTCATGTACGATTCCTTGGACTTTTCTGGGAGTAGATTGTTAGCAATGCCAATGGCATCGGATTTAATGTACTCCGGAGTCAAATCACTATCGTCACTCGACATTTTTGACTGAGCAATTTGTTGTATCAAAGCAAAGCATTTTCAGTATTCGCGCCTCTCTTTAATTTGTTCTATTTTTTTTTTATATTCTAGGTACTTGTGGTGGCTAGTTCGATTTTCGAACAATTTATTTTTTAGTGCAGATCTAATGGTGAATGCATGGAATTAGTATGTACCTACCTACTAGCTATCGTAAATGTTCGCATGCGATTTCTACTTTATGTTCCAAATACAAAAAACATTATTGACCTTCACAATGAAATGCCCAAAATTGATGAAGATAGTGGTGTGATGACTGGTGCACGTAGGACCTACCGAATTATTTTTTAGCTTTTAATACAATATCTACATCATTATTTTCATTAAAACCGTTTAACTTAAAAAAAAATCTTATTTTATTTTTTTATGCTAAAGTGACTGGACTAGGTACAAAATTCTGATAATCATAGATAAAACACTAAATGTACAATGTTTAATGTTTGAACTTTAGACTTTAAAAGACACCATGACCTATGAGTTTGTATCGGCATTTTGTCCCAGGGATCGGTGAGCTAGGAAATGACGGCGCGGTAGTTTAAAAATACTAACCAACAATAAACGACATATAAGAGTGTCTTCAAAGTTAAACTTTCATGAATAAACATTTAATTTCATTTGATGCCGCAACTAATTACTCAACCGTGCATATTATGCTTGCTCACAAACCTACTGGGCTCTGGGTTAAGTTAAGAATGACATTTTGATTATTCAGAACCACATAAGTTGTGGTAGAATGTTTAGAACTTAAACAATAATAACATAAAACTATG
Source organism: Polymixis lichenea (assembly GCA_949091785.1). Classification (NCBI taxonomy): domain Eukaryota; kingdom Metazoa; phylum Arthropoda; class Insecta; order Lepidoptera; family Noctuidae; genus Polymixis; species Polymixis lichenea. The sequence continues at coordinate 18,361,472 of OX420933.1, read as the reverse complement.
TAAAACTACATTCTTACAAATAAATAATACTAATTCTCACTGTTGTGATAAGACAAGTTGGGAACTTGAAATAATTTTAACATTTCATTTCGCGATTCTCGTTGAGAATATCGTACATATACCTAAGTACACAATGTTTACGCGAGTTACTTTTTATCTCCTTTCGATAGTCGTCATTGAGAAGCGAAAAACTCTCCCCGTGTAAATGACTTGTGTGTTTGACGGATTCGTTAGACCTGTGTCAAACTCAAACAGAACTTTTTGTGAAAAGGTCATACATAACATAGCATACTCGTTAGCTAACTAGCGAGCTTTTATATGGAAAATAAAAGATGTTATTCATTTTGTAACAAAATTTATTCATGTATATAAATATTTTAAATATGTTACATTTAAATTCAATTGCGTGTAGGAAACATTGCCCATCACAGTATGACTAAACGACATAGACAAACAAAAAGTACATAGAATTTTATAGTAAAAGGTACATTGTAATGTTTTATTTAATTTGTTTAAAATATTGGAATAATTTAATTGAACAACAGATCCATGACAATTTCTACTTTTTTATGTCTTTATTTTATTTGACAAACATGCTATAATTTGACTACCATAATGTCAAGAAGAACATCGTCAATAAGCCTGATTTACGTTATGCGATGTGACCTGTCAATGCCGGCTAATGAGATAACAATTAATTATTAATTTTCTATTGTGTGGGCACGCATGCGTGCCCTCCCGGACGTTAAGGGATCCTGCGGCCTACCCTTAAGTGGAAGTAACAATAAACGTTGCCCTGTTAAACAGTTTTTAGACGATGCACAACATTTGTTGGGTTTTTTTTTATGGTGGGAAATCTTCAAATAACTTCTCCCGCTCTGGGTGGAGCAGGAGAGCGTGTCAGACTTTTACTGACTAAAACCCACCCGTGCCTGTGTGCTAGGCCACGGTATATCTTTCGAACAACCCGCACCCCTGGCAGAACAAACAGTTGTTGGGTCAATTGTATTGTGTGAAGGCAAAAAACTTACATAGTGTAAATCAGGCTTAATTTGATTATATTAAGGTGGATGCGCTAAGTACTCCAAGAAATTCCATTTTTCTTCCGTTATTTGCAATTTGCAGGTCAGTGTAAGGTTGTATGTTGATTAAAATATGATTCGCGACTATACCAAATATGGCTTTAAAGAATTATATTCAACTAGCTTTTATCAGCGGCTTTCACCCAACGTGGAGGTCGGAAATTATCCCACGGAAACGTACCACCGGGATAAAAAGTATCTCATGTGTTATAAACTATTTCTGTGTCAAATTTAAACCAAATCTGTTCAGCTGTTTATGCGAGATTGAGTAACAAACATCCAAACATACAAACTTTCACATTTATAATAATATACAAGGTGATTTTTTTTTTTAGTCACCGTTTAAATTTTTCAATGTGATATACCCGTGAAATTGAACAACTTTCTCCAAGGAACATGGGTCGTAATATTTTAAAAAAATCGGACGTCCCATACAAAATCGATCAGCTGTCTATTGATTCTGTATGGGAGGTCCGATTTTTTTTTCATATTGCGACCCACATTCCTTGGAAAAAGTTGTTCAATTTCACGGGTACTATCACCCTGAAAAATTTAAATGTTGGCTAAAAATTGACCTTGTATAGTAGAATAAAATCAAAATACAACCCTCTCAAGTTCATTTAATGCCATTGAATTAATTTCATGAAAAAATAATTCAATGGTATTAAATCAACGATAATTTTAATTATTATAATTATGTAAATTTATACTTACGTGTCGTTACACGTCGCGAATCATATAGCAAAAGACGTAAGAAAATTTGAATTTCACGGGTTACCCTGGCGCTTCCAGCTTAAGTAAATTAAAATGGAATCATAATGCTATGTGATATCATAAACAAAGCTGAAAACATTGGAAGACATTCATCATGTAATGAGTATTGCTATTTCTTCCTGAATCTAATACCTTTAAATGAGCAATTCTTGTATATATATAATCTGAATCTCGGAAACGGCTCCAACGATTTTCATGAAATTTAGTATGCTAGTGGTTTCGGGTGCGATAAATTGATCTAGCTAGGTTTCATTTTTAGAAAACGTCAAACCAAAAAAATTTACCGTGCAAAGCTCGGCCATCCAGATATTTTTATTAAATATGACATGGATCAATCAATGAGCACATAATATATTAGTTTTCATAAACTATTAATTTGCACGACAGAAACATGAGATGTACAAATATATCAAACTTTATGTTCTGTTAAAAACATATTGATTTAAAATGAGTGCTTACTATATGGGCAGTATTGTTAAGTGCTATGAACTAGGCACTTGTGTGACAATAAAATAATCTCATACTCTGTAAAAGCTTGTTGTTTGATACCGCGCTAAGCAGTAATGAATTCAATTAAGTAAATTTTTCAATATTCAACAGTAATATAGCTGTATGTACTATTTGTCAAAATTACTAATGGCACTTGTGGATTTGAGATTTACATGAATAATCCAAAATGACGCATGGATAACAGTCAATCACAGAAATAACTTTGCGTAATATACTGATACGATCGCCAAACACATTGCAATATATTGGAGATCGGAGGCTGCGTATGCGCATATGCAGCAGCGAGACCATTCATTATCATCTATTCAGAACTCTAGGAAACAGCGCAACTAAAGAAAGATCAAAGAATAAAATTCAGGGCTGGTGATCAGTAACCAACCGGGAAGGGCCCAGGGGGGCCTTTCTGGGGCCCTTCTGACGGGCCTATCCGAGCTGCGTTAAGAAGGCAACAGGAGTTGCACTGCCTTCTTAATGCAGCCCAGAAATTTAAGAAAGTTTCATAGACAATCCTATTTACAAAACAATGTGTTTGGTCACAACCCTATAACACTTTACAAAGAATTTACCTACTGTGTCTTTTAAAAAATTACAACCCTAATAAATACAATTCTTTACGAAAACATTGATCAACTTTTGGAATATAATGGAAGTAACAATTATAAGTACATGTAAAATAATTTCAACAAATCGTACAGCGGGTTGTGTGTTCAGCTGGTTACTGTTGGACCGCTGCGTTCGCGATGATCGACGGAGAGTTGATGACCTCTCCGAGACTGTCCAGCAACTCCCTACGGTAATCGTCGAAGTCGCCGTCAACCTGCGAAAAAATAAAGATATAGTAAACAGACTTTTTATTTTTTTCAGTGTAACGCTTGTTTACGCATTTTAGGCTTCTTCACATGATGTTTTAAAAGCCTCATATTCATACTAAATAAAAGTGGCACAAGATTATTTCAACAACATGTTTTTGGGTTGCAGAAAATATGATGCTGGCAATATTGTATACTACAGTACAGATTTCCCAAGAAAAGCTTCCAGGATCATCATCTATCTTCGCAAATACGAACGCGCAATGATGAGATCTAATATAGAGCTGTTACAACCATGGAAGTACTTGCCTATATATGTATAACCATGAATACAAAATTATAATAAAGATTAACAACTTTATGCAATTCCAAAACACAGAACTTTTGAGTGACACTGACAATCGAAGATCCACAACCGAAGTAGGTATCCCGACGGAGAGAAAACTTTAAACAACCGCGCAATGATACGTGCATTACGGGAAAGCACTAAGTAGCTAACTACTTAGGGCGGATTCTATCAAAGTCAGATATCTTTCATTCGTGGAATAAAATTGACGTCTGATAGTTCTTGAATGGACATACTTAAAAATTGTAACTTATTCTAGCTATAAAAGTTTGGTGGAAGTCGGTCTCAGTATGGAGCTTTGCCTCTGTGGGAGGTTACAGTGTGGCGCGAAGTTCGTACTAATTCGGAAACACGAAAATAGCCGAAGCGCATACCTTCTCTGGTTTACCTGTATGTGTTGATTTTGTGATTCCAGTAGCAATGAATTTTGTAGCAGCACCAGGAACAGGAACTTTTGTTTACCATGTAAACGAAAGGAGGAAGGAGAGGAACATTGAGCTGATTCGCTGATGCAACTTGCCAGTTGTTTATGTTTATGCATGTTGTTCCGTTTGGTGCCGGACGTACAAAATAGCACCATCCTATTTCTTCCCGTGGGTGTTGTAGACGACGACATGAGTATGACAAACTCCCTCCGAACCCCATTATGGGGGAGGTCTATGTCCAGCATTGGACGTCGTTCATCTGAAATGTTGGTAGATGTTGGAAAGAAAAAATAGGTATAGTAAAAGTGTAAGTACCTCATTTATGGTCTGGTCCTCAATGACGTAGAGCGCGCAGTCAGTCTCCCTGATGAGTCGCTCGTCGTGGGACACGATGACCACGCCTCCCTTGTAGTCGTTGATCGCGTCCGCCAGCGCGTCTATACTCTCGATGTCCAAGTTGTTTGTAGGCTCGTCCTATAGTTACAACAAGTTATGTATGGCGTACGATATAAAATACACGTTCCGAATTTCCAATACGAGAATAATTAAGAGTTTGGTACAATTCGACGAGTAAAGGTTTTCTATTAAATTGATCCCATCTAGGACATTCAAGAGTCGGAAATCGCTAAATTCGGACGCCCACATCTAAAATGTAACATGTCAAGAAATCTAAAATTGTAATTTAATAATATCTTACCAAAATCACGACATCAGGCGCCATAAGGGTCAGTTCCGCTAACGCGACCCTGGCCTTCTGCCCTCCACTGAGGTCCATCATCTTAATGGTATGCGCGTGACTGGCGAGCCCGAACGTGCCCAGAGCCTTGCGCGCCTTCTCGTACTGAAGCCCGAACAACCTCTGCAAGTACTCGGCCGGGGTCTCTTCCGCTGTTAAGTGCTCGCCGGAATGCTGGTCGAAGCGACCTATCCGCTACAGAAATATTTTTTTGGATTACATTTTGTGATTCATAGAGAAATAAATGGTACTTATAAATTAATTAGAGTTTCACAACTCTGACGTAGGATATAACCGCAGTTTTACCCTACTGGATTCGGGAGCTTGAGAATTTCGCTTCTATTCGTAATATTATTGATTTTTTTCGCTGAAAGTAAATACTACCTATACAGTATGATAAAGGGAGTTGATACATTACATGTTCTTTTGTTTGACGCATGAGTTGCTATCATCGAAGGATAAAAAACTCTTGCGTGTTACTCGAAAAAACATGAAAACCAGGTAGGATCAGTTTAATAGGGTATTACACTCATTTTTGAAAAGTGTCTTAATTAGATTCTAGAGTGCTAATACACCACTAAAAAAACACATTTTTATTTAATCGATTAGTGCCATAAAAATGGATTGAAATTTTACATTTTCAAATTTCGCGCGTAATTTGACGAAAACGCTGGACGCAGTGGACGCCATATTGCTCTGTGGGTGTGACGTCAGTTTGCTATATAAATAAATGCGCTGATATTTTATAAGACAACTGTGTATAATTTAAAAATGAGTTATTTTTCTACTTATCATTGGTTTGCTGTTCGTGAATGCAAAATATTATTTAAATAAACATTACTTTGGTTACGAAAATAATAAAAGTAAAAAATTGTTCAGTTGCCATGCCGTATAACGTAATAACATGGCGGCTACTATTTCATGGTGTTCAAAAACAGATTAAAAAAAACGGAAATCTTTAAATTGTATTTTAAAATTTATTTTGTTGTTTCATGAACTAAAAGTAACATTGTCCGACTGCATTTTGCCTAAGCTATCTCAATAACTTATTTTTAGATTTTTCCTCATCTAGAGTAAAACACCCTATTGTTATTTTGGTCACAACAGACAAGCTGTCCAACCACAGAGTACATTGTTATATACTGGAATGTCCAACCTTTAAAATACATGACACCGTAAGTCTACTTACCAGTCTATGATTCCTGATGAGCTCTCCCTGTATAGGTGCTAGGTCACCCACAAGCAATTTGAGGAAGGTGGACTTGCCTACTCCGTTAGGCCCCACGATGGCGATACGCGTGTTCAAGTCTATGCCGAAGTCCACACCACGGAACAGGGGCTTCTGACCGGGGAAGTTGAAGTTGACGTCTGTTAATAAAAGGAAACTATTAAATACAAAATGTCGATAGTGAAGTGACAAGTCAAGTATGCTATAAAAATAGAGGAAAACACAGAAAACGATTTAAAGAAAATGGATTGTTAGAAAGGGAGTGAATACTTGGATGGCAGATGAGAAACGTACGAAAGTAAAATATAATATGCTGCGCCAACCTTAAATAAATAGCGTTAAGGGCCGGTTGATGATGAAGACACACTCGTCATCCGGTCTACGTTATACGAAAACTTCACAGGACTTTTTTCATTTTGTTCATTTTTAACATATATTGATACCATTACGCCACGACTGTGAAATTTCGACAACTAATTCAAAGTAATGTTGTTTATAAGGCTAAACCTAACCTTTATAAAACAACGTTGCGGCCGCCCGGCCTTCAATAATACTTATAAACCACGTCGTGATATAAAGTCGGCATGATATAAGTCATGCGCAATATAAATGCGCTTCAAGTGGAGTTAGGCAGGACATTCAGTTAGACGAGGAAATGGCCGATGGAGTAAAGCTGTGACCGAATGGTGGCCAAGGTTAGGCCAAAGAAACCAGAGCCGACCAAAAGCGCGTTGGGTTGATGATATCATCAAAGTCGCGGAAAACACCTGGATGTGTGACGCACGGAAGTGTGGCAGAAAAAAGTGGAGCAGTGGGTGATTCCGGGCTAAAATGATGATATTGATAACACGTACTGAGCAAGCCCAGTATAGGCGGCTGCAGCGGCGGCGGGTCGGGGAACGAGAACTTGACGATGTACTCCTTGGGCCGCTGCAGCAGTGCGGTGGGCGCCGCGCTGTCCTCGTCCTCGCGCTGTGCCTTGCTGCGGTTCTTCTCCTGTTTGCGGGTCAAAGAATCCTTTTGCTTCTTTTCCTGTTAATGATAAATGGTGATTTTAAGACAGTCAAAGAAACAAAACTGGTCAGCAACACCCACAATATGAAAGATTTATTATGTGATTATTTAAGTTTGTATAAAGTATTTAGTATTTTTCACTGTAAAGTACATAAAGAAAATTTCTAGAAATGTTTAATTTCTTTGCCTCGTAAACTGATTAAAAACTTATAATAAAATGGTGGCAGACCAAGTTAAGACAACTCTCAGTTGTGCCATCATCCGCAAATGACTGAAGAACTTGAAAGCAATTACGACCGCGCAGTAGCAATCCACCTATTTTCCTAAAATAGTCTCATACTGCTTTTGTCAACTATACTCTCCTGTACTATAATAAATCCATAGAACTCACAGCTTGTTTCTTGGACTGTCCATGCGCCTTCAACTCCTTAATCCTCTTCTCTTGCTTCTCATATTCCTTGATCATCTCCTTCCTCTTCTGTGCGTGCATCTTCTTGAACATGGAATAGTTGCCCTTGTAGTAGTATAACTTCTGCGTGTCCAAGTGAATGATCTCGTTACAGACGTTGTCTAAGAACGACTGGTCGTGGGACACTACCAGAAGAGTCTTCTTCCAACCTTGAAGGTAACTGTAAAAGGTACGTTGTTATATTCTACTCCATAAAACATTTCTTATTATTAAACTGGTAGGGGGGGGGGGGGTCCAAATAAAATGCGATATATGCGACTTCCATAACCTAAATACACATAGTAAGGATGAAATTGTGATTCCAAAATTTAGATTAACTAAAACTAGCAAGTCATTTCTAATAAACAGTATCCGCTTCTATGACAAGTTGCCAAAATCGGTTACAGAACTTAGCGATGGAAAGTTTAAAACTCACATCAAACGTGTCCTTATCAAAAAAGCATATTATAAGATAAAAGACTATGTTGAAGACAAGGAAGTTTGGTATTAATTCCTTCTGCACATGTGGCTTCCCTGGTAACTCATTAGCACCATAACTATGTGAGCGTCTATTAACTGCTTCCAAATTACAATGTTAATTTTATTAATTTTATTTTTTACACTTTCTGACATATTCTCGTCATTATTTGACATTATACAACACTTGTAATATCGAGTATTTATTAGTGATTCTCATGGAAATCATATCACTTGGTTTGGATAGGTTGATTTTACTTATGTAGATTCTTTTAAATATTGTGAATGAGAGAACGTTGTAGGCCTACAGTTTCTATTCTTTATTTTCATTCCTCTTGAGTGAGTTGAGTGGTAAAAAGACAATACCACGTGGAGACACGATTGTCAAATACGACCTTAGTTGAGTCAAAATTATTTTTAAATTTAGAGATTTTTTTGCAGAATAGCTTTAAGATTCACCTAGCCGGTGTACAAGACAATCGACACCAATATTGTATACACGCCGAAGGTTCATTCATGGTTTCAGTTTTCGTATTGATGTCCGTGTCACCCTATTAATTATAATTTTCTACAACACAGAAACAATATTGTACACACGCTGGAGGTAGTCGCACGTTCGGCGTGTATGTAATATTGTTCTACCTTCGGCGGGTGTACAATATTGTTTCTGTGCACACACCGAAATATGCTAGTCTCCCCACCGTCATAGTTAGAAAGAGATAGACGCATAAATTACCGGTATAAGAATTGTTACTTTTACCGATACTAATACTAGTAATTAAATAACTTAAACTGACTTTGGGTATCGGTATTATTAACGTCACTTTTTTATCGTTAACAGAACGGTAATTGGTAATGTTATATAAAAAATAACGGTAATTCGGTCCCTGATAGGGACAATGCAAAAGCATAAGTACAGTATCCAGGAGAACAAACGAAACATCGAGCTATAGAAAGAGACTGTCACACAGATAAGAGTGAAAGAGACAATTGCTCTATAATTCTGATCTTTTTCTAAAACTCTATATGCTTTACAGTCTAGTTCCATTTCTTAATGGCATTTCGCCCGCGTCTTTGCCCGCGTGAAATTTTGTCTCCTGACCTGCCACGTCGCATCCCAACATTTTTTTTATATTTGCTCAAGGGTCGTAGCGTGATGTTAAATAGCCTATAACCTTCCTCAAGAATGGAGCTATCTAATGCAAAAAGATTTTTCCATTCCGACTGGTAGTTCGATTACCCCCTACATACAAACTTACAAACAAATTTTACCTCTTTATAATATTAGTATAGATATAGCTATTATGATTGATACAAGACAACAAATAATAATGACTGCACTTACTTGTCTAACCAAATGACAGCGTTCAGATCTAAATGATTCGTAGGCTCGTCAAGCATCAGCAGTGTTGGTTCTACGTACAGAGCTCTGCAAATAACAAATATTAAATTAATAGGGTCCATGAACATGTGTGAAACTTTATTACAAGTGCCAGATAAGTGTACCAGGACTTTATGACAAAATGGAGAAACAAGCCACATGTATTTCTAACTAGCTTTTGCCAGCGGCCTTGCCCGCGTTGAGGTCTAAAATTATGCCATGGGAACTATGGGAAGGTACTACTGGGATAAAAAGTATTATATCTGTTAATCCAGTTTATAAAATATCTTTGTACTAAATCTCATCCAAATCCGTTTAGCCGTTTTTCCGTATTTGAGTAACAAACTTATTAACATACAAACTTTCACATTTATAATACTACCTTTTGCCGGCAGCATCGCCCGCGTGGAAGTCGGAAATTATCCCGCGGGAATGTACTACCGGAATAAAAAGTACCCTATATGTGTTAATCCAGATTATAATCTATCTTTGTGCCAAATTTCATCCAAATCCGTTCAGCCGTTTTTCTGTGATTGAGTTACAAAGATCCAAGCCTCTGCATACAAACTTTCACATTTATAATATTAGTTGGAAACTTGGATGTGGCTTTCCGAATGAAAATAAAAGATGTATTATCTGTGTACCTAGCGAGTGACACCCTCATACGCCAACCCCCGGAGAAGTTCTTGGTGGCGCGGTTCTGCATCTCGCGACTGAAGCCCAGACCCGCCAGGATACGTCGCGCGCGCGGCTCGGCTGAGTCCGCGCCTATCGCTTTCAACTCTGCGTATACCTGTGAAAGACATCTTTGATAAATATAATTCTTGTTTTTAACTTTTGAGTTTCTTCTATTTGGACGACAGGTTGCGCCAACGAAGCTTAGACACTTTATATTTTGGACAGCTAAAAGCTTAAATAAATAATGATTGTGCAACAAAATCAAAAGACATTTATTCAATCTAAGCTGAGAGTCAGCTCTATTTGAACGTTTAAATTACAAATTTAAGACAGTCCCACAAAATGCCCGCCCTTCAGGGAAGGCGCAGAACGTATTTTTCTATCACTCATCCCTATTGACCATCATCTCAGTCTCAGTGCTCATTCCTAGCGTTATCATTTTTCACACAATCAAGTGTGCTGGTACTCACGTCGTTTAACTTATCTTGTTTGCTGAGATCTCCTTTTTCTATTAAAGCTTCTAATTCTTTGCATTCCTTGAGCAATTCTGAAATAGAAAATAAAACATTGTTATTTCTTATTAATTTTATTTCATAATTTGTTAGTAAATTACCCTTGATAACTTCAAATAGAACAAAATTTTAAAATTACTTATACTAGATTTAAGGTTTCAGAATAATTTAGTTCTGGTAAAACAAGGTGAGGTATAGAAAGTAGTAAAAGAAGAAAACAGAAGTATTTAAATTATGTTACTTATTGTTACAGTATAGTTGAATCTTAATTTGTATAATATAATAAAACTGATAAAATAAACAAAAGTGTTACCGGTCCTCTTAACATCAGCCTCAAGCAGAGTATCAACAGCGCTCATATCACTGGCAGTGACCTCTTGCTCACACAACAGTATGTCTATATGGGGTGGGAGAGGGAAGGCACGCTGCGCCAAATGCCTCAGTAGCGTAGTCTTCCCGTGACCGTTCGGGCCCACCAGACCGTACCGCCGACCGTTCGCGATCAACAGATTAGCGTTCACGAACAAATCTTTGCCTTTAGCAGCTATTGAGAAGTTTTCCACTTTTATGTCCACTGCGTTTTCTAGGGCTGCCATTTGACCTGAAGTTATATTAAATAATAAACAATAGGAAATGTGGAATCATAGATTGTTAATGAGGAATATTGTCAATATTACGCAAAGACGAAATGCACAGTCCTATTGGTGATTTGATGTGTTCTCATTTAATATGACCGATGACCGGAGGAACTTCCTTCTGCACATGTGGCTTCCCTGGTAACTCATTAGCACCATAACTATATGAGCGTCTATTAACTTCTTCCAAATTACAATGTTAATTTTATTAATATTATTTTTTACACTTTCTGACATATTCTCGTCATTATTTGACATTATACAACACTTGTAATATCGAGTATTTATTAGTGATTCTCATGGAAATTATATCACTTGGTTTAAATAGGTTGATTTTACTTATGTAGATTCTTTTACACATTGTGAATGAGAGAATGTTGTAGGCCTACAGTTTCTATTCTTTATTTTCATTCCTCTAAAGTACCTGGTACTTATTGACAGGCCTGCACTGTCCTCCCATACCTAATATCACTGTAATTTGAAAACATTTTTAAATCCAATTATTTTTAAAAGAGTAACCGTGGAGTTTCTTGCCGGCTCTTCTCCATAGGAAGCGACAAATTGGAACCGTGCACCTAGCTTCTGACGTTTCATAAGTGCCCTTGCAGGTTTATGTGCAAATAAAATATTTTAATTTGATTTGATTTGAACAGACGAGTCCTGGAGTGGAAAACGCGAATCGGCAAGCGTAGTGTCAGTGGGACGCTTTCCAGCTAGATGCACGGACGAGCTTAAAAGGTGGCTAAAACAGACTCCATGTGGAAGGCGGAGGATAGTATTGTGACGGTGACTGGGAGAGGCCCATGTCCAGCAGTGGGTTGCGATAGGCTAAGTTGATTCATTGGCTACTTATAATAACAAATTATAAGGCTAGCTACACTACATACCAGCAGTTTTCTGTGCCTGACTGACAGTAAAGTTGGCGTCAAGATCACTGTGGCCCTGGCCTCCCTTCTTAGTCAGCAGTTCCATCTGCTTCTCATACTCTTGCATTTTCTTCAGCTTTTTCTTCTCTTTGTGACTCATTTTCTTCTCAGATGGCTCTTCCACCTCTTTCTCGGGAAGTTCCGCCACTTTATCATCAGTCTCCATGGATGCTTCATCAGCTGAACCTTCAGTTTTTACAATTTCTTCCTTCTTAGTTTGCTTGGCTTTTTCCTGTTTGCAACAAAGAGACAACTACATAAATAACAATTACATAAATTCAACCTAAATTTCCTACAATAATCCTCTGTTCTAAGTTTGTGATTAAAATGAAACCGTACCTGTGGCTGCCAGATTGTAGTGCCACTTACAAATTAAGTGCTTTGATTTGTTTTTCAATACTTAGGGCTAACTTTTATCTGAAGAATAAATCTGACGGCTTGGCATATTTTCTATACAAAAACTGTCAAACCGACATATTTACTCATTAGATATGTTATCGGATAATGTATTACATTAGATATGCTATTGAAAAATCACCTCTTAAAGACGAAATTCTAATTTTGAATCACCTTTAAGATTTTTTCACTCGATAATTGAGGTTAATTTTAGAACATCAATTTTCGTTGGTGACTTTTCTATTACAAGATAATATGTATAAAATCTTATTCAATCATTGGAAGAAGTGGTGAGATATAAATTTGAAACTTCTAAGAACAGATGAATATATTAAGTACTAATTTCCTTTAGTATGTGATTTCTAAAGAATTTAATCTGAAGGCTTGTTTACACTTTAATCAGATACGATTGGAACAGACTGTATACTTAATTGTTTTTTGTGCAATCGAACTTCTTTTATCTACATATAGAAATAAAATTGAAGTGTCTATTTGTAACATCAAAATAACAGCTTATTATTAAATGCATATGAAAGTATATACGATACCTATAACTAAAGAAACAGATTTAAGCATTTCTATGTGTCTGTTTCGGTTAATCTCAGAAACGGCTTGACCGATTTCGACGGTCACTTTCACTGGCAGATGTTATAAGGAGTAACATAGGCTTTTTGTCCCGGATGCACGTTCCCTTAGGATGATTTCCGAGATTCACGTGGGCGAAGCCGCGGACACAGCTAGTAATGACTAAGAACATACCTTCGCCTTAGCAGGTGGTGGAGGCAGTTCCTCAACTTCTGGTTCAAGCTCAGGGTCTTTCACTTCAAACTTCTTTAATTCAGCCTCTAAATCATCCATGTTGTTCTTCTTTTTATTTTTACCTGTGAATGGAAAATAATCATTCAGTAGGTTATTCCAACAATGAAAAAGTGTTTTTTTTTGTTAAATAATTTTAGACCTTTTTTAATCGTATTACAAGATAATGCTTGTAATTATAAGTACCTTTACTCTTAACTACAGGGATAACAATTTCTTCCTCGTCCTCTGATGGTTCTATTTTCAACTCCTTATCACTCTCTTCATCTGGCCAGTCTTCTTTCTTTCCTTTGCCTTAAACAGTTACAATTATACATCATATAAAATGTGAAGCCCACACCAGATGCTGATGCTTGTCAATATAATATAATATATAGTTTATTTCTCGCATAAAGGTACATTGTTACAGTAATTTTTTTAATCCAATTTTGCCTTATTCTAGAACCTTTGTGAGAGCTGGAGTCTGAACTAGGTTCGGGACCTGTAAGGCAGATCTCCAGGCTCACACCCCTTTAAACATGATCATATTTACGGCATTTTAATTTTGATACTTTGATACTTTTAGAAAACAATTTTGAAAGAGGTAAGTAAGACTATAATAAATAAAGTTATGATTATATTTGTGAAGTGTAACATAAGGTGATATTATTGTAGGATTGTGTGTGTAGTGTGTGAATGTGTGAGGGTTTTTTCTGTGTGTGCATCTAAGTCCGGTGCAAGTGTTTGTGCTTATTAGCAGAACTGAGTAGGATGAAATTATTTAACGGTTTGGATGATACTTTCTGCACCTTCATAGTCCAAATCCAGCAGCCAGTTACTTACTGTAGTTTTGCAATTACATTTAACCATTGAGTACATAAGTAAGATTGTATTAACTCTGTTGTATACATAAGGACCAAGGAACATATAGGATCGCTGTGCTAGCTTTGAATGAACAGAAGTGGACAAACACACTGTATGCTTTCGTCTCACGGCTTCGAACTTTTTGGGATTATATGAATTGCGGGAGTGGACTGTTACTATTAAATTTAGAATAAATAATTTCCGAATAGAGAGGACCTTACAAGTTTTGTAAAGTTCAGTGGTAGGAAATTGATAAGGAAGGCACCAGCCTACCTTAAGGATCGCTCTTTGGGCACGTTCCAGTTTTAACAAATGTGTTTTTGGTGCCCCACCCCAAACAACTATACAGTACTGTGCAACTGACTGACAAAGAGCAAGATATACTCGTCTAAGGACCCGTGTGTCGGCCACATGGCGGAGATTCTTAAAAATAAATATCAATTTGCGCAGTCGGGAGGTAAGCAAGTCTATGTGATTATAAAATGATAATGAGTCATCTATGCGGCTTAGACAAGGATGCAGCGGCATGGTGTTTGTAGTGATGGATTACAAGAATGTACAATTAATGAAAAATGGAATGATGAAAGTTTGCCAACTTTTGACAGAGAAAAGGTAAGATATTTAGATTTGTTTACATTTAGAGTGAGTAAGTTTTGTGACAACCAACCAGTAACACGGTCGAGTCCTAATTGTGCGAATTGAAATGCCGACTCCCAGGAATTCCCGTGGAATATTAAGGCAGCATCGTCGGCGTAGGTAAAGATGGATCCATTAGAAAGTATGTGACGACAGAGGTCATTAATATAGATGAGAAATAGGGTCGGACCAATGATACTACCCTGGGGCACACCGTAGGTTATAGGGAGTTCGTTGCTCATCCAGTCACCTATTTTGACACATTGGCGTCTTCCTGTAAGATAACTCGTGAAGAGTGAGAGCTGATCACCTCTGATACCAATCTTCTCAAGTTTAGCAATAAGCATGGGAATTGAGATTGTATCAAAGGCCTTAGCCAGATCTAGGAAGATGCCAATAACACACTGCTTATTATCTAGATGAGACACAATGTTATTCGTAAGATCTAAAACCGCATTACTAGTGGACACGCCTGAACGAAAACCATATTGGCTAGAAGACAAAAGATGATTTCGCTCAAGGAATTTGACGAGCCTATTATTCATGAGCCTTTCTAGCAGTTTTGATAGTGTAGGTAAGATTGATATGGGTCGGTAATTATGAGGTTTATCTCTGTCACCGCATTTATGCACAGGGTGAACAATTGCCAGCTTGAATGCGTCAGGAAAGACTCCTGTACTGAATGCCAGGTTATATAAATATGTGAGGTGGGGAATGAGTACGTGCTTAAGTTGTTTAAGAAATATACCCGACACGTTATCAGAGCCCACCGCACAATCAGTCCTAAGAGCGTTAATCAAAAGTTCCAACTCAGAATTGTCAGTATGCAAGAGGACAAAAGGTTTTGTGGTTCTGGATATCATCCTGTTGCAACGATGTAGCTGGAACGGATATGTCTTCAGCAAGTGAGCGCCCAATTTTCGCGAAATAAGTGTTAACTTCATCAACAGAGCGTTGGGGATCAGGTGGCGTCAACAGATCCGTTGCAGTTGTTTTTTGTTTAGTTGTGTTGGTAATTGTTTTTATTGCTTCCCATAGTTTTTTATTATTGTTTTGTGCGTTATTAATAAGATTTTTGTCGTAGTTACGTTTGGCAGATTTGAGTAACATGGAACAGTAATTCCTGTACCTTTTAAATGTAATTTTTAAAACTTCGTTTTCGGGAGATTTCTTTAATTTTAGATGCAGGTTATCACGGTTTCGGAGACATCTAAGGAGCCCTGGGGTCATCCATGGCTTTCTTAGCCGTTTTCGATATGGCACTACTTTCAGGATCATGTTTTGTAGTATGATTACATTTAGTGTATTGATAAAGAAGTTAGTAGCTTCATTAACATTATGGAGACTATATAGAGGACTGAAATCGAATTTTTCAAGGATTGCTTCAATTTTAACGTAGTTCAGAACTTTTGATGTTTTATTTCTTAACGGAAGCGTATTGGACGGCTTAGATAGTTGAATGAAAAACAGAACAGTATCATGGTCGGTGACTGAGGTGTTAGCGACATACGAAAAAGCTGAGAGTTTCGATTTTAGCATTACATGATCAAGGTGTCGCGAGTGCGAAGTAATACACCCTATAGGTACAGATAATAACTAGTTAAGACGTGAGGTGGGGGAAAGACGGGGGGAGCGCGCGGGGAAAGAGGGCGCGCGCGCCCGCGTCACTTGGGCCTGATGGTCGGAGCTAGCAGTCAGTATATTGGTGAGTGACCTTGTTATTTCTCAGTGCATGTGTCTTCATCTTAACCAGATATTCATTTTACTATTGTCTTTCAATGTTATCAATGTGTGTGTGTATTATTCTAACAGCGATCAGATTCAGAAATTATACCAAATCAGACCAGCACTCAGATGCGAGGCTCGGGGTGGCTGTAAGGGGAGGTTGGAGGCCACTTTGGGGGGACACCCCCAATATCATTGCGATGATAATTCAGTGACGGTTATTCAGTGGAAATCAGTTCACATAACAACAGCGGTCGTAACATCTTAATCATACTTCACCCAGGCTTATTCATGAGACATGGGTATTTCAGGTTCAGATATTCGTCATTAAAAGGTAGATGGCGACATGGTGGAGATGCTGGGATCTCATTATTATAGTTTAAATATGTTTTATTCAGTTCGGAAAATAAAATTATGTGGGTAGATCGTTTTGTTCTGCATTTAAAAGAATCGGTCCCGTTTCACATTGTGCCCGAATAGCCGCTATACCTCCCGCTAAACAAATTCAAAAATGGAACGAATTTGTATGAAGTTGTCTGCCAGATAATTTCCACGAAACATTATCAACAAAAAATAAATCCATAATGTTCTAAGCTGTTGTGAGTGTTGAGTAACTTAGTTCCATGACATTATTTTGAAGTATAAGACTGTTTTCTTAGAAACATTATTGGCACAACCTACCTAAAAACTGTGTCGGATTGGAACTTTGAGTTTTATAGTAAGGTTTAAAAGAACTTTAGGTACTCGAACGAAGTTTGAATTCATAGTAGTTAATTGTCAGGCTACCCAGCCTGCACTGGGGTTACCACCAGTATCAGTCTACCTGCGTCAAGTTGATTCCAAGAAATAATATTAAACGAGCTGGACAGTATTCAGTCACGGCTGAACATTTATGTAGTAAATCCGAGTGCTCGATAATGTACGAATGAAGTCTAATAAATTATTATTATTTTTACGTTGCCCGTGTGACCAACGATATTAGTAAACGTTTAGTAATTAATTATATTATACGTTTGATATGAAATCTTAGAAATCAAAGGAGTATTTGTACTAAGTAAATAAGACCTTATTAAGTGAACCAATTATAATGTTTTATGATTTAGTTTAATAGCCTTGCACCTAAACTAATAATAGTGTTTGAGGGATTTCATTTACTTCTTTGGTTTGATGTATGCAGTTTGTTAGTATATTCAGTTTCATAAGAATCTTATACCAAGTTATGTTGTTTTAGATACTCGGGATATTTATTTACTAAGAGAACGGTCTATGACTTTGATTTTATTTAGCTGATACTCTGTCTAAAATGGAAGACGCTATCCGATCTCGTTTAAAATGTATTTATGAATCCCTTCAATCAAATATAAGATCTGCTCGGTGTGCCCTAAAGGAATTATCTGAAGAAGATACCAACTTTATAGGATTAGAGCTAAGCGGGGCTAAACTAAAAGGCCTAAATGAGATGTTTGTTTCGGAAATTCACAACTATTGTAAATTGATAAAAGAAATCAACGTTGAGGAAATTAATCAGTATACATCCACACAGATTCAGGCCGAAGAGTTAATAGCAGAAATAGATGTAAATATAAAACAAAATAATCGAAACCGCGCACTTGTTTTTACAAACAATGACCACAGTGTTAACACAATAAGTACATTGCCAAAAATGGAATTAGGCAAGTTTGATGGTGATGTTCTGAAGTGGTACCAATTTTGGGATCAGTTTTCATCAAATGTTGATAAGAGAAATATTAATGATGTCGATAAGCTGTTGTACCTTCAATCGGTTCTTGAGGGTGACGGGAAACAGGCAATTGATGGGTTGGACACAACAGACAAAAATTATCGTATTGCTGTCGACACACTAAAGGAACGGTATGGCAAACCTAGCGTAATTATAGATGCTCATTATGTAGCACTTTATAGAATTAAAGCAGCGGAATCTAGTCAGGTCAAAGATTGTCGGCACGTCCTAAATGAAATTGAGAGACATCTTAGAGTATTAAAATCTTTAGGCGAAGATGTAAATCACAATCATCTTAGAGTAATGATTTTAGAAAAGTTTCCCGAGGACCTCATTTACGAATTAAGAATGAAAATAACTGACGAAGATGAGTCTATTGATACTATTCGAAAGTTCTTGGAGTATATCATATCGGCTAGAGAAACATCAAATAGATTAAAGAAAACTGCAGAAGTTAATGCAAATAAAATAACTAGCGAAGATAAACAGGCTTCTGATAATATTACAATAGGATCATTACATGTAAGATCGGAAGATACTAGTGATAATAAAAGGCGAAGAATATCATCAAACTTTAAAAAGGAAAAATTTAGGTATGAAAATAAACAGTATATTAAACATAAACTGCCCCCACGGAAAAGACCATATGACGGTGACAGGGCCGATGAGCCACCTAAAAAGAAATCAATTAAATGTATATTTTGTAAGCAGGATCATTTTAATGATGAGTGTAGTGTGCACAAAACCTTACAGGAAAGAAAGGCTCAATTAGGAAACCGTTGTTATAATTGTTTCGGTGAAGGCCATAGGGCTGACAATTGCCGTGCCAAACGGAAATGTCGACATTGTAATAAGTTCGGCAATCATAATCGAGCATTATGTCCAACTAAGCTAACACAGCTAGTGAAGTCCGTACCAACTGATACTTTACATACTAATAATGCATATAGCACTACGCTGTTGCAGACAGCCCTAGTAATCGTACACAATTTAGAAACTAAAACAAATCTAAAATGTAGGGTATTGCTCGATTGTGGTAGCCAGCGCTCATATATAACGCAACATATTACTAATTTACTTAAACTACCTATTACTGAGCAAATTAATTTATCGATATTTACATTTGGAAACAAATCACCACATCTTATTAAAAGTCCTATAGTACAGTTTAGTCTTACAACGCGAACAGGACTTACTCGTCTTATTCATGCAAATGTAGTACCTCATATAACTCAGAGTATAAAAGCACCAATTTTTTATGATTTAGACAAAATCGGAATTGAAGATCGAATAATGGCTGACGATGGGTCTTGTGGCGATGAAATAGATATTTTAATTGGAAACGATTATTATCAGTCATTCATGTCACAAGAAAAGATATCGGTCACTCAAGATTTGTTCTTAGTTAATTCAGATTTTGGTTGGGTATGGTCTGGAAGAATTAGTGAGAACATTGATAGTTCCGATCAGTTAACTGTATTGACTTACTTTCAATCAGATGGGTCAATTGATACCAAATTAAACGAACCCGATCTCCCCCTAAAACTTGATGATGTTAAACAGTTATGGGACCTTGAATCAATAGGCATCACAGATTCACCAAAAACCACTCGCGATGAAGAAGCGATTAAGCAGTTTAATGAAACAGTCCAGTACCAAAACAACAGATACCACGTTCAATGGCCATGGACTGAATTACCCCCAAATCTTCCTAATAATCTTGGCTTAGCTTGGGGTCGGCTCAATAGCTTAATGAAACGATTGGATCATTCAGATTTAAAGGCATACGACCAGGTTATTCAGGAACAGCTACAGACAAAAATAATCGAGATTGTACCAGAAGATTGTTCCAAAGATTGCACAGAAACATCCAGTTCACTATCTTCCGCACCATTGTGTTCGTAGTCGTGATAAGCCTAAAACGCTCCGTATTGTTTATGACGCCTCAGCTAAAACTGCAGACAATCGAAGTTTAAACGAATGCCTATACAGGGGTCCACTTATGTTGGAGGATCTTACAGGATTGGTAATTAAGTTTAGAGAACATCCTATAGGAATAGTTGCAGATGTCGAGAAAGCTTTTTTACAATTAGGTCTTCAAGATTTAGATAGGGATGTAACACGATTTCTTTGGTTTAAAGACGTAAATAGTACCACCCAGATAATGTGGTGCACTTGCGATTTTGCCGTGTTCCATTCGGTGTCATATCAAGTCCATTTCTACTGAATGCTACGATCAGATATCACTTAAACAAATCAAACAACATATTTCTGAAACAAATTGCGGACGATATTTATGTAGACAATATTGTAACTAGTGCACAGACAAGTTCAGACGCAAATAAACTGTACTGTGCTGCTAAAGATTCATTTGATAGCTTATCCATGAATTTGCGTGAATGGAATTCAAATTCAAAGGAACTAGTATCTTCCATACCAGATAAGTTTAGAGCAGAAAACCGTGAACACATAAAAGTTCTCGGTTTACTATGGAACATACAAAAAGATCAGTTATATTTAAAATCTAACTTCAGTACAGAATCAGGCACAGTTTTATCAAAAAGAGACGTGTTAAGAGTCATCGCTTCAATTTATGATCCGTGTGGTCTCGCAGTTCCGATACTTCTTCCAGCTAAACTATTCTTTCAAAAATTATGGAAAGAAAAAGTTAAATGGGATACCAAATTGAGTGACAGTCTGCTTATAGGATGGCAGAAAATAGCATCAAAGTTTGTATGTCTGAAGAATATTCATGTTGATCGTTATTTTGCAAAAGGTTTAAATAAAAGCCTAGTCGCGGAGCAAATTGATTACGAACTACATTGTTTTACGGATTCGTCTATGTATGCTTATGCAGCAGTAATTTATCTACGCGGTACCTTGCGCACTAATAATATTGTCAGTTTTGTTATTGGCAAGTCTAGATTAGTGCCGTTAAAGGACCAAAATGATTTACAGATTCCAAGATTAGAACTGCTCGGAGTACTTATTGGATGTAGACTTATAGGTTACGTAACAAAATTTTTACGAATAAAAATCAAAGCACAATTTTTGTGGACTGATAGTCAAATAGTAATAAGCTGGCTCAAATCAGATAAATTACTTCCGCCATTTGTGGCACGTAGAATCAAAGAAATAAAACAGAACAAGACTTTACAAATCAAATATGTACCAACTGAATTAAATCCATCTGATGTAGGCACTAGAGCGGAACGGGTAGATTATTACAATAGATGGTTCATAGGACCTGACTTTTTAAGGAGTAACTCAAACCAGTGGCCTACAGTTAATAATAATATAGATACACAAATTTCAATTGCCGGGGAGGGTCTTTCGAATTCAATACCTTTAGATAATAATAGACCAAGTCTAGATATCCCAGAAACGATGATAGTAGATGATTCAGACAAAAGAAATAGTAGAATATCAGAAATTCAGGCTAAACATTTTCCTAAAGAAGTTGAGGGTATCACAACCAACTTATCGAGATCACTGAAATTATATAAAGACGAGGAAGGACTTATTAGATGTAAAGGTAGATTCAGATACACGAATTTGTCATATAATCAAAAACAGCCAATACTAATTCCTAAAGATTCAGATTTTACGCATAAAATTATAAACGAGCTGCATCAGAAAAACTATCATGTAGGTGTCTCTCATACCTTAGCTCTACTAAGACAAAAGTTTTGGGTGCCACATGGACGATCAACAGTTCAAAGAGTCATCAGAAAGTGTCCACAGTGTATAAAATACGGGGGTGGTCCATTTAAATTACCACCCATGCCTGATCTACCAACAGAAAGAGTCAACCTTAGTCTTCCGTTCACCTTTACGGGCCTGGATTATTTCGGTCCACTGTTTGTGGATGAGGGTAGTAAGGAAAAACGCTGGGTATGCCTGTTTACATGTCTTACAATTAGGGCTATACATTTGGAGGTCGTTAAAGATTTAACAGCAGAAGAATGTTTACTAGCCATTAGGAGATTTGTCGCTACAAGAGGTTTACCTCAGTTATTCATGTCAGACAATGCTATGCAATTTAAACTTACAGCAGAAGTATTAACTTCAGATTATTGCATTCAGAATCACTTGCGGTGGAAATTTATCCCAGAGTTGGCTCCATGGTTCGGAGGATTTTATGAACGACTTGTAGGTTTGGTCAAACACAGTATGAAGAGAACTTTAGACAAACATCTCATAAACCACAATCAGTTATGCACAATAATGAAGGAGCTTGAGGCTGTAACGAATACAAGGCCACTGACTACTGTAGGCGCGGAGTTAGAACATATATTGACTCCTTCAGATTTCCTACGTGTGGGCGGAACTTTGACCACTGAAGTTGCAGATCGAGACTTTTTGGAATCAGCTACAGTAACCAAGACGAATCTTATTGACGGATGGAAACGTGGTCAAATCATCATCTCAGAATTCGCCAAAATGTTCACTAACCAATACTTGACTAGCCTCCGCGAACGAAGTGACAAACACAAACAACCTAGAATTGTTGTTAATAGGCCACCAAAGTTAGCAGAGACAGTTCAAATTAAGTCAGATAGTAATAGGGCACATTGGAAAGTTGGCAAAATAGCAGAGTTGATTAAAGGATCGGATGGGCAGATTACAGTAGCCAAAGTTAAATTATCATCAGGAGAAATACTTACGCGTTCAGTAGGTCATCTGTTCCCGTTGGAGATTGACGAGCAAAGTACAGAATTGTCCCAAGATCAGAATGTTCCGCCAGTCAGAATCAGTCCTCACTCAGAAGATATTCAGAAGGAACAATCAGTACAAGGCGACCATCCAGTCAGTTTTAACCAAGAGTCTCGAAGTACTCAAGACGATGAACCAGCTACCAATGATGCACCCATAATTCAGTCAGTACCAGAACCTAGTAGACGACCAATCAGGGCATCAGCAGCCAAGGCAAAAGAGAGAGTTAAACAGTGGACATCCCAGTTAATGAGCAGATTGTTTGAATAATCAGTGATAATGAGTGTTGATTCAAAATTAAGGGACAAAAGTCAGTTAATCAGTTGTATTCAATAATCCTGGTTATCAGAACGCAATTAAACCCCGTTTTCACTCTGAAATTGTATCAGTAATGTAATCTTATTATGATCTTAATTATACGGTTATTTCAATAGAACAGATTTTTTACTATCTCTTCCCTTGGGCGGGAGTGTCGCGAGTGCGAAGTAATACACCCTATAGGTACAGATAATAACTAGTTAAGACGTGAGGTGGGGGAAAGACGGGGGGAGCGCGCGGGGAAAGACGGCGCGCGCGCCCGCGTCACTTGGGCCTGATGGTCGGAGCTAGCAGTCAGTATATTGGTGAGTGACCTTGTTATTTCTCAGTGCATGTGTCTTCATCTTAACCAGATATTCATTTTACTATTGTCTTTCAATGTTATCAATGTGTGTGTGTATTATTCTAACAGCGATCAGATTCAGAAATTATACCAAATCAGACCAGCACTCAGATGCGAGGCTCGGGGTGGCTGTAAGGGGAGGTTGGAGGCCACTTTGGGGGGACACCCCCAATATCATTGCGATGATAATTCAGTGACGGTTATTCAGTGGAAATCAGTTCACATAACAACAGCGGTCGTAACATCTTAATCATACTTCACCCAGGCTTATTCATGAGACATGGGTATTTCAGGTTCAGATATTCGTCATTAAAAGGTAGATGGCGACACAAGGCATGCGCTATTGTAGCGAGTGGGAAGCGTATGTGCCGGCAACATACCATGGAATGCAAACATAGTGAGATACTCAGTAGAACAAGAGTCGTTACTACTATCGGAGATGTCAATATTGATGTCACCCATGACAATAATATTGCTATAGGAGGAGACAGACATAATAAGATCATTTAAAGACTGAATGAACGGGGAGACATTTCGGTTTGCGGGAGGGCGATATATTGCAATGATTACTGTGTCTTTATTAAGTTTCACCACGAGACAGTTTGCATCCTGAAGTATATGTTCTGTGACGGAGATTGGGTGGTGGTTCCTAAAGTAGACCACCACTCCCTCATTTTGTGTGCTGTGTTTGCAAGTAGCCGCGGAAGTAGTACAATAGTTCAATAAGTTACTTCATTTTAAGTTTTAAAACATACATACCTTTTTTATTCTTCGACTTGGCAGCAGGTTTGGGAGGATTACTAGAAACATTGCTCACTACTGACTTGGAGTCATCCTGATCCTCATCCTCAGATGATTCGACCTCTATATTTTTCTTTTTATTTTTTGCTGCAAAGTTCAAAGGACACATTGTTACAAACTACAATTTCCAATATTTATTTATTTATAAGCTTTTTTTCAGAGCAAAACAAATTCTCATAACCAGGGATTGTATATTCGGATGCATAATTTGCCATGGAAGCAGCTCAATAAAATCCTTTTTTTGTAAAAAAAAAATCGTCTACCCATTTGTAACACAAGTATACAGGGTAAGTTTTTATCCAGTGCGCAAATTGTAACCATGAATTCAGCATATCATTCTAGACCCCCCAGCGTAGAAAATTTCCGTCAGTTATTTAAAAAAAAATCTGCTGTTTCATAAAAAAGCGCAATACCTACGCGGTCAAAATATATAAAACGATTTTTTTGTATCTACTTACTTTTCTTTTTACTAACAGGTTTTGCAATTTCTTCTTCTGGTGCTTCTTTGAGTTCAACATCACTTCCTTCTGAAGACCAGTCTTCATCTTTCTTACCTTTGGCTATGAACAAAAATTGATATCAACTACACAGCTCCTCAGGATGGGAGCCGTATCGAGGAGTACTGCCTTCTGAATCAGGCCTTTGATCCAACCGCCTAACGAGAGCCTCGAGAGATGTTGCCCGAGGCTTCCGGCCATCAGTCCGTTGGCTGATACGACAATGGGCACAATGACGGCCGAGTTCACATTCCACATGTCAACAACCTCGTGTGCTAATACAAAGTCGAGATATTTAATATGCTTCTCTTTCTCAGCTTTCACGAGGTTCACGTCATCAGGGACGGTTACCGTTACCAATAAAATACCGGTAAAACTACCAAAACATTTCGTCCTGTACCGTTAACTATTTAACATTAAAATTACCGCTAAATCAAGAATTTTAGTCACTAACTAAAATTCACACCAACACCTCGACTTCAGGTGTAAAAACAGTAATATATCTTTTTTTCTATTCTTTTGCTTAGTATCCTATCGCAAAAATAATTAAAATTTCGAACCCTTTTATTAAACTGATAAATTTCTAAATCTCAACATGTAGGTAATAATTTTTCTTATTTTCTATACAAAAAGTGAAAAATTCCATATAAAACACCAAGGCTGGCGCCCTTGAGGGCCTCCGGCTCTAAATAAAATTCACGGGGTAGGGCAAAAAAGTATCACGTTGCGAAGCACAAAAAAACAAAAACCATGTTGAGTCGCGATTATCAAATATGATTTTAGTTATGTCAAAATTTAGAGATTTTTTTGCAGAATAGTTTTAAGATTCTCAAAGCCTACACTAAACAAACTAACTAAACTATCACTTAGTTAGTTTATTTCGGTATACAAGACAATCGGCACCAATATTGTATACACGCTGAAGGTTCATTCACGGTTTCAGTTTTCGCGTGGATGTCCCTGCCACCCAGTTTGTTATAATTTTCTGCAGCAGAGAAACAATATTTTACACCGAAGGCACGTTCGGCGTGTATGTAATATTGTTGCTGTGCACACACCGAAAGGTGCTAGTCTCGCCACCGTCATCGTTAGAAAGAGAAAGACATATAAATTACCGGTATACGAATTGTTACTTTTACCGATACTAATACTGGTAATTAGATAACGTTAACTGACTTGGGGTATCGGCATTATTAACGTTACTTTTTATCGTTAACAGAACGGTAATTGGTAACGTTATATAAAAATACCGGTAATTCAGTCCCCGCCCGCCATGTGGAATGGTAACATCGACGATTGTGCGGCGCGCTAACCGATCTATCCACCACTATATCAGGCTTATTGGCTACAATAGTCCTGTCAGGAATGATAAACCTGACCCAGTACAACGTGACCTGGTCATTTTCAAGAACTGGGTCGCGCACATACTTGTAATACGGTACCTCAGAATCCAAAAATTTATATTGCAAAGCAAGTTGCTGGTGAATAATCCTGGCTACTTGGTTATGCACTTATGCCTGTGCAAGTACTCGCCGTTAGCCAGACGAGACCAACCAGAGATAATATGTCTAATGGAGTCACCCGGATGGCGACATGTCCGACACACGTCAACCGTCCCGTCCTTCATAATATGTATCCGGTAGTTATTCGTCAAGACAAACTGCTTGTTGCACAGACAAAACCTTCAGTTTCCCCGAAAAGGTCACCAAAACGTAGCCAGGATACGTTATATTATTATTTCCTTTATTTCATTAGAATTACATATCTAATATATAAAATTCTCGTGTCACAGTTTTCGTTGCCATACTCCTCCGAAACGGCTTGACCGATTTTGATGAAATTTGTTGTGCTTATCCGGTATCTATGAGAATCGGCCAACATCTATTTTTCATCCCCCTAAATGTTAGGGGTAGTCCACCCCTAAATAATTTATAAGGCAAAACAACGTTTGCTGGGTCAGCTAGTAAGTTATATTTTTAACTATTAGAATATAAAAAGAAATATACAAAAACATTTATAAATACGAAAAATAGTAGCCCACTGGTATCGGGATCAGAGTCCAAGCTACCGGTGGTAAGGGCTGCTGAGAGAGGAACCTCCTTTTCTTCTCCCGCTCTAGGTGGAGACACCGCTCTGGGTGGGTACTGACTAAAACCCACCCGTGTTGCCTCAGTTGCCTGTGTGCCAGGGGCCGCGGTATCTCTTTCGAACAACCCGCACCCCTGGCAGGCATCGGACCCTTGCGGGCCCCATCTGTTGCTGCTGACATCTCTTTGAGGCGCGCGTGGAACACAACGCGCCGTCGACCCGGGCCTGGTCCTTACCGGCCAGCGAGCTACCCATTACTCACCATCCGCAAGCCTGTGCCTACGGTGGCCGGGAATCAGCCGGGGATTCTCGACGCCCAGGGCATCTCCCTCACGTGCGCCGCCTCCCTCTTTGCGAGCATAACTGCTTCGCTGAAGGAGGCGACTGCTAGCCATGCAGTCTCGCTCCGTACCATGGCCTGGACCGGGGTCGGACGCGAGAGATCGCCGCCGCCGATCACCTCCACGAGGACACGGCGGTGCTCCGCCCAAGCCGGGCAGACCTCCACCGTATGCTCCACCGTGTCCTCAGGGCGATCTTCGCAATGGAAACACTCGGGCATTTCCTCCCGCCCTATCCGAAACAGGAACCTCCCGAAACAGCCATGTCCGGTGAGGACCTGTGTCAGGCGGAAGGTGAGGACGCCATGCCGCCTCTCAAGCCACTCCTCAAAGAGGGGACTCACCGCCGCAATCGTGGCGTGCCCAGCACTGGGTTGCGACAATCGCACTTTCCAGGTCGCCATGAGATCCTGCCGGAGCTCTGTCCGCCGTGCCGTGATTTCCCGCGGCGGCCTTGCGATACGAGCCGTGTCCAGTAGTACTGCTTTCTGGATCAAGCTCTTGATCCAGCTGCCTAACGAGAGCCTCCTGAGGTGTTGGTCGAGGCTCTTGGCTATAATGCCATTGGCATCGGCACAATGACTGCTGTATCTACATATATACATATATGTGTGTGTGTGTGTGTGTATATGTAGAATTTTTCAAATTTTAATACAATTCCTTCACTAATTAATCGAAAGGAACTTCGTTTCATCCGGATGTCCCTTGACACCTCTCAAGTTTTTTTTCTGGGTGGGAAATCATCAAATGACTTCTCCTGCTCTGGTGTGTGCAGGAGGGCGTGTCAGACTTTTACTGACTAAACCCACCCGTGTTCCCTCAGTTGCCTGTGTGCCAGGGGCCTGACATCTCTGACGGCGCGCGTGGAACACAACGCGCCGTCGACCCAGACACATTTTTTTTAACGTGGAGAAATGCCTACTGCGCTACCACGGGGAGATAGCACAGTTATGTGGGACTGTAACCGACTAAAACTCCACGGTGTCCTCCAGTGCCGCTTGAGGCGGGAACACGGAAAAGCGCAAGCCATCCGTGAACCCGCCGCGGTTGTCCGTCACCGGACCCTCCTCGGAGGGGAACAACCCCCATCACCGGCGTACCAAGACACATGGCACGCCGTAACCACCCCAGGAACCAAATAGCATACGGGCCTCAGACGACCCCGTGTCTGGCACCCTTGGTCCCCCTGCGACGGGTCAGCACATTGGCCCCGCCGCCTACCACTTTTCGGCCGCAGGGGATAGGTAGAGCGGCCAACGCTATACCAACACTCCTCCTCCCCTGCGGCCCCACCGTATCCGCCATCAAACGGTGGCGGCCCCATCCAGGCCGCGGAAGGGAAGAGCGCTACTCAGAAGTACCGCGGCACTCCTCCTCCGTTGCAGCCTGTAACCCGCAGCCGCGATGCCATACGACATCGCGGCCCGCCTCAGCTGCGATGCACCTCACCGCAACCTACTTTTTGGGCGCTACGACGTCGGCTTTTAGGCAAAAGCCCTGACGAGCGGCCCCACCTTGGGGTTCCTCTTCGCTTCACCGTGGGGATGACTACGGCTAGTGAGCCCCCCGCAACGACAATGCGGGAACCCACTGGGAGGCTCTAGTCAGTGATGATAGATCGATCCCAATACAACGTGATAGTGCCATTTTCGAGAACTGGGTCGGGCACATGCCTATAGTACGGTACTTCCGAGTCCACAAGCCTGTATTTCTGAGCAAGCTGCTGGTGGATAATCCTGGCTACAAGGTTGTGTCTATGCAAGTAGTCTCCGTTAGCCAGACGAGAACAGCCAGAAATAATGTGTCAGATTGATTCCCCCGGACGGTGGCATGCCCGACAGGTGTCAACCGTGCGATCCTTTACAATATATTTCCGGTAGTTGTTCGTCATCATAACTTTGTCCATAATCGCAAAGACAAAACCTTCAGTTTCCCCAAAGAGACCACTGAATCGTAACCAGGATACGGACGCTAAGACGTCTACATCGGCTCCATGTAGGACCCGGTAAAAGCGCCCGTGAAGCTCTTTGCTCTGCCATACCTCCCTGCCGTCATTACTATCTAATACTTTAGGTTTGCGCCAGTTCTCGTTAGCCAAGGAGAGCGGGGTGAGGCCCTTGTTCACTGAGACCACATCTCACGCATCTGTGCATATCCACGTCGGCATCTAAGAAGTATCCCCTGAAACTGCATACCTCACGGTTGTGTAGGGTCTTAGCATTTAAGAAACCTCGACCTCCGCACTTCCGCGGGATATACAGTCTCATCACCGATGACCGTGGATGGTGCATCCGATTTGCGGTCAGCAGTGTGCGGACCCTCCTATCCAGGGCGTCAAGTTCCATCTGAGTCCATTTGAGTATGCCGAAAGAGTACATCAAAACTGGCATGACCCAATCGTTGAAGGCGCGCACCTCCTTTCCTGCACAAAAGACTATTTAACATTTTATTCTGGCGGAAAAAGAAGCGCTCCCTCAACGATGGTTTCATGTCAGCATTGTTGATGCCTAACGCTTCCGACATACCCAAATACTTGTATCTTTCGGTTGAGGAGAGGGATCTTAGGTGTATGAGAGTGTCCGGGCGTTGTGTTCCCACAGATTCCACAATCTCCCTTCGCTTTACATGCATGACCGCACATTTGTCCTCACCTAATTCCATCCTGATGGCGCTACTGAAGGTTTTAGTTACTTTCAGTAGCTCCATCAGTTGCAAATTGTTGGGGGCAAAGAGTTTTAGGTCGTCCATGTATAAGAGGTGAGATATAACCTGAACACCTGTCCTGAATCGATAGCCTACACCTGAATCCTCCAGCAATGTGCTAAGAGGATTCAAGGCTAGGCAGAACCAGAGCGGACTCAAACTTTCGCCCTGAAATATGCCTCGCTCGATCCTTATCGCGAATCGATAAGGATCGAGCGAGGCATATTCCTCTGGATATTTCGTCATCCTGGATAGCGAAGGACCGTCCTCGATTGCCCCATACACGACATCAGGAAGGTGCGCAGAGTTGCATCAACTTTATACAACTCCAGCACCCTCCTGAGCCATGTATGTGGCATCGAGGAATCCCTTCGGGAACGACGAACCCGTTGGCTAATGGCCATATCAATGAGGAGCAGCTCCTTAGTACCGCGAGACCCGTTCCTACATCCATTTTAAGAGGCAGACATGATAGAGTTGGTGTCTGCGACATGATTGTAGATTTTAGGTCTCAAAATGGATGTCAGAATTTTGTAGACGTCGTCTTGTCGGTAAACAAGTGATCGGTCTATAAATAGGTTATCCCTGTTGTTAAGAGCTGGGGCAGCGACCCTGATTCTAAGGCTGTCTGAAACTGGGATGCCAAGCGAGCGTGCGGCCTTTGGAGCCATTTGATCCAAAAGTTGTGTAGCCCGTCCGGCCCTAGAGATTTCTAGTTAGACAAGTGCCCATTTCTGGCATTTGACCGCACGCTCGCTCGATCTCCCTAGTCCAATCACATTCGGTGTGATTGACAGACACCGACCAGATGATTCGCCAGAACGAACACATGGCGTCATCATCCAGTAGGAGCGTGTCAGCCACACCTTGGTCCGGTCGCTCCCAAGCTCTGTAAACCGGTGGCACAATTCGAAGCGATGAAAGGTGTTTCTTCGCTTCGAAATGTGCGAATCTGAGAGTACCGCTCCACTCTCCGCCTGTACTGGAATACATATAATATCAGTCCCGGCGAACGCCCGCCTCATAAAGCGCATCACTCTAGGGCGAGTATTGCCCTCCTTAAAGCAGATTAGCTTGCCGATGAGTGCTCTAGCCTCACCGATACGACGCTCAATCCTGCACTGCCATGCTGGTACGGCTGGTTTTGGTCGTGGAGCTTTGTCGCTGTTGGGATATTGCACGTGAGCTACACGACATGCCGCTACAACTGCACAGTACAAGATCGAGTGGGTATCGGCGAGATCTTTGCTACCGTCAAAGCATGTGGACAGCTGTGAGTTCAGAGCACACACTAGCGCTTAGTTTTTCATGTGCATGGCCAAACGAGGTAAACGTGGTCTAAGTTCAGGGGGAGTGGAGTGATACTCCCGGAAAGCATCCTCCAAAGCGCTCCTCAATTTTGCATTGGATTGAGAACTCGCGGCTATAGCCCCGTCATCATCCTCTTCGTGGTTGGGTCGCGGTGAAACACTGGATATAAATTGCAGTTACACCGCTACCCATAGCGAAGCAGGCATGATATGGCTATTCCGTGATTCGAGGCGAAGTCGATCAAGTACGGCGGCATCCAGCATATGGTTAAGCTGGATGACCCGCACCTGATCCGACAGTCGTTGCGCCGACACGTGGACTGCTGGCTCAAGCACCTGAAACAGAGAGAGCGTCTGACCACGGTACGCAGTCAAGTTACTTCCCCTCTTTGGAGCCCCATAGTATGCGCGCATGACATTTTCGTTGACAGTTTGAGTCCACTTCATGCGCTGCACACTCCCACCGGGAATTGGGACCCTATCAGAGGCCGGTGGGCCTCGGAGTCTTAAGCTGGCCGGTGGTCGGCCTCTTAAGAGGCCGACGGTGGTGTCGTTGGCGGCGAGAAGTATTCGTCGCTCGAGCTCAACGCAACTGCAGCGGCCGGTGTCACTGGACGTGAGTCTGGAACAGGTTCTGGCAACTGCGAGGCGGAGCTGAACGACGAACCCGAAGATGGGTGTGTGTCTCGTAGTTATCGTGCTCGACTTCGCGTCAGCATCGTATTATTCTCCGCGTCCAATTTTTTCCTTTTTTTGATTTTGTTGTAATATTTTGGTTATGAATATGATGGTTGATTTTTTGGCCCTTCAGTGGTGTTATAGACGTTTATCAAAACATTGTTGCATCATTTACAATAAAAATACTAAAAACACAGAGAATTTTTTTATAATCGTCATCTTGACAGTCGGGCCATTATTATTATCTCGTTTATTACATTAAATACACATATAAATTACATTTTTAAATATTAGAATATAAATGATATAAAACCAGAATACTTATAAAATATTTAAAAATATAAAAAATAGTAGCCCACCGGTATCGGGAACAGGGTCCAAGCTACCGGCGGGCAGGGCTCCAGAGAGAGGAACCTCCTAACAATGCGAGCCGTATCCAGAAGTACCACTTTCTGGATCAAGCCCTTGACCCCGCTGCCCAACGAGAGCCTCGTTAGGTGTTGGTCGAGGCTCTTGGCTATCAAGCCATTGGCTGTAACGACTATCGGTACAATGATCTGAGCCCACATCCCACATGTCGACAACCTCGCGAGCCAAGTCAAGATACTTAATTTGTTTATCTTTCTAGGCTTTCACAACATTCTCGTCATGTGGGACCGTTATATCAACGATCATTGCACGCCGTTCTAGTCGATGCACCACCACTATATCAGGCTTATTGGCTACAATAGTCCTGTCAGTAATGTTGGATCGATCCCAGTACAGTGTGACATGTCCATTTTCGAGAACTGGGTCGGGCACATACCTGTAGTATGGCACTTCTGATTCCACAAGGCTATATTTCAGAGCAAGTTGCTGGTATAATCCTGGCTACAAGGTTGTGTCTATGCAAGTACTCCTCATTAGCTAGATGAGAACACCCAGAGATAATGTGTCTGATTGATTCACCCGGACGGTGACATGCCCGACAGATGTCAACCATGCAGTCTTTCACCATAAATCTCCAGTAGTTGTTCGTCATCATAACTTCATCCATAATCCATTATTATTTTATTATTATTTGGTTAGACATACTAACAGCTAATTAGCTGATGCGTATGTATCAAAAAGCTTGAAGGTATTTAATCTGTCTAATCTATTCTTGAAGCAGTTCAGTGTGGGAGAGCCATCACAACATTTTCTGGGAGTCTTAAGTTACTAAAAAATTCCTGAAGGAACAATCTAACTACCGTCCCAACTTGCTTTTAATTAACTTTCATCTATCTACAATAATTTAGTATAATTTATAAAGCCATAGAAATGGTATTACATTATAATGCCTACCTTTCTTCTTTTTATTTGACTTGGCTGATGGTTTTGGTCCAGTGTTTGTTGCATTACTGACTGTTGACTTACTATCATCTTGTTCTTCATCAGAGTCCTGACCCTTCTTTTTATTTTTACCTGAAATTATATGTGTATGTTACATTTTTGTTTTTTAAATATATATACTTTTAAAGTTGCTGTATAGATAAATATTGTCATAAAAGAAGACATTTCAGGGTATTATATTTTCATAACACCACAGTGATGATGATGTGATGACACAGCAGACCAAAGATACCGTATGTGATACAAGATATGTGTTTCATCGCACACTTGGCAAGGAAAACAATATGAAAGGGCATTTTCATGTTGAAATGCACTCTGAAATTTAAATATAGATGTATTTAGTGATACACAAAATTCATATATATGGTCTGTGATGAGCTACTTGCAATGCAAATTATAACATCGCATTTTCTTAGCATATGTGCACCTTTCTTTTGTGATTTCTTTACCGCTGGCTTGGATACATCTTCGTCATCGGATACTAAAACCTTCTTCGGCAGATTTCCTTCGTCACTGTCGCTCCAATCGCCTGCGTTGCTTTTACCTTTCTTCTTCCCTTTTCCCTTACTTTTAGAGGTTACCTCATGATCGTTTGTTATAGTCTTTTTCTCCTCAAAATCGTCATCGAAGTCTTGGTTTTTCTTGGTTCCCTTCTTTTTCGACATTTTGATGACTTAGTTCAAAGAATTCGGTAATTAAAAATCAAAGAATTAGCCAACTCGCAAATTAAATTCACAAACTGTTAAAGTGTGAACTGATTATTTTCACTGAATGACAACAAGATGACATTAAACTGTCAGTGTCAACTGTCAACTTCATAGAAATCATGTCTTTTGTCGTCTCTAGTACTCACCAGTATACTCTGTGCTACTCACCATATCACCGGTTAAGGGGGAGGAGCCAGGTAGCCCGTGAAATTGTTTCTTTCGTTTTATGCAATTTGCTGGTCTGTATATTGAAGAATATATTATTGGCAACCATAACACGTCTGTATTTACAGATTTATAATAATTAAAAAGAACAATACAACCGGAGTTTTTGGCGGGATCGCGTTGGAACATGTCGCACGAATTTTCATTTTCGTGGAATTTAGTGAAATAGCGAATTAAATTGTATAATTTTGATAGTGAATTATTCAATTTAGTTACGTGTGAGTGCACAAGTGTAGTGAAGGTGAAAATAAGTGACTAACGTGGACTTTTCGTGTTCCCCCCAAAAACTCCTGTTAGGTTGTTGTAAAGTTACTACCGCTTTACAATAACTTTGATTTGACTTGACTGACTAAAGACGACTATGACTGTTTTGTAACTTCGTGCCCGATAACGGGCCACTTACTTGATCTAAAAGAAAAATTACTTGACACTGGCTAAATGCACAAACCGTGTGAAGCCAAAATCAAAAAAAAAAAAAAAAAAAAAAAAAAAAAACAATACAACCCTCTTTTTTGTTCATTTAATCCCATTGAATGCCTAATAGTGAAGAGCCTCAACTAACATTTCAGGTGTCTCTCATTGCGTGGCTGGGTCAAGGTCTTGATTCAGAAAGCAGTACCTACTCCTGGACACGTCACTCATAGTCAGGAGGTTCCTCTCTCTAGAGTCCTGACCACCGGTAGCTTGGCCCTTCTCCTGATGCCAATGGGCAACCATTTTTTATATTTTTAAATGCTTTTGTCTGTTTTTTGTAAAATTTTCAAAAATGTAAAAACTATGTAAGAAAATCAATAAACGATTATGAAGATGTAGAATTTGTGGGGATAATCTCCGGAACGGTTAGAGCGGCTTTGATGGCATTTGGTATGGGGATACTTTGAACCCTGGAGAAGAACATAGGCACGGACTTTTTATCGACAACCACGCGGGCTTCTTATAATTTCATAAGCCAATCAATTACTTATTTAACATTTAGTCAGTTTATTCCGAAAGGTTTATGTGTTTCACATTTTATCTTTACATTTCTTTACTAGTGGTCGCCCAGTGGTTGAAATTCGACCATCATCATCATCATTTCAGCTGAAAGACGTCCACTGCTGGACATAGGCCTCCCCCAGGCTCCTCCAGTTCGACCATAAATGACCATAATTAATTTAAATAGAAATAAAACATTAGCTTTCTGAACTCCTTCTCCATATGAACTTTAACTGTGCCAAACTTCATACTCCTCCAACCGCGTAATTTTCGAAAAAAGGGATACAAAGTTTTTGCTTCACGTATTAAAATAGTCGTTGAAATCAAGCGAAACCAAGCGAAGCAGGGACGGGTCAGTAGTACTACATTTAGTGTTTTACCTATGGTCCATAGTCAAACATAAAGAGAATAGTGGGCCAGAAACATAGTTTACTGGCTGCATAAACAAAATTTTATTTAAAAAGAAAGAAATTATTGTGACATGATAGATACGAAAAAAGAACAAGATTATTCTTCTAGCATGAATTTTAAAGCATGTTTTAATAATGAAGTCTGAAAACGTTATTTTGCATTTTCTAGTTCCCGTTGTGTTTGTATTTGGTTTTATAAATACGTGTGCTGGGGAAAATGTAAAAAAAAGTGTGGATGAAAATAGAGATGACAACGGCGAAACAAGCGATGATTCCAAAGATGAATCCCTGGACATCCCCGCTGAAAGTGAACCTAATAACATTACATGCACAAGAAGACAAAATAGTCGAATGCATGAAATACAGGCGGCGACTCACCAGCAATTTCCATTCATGGCAGCTATAATGTCTCAACAAAATGAATATTTGTGTTCTGGTGCTTTAGTTTCCAACGGATTGATATTAACAACAGCTCAGTGTACTCAATTTGCTTTAAGTTACGTTTTATTGAATACCACCACTGACAAGAAGGACGAAACAACGGTATCGCTTCATGTTATAAAAACGGAGAGATTCCCCACTTTTACAGGATCGGATTCATTAAAAAATGTTGGTGTTGTTTACACCGAGAAACATAATAATAGTTTTGCATCAAAAGTAGTCCTCAGCAATTACACAAACCCTCGCAACGTCCTCGATTTAGAAGGGATAGGGTTTGGGTTGAATGCAGATGTTGGGCAAACGAAACAGCTTCAGTTTATAGGCATGGAAAACCGTTCCCCGGACGAAATAACAGAGGTTTTGAAAGTGTACTTTGACTGTGTTGAAACAAAGGTAGTAACGTGTTTCAAAGACACGGGTGGCCCTGTGTTATTTGATAAAGAGCTTATGGGTATTGTTGTAAAAGGTCAAGACGAATGCTCTAGAGAGATGTCAGCTACTTATGCTGTAAACAAAAGGATGGTAGATGTTTTACCAACGTATGTTTTTAAAGCATGGATCGACGAAAAAATTAAAAAGAATGAAGAACAAGTACAGGCTGCTCTAGTAGCCTATCCAACACCAATTCTACGATCAGACACTCGTCGTGTTCATAAAATGACTATGAGGAGCTCGGGAACACGACTTATTGTGAACCCCACATATCTTTTAACAGGATGTTTATGTATCTTGGCACTTTATTGACAACTATGTTATTTATCTTTGTAGTAATATAAATTGTTGGTGAAATTTCAATAAATATTTTCAGTTCAATTATGTTGTTTGTATGTTAAGTATCAAAAATTCAATATTTTCAAGTAAAACTAAAATATTTTAGTTTTACTTGAAAATATTGAACGATCTTCGCATTCGCACACGCAACAGGCCATCAACTAACAAAAGATTATGGTATGTACGACGTGCGAACTAAATTAAGCTGCCAGTCGGCTGACGCTACCAATAAAAAAAAAGTACTCTGTGGACGCTACAAAACGCTTTCTCTTCCATAATCATACATGTCGTGTGTCTGTAATCTTACGAACGTTGCGAACAGACGTCGGGCGGGCATAATATCCAACAGTGTTTTTTATTATTTCCCAATGTTTATATTTACTTCACGAACAAACTTAGAGCATTTACTAAGCGAACAAAACGTCCGCGTCACTAGCCAAAAACTACTATGCACGGTTCGTGCTGGTAGCACTAGGTTTTAGAGTTAAGTTAGCAACACTTACAACTAGTTTTGGCTACGTTCCGAGTAACGATAATATCGATTTGAGCGTGCTCACACCCGTTCCGAATTGACGTGAGCGCGATAACGATGTCCCGTGAATCGTCATAGATGACGTCATGACATGCGCCATCTTGCGATAACGCCGACCATGCGTAATACTAATATCACCGTGGGCGCTGTTAAATTTGTGCTGTTACGTTCTGATTCGTATCATAGTTTTAGCTTACTTATAAATAGTGCTTCTGGCTAGAGCCGCCACCTAATTAAATAAGAAGATGAAATTTGTGGTCTAAGTATACAAGTTTTATGTGGTGTAAATAGGTTTTAACATTGAGTGAGCACTGTTAGCGCGTTCACGAACGTTCCGTATTGATGACAAAAATGACAGTTCTTAGCTGTCATAATAATCGTGATATCTAACTCGGAACGCAAATTATTGATACGAGCGCTCACAGCGCTATTTTTCTAATTCGGAAAGTGGCCTTTGTCAATGTCAATTATTTTGTTTGCATTGTCTGTAAAATTGTGTTCCATGCATGCGAATAAAACTTTTAAACGTAGGAACTATTTGATTAATAGAAAGCAGTCAAGTTTTGATAATATACTTTCACTGTGAATATACTTATCAATCGGTTTTAATGGGATTTCAGCATTTTATGGGAGGCCCCGAGAGTTCAGCAAATAATAAATGAATAGTGACCGACCAGAGGGGGTAAGATGGATTTTTTTACAACACTTACTTCGCAGGATACATAAATAAATTACACCTATTGATTAAATGTTCATGTTTTGTGATTAAAGCAGTCAAACCATAGTAAGGCTAGCGGTCAGTGGGTTATAGCGGTTAGAGGCGGAGCAAAGCTACAAATTACTCATAGCAGGATATTATCAATAATAAATTTATTATTGGTCGTTTTTTTTTCTTTATGTTATTATGAACTATATAGGTATCTATTTATTAAATAGCTATTATAATCCGCAACAAATCATTTAAATGATCTACATCTACCCACCCTTCACCTTTACAGTGCTAATGCATTGTTATTGGGCTAGATTTAGATGTCAAATCACAAGTACATACATATTGGTAGCTAAGAAAGCAATAAAACTCCGCCCCTAAGACGACCCACTGACCAAAACATTAAATAAATATTCTTATTTTATGACCATTCATTGTGACAACTGGTTAACACATCATTACAACCAATGTCATTATTTAATTTCCAGAAAGGGGGGGTTCCTTATCATCCATCAGCACGAAAGCCCATTCACAGTAATAGAGTTGATAATCAAATAACAAATGAGACAATGGCGAGGTACGGAGTAAAACAAACTAACAACCACAAGAAACAAGATGCCAATTACCATAGCCATCCACAGAGTCTAGGAAAAGATGTAGTGGATAATGCCATTGTGCCAAGGTACGGAACTACTATTATCTATGCTAATGCTGAAAATATGTATGACATTGTCCACTACAGAGGTACGTACTTCAATTAATAATAGTCTGGCATAACTACATAGTATAAAACAAAGTCGCTTTCTCTGTCCCTATATCCCTATGTATGCTTAAATCTTTAAAACTACGCAACAGATTTTGATGCAGTTTTTTTTAATAGATAGAGTGATTCGAGAGGAAGGTTTATATGTATAATACATTGACCTCCACGCGGGCGAAGCCGCTGGCAAAAGCTAGTTATAGATAAAGATTAATTTCCAAATACTCAATTAAAATTTTGAGTTGCCACTTTTTCTGCTACTTTCGCTTCAAGACCATAAAAATAAAACATATTAATATATATTTTCAGTGAAATGTCTTTGCAAACGAGCCCCATACCATTGCGTAAGAAAAAAACACTAAGAAGTAATTCATATTCACAGGATGAGGGAAATACTGATGAGACGTGAGTCATTATGCTTTGTAATGTTGCTTGTTATCACTTTCAAATATAAATGTGTTATTTCCATATGTGTAACGAAACCATATCCTGAAGTAACTTATTTTACCGCACAGCATTTTCATTCATTTTTCGAATCTCGACTTGAATCCCCTGAAACCCGACTTGATAATAAACCCGGCTTAGCTTATTTCTGTGCCACCTGATTAATATTTATATCAGTTACAGCCATTTTGAAGAAGTAGTCTTTGAGTAGTTGCCCACTTTTCACTAAATTACCAGTTTGTGTACTACAAAGACAACCTATTCTTCTAAACTTTTTGTGTGTTTAGCTTACCTAGCTATAGTATTGTTATCCCACAGAGCGACAAACGTTTTACTTGTATTTACCAAGTGTTCAAATATGATGTGAATGTGTGTGTTAGCGAAAGAGCTCTCAGACAATGCTGAAGTTGGATGTATGTATTGTGTGATACTCGTCTTCATGTTCAAATTCACAGAGTGTTTGTACACTTGTTTTCCACAAGTAAAGTCCACGACGCTTCTTGAAATAAAAATACAGTATGTGTAGGTGGCACCAGGGTTTTTAAAATCGCATTACTGCTGCCTCTAACAAACCATTATAAGCTTTCATATTTTCAACTGTCACAATATCATGTTTATTAATGATATTGTGGCATTAATCATAAGCATTTTAAAACACATTGCTGCTGCTCATAACATTATATCATCATAAGCTTACATCAGACATCCAATTTTTATTTGTCTCATTGTGTGACTAAGCTTTTGTGAAAAGTCTATGTGTGTTTCATTGCAGCAATGTGCTTTCAAAATCTTTACCTGCAACTCTCCCATCACATTTGTCTTACAGTGATGATTCTGAAATTGAGGAAAACGACTTGTTAACAAAGTCAATTGAAGAGAAAAGTTATCATGGTGTGACGAATAGAAGTAATAGGAGCTCAGAACGTATCCTACCATCACCTTATCAACGCAAATTGTCAATTTCATCAAGGGAAAAGATCCAACCCCAGTCCAGCAACACAATACGAAACATTTTCTATTTCACATTCTTATTAGGTATTATAGCTGTGATTGTACACCGGATTTTCCCTGATATGATAACAAACCACAGTGAAGATAAATCTACTCAAACTGTGAATCATGATAAAATTATTTTTGAAAACAATATGAATAACCTCCAGGAAAAATATAATATAGATGATAATTCTATTCTCAAGCTAAAAACTGGTGAGTATTTTTTTTTCTTCTGTATTGAGAAAATAGTTTACTGATAAGTTTACTCATGCAGACTTAACCTAGTGGTAACATAAAGAAAGCCTTTGAGAATGTTAAAGCCTTTCAATTATGCTAGACCTACAACAGAAGCTGTTAATCTTTTTGTAAAAGCCAGTCTTATACAATTGTTTTCACTTAGTATATTGTTTGTATTGTTGTATCACAACAACACAACTTCGTATATGTTCTGTTCTGTTATTTTATTATGTCTACCTCAGTATTCTCCAAGGTTGTATACTGTCACCCCTTCTCTTTACGTAAATTAGAATTACGCCATGATGATGATACACTTTGTAATTCCAAGCTAAATTAGACCTTTTCTAAGAATATAAACTGAATGTGATTTTCGTTAAGCAAGCAGCTCTATTTCAGCATTTTGTGCTCTATCACTCCAGTCCAGTCATTACAAATAATTACACAGACTGATATAATCGATACCTAACCTATAGAAATGAGGGAACGTGCACGACGAAGGGTCTGCCATCTGGAGGCGCAAAGCTGATGTTTTTACGCAATCATTACTTGAAATAAATACTTCACGTTATAAATAATCTCAGAAGTGGAAAAAAAAACACAATTACTAAGTGAAAATATATTTTCATCCCTTCTATTCGAAAAGTGTCGTTTTGTTCCTCTATAAGCGGGAGCAAAGTAGCTCTTTTCTCCACTAGACTTTTTAGCGGTCAGTACCTAATGAGATTTGAATTTGGAACATGAATCGTCCATTGAAATCGAACGCAAATTGTATAATTCAGTGGCTGTACGGTGCGGGGAGCCGCCAAAACTAAACAACCTCCTGCTCTTTGGAGTGTATCATCATCATCATTTCAGCTGAAAGACGTCCACTGCTGGACATAGGCCTCCCCCATGCTCCTCCACTTCGACCGGTCTTGTGCTTCCTATATCCAGTGGAGTGTATAAGTACTCAATGCTTAAATCTACAGTTAATATCAATAAAGATATTAAAATTGACAGCTACTCAAATATAAATTTGTAATTTACCTTTTTACATTCATGTAATTTTTTTTAATTCTTTATGAACTTATTCATTAATTACTTAAAAAGTGTCTCTCATTTATTTTCTCATAGATGAAAAGTAGAGTATATGACTCGAGAGCAAAAATATTTTTCCCTCAGGCGATGGTAGGTACTTTGAATCCCTAAATCCCTCGCTATGCTCGGGATTGTATTCTAGAATCCTTCGCTTCGCTCTGGATTGAAAATAGCGCCCTCGCTGTAAAAATATCATTTTGGTCCCTTGTCATACAATCTACTATTGTGGTTCTGGATGGTCGAACACTTCAAAGAAAAATAAAAAATAAATCAAATTCTATTACTTTCTCACGGATAGTATTCACTTTCCTTGGTTACGTGTTAAACGACAAAAGTGAATAAATGCAATAAAAAACATGTGTAATTATGAGTTTCAAAACATTTAGAAATTACTTATTAATGCTATTTGTAAAAGCAGCTAAGTTTTGTATGTAGTACTGCTATTCAATACAAAGAAATCTGTGAGTAACCTCAAATAGTTTTAATTAGTTTTCGATATACGATATCTGAAGAATATACAAGGTGTAATTTTAATCACCGTTAACCT
This sequence comes from Polymixis lichenea, assembly GCA_949091785.1. Taxonomy (NCBI): domain Eukaryota; kingdom Metazoa; phylum Arthropoda; class Insecta; order Lepidoptera; family Noctuidae; genus Polymixis; species Polymixis lichenea. The sequence goes on along the minus strand of OX420933.1, from coordinate 18,319,340 downwards.
CATAAGGGGTCATTTTACTGATCATTATGAACAACTTTTACTATGGGCCCAAACCTGAAATCGCGAAAATAAAATCAGCTGTTCCATACATTTATGTTCGCATAACTCGTCAAAATGTAAAGAACAGCTGATTTTATTTTCGCGATTTCAGGTTAACGGTGATTAAGATGACACCTTGTATACATATAGTAATATATTCTCCAGAATATTTACTTTAAGTATAAAGGCACAGATATGCTTACATTTTTCAGATAGGCTTCCCTTACATTTGCAATTTTCTCTCCTAATATTTCTATTGCAATCCAACTGAAAAGAAGGCGACATGGACATAAGTAATAATAATATAGACAAAATATATACTTGAAAAATGAGATCAGAAAATACTTAGTTACTTTGACATCATAAACGTTAGAAATCGTCGTTTGAGGTACAATTTTGTTTTGCCAGTTATTACTGCATTTCATGATTCCTAATTGTTTCTTCGACATCTAAAACATGCCCGGACTCGAAGAGTTTTTGGCCTTTTGACATATTCTGACCACGCTGACGTGACGATCATTATTATTCGGCCGGAACCCATCATAAAAACGATTTAAATATAATGTAAACATTAACTTAAACATTGACGGCAACACGATAACAGATCTAAAAGTTTCTTTTTTCACCACACCGTGGCTCTCGTTTCGATTTGTGCTGCCATCTATAGTTCGTGCACGTTCCCTATTGTTTCAGGTATATCAACAATATTTTCGAGAATGGATACCGGCTCCTTCATGTTTGTTTACAACAGTAAAACAAACAATTTCAATCCCGTGAGATTCGAAAAATTTGCAGATGAAGTCGCGTATACCGCCGCAAGGTTTTTACGTAAGAATATTTACTATAGCCTTACTAATATTATGAACGCGAAAGTTTGTATGTATAGATGTTTGTTACTCTTTCACACAAAAACGACAGAATGTATTTGGATGAAATTTGGAACACAGATAGATTTTAACCTAGATTAACACATAGGATACTTTTTATCCCAGTAGTACGTTCCCGCGGGATAATTCCGACTACCACGCGGGCAAAGCCGCGGGCGAAAGCTAGTTTATTATATATTTATTCATTTAAACTTCTCGCACACAAAAAAGGTACAAAGGCGGACTTAATGCCTTAGGCATTCTCTACCAGCCCAGACCAGACTCTCTGACTTTTAGAAACATGAAACAATAACAACCTCAGCGGAGTCGGATTTCGACGGACGGATTCAGTTAAACGACTGAAAAAAAAACCGGTTCCGTGCGTGTCAGACCACGCACTGTGAAGGGTTCCGTAGTTGGGATGAATATTTACGAATAGACAGTATTGACCGCAAAAATATGTTTGTTCTGTATAGATCTCAAAAACTATTGACGTAAATAGCAAAGTCACATAGAAATATCATCACGTTCTACATTTTCACTCTTTAAAAAAAGAAAAAGGAAGTGTGGCAATGGCCGTAAAGTAGTTTTAATAACGTCCACGGATCCTCAGCTAACCAAACGAAATAATTAGTACTTTTCGAGACATATTTGGTAAAATTGGAGTCTGAACATGGTAGAAAAAGGGGGTGGGGGGGCGTACGGGGTAGTACTAAAGTTTTGTGTGCTGTGTTTCCGGCTGGAGTAATCCACTTTTCATGTACTTTCTTGCATCCGATTAAGCTGAAATTTGGCACAAGTATGTCAAGAGAAATCTAACGAGCCCGTACACGATGGTGTTTTTCTGATTAGTTAAGGAGTTTCTATGGCCACCTTCCGACTACATCATAGCTTCATGGTGCCATATTTTTGCATTGTAATTAATGTTACAAATATAGATTTGACTTTGATGACAATGGAAAAATATGGTACCAAACAGCTTAATCGGATCGGATTTTAGTCAGTTTGGGTGATGTATAAACAGATTCATAGGTAGTATTTAATCGTGAGAATTAACCAAAAATATTAAAAAGCGTCTAGCTCCTAAATAATCACTGAAGAGTGTTTTAGTGGAGTATTTTAGGAAGCCCTTTGAGAGGCTCTTGAATATTTTTCTTTGGACGTAGTTTCACGAGCCACTCCTATGCTGCAGGGTGGGCCGATTTTTTTTTATGTCTGTTCCTTTGTATGGCGTATGTGTAAAATAATTACCATTTTTCGATTCAGGGATCGATTTCGAATTAGAGCGTTTTAGTACCAGTCTCCCAGTTGTCATGAGGACAGACAAATGGACTTGCCGAAACTAAAAGGGTTCTTTGTTTAACTTTGCAAACCTAAATAGGGGATCAATAACTTACCGTTCGGGAAAACCATGTACATTGGTACATACGTATGTGATAGTTTAAAATTATATTTCTGTTGACTTACTACAAGTTTAAATGTTACCTAACTTTTCAGGTAACGACATCTCGTCAATAAAACACACAGTCGTTGAAAGCTCTGACCTCGATATGCAAGAACATGGGGAGTTAATCAATCGGTACCGGGATGATGTCGATAAATCTGGTGTGATGCTTGTCAAGGAGATCGACGGAGTGCCCTCAGATCTTGCAATGGCCTTCCATTACTATTGCGATGAATATGATCCACTCGTCAAAAGAAGTGCTATATTTTTCACACTAAATATGGCAAATTGTTCTAATACATCAGGTAAAAATATAGTTACTGAATCTTTTACCTTATAGATGTGTTACAGTATAGTGGTGATGTGATCTCATGATTGATTAATTTAACTGTAATTATAATTATTTGCAATCGTTATTGTCCTATAGCTGAAAGTTGTTTTATAAATACTTTTGTCAGTGGTCATTATTTATAATATCGCGAAAATATATTAAAGTTATTGCCTGGAGCCCTATAATTTCTTATAATATTGCTGTTGGATGCGCAATTTGACTATTTTAATAACAAATATCTTTTCAGTTCCAAAATCGACACATGATTTAATTGAGAAATGCCTTGCAAAGAAATGGAAGACTGTGCCCCCAGAAAACATGAGACCTTTACTAACCAGAGTGGTAGATGTAATAATAGATGTCACTAGTGCGTTTTAAAGTAATCTCTCTCAGTATCAGTCAGTATTTATAGAATTATGTATGAATTTGAATTTGTTATCATATTATGAGTTTTTATTTATTCATAAGTTTTAATTAAAATTATTGAGAAAATGTAAACTTCTTTCTTTTATTGTTCTTGTTAGCAGCAATTCTAACATAATAAAATGAAAATAACATTTCAGATGGTAATCATTTATTTAAAATTGGTTTCACTAACTTATAATCATGTCCAAACAAATGAATGAACATTACATAGATTCTTAATTATTTAAGATTGGTAACACCATGTTCACAAAAAGAATCATGACATCTTAATTACTTGTCACACGTAATTGGCCTATTTTATTTCCTAAAAATTATCTAAACACTACTGTATAGGCCAAAGTGCACTTTGGTCAGACGTGTTCAGGTCTGGCCCATCATTCAGGTCATCTAAACTGTCGGGCTCCAGTTCATTGTTGTTGCGGGCAGGGGAGTACGAGGCGGGAACATCCTCCTCCTCGTCTTCATCATGGGACTCCTCAGTTTCATCTGATTCATCATTACCTAGAACGAGAAATAAACAAAATATTGGTTGTGTTATTATAAAAGTCCTCAGAGATATACAGGGTGGTAGGCAGGGACATCGCCACTAGGGCTTGCAAATATTCGGAAATTTCATATTCGAACATTCGGTTTTTTTTTTGGGGTAATATTCGAATAATTCAAATAATAAAAATAAGCTGTTTTAATAATCATGTCTTTATTTGCCAGTGTCTTAGAAACAGTAGTAGTCTGAGTAATATCAAGGAATATACCAACATTTTACTGGTTTATAAAAGCACTACACGAACTGAAAGGCCTTTAGATGCTGATCGATACACAGACAACCAACCATTACAAGTCTATTGTCACTTAGCCCTTTAGGTGACTTTTAGCCTTCTGTTATGGCCCATTGTGAGCGACCACGTTTCTGTGCCATAGGTCATCACTGCAACACGCACTGGTCAAAGACTTTCGTCTTGAGACATTGCGATATTTGGGACGAGAAGATACTGCGTAAGCCTGTAGCTGCGTAGCCGAGTCGGATTCGACGATTTACCTGTTTTTCGAAGTTGGACCTACCTAACTGGACAGTTTGTACTTGTCCACAATTTCTAGTGTAGCGTCTCCGGCCTTCATGAGCGAGAGTAGGTGTTACATCAGCATTTGACATTACCTTTGTCTTGTCTGTATTCATTTTAAAACCCACTCTTCCGGAAGCTCTACTGAGGTCGTCGAGCATTGTGCTGAGGTTCTCCATAGTCTCAACCTTAATCCATCCTCCAGTGCAGCGGTGAATAATTTCAGAGAGATAACGAACGTCTCATTGTCTCACATCTTACTGCAGAAGGATAGGTTTCGAGGTCTGGTCCTGAAGTCTGACTGACATAGTGGCGTTTTCGTACAGACACTACAGCACCTCTATGTACCGATGTATGTGGTTTACGGTGCTAAAGCTTTTACGGAATCCAGCTTGTTCGGGAGGCTGGAAGTCGTCAAACCTGTGCGCCAACCGGTTCGTGATGACTCTTGAAAACAGCTATACAGTAGCGTGCACAGTTTTTAGACAGGGTAGGCAGAAATTTAAAAAAGGCAAAAAAAAACTTTTTTATAAACAAGCTATTATTAAACGAACTAAATAGTTAAAAATAATTGAATCTCAATTATTTAATTATGCGTGTTATTACATATTGGCGGTTAGAAATAGTAGTAACACGCTTTTATTTAAATAATTCAGATTAAATTCTACATTTTTAGTTCGTTTAATAAAAGCTTGTTTTAAAAAAGTATTTTTCTTTTAGTTTTATTTTTAACTTTTTAGTATTTATGATGCGGGATTTACTACGGCGTAGTTCGTAGCAGCGTTTTTTCGTTTGGAAGGTCGTAATAATTCGTAGAACCCAGACATATGTGTTGTTTTCAGCACTTCAAGTGTTATGTATCTATGGCCACCTTCCAGCTTCAGCATCAGACCCTGGTTACCATATAGGATCAAAGTACTCGTCAATACGAATCAAACGAGCCCAAACTCGATGGGGTTGTGTCGATTTATTGCGGAGTTCCTATGGTCACCTTCCAGCTTTAGCATCAGACCCTGGTTACCATATAGGATCAAAGTAATACGAATCAAACGAACCCGAACTCGATGGGCTTGTGTCGTGTCATTGCGGAGTTCCTATGGCCACCTTCCAGCTCCAGCATGAGACCTTGGTTACCATATAGGATCAAAGTACTCGTCAATACGAATCAAACGAGCCCAAACTCGATAGGCTTGTATCGTTTCATTACAGAGTTCCTATGACCACCTTCCAGCTCCATCATCAGACCCTGGTTACCATTGAAAGACAAACTACTTATCAAGACGATTCAAACGAGCCGAAACTCGATGTGGTTGTGTCGTTTCATTGCGAAGTTCCTATGGCCACCTTCCAGCTCCATCATCAGATCAGCACCATGTCATCATAATATTGCATTGTCACGCGATTTACACATGTACTTATGCAAAATTTCAACTCAATCGGTAACCGGGAAGTGGATCAAATTTAATTTGCAAGATTTGAAGACAGACATCGGGACAGGTGAAACTAAATAAAAGCTTTAGTTTTTGCAAATCCGTTGTATGTACAGACGCCAGCAGGTCAACCTACCCGAAACTGTCAAATTTTCTCAATCAAATTTGAACCTTATGTTTCAGCGATAAAGTTGAAAACCTATTAAAGAAATTTGACAGATTGTAGTAGGTTGATGTGCTGGCGTCTGTACAACTAACTACCTTTCACGATACTTGTTTTTTTATCACCGATAGAGTTTTGAAAATGCATCATTTTTTCTTTTCTCTGTACACACACCACCTGAACAACTTTCATAGTGAATATTATCTATTTTTCACATTATTTATCAACGTTAAAATCTAAATACATGCCATCATAGCTCACAAGTCACAAATTGACTCACAACCAAAACAAATAAATCAAAAACAACAATGGCGTCGGAATTACTCGGAATATGAAAATAATACGACAATAAAATAATGGTTGTTTACACGGGTTGTTAATGTAGTCACAATTCAATGAAACAATGCTACTTTTTAAAATACAGTGGAGCCCCGGTAATCCGACACACATTTTGCAGGGCAGTGTTGAACTATCGAATTTGTCGGATTATAAGTAGGTACTGCCTAATGCCTTATGCCCGTTTTCACCAACGACCCCTAAACTGGTCCCTAGCTATGAATCCCTTAGGCTAAGGTACCCCTTAAATGCATCCCTTAACTAAATTCATTTTCACCAAGCTAAGGGACACCTTTAGAGGGGTTACTTAGAGTGACAGATTTTTTATGTCATAGTCATTCCAAAAACCGCACTTTTATCGATAAAAGTTTTAAGTTATATTTTTACATTTATTTAGAAGTAAATACCAATATTTTATACAAGGAAAATGTTTTAATAACAATTACGTTGTAAAACTTTATCTCAACGACGAATAACTAACATAGTTTCGGGTTTTTTAGCAGTTTAACGAAGGTCCAGTGCCTTTTTTAACCGACTTCCAAAAGGAGGAGGTTCTCAATTCGTCGGAATGTTCCCCGATGACTCGAAGATGGCTTTTGTTTGAAAGGGTATACTTCCCAGGTGGTCCCATGATCATCAAGTCAGGATCTGATGATGGGATCCTGGAGAAATAGAGAGAACTCTTCAAATTTTATAGGCACACTTGAAGCAATTTGTGTAGTTTTTGGAAGAGTACTTTCTCGGAGTGGTTCCATTTCAATTTGGTGAAGATCTGATGAAGAACTTCGGAGGTAGGCAACGGAACTCCTCAATAAATGATAGCAAATGGACAGGGATTGCTGAAATCTCATGTCTGTCAATTGTTTACACCAGTTAATAACATAACATCACGCCGGTACGCTGTGAAGGGGTAAGCACATGTGAACCACTAAAAAGTGAAAAATAAAAAACTTTTTTCAAAAAAATAAACAACCGCCTTCCAAAAAAACACTAAAAAGTGAAAAATAACTTTAATTTCGGAAGGCGGTGACAACAAATTAAAATACATATCCAAAGTCACCGACTTCCGAAATTAAAGTTATTTTTCACTTTTTAGTGTTTTTTTGTGTGGTTTTCACCATTCTTAAATGAGTACATACGTAATACACACCATGTACACATTCCTAAAGTAAAATATTTTGTTTTCTAGAAGTAAAGAGTCGTTAATGAAGGTATGGGAGAAACTGAAGAGTGAAAGCAAATTGTACTATGGCTCTACACGAAGGAGTGCCACACAAACTGGTGGTGGACCCTCAGAAATAAAAACATATCCAATCCTGGAGCAAGTGTGCAATATTATGGGCCGAGGTTGTTCAGGAATAATTGGTGTAATATTATAAACTCCTGTCGTAGAGTTACGATAGCTTCTGAAACTCTTTTGACAATTCGACTACATGTAGCTATACTGATCCCACTCATGTCTGCCATCGTCAGCAACTGACTACCGGTGGCATAAAATCTAAGGGCGCATAGTAGTTCTTTGATCGGGGGCACGGATTTATTTCTGTAAAAATATTTTCGAGTTAATGATAACCTACTAGGATAGAATTAAGTTTCGACACTTGAAGACTAACTGGTGCCGATTCTCTTGTCACAAAATTCTCTAAACTAAACTAAAAATCACTAAAATTTAGTTTATTCCTGTCAAACGACGATTTCCTATTCTGAAATTGACTAAAGTGACACAACTTATCTATATTTTAGTTTGACAGCACTAAGATTGTACTGAGTTTTTAATTTAGTGAAAATGGTAATTTTGCTATTCTGTTGTTGTCAAATTCATTATTCTATTCAATATAAAATTTCGATTGTCTAACTAAATCTGACTATTTTTAATCGCGATTAAAAAGGTGTGGAATAAAATTAGTTGTCAAGAACTAAAATTCACACTGACACCTCGACTTCGGGCGCAAATACAGTACTGTATCTTTTTTTTCTTTTCTTTTGCTTATATCTCGAAATTGGTGTGTCCTATCGTAAAAATAATGAAAATTTCGACCCCCTTTTTAAAAGCCCATACACCTCTAAAACTTAACATGTAGGTAATAATTTTTTCATATTTTCGATACAAAAAGTAAAAAAATCCATTTAAAACACGTTGAGGCTGCCCCCCCTGCGCGATTCCGGCTCTAAAAAAAATCACGTGGTAGGGCAAACGTGGAGTCGCGTTTGTCAATTTCGATTTTAGTTGTGTCAAAATTATTTTTAAATTTAGGGATCTTTTTTTGCAGAATAGCTTTAAGATTCTCACAGCCAAAAGTAAGGAATTTTAGTGATAGTTTAGTTAGTTTAGTTCGGTGTACAAGAGAATCGGCACCAATAACACGTTAAAGCCTAGTTTTAAGCGTTGTACAAATAAGTACTGTAGGTACCTACACATAACTATTACCTATCTACTCTCTTTCAATATAAATGGTTATGTAGCTTACCTGTCGTCTGGATATTCTAAAACATGTTCTAGTTTTTGTAGTAGAAATATCACGCTATCCTTGGATAACCTATATCTTGTAAAAAAGTCTTTATCATCATATTGTGTGAAAAAGTGAGGTCTTTCACGATAAACACGTGGCCGAGTAAATAACCTTGGGTTTGCCAATAATTCCACTGTCTCGACAGCTTCAATACTATCAAAAAACCCACTTAATAGATCTTCCATTTCAAAAATGATTAAAGAACACGCGACTTGTCAAACAACTTAAAACTAACCTTTAGGTTAGGGGTCGGTTAGGGGCCGAATATTCGGGCCCCTAAATATAAGGGATCCCTTAAGAGTTTAGGTGTCCCTTAAACGTTGGTGAAAATAAAAATTGCGTTAAGTGATACTTAAATCGGCTTAAGGGTTACTTAAAATTTAGGGGTCGTTGGTGAAAACGGGCATAGACCCATAAATTCCAGAATTTGTTACAAAAGAGTACCTTATAATCCGACAAATTACAGATCCAATCATAAGATTCTATACGTTATACTCTGAAGTAAAAATCATCCTTCAATATGTATGTCAAATTTAGTAAATTAAACAACACAATGGTGCCGATTCTCTTGTCACAAAATTCTCTAAACTAAACTAAAAATCACTAAAATTTCGTTTATTCCTGTCAAACGACGATTTCCCATTCTGAAATTGACTAAAGTGACACAACATAGCTATATTTTAGTTTGACAGCACTAAGACTGTACTGAGTTTTTAATTTAGTGAAAATGGTAAATTTGTTATTCTGTTGTTGTCAATTTCATTATTCTATTCAATATAAAATTTTGACTGTAACTAAATCTGACTATTTTTAATCGCGATTAAAAAGGTGTGGAATAAAATTAGTTGTCAAGAACTAAAATTCACACTGACTTCTCGACTTCGGGCGCAAATACAGTACTGTATCTTTTTTTTTGGTTAAATCTCGAAATTGGTGTGTCCTATCGTAAAAATAATGAAAATTTCGACCCCCTTTATAAAAGCCCATACACCTCTAAAAACTCAACATGTAGGTAATAATTTTTTCATATTTTCGATACAAAAAGTAAAAAAATCCATTTAAAACATGTCGAGGCTGCCCCCCCTGCGCGATTCCGGCTCTAAAAAAAATCACGGGGTAAGTCAAACGTGGAGTCGCGTTTGTCAAATTCGATTTTAGTTGTGTCAAAATTATTTTTAAATTTAGAGATCTTTTTTTGCAGAATAGCTTTAAGATTCTCATAGCCAAAAGTAAGGAATTTTAGTGGTAGTTTAGTTCGGTGTACAAGAGAATCGGCACCAATATAGAGCTTACGTTATATTATAAAATTAACTTCATGAATGCGAAAAATTATAGCTTTACATTAGGAAACAATTGTGTACAAACATTTATATTATATTATAAATGATGACATCAATAATGATAGGCTTAAGGTAGAGCCAAACAGACGCGGAATTTGTAGATCCGCGAGTTTCCTCTTTTTTTCATTATAACTCTTAAGAAAGCTATAGTCACCCTTCTTAAAGAAAAGTACCACCACACCTCTGTTACATACCTGTGGCGTTTTCCCCTCGAGCATGATAGAATCAAACAGTTTCTGGAGGGCCTTAAGAACGGGTTTTCTGCTGGCCCTCAGGAGTGCGGCCGTAATTCTTTAATCTCCTAGTGCCTTGAGTGCCTTGTGATGTTTATGCTGCTTCAGAGCCATCCAAACTGCATCCAAACAAGCTGATGTCCAGGATGTCTTTGGTATAGTGTCGGGTCAATCTAGCTCTTGGGTTGTTTGCCAGATTCGTAACAGGGTTACATGTTGACGTGTATAGCAGTCCATAGAACCTCTCCATCTTTCTCAACAGCTCAAGTCAACTCATCATGCTATCCTCTCTCTTCTGTGTTTCCTGCAGGCTCCTCAAGATAATTTCTTTCCTTTTTGTATATATACATACACTCACATTCGTAACCATGTGCTACATAATATAGTTGGTGGTACGAAGACACTTGTCGAACACACCTACCACACATCACGCTTGCTCCATCAGTCACTATGCCTATAATTTTAAATTGTATTTTGTGCACAAATCAGGGTTCGTAGTCCGGTGTTATGGAAATTGGTTGAATGTTCGAATATCGAAAATTTTACATTTGAATATTCAAATAGTTGTACTATTCAAATAATTAGAATATTCGAATCCAAGCCCTAACTGACACACAACTTGTTACCCAGTAGTTACTGTTGAATAATATGTACATGATTGTGGAGCCTGTGCATTGAAATATGTTGTTGGTAAATAAAAATTGCCATTCCATACATAGACCACGGAGGTATTACCATTACATAGGAAACAACAGATTCCTTTTTCTTCTGCTTATTACTGCTGATTGTCATATTACCTCAAGGCCTTGAATTCAGAAATTTGCACAAAAATAATATTTTTATTAAATACTTGATAAGTACCTTCTTCTTCATCAGTGTCTGCTTCTTCTTCCATAGGCTCAGGGTCAGCTTTGCCTAGCGGAGCACGTTTCATGTACTGTTGCCCAATCAAGTTTAACTGCAAGTAAAACAATCATACTTTAAATCTGAAAGCTTGATAACAGCAAAAAATAGTTATTATGGTCAAAGGTAACATAGTGGTGAAATAGTGTAACTGAACTACTAGTTTAGTTACCCTATTATTTTCTAATAGCTTAGTGTAACCCTTATTTCAAAATAAGAGTGAGACTGCTCCACTGTACTTTTCCTCCCGCTTGTTTGGAGCTTCACGATTTTATAGCGTATACATGTCTGTATGTAAAACACTTTTGCAAAATTTCACACTTCGAAAGCGTCGAGAATGTTTTTTTTTGAGTTCCCTATAACTACACTGAACTAACATATTATCCAAAAGTTACACACCTAGACGTGGTAAGACAACAATGTCATTAGGAGAACTAGAATGCAAGAGCGAACAAAGTGAGCTCTGGACTTGGGGCACCCCGACTCGAACAGGTTATTTTTTTTAAAGCATACAGAAGTAGGAGCCTCGCGAAGCGGGGCTCCGGCGACTTTTCCTGACTCCATATAATTTTTTTAGTAATAAAAATTACTTGCCCTTCGAGTTTTAGGTTGTTGACCTGGAATATGTCATAGACCTTATTAATGCTTGGAAACACATTTAGACTCACCACGTGATCTTCCTCACCTAATATTCCACCAATTCAGACATATTTTTTTTCAAACTTTGAATTTTTTCTTCTTGGCTCCTATGGTTTTGCACAATTTGTGGATTTCCAATTTACCCTTAAAAGGGCTACTCTCCCCAAAAAAAATTGGTAAGTACAGTGGTTCCGGTTAGACTAAGCATTCCTAAAAATAATTCACAGGCCTATAGACAATAGCCAATCAATTGTATTTCGAAGTAATTGATCTACTCAGAAATCCAGCTAGGCTAGACGGTAGGAGCTAGTGGTGAGCGTTGAATGAACGAACTGGTTTTTTAGACTGTTTATTCGACCTGAACTGTTCGACTAGTTTACTGTCCACAGATAAACCAGTTTATTCGTGAACGACATTTTACGCATGCGACCGGCGGCGGCGACAACTCGATTTCGCTTCGCCATACACGTAGTCGACGCTCGACGGAACGGAACGAGTGAACACGAACACTGCCGAAGGCCGTTTGTTATTGATTCTCTCTCTCTGATGCAGAAACGAACGTTCATCTCACTAAGCGAACGCTGTTAAATGAAAATAGACTCTATAACAAAACGATTGATACCGATCTCTATTTATTTCGTTGAATTAGTTTATCATACATACAAGTTTATTAGTCAGCCTGCCAGTCCTAACCCTGGAAAAAGTATGAAGAGAAGTTCATTTCGATTCCCAAGTACATACAGTTCATCTATCCGTCGATTAGTAAACTAGTTTCAACTAAACGACCTAATCTGATCGTACAATAAACGGTGGATAAACTCCGTGAACATAAATTCGTTTATATGCTGTTCAGTCTATTATGTAAACTAGTCGAAAATTAAACTGTTTTATCAACTAGTTTATTGTATGCGGTAAACCAGTTTCGTTTCGTCGACGGTAAATACGTGAACGACCCACTCCTAGTAGGAGCCAATGTGGTGACCGGAATACGAGATCAATGATGACCGTAGATAAGATCACCAACTCATATTTAATTATTTTCGGATCCTAAAGATACGTAATATAATAAGAGCAAATAGATAGAGCCAGATACTTGCCCAATGTTGATTCGCCTGTTCTAACGCAGTTAGTTCTGTTTCTTCATCACATGGACTATCAGCGTTAAACCACAGTGAATCCACTAAACGAGGTGTTAAAAGTGGGAAAGGAATGTTCATGGTTAATTTCAATAAAATTACAAAATAATGCTGAATTTCAGCAATTTTAGTAAACAAAACAAATGTCAATGTGCAGTGTTGCCAACTGGGTGTCAAGTTTTGGGGCTAAATCGAGATTAAAAAAGGGCTAGATTAGCACATTTTTTTAAAATAGGGCTTAAATTACTAAATAACGAAAATTAAAAAATAAAGATTCTGTAGTAAAATCAATTTTATAAAAAGTAATGTGTAAATCTTTAATAAAATACATCATTCTGGATTATAAAATATTGTTTAATTATAAAATAACGATCTAAATAGCAGTCTTTAACTAATTTCTCCAAATGGGTTCCACTTTGCGCTGACGACGTAGATGGTTGGTCTTGGGACTCTTGGGCCTCATTGCGCGCAGCTTTGTTCAGTATATAAATTTAAATTGGATGCATTTTTTTAAGGAAATCCTATGGGATTACATACGTGTACATGGCTTTGACAGGCGATAATATTTTGAGCTAGATTACGGGCTAGGGGCTAATTCATAATATTCGGGGCTGAACAAGAAGAAAAATCGCTAGATCTAGCCCCGAAGCTCCCCAAAGGAAGTAAATTGGCATCACTGTCATGTGACATAAAATCGTTAAATTTTAGTCTGCGTCATAAAAGTACTCTGTGGAGTCAACGCCAAATGGACATTGACAAATCATAACCCAAAGATTATAATACATCAGTTTAAAATAATGTACTCTGTGGTATAATAATATTAATGGGAGTCACAGAGTACATTATTACATACAGATGGGAGTCATAACCTATTCAAACCGTGTCTTTTTTGCTACGAATACTAAACTTGACTTTTTTTAAATACATTCTTTGATTGGCATCTAGCAACTGAAATAAACTGTTTGCTTGTACTGTTTTGATAGTAAATTTTGATAGAGTACTCAATTTCAAACGAGGGAAATAATAATATTAAGCTAAAGCTGGCATGGGCAAATCAGATAAATTCGCATTAGGTATGCCCAGCAGCATTTATGCCTAATCGTGATCCACTTGCCTTGAAGGGTAGCAGGAGCTGCTACATTTTAACTATCTCCACATAACTGTCCCCTAGGCCCTTTGTGGTGATATGGAAACTCATTAGAGTTTCTATAGTCTTAAAAATAAAGCTGTTAATTCGATATTGTCATCCGTCAATACGACTGTAATCTTTTCTTTGTATTTTGCTGATTAAAACCATTTATTCTAAAGGTTTTATCTTATTTATCACCCTTAGATTGAGACACTAAACTACTCATATTTTAGGTTACAGGCGTACACAAGAGTTCACATGCGTAGATATATGTTAAGTAATGTAGGTAGGCATAGTCAATCGCATGTCCATAAATGCGTGATAACAATTTCACATTGAAGCCTTCATTTTGTAGCTTAACATACCTAGGGTTTTCGCAGTTTAAGTTACAGCAAACATTGTGTTCGAACACTGATGCCCTCCGACTTGTGGACTGACGACCTACGCAGGTGGGCTGCAGGTGGTAAAACAAAGTTTTATTGCGCAGTACCTCGGTCTACAATGGTAAATAGTTGGAATTATGAAGATATACGCGTAGGTTGTCCTGACAGGGACATGCAGGAGTAATAATGATCACCTTTGCAAATTGTTAGAAAAGATGGATTTAAAAAAATGTCAACATAGTCCTTGACACCCTAAAAACATAACATTCAACATGACTGAATCTCCTTATCACGATCGTAAACTTTTTAACGAGCGCTTGTTCATTGTTAATTTCGTAAACATTAACAAGATAGGCAGCTACTTTTTATGAGAAAGAAGCTATTGAGCATTCAGCCGTTAAATTAAACTTGCACTGACCGCATAATTATTATTTCTTCGCAACGAACATGTTTCCGTATTTTAGTGAATATAGGATAATATTTTTCTCTTATTATTGGGTAAGTCAATTAATTTCTAAAAGAAGTGGGCCATACGCTTAAATCACATGCATGTTATTATTTTTAAAGAGGGTAGGTCCGTGAATTCTTAAATTCATTCAACTAACTTAGTTACATCTTCTGTTGATGAAACGAATCTGTTGGCAAGTGTTTTCGATACCGCCTGACTACCTACATGATTCTTACATACCTACGAACCGAAAATACATTATTTTTAATTAAAAAAAATATTTGGGTTTTGACTTCGCACCGTTTTTGCATTTAGCCAATGTCACGTTTAGTTTATTATTATTCATGTAGAAAGGTAGGGAAACGAAGAAAATTCAATTATTTATATAACTAGGAAAAAATTATTTTTGCAGATACAGACAGCGTTATCGATGTCGTTATTGAACAACAATCCAATATACTCGGTCGGTAGTGAAGCTGAAAACGATGTATCGGAGTATATAATCCACAAAGGGTATTTGCCAAATGAGAAAGACTTGCCAAAGTCGTCGATCCTAAAAAATGTTGGTAAGTCATGAAAGCAATATTTTATAGAGATAAAGATGTTTGTTTGTTAGAGGTAATCTCTGAAAGTACTAATCCAATTAAATAAATTACTAGCTTCCGTCCGCGATTTCGTCTGCGTGAAATTGCTGGCTTGCCCTACCAACCCGTCGCCGTCGCATCGAATAGCCTGCCCATGCGAGTACTTCGTATTCGTGACTTTTTTCTTTTTGCTCAGCTATTTTTGGGCGTATCATGATGTTATATATAGCCTCCCTCGATAAATGGTCTATCCAACACTAAAATAATTTTTCAATTCGATCCAGTAGGTACTTAGTTCCTTAGATTGGCGCGTACAAAGAAACTAACTCTTCAACTTTAAAATATTAGTACTTATAGATTTCACTGATCGAAAGCTATACTTAGGTACTAAGTTCGAGTACCATAGCGTATGTTTTCTGGTGTAATTGAATTCCACGCGAACGTACTTAAATCAGGGGCATAAGCTAGTCTCCTTTAGAGTTTGAACAAAATTGATTTCAGATTGCAAAGAAAAATAGATTGTAACAGCAGAGATTTTTTTTTTTCAGATGGCGACGTTACTTATCTCCTTTCGAAGCTATCTGACGATGAGCTAATTAAGCTACTTAGCGACCAACCTAATAAGAATGAATATAATTTGAAAGACATAGTCAAAATTGCTTCAGAATCTAAGTTTACTAAAAATTACAAAGCAATAGTGGATTTACCAAGCAAACCTTTACCAGCACTTAATGATATCTTCGAAAATCATAAAAAGAAGAGATTTCAAAAAGTTTCAGATAAACCTAAAGCAAGCGGAGCTTTCTTTCGGTTAGAAAATAAAGAAGTGGATCCATATTCTCCTAACAGAGTCGAAGATCCTCAGTATGTTGCTATCCAAAAACTGAACAATTTATTACATAACCGCCCCTCAGAAGTGGATGTAGATAGTAAGAGTGAAGACGAAGATGAAAAAAAAGAACTGTTATTTGATGTTCTTGTAGCCCAACTAAAAACACTATGCTGTAAAAGAAATAAACCCACGAAGAAAAAGGACAAAACCAACTTTACCAACTTTAAACTCAAGGCTTTATTAAGTGACATAATGCCGCAAGAATTAGTTCAAAAACCTTACGTACCAGAGCTTAAATACTCACAAACTACGATGCCTAACGAACATATGTTTTTAATTATAAACGACGAAATCAAGAGCAATGGAAGTGATGATGGGCTCATCTCGGTCGATCCAGATAGTCTTGGGTCAAATAGCAGTGTCATGTTTCTGGGTCCAATAGCAACACCTCTTTCAGAAGCCCAACTAAAAATTGTGGTAAGCATCAGCTTTTACCGTCCATTATTATCGGTTTCTAACCACTTTTAATTAACTTTATACATAATCTAAAGGATACAAAAATAAAGATCCCCGAAAAGTCCTGTCAACTCTCTCATCGGTATCGTTATTTAAAGTATCTACCAATGTTAACTTTAAGGTACTATAATTTTTTTTTGTTTTCAGATGACACGTATTACGAATGAACTCTCTAAACCAGAATATCTGCCACTCTTGCAGCAAATAGCCGATGGCATTCTTAGTGATGACAATATAAGGCTTGTCAATAGCTTGGTATCCGGACCTCAAACACGAAGATATATTAAGCCCCACAGATGCAACCACCAGTCCAAACTAGCACGAGTTTATGGCGGCCCTAAATGGCTAGTCTGTACGGGATATTTAAATTTAAATACACCCAGCCTGTATGATTAAACTTAGGTTTTGTTAAATCAACATAAAATACATCATTACATAAGTTTTTGTCGATTAGGGAAATAAAGAAACGCACATTTACGAGTATTCATCAAGGGGAAGAATACTTTAAATCTTGCCTAAACTGAGCAGACCGGCTTAACACTGCGTTACGGCTTACAAAGAAGAAACAACCTAGGGAGACATGTAAGTTGGAGCAAAATGAATGCCAAAGCGTAATACTAATAATATTTCACAATCACAATTGTCACAATCAACATCAATGGTGTCACAATCAAATCATGGTGAACACGGTTCGTACAATCAACAAAAAGTTAGAGTTATTTCATTCTTTGTGTGCATATTAATTTATTTTATTAAAATTAAAATAAATTCCGAGTCACACACAGATAGCGATATCTGCTTACTCAGACAGAAGTTGGAAGATAGCTATTGTGCATTACGTTTCTTGGCTAGAAGTCTTGGCTTCCTTAAGTTAGAAAAGTCCACGACCTCTTTCACGTCTATCTTTAAAATTGTTTGTTCTGGCCACAAGTTACAACCGTTTTTCAACAGGATGTTGCGGTTGCGATTACAGTCACCTGTGATTCGGGTCCAGTCCAGTGCTTATGTAATAATTGAGAATCTTTGGTTATTGAAATGAAATGGGTTGGAGCTATGCCGTGTGTCCGAATAGTGACATCGACCTGTCTGCCTGTGATTTGAATCAACTAGTGATATCTGCAGGCGTGGCATTTTACGATAAAACTACGAAAGTGATTCATAATTGTTTAATAGGTACCTACTGTGAATAACTTTCATAGAAACTAGCACACATTATAAAAATAAGTAAATTATACGAATAAAAAGATTTTTAATTTATATTTTTCATTCCTTTCATCTGTCAAACTTGTATTAATGTGACGTGACTCCACTTATGCCATAGGACTCCACGAGTAGTTCTTCTTAGCGTGTCGATAGCCATCCTGTTGAAAGGATTAGCCAGGCAGCGTGAAAACTCGCTGACTGCCCAAGGTGTGCCGGACGTATAATGGCTCAGTTTTCAAGGTCACTCGGGGGGCTCGTTTCATGCATGAGTAGTTTATAGATAAACACACATTACAGCCGCTCAGGGCTACAGCGGATCTAGTTTTAAAACAAAAAGCGCTATGCGATGATGTAAGTATGTGCATTTTTGCAATGTGGCGCAGTCCGTCAAAATATGCGTCAGCCTGTACACTGATAAAATGAAGTACATTTTCCTGGCGCTATAATTTTTATAATATATTTTATTGATAATTATTTAAGAAGCAGTGAATTAAAAATCCCGAAAACATGCGAATTTTTTAATCTGTGGTAGTTGAAAAGTTAGGTTAAAATTTTATCTGCACGATAAATAAAAATACACGAAACTAAAACTAACCTTTCGTATTTACATAAAGTAATATTTTCTGAGTGATACTGATGAGTGAGAAACGCGTGGTCCCCGTGGTAATGACAGAAAAAAATAAAGCTCTCCGATGCGGATGGTTAACAGAAGATCCACTTTACATACAGTACCATGATGAAGAATGGGGACAACCACAATATAACAACTATGCCTTGTTTGAAATGTTGTGTTTAGAAGGACAACAAGCCGGTCTATCGTGGCTAACAATATTGAAAAAAAGGGCAAATTATCGGAAGATTTTTCATAACTTCAACCCTCGCAAAGTATCAAAATTAACGGAAAAGGATGTGAACAACTGTTTAAAAGATTCAGGAATTGTAAGGCATAGAGGGAAAATAGAGTCAATAATAAACAATTCTAAGTGTTATATGAAAATGGAAAACGAAGGTGAGGATTTTACGAATTTTATTTGGAGTTTCGTAAACCAAAAACCCATCGTTAATAGTTGGAATGAATACAAAGAAATCCCGCCTGAAACACCAATATCTATAGCATTATCGAAAGCTTTGAAAAAGAGAGGTTTTAAGTATGTTGGTTCTAAAATTTGTTACGCTTTCATGCAAGCATGTGGCCTCGTGAATGATCACGTAAAAACCTGTGTATGTTTCAATAAAAAATAAATATTTTTTTACACAATAATCCAATTTACTTATACCCCCGCCCATAATCAAACCCCATAACAAAACGTTACAAATTGTAATTGTATTTTACAAGTTACAAATCTACAAGTTTCTGTTTGAACACAAATTTACCACGGTGGAAAACTGACAAAATTGTACCTACAATTTTACATATTTCTTTCTGTACATTTTCTCTTTACAGGTGACATTTTACGTATTTGTAACGTAAACTGTATAATGGAACGCATAATTGTTATTACAAAACATATTTTGTAAATTGTAGAACAATTCCTACAGGTGGACAGTGCTTCAGAACGCGCGTGTCAGAACTAGAGTTGCTGGAGGGAAATATTCCGTATTATTCCCGTCGTAATATTCGCGAATCATTCCGGATGTTTGAGTAAAATTCCGTAATATTCCCCGAGAATAATTATTATTACAAGGAAAGTATAGCTAGAGTTCGACTATTGACCGCTAGTTGGCGACGCAACAACGCGTTATTAAACAAGACAAGTAAAAGTTGACTATAACCTACTCATTTTAAAGTCCTACTTTCTTTTAAACTCAAACATATTGTTCTCGAAGATTCCAACAATGCACAATATGTTACACTCAGCTACTCAATTAGAGATTACCGCTATCGATATTTTTTTAAACTTACAATGTTCTCGTTGTTCTATGCTATAGCGGGAAAAATTTAACCCTGTGTGCAGTTTTAGTTTATCCGTAGTAATTAATCCCGTAGTTTAATATCTATCGCATAAGATAGAAAGAAACTCCACAACTGTATTTTTTATGAATGGAATAGTTTTCAAAATCGGATCATTAGTTTAACATAACAAATCTTAAATATATTTTCTATAAATCGTTAGTATGTATTAGAATATATTTATATAAACACTTGATTTCAAACATAGTAATATTTATTGACTCTAGCTGTTGCTGTATTTTGCTTAGAAATAAAGCGGAATGTCGATAAATAAGTAAACGATAGTGGTACATCCCTATAGGAGGAGAAATAGTAATGACCTCGTTACGCAAATATAAATCTTAACCTTAACGAAATACAGCTTTGATTAATCATAGTGACATCTAGCGGCGGGTAGCGGAACTTGCTCATTAAACTATTCCGTGTGAGCTCTAAACGGAAAAAGTAATAAATACGTAAAAAGAGTACACAATAAACAACTCTATAGTCATTGGATTGTGGTTTATTTTCAATTATGCGACGATTGACATATTTCTTGTTTTGATGTTCTCACGCGTTCATTCATTATTTAAGAGTAAAATACGATTAGTAAACTTCCGAATGTTTCTTGCATCTACTTAGATAAATATGTACTTACGTAATAAGTTTTTGTATGCGGTATAGTTGTACAAATGTTATTTTGCGAGAATAACATGTACATATAAAGATAAATACGTTGATAGGTACTAAGATGAGTTTATATTAGATAGGTACATATTTAATATTATGTATCGAGGTACATAGTAAAACGGCAACTAGGTATTATATTATTTCAATTGGTTCTATAGGTTCAAATTTTTTGTTCTAGTTGAATACTGCCTATTCTTTATAGGAAATAAAGTTTTTGCAAAAAAATCGTCGTAAAAAATTACGCAAGTAAGCCTACCTACTTATTTATTTTAAAAATACATTCGTTGCGTACATTGTAAAGCAAAAACACTTTTACGAAGTTAACTAAACTTGTACAGACGCCAGCACATCAAGCTACCCCAAACTGTCAATTTTTTCCAATTGAACATGAACCTTAAGCGTACGTGATAAAGTTGAAAATTTATGAACGAAATTTGACAGATTGGTAGCTTGATGTGCTGGCGTCTGTACATAACACATACATGACATCAGCCCGAAACCGGGCCCATTCGAAATTAAACCATACAAAAATAATAAGTATTCACAAGTAGTTATCTACTTATAGGGAAATATTCCCGCATAGTAGGTACGTAGGCATCGAAAAATACTTCGTTGATTTTATGAATGAACGGCCGTGGAGCTCGGCGGTTCACGAAGTTGTCTGCTAGATGGCGTTAATTCAAAAACGGCACGCCACAATATCTGATTTATGGGGAGTCTCCTCAAGCTACCTACGCATAAATATATTCGTAATGGGAATCATTTAATTCTTATTTCGTAATAAAATGTAGGTTACTTACTTCATCCATACAATATTTATTTTACTCTGTATTCTTGCTGCGGTAGTATTCCTTCCAATCGAAATTTACTTTGGAATGTTTCCGTATTATTGCGAATTTATTCCGGAGTTTTGCAACGCTAGCAGAACTTAACAATTTTGTACAATTTGTCAATTTAATAAGTGAAGATATTTAATTATTATACATTTAAAAAAATATTCTAACAACTAGTAGTGACAGTAGTAATGATGAATTTATTAGTGAACTGCAACGCCGCTTTTTAAGGATAAACTTTACTTTTGATGTGACAGATTTTACGTTCAACGAAAAATTTCGGGTCAGCAAAACTACCGTCGAAAAATTGGTAACGAAAATGCAAACCAAATTCTCAATATTTTAAAATTCTAAGATTTTTGATATCTACCCTCGATTTAAAAATCTTCAACAAAAACTTATATTTAGTAAGTAGATATAATATTTCATGGACTTATAATTTGTATTATAAGTCCATGCAATATTCAACAGGGCTTAACTAGATAACTATCGCTAACTATGAAAATCGTTCAAGTAATGAAGTCGTATCCCTACACAATGCGTTTTCACTTGAAAACATGTAGGTGATGTAGGTACATAAATGTTTCGAGACTTGTCACATGAAACATGTTCCAATCAAACCCAACTTTTGTTGAATTTGCGTTCGCACTACATGTAGCGGAATGGCAGTGCCACCAGCAGTAGGAATGGTTTTTATTTTGAAAGTTTCACAACATTGATTGCGTTATCTATGTTGTTGCGTAGACAAATTTTTCGTGCATTATGAAGCAATGATTAGCATTATCGTTCAAAATAAATTATACTATTGATAGTGTGGCAAATAAAAGTCTTAACAATAGAGGAAAGTAACCAAATATGGAAAACATTTTGTTTTTTTGCTATAAAAAAGGTATGTATTGGAAATCAAAACTTTTATTCTTAATTATTTTCAGTCATAAAGCGCAGGCTTGTTTTTGTTCTTGTTAGCGCGCCGCACAATTATAGTCGATGTTATCATTCCACATGACGGGAACCTCGTGAAAGCTGAGAAAGAGAAACAAATTAAATATCTTGACATACCACACGAGGTTGTTGACATGTGGAATGTGAACTCGGCTGTAATAGTGCCGATTGCCGTATTAGTCAATGGTGGCCGAAAGCCTCGATCAACATCTCTCGAGGCTCTCGTTAGGTGGTTGGATAAAATACCTGATTCAGAAGGCAGTACTCATCGATACGGCTCGCATCGTGAGAAGGTTCCTGTCTCTGGAGAACTAACCACCGGTAGCTCCCGATACCATCGGAACACTATTTTTCATTTTTGCAAATGTTTTTTGTTAAGTACTTTTATAAAAATACTAGACATAATAATAATATGTAATATTTATTTTTATAATAATAAAAAATGTCATCAAAAAATTCATCCGCATCGCTGTCGACTGGTAATGTTCCCAAGAGACTGGCAGCATTACCACGTTGTATGGCAATGCTTAACCGCTGGCCAAGGTACAAACCAGGGTCACGGGAAGTTGCAACCAGCCTTTTTGAGATTTCCCTAAAGAGACCATGAGCACTCGGACCCCACGGCCCGAGAGTTTCAACCCCAAACGGCTCGATTATGTTGTTTTACTTTCTTATTTTTTAGACATTCAGACATTTTCATGTACGTGGCCTTCTGGCCACGTAGATAGACATGTCTGAATTTACGAAATACCAAAGAAAGAATATTTGGGAAGGCCGCATTATCTACTCAACAAACAAACAACTCAAAAGAAAGTAAAGTAACTGTGAAAGACAGTGTAACAATTTTCAGCATGTTATGAAATTGTTTCTTTATACATAACTGTGGAACATGTATTATCCGGAGGAAGTTCCGAGAAGACTGTAGGGTAAAATACACCGGTTGTGTTTGTGTCAGTAATATTTTAGTCATCAGTAAAACTATCGAGAATTTACTGCCATAAAGTTGCCATTCATGAAAACACAAATATGGATGTGGATCGATCGATATGCCATCTGTCACGCGATTCGGCTTTCATAGGATAAATAAAAGAAGATATAAAATGCCAGTCCCTAAAAATTACTTGTTAGAACTTAAGGAATCGATAGTAATTATTATTTATCACTATGAAATAATTACTAAGCAATTTTAAGTCAGATAACTCTACACTGTTACAAATAAAATGGCACATAATAAAACCCTGATCGCGTTTTACTATAGATACTTAACTGTATACGCGATCTGTGGGTGATTTTGTGACGCAATAAGTTATACTTCCTTTTTCATATGATTGTCACTTTGCTTTACCTTTTAATCCATCTCAGACGCGCCGGCAACACGTTAATAAAAGTCATAATGGCGGAACAACGTGAAAGAACTTTCCTCATGATAAAACCCGACGGTGTCCAACGTGGACTTGTCGGCACCATTATCGAGCGTTTTGAGAAGAAAGGATTCAAGTTGGTCGGTCTTAAATTCATGTGGCCCTCAGAAGAATTACTGCAGCAACACTACAGTGACTTGGCGTCCAGGCCCTTCTTCCCAGGTCTAGTGAAATACATGAGCTCCGGACCTGTAGTTCCGATGGTATGGGAAGGCCTTAACGCAGTGAAAACCGGCCGTCAAATGCTTGGTGCTACAAACCCAGCTGACTCACAACCCGGCACAATTCGTGGTGACCTCTGCATCGAAGTCGGCCGCAACATAATTCACGGTTCTGACAGTGTGGAGTCTGCCAAGAAAGAAATCGCGCTTTGGTTTGGTGAGAAGGAAGTTGTCGGATGGACACCAGCTGCCGAAAACTGGGTTTACGAGTAATCTATAGCCACTGTTAATATTCCGTTATAACCTTTCACCACGTGTAATAGGTTATAAATGTAATGCTTTTAAGTTTAATCCGTGATATAACAATAAAATCTTAATTTTATATGTAAGAGTTTATATTTTCATTCCTTAGTATTAATCTTATTAATATTATCTCATGGTAGATAATCATTTATAAAATCACAATTAATTTTAATAGTGGTTGCTTCGTCAATAATAACAGCCATCAAGTAACATAACTATACACCGTGACATTTTAGTCGTCTTACAAAGGGAGTCCACTCAATGTATCCGTTATAAAATACCTCTAGGCGCGATTAAAACATTGTTAACATTAATTAAGATATTAGGTACAAAGAAAAATAAATAACTCTTTAGAATTATGAAACACCCTCCCTGTTGATAATGTTTACGTATCAAACGATAAAAGATATCTACCTACCTACCATTACATTCCATCATTAATTCCATCTCCCTAACAGGGTGTTTCGAACTATACGTCATGGGGTTTAGTGAATTATATTTTCATTTTTTTTATTAAGCAAATGTTCAAAAAGTTTTTTTTATTTGTAAATGATTAGTAGTCATTGGATACATGAAGTGGGCTGCCGTTGTAAGACGACTAAAATGTCACGGTGTATATGCAATGTAAACATTTAAATTTCACAATACTAGCCCTGTAACCATGTAACATTATAATGCGAGAACACGTTACTGATGAAGTTACAATCATGGCTGTGATTAGGATTACTGTCAGAATGTTAGACAAAATCGAAGTTGAAACCTGAAAATGTATGGTTATTGTTGTTTATCCCTTTGTTATCCCTGGTATAACTTTATTCCGTGTTTATTAGTAAGAGGATCATTCTTCAATGAGTGTAAAGGCTCCCGTAGACCAGCGCGACGCGACTAATTGATCGATTTCAATGAAAACATCATGGGAATTGATCTACTAGTAGTCGCGCCGGTCTGCAGAAGCCTTGAAGAGTATAAGCGCACTTTTTTATAACGGATTGGAGTTACTTCCACGGTTTCGAACCCGCATGAGAACCCGCTTGAGAAGCGGGCGCCAAACTTGTAAGGACATAATAACGAGCGATGTTTCATGCTTCTTGTCGGCAACATTCGGCAGCTAAAGCGCTACTTCTGTGCTTTTTGAAAGAGAATAAAAAAGAACTTCAGATGTACGGTACTTGTGTTGACAGAACCGCAACTGATACGATAAGATTCCTACAAGTACATAACGTTTTGCATTAGTACCTACATTGCATAGTTATGCACTTGTGACCCGGAAATGATGAAGTTATTTTCCACTCGGAAAATGCGTAATTAATATATTGGCACCAAAGACTACTAATTAAGTATATGTATCTCGAAAACTACGAATGTTATTCGTAATCACACCATGAATATGAACACAATATGTTAGTTCGACTAACATATTGGTGCCGATTCTGTTGTACACCGAACTAAACTAACTAAACTATCACTAAAATTCCTTACTTTTGGCTATGAGAATCTTAAAGCTATTCTGCAAAAAAAGATCTCTAAATTTAAAAATAATTTTGACACAACTAAAATCGAATTTGACAAACGCGACTCCACGTTTGCCCTACCCCGTGATTTTTTTTAGAGCCGGAATCGCGCAGAGGGGGCAGCCTCAACGTGTTTTAAATGGATTTTTTAACTTTTTGTATCGAAAATATGAAAAATTATTACCTACATGTTGAGTTTTAGAGGTGTATGGGCTTCTATAAAGGGGGTCGAAATTTTCATTATTTTTACGATAGGACACACCAATTTCGAGATATAAGCAAAAGAAAAGAAAAAAAAGATACAGTACTGTATTTGCGCCCGAAGTCGAGGTGTCAGGGTGAATTTTAGTTCTTGACAACTAATTTTATTCCACACCTTTTTAATCGCGATTAAAAATAGTCAGATTTAGTTAGACAATCGAAATTTTATATTGAATAGAATAATGAATTTGACAACAACAGAATAGCAAAATTACCATTCAACAACAGAATAGCAAAATTATCACTAAATTAAAAACTCAGTACAATCTTAGTGCTGTCAAACTAAAATATAGTTATGTTGTGTCACTTTAGTCAATTTCAGAATGGGAAATCGTCGTTTGACAGGAATAAACTAAATTTTAGTGATTTTTAATTTAGTTTAGAGAATTTTGTGACAAGAGAATCGGCACCATTGTGTTACATTAGACACTAAAAATTAATAAAACAACAAATATAGACAAAAATTTTACTATACATTTCATAATTAAAAATTCCAGGTTTAACATATAAAACGCATCACTGTGACGCGGGTGCTTTTGGATGAGCTGCACTTACTACAATTTTATTAGATAAATAACGTCTATATTTGTAAAAAAAAAATTAAGAGTAAATTGTATAGCAGCTAGTCTGAATATTGTATTGCAGAGAACCATTTACCTATAACAACATATTGCTTCTAATATTAGTAAGTTCACCCCATCCACATTCTGTTATAACAAACATTCATTGACATCATCTCATTGGATATGCTAAAATACTAAATCACATAGGCTTTGTGACGCACCTGAATTCGTTTTATTTACATCTCTGAAAAATAAAATAAAAGGGAATTATATAGGGAGCCTTTAAAACGAAAATATTATGATGTTACAATCCACAGCCAAAAATTTAAGAAGACGTGATTCTGGATTTTAAATAATAACCTAGTAAATCAAATTCCATGTAAAAGAAAACCTTTACATGTTTTGCGTTTTACATGAACACATAAATAAGTCATTAATGCCGCAGCGTTTGCAATGCTAAAAAGTACATTCGATCATCATTAATGATGACAAATATTGCATTTGATCGATCATCCATGAATGCAAGGTTGGGCATCCTATATCACAAAGTTATGTCCTCGGCCTTCACATTGTCCCAGTCGCCCGAGTTTAGACATGCTTGTCACCAAGGTTATTAAAATTAACTGACATGGTGGGATTATCTTGAAACAAAACAGTAGTTAGACTCAAAGTGATTGGTCTGCATGGTGTTCCACTTCGACGGCTGGCGTACTTTGTTGCTCACTATTCTGTGTTTGCTGCTGGTCTTGTTGATTTTGTTGTAATCTTGAAGGTAACGGCGCGGTTTGACCTAGAAAAGGAATTATATCATTAGCATTTGAAAATATGGTACATGGTCTATTTTAGATGCGAATTTCGAATATTTTGATGCGCACCATATTTGTCGTGAATCCCCCGATGCCGCTTGAGCGCAAACCTATCTGCAAAGGCAGCCGTGCAAATGTCACACTTAAAAGGTTTCTCTCCGGAATGCACTTTAGCGTGGTTCTTGAGGTGGGCGGCTTGACTGAACGCCGATCCGCACGTCTCGCACCTGTATTGCACAAGACAGATTATAAATAAATAATAGTTCAATATTTATAAAGATATGTTAACGTAGACAGGGAAACTGTACTATTACCAAGACAGCCAATAATTAAAGAAATAGCAGCCTTCATTCAGATATCCAAATTGAAGTGAAATAACAAAGGCATTTTAAAAATTGCTCAGAATATATTATAACTATCTTTCGCCAGCGGCTTCGCACGCGTTAACTAATTTACACAAAACCTTAAAAAAAATTACACCTAAACCTTGCTCAGCAAACACTGTATATGGGTGAAAACCGTATGAAAATCCGTTCAGTCGTTTTTTGAGTTTATTACGAACAGACAGACAGACAGACGCAGCGGGGGACTTTGTTTTATGATACAAGATAAGTTTTAATCCAGTGCACAAACTGTAACTATGAATTAAGCATATGATTATAGACCCGTTTAAAAAAAATATCAGATGTTTCATAGAAAAGTGCAATACCTAAGTACACGGTAAAATGTATGGAACAGCTGATTTTTTTTGCATTACCGACGTAAAATTTCTGCGCTAAGGGGTCTAGAATGATATGCTGAATTCATGGTTACAGTTTGCGCACTGGATAAAAACTTATCCTGTATCTAGTGATTATATTTTTTCTTCAAGCCAACCGGGCATCTTACTTTGTGATCATCCTTTGCGAGTCATAATAAATACTTTTTCTTTCTTTAATAGGTTATCAAAGACGAAGACGATCGTAAATTACTGTCGGGGTATCTCTACTCATATCGGGATATAACTTCTCAGGGTCTACCAACTAGCTGAGCCGCCTTGGTTCCGCATTTGTGGCCTAAACCGTAACAGCTCAACTAATAGAATAAACATTTATACTAAGGCACGGAGGGTGAGTACTTACTTGTAAGGCTTCTCCCCGGTGTGAATACGTCGATGATTCCATAACGTGGCGTGCCGTGCAAATCCCTTGTCACAGACCTGAATAAAACGTAAAAATTATATTGTTAATGCTAGGTCTATTGCTGGAAAATAGGTAAGGTTCTTAGGTTTGTTTGCTGTATGATCGGAATTGTTGAATTGGATCTAAATACGGATATTCCTGTACAGTTACACTTTGTCGTCAACACTGGTGATGATGATCGGGGAAAAAAGAACTGTTCACTCAGTGTTGACGAATGGAACCTCTTTTTCCCGATCGTACATAAGCTTAGTTCAAGATCAAGGTTTAGAAAAGTGGAGTTCAATTAAAGAGGAACCAAATTTTTTTGTCGCCAAAAAGCGACAATAAATTTATTTTTTACTTTAATATTGGTATGTTTTTCAGTAATTACTTACGTTAGGACTTTCTATTTGTATCACAGAGAGATAATCATCTAATTTACAATAATTAAAGAAAAAGTGGGGTATAAAGTTTTTAGTATCACAGGTAGTCTTAACAGCGGGGTATACTAACAGTAGGAACGGCTTTCATTTGAAAGTTCATCGACATTCATTGCGTTACATACTTATTTTTCGAACATAAGAAGCAATGGATTTGCTTTTAGAATTTTAATCCTTCAAAGTTATTCTGATTTTATAGTGTGTTACGCAATTAGGTTGCAGGTTATAAACTGTTTGTGTGCCAAATATCATCCAAACTTTCACATTTATAATATTACATAGTCTTACGCTTAGATTTTTAAACTGCGTAACAGATTTTAATGCGGTGTTAATCAATAGACAGAGTGATTCAAGAGGAAGGTTTATATGTATAATACTTCGACCTTCACGCGGGCGATGGTGCTGACAAAAGCTAAAGATGCGTATCGATGCATCCCTACCATCGATTCGCATAATGGCCGATGAAATACCGATGATTAAAAGGAGTGACTATTAAAAAACATGAATTGCTAGTATCGCCCGCTTAGAGGATAAAAGTATCCTAGGTGTTAATCCAGGTCATAAACTATCTGTGACAAATTTCATCCACATCCGTTTTTGAGTATTAAACATCTATAAATACAAACTTTCACAGTATGTACCTATTTCAGGAATATCATTAGTATTATAGTAGGAAACTTGCCATCACAAACATTCTCAGTTAATGACTAAAATTAACATTAATAAGATTTTTGTTGAGTAATCAAATCATTCTCAAGATCTCTCTCATATGCGGAGAAATGCGATTTCGCCAGTCTGTTTGAATGAGACCTGTTGTAGAAAGTAGGATGCGACAGAACTAATTTAGAAACTTTATTAAAAATAATTTTAAAAGCTCCGACCCAAACAAAACCCTCTAAAACGTACAAAAATCACATTTATTGGCCTTTCATGTTGTAGGTTATTGCTGATCAAAGCATTGTCACGTTGGGACGGCTAATTAAAATGTTATCTGGGGGCACGGTAGTGCCCCGGCCAAGTCGAGCAAAAAATTTTCAGTAACCAAGCAGGCATTGTATAAACACGGTATATTTCAAATTTCATTCAATTTGAACCAGTAGTTTAAGAAATATAACTAGTCAAAGTTTATTAATTTTGTCACTCACTGACCCATCATCAAAACTATAAGGCACTTTTAGCAGACAGAATCTTCAAATTTAGAATACAATTAGTGTTTCCAATTAGAATCCAGTTTTCTAGATACACTAACTACAAAAGTAACTTTGTAATCCCATATAAATATATAGGATTACAAAGTTACATTTGCAGTGAATGAATCAGTGTACCTGTTTATGTATAATATACATAATATAATGGAATATTAGCTGTAGATAGGTACTAGAAGGTACCAGAAAGGAGAAAAACGTAGGACTATCTACAAAAAGAAATGAAATGCCATCAAAAACATAACTTGTAAAAAAAACAAGTCTCGCAACTCAGTTCTTCTACCGTAAAAAGATGTGAGATCCATGTAATACCAAGTCGGTTAATTTATTCAGTCCCTACTTAAGGGTCCTTCTGCCTTAAGTTATTACGTAATTACATATAAGTTGTTTTTTTCCTAATAAAGAAATATTCTATTCTAATTAGCTAACCTAACAACGTCTTATAGTGACCATATCAATATTAAAAATCTTTTCTGATTCAAATAAATAGATTGACTTGGCTATCGCATAAAACACAATGTATCTCACAAGTAATGCATATTATATTGCGGCGGTTAGGTCGACCGTGAAAATAAAATTCTTACATATTTTGTAAATTGCAGTTCAGCGTCAACAAATCGCCTTAAATCGCCCCTGAGTCCAGTGTCACGTTGTATGTGATTAAAATTGATTCGTGACCGTTACAAATACGGTTTTACAGAATTATAAATATTAAAATCATCAAACAACGGGATTAGTAATTCAATGGGGTTTAATTAACTTAAGAGGTTTGGGTTTGAATTTCGCATCTTGCCCGGCGCTTCTAGGGTGAAGCGAAGTCAAGAAAAAGGTTTCAATCGACAGAGTGGCAATTTAAGACAGCTGTACGACGTTTTTTTCGGAGAATGGAAGTCTATCTCTCTTGCAAAATGTCAAAAATTGATAGAATCAATACCTCGCCGGTGTAAAGCAGTAATTAAAGACCGTGGACATGCTACTAACTATTAATTTTAGCTTAAAATATATTAAATTGGAGCAGTTTCATAAATCGTTCTTAATTATTCGTCCAGCTTCACTACTATTTGAGTTTGTTACTATAGACAATAAAGAAAATATGTAAAAAAAACATTCTGAATTATATGACCACAACTGTATGTACGATCGGGAAAAAAGTATCATTTGTCCACTCAGAACGGACGGAAGTTTTTTTTTTCGATCACTGATCAGGTATTACTGATCGGGAATATTTGGATAGTCCAGCGATTTAAAGCTTATTGCAATTAAGCCTTTTTCATGTATAAAATAAAATTTTGGGCCAAAAATCTAAACCGATATTACGTCGTAACGACAAAATCTGCGATCGAGTTTGACCCTTACAGTACTGCTTCAGTACATTTCACGCGTTGCATATTCGCATCTTGGTTTTGAATTTTGGCCTGAAGTCCAGTCCATAAAATAAAATATGTAATCTTGATTATCGCACATATTTACAACATCGTTTTCACGATGTCCTGTCGTGCTTGTTTTTGTAAGACCATAAAGTTTGCAAAATTCTAATAATTTTAACCTTTACTTACTTCGCAAACATATGGCTTCTCTCCTGAATGTGTTCTTTCATGGTTTTTCAAGTGTGGTGATTGCGAAAACTGCATACCACAAGTATTACATCTGCAAAATTAATCAATCAATCAATTCTCTATTGGGTAATCTATGAGACGATAAGATAACTAACATATTTAACAATATACATAGCATAATAGCATAGTATGATCAGCGTTTAATGTTCCCACTGCTGGGACACTGCAGGCGTCCTCTCTATGAGAAGGAGTGGGCCGTGGTCCACCATGCGGGCCACTGCGGTTTGATTTCCCAAGATACATTCTTGTTTAACCTTTTAACTGCCCGACTTCATATCACTTGTCGTGCCCCTTGCCTTGCTTTGGAGCGCCCAGCACAGTGAATCGAAAAATAAATACCTACAATAAAGAGGGATGTGCAATTCTTAATTTTTTACTACACATTCAACGAGTTGTGGTATTTTGGTCATAAATATACGACCCTGTCGAAATGGACCCTAAAATGATTAGTCGGATTAATCCGACGCTTAGGGGTTCAAAGGTTATTAAGATAAAAAATAATTATAAATACCTATAGGGTTTTTCTCCTGTATGAATTCTTGAATGATTCTTAAGATAAACAGCCTTAGCGAATGCAATTCCACATATGCCACATTTAAAGTTCTTCTCACCAGAGTGCAACTTTTTATGTGACCACAATGAGGAATATCTGGCAAAGGAACCTCCACAGATATTACAGTGGAATGGTTTGTCCAAATTTGCATTATTTAACTTATTCTTATTCCCACCAACAAAAATTATGCCTGAACCATTGCAGTTCTGACATTTTGTTACTGATGCTAAGTTTCTCCTCTTCACGGGGTGGTGGCCAGGTACTGAAACAAATATGTTATTATTAGCACAGCATACTCAGCCTTTAACGTTCCCACTGCTGGGACACATGCCTTCTCACTGTGAGAGAGAGTAGGCCGTAATACACCACACGGGCCCAATGCGGATTGGTAGATATCACATCGCATGTCTTCGAAGTTTTGGTACTAGGACATGTCAGTTTCCTCACGAAGTTTTCCTTCACCGGTTAGAGAGCAGTAAAGTGCCTGGCTGGTTTTGAAGCCCTGACCGACAATGCGGAACTCGGGCCTTTACCGCTAGGCCACCACCGACTACTCTCAAACAAAAATATTGACGTATGCTTTTTTCTAACGGCTTCAAATGAGACAAAGGCACAAAAGTATGGACTCAGTTCATTTGTGGGTAACTCATGTTTTTAACCGTCTTCAAAAAGAAGGAGGTTATCAATTCGACAGGTTTATGTATGTTCGGGCATTACTCCGTCATATACAGGGTAAGTTTTATCCAGTGCACAAATTGTAACCATGAATTCAGCATATCATTCTAAACCTACCCTACCCTACCTAAGAAAATTTTCGTCGGTTATACAAAAAAAAACAGCTGTTTCATAGAAAAGTGCAATAACTACGCACGCGGTCAAAATGTATGGAACAGCAGATCCCATATAGACGGATTTGCAAAATTATTTTTTTGTTTGAAAGGGGTTCATCCCGAAATGGTCCCATTCAAATTTCATGTAGATCTGATGATGCGTTTCGGAGACAGACAATGGAACTCTTCAAAAAATGACAGTAAACAAACCGCGATTACTGCTATCGCATAAATATGCATTGTTTTGACCCCAAGGATGATGAAATTTTGAATTGTGTGGGGTAGGTACTATAACTAAAAAGTGAAAAACAAAAACTTAAAAAAAAAACAACCGACTTCCAAAAAAATACTACAAAGTGAAAAATTACTTTGATTTCTGAAGGCGGTGACAAAAAATTAAATAAAATACACATCCAAAGTCACCGACTTCCGAAATTAAAGTTATTTTTCACCTTGTAGTGTTTTTTGGAAGTCGGTGGTTTTTTTTTTCTGATTTCAAATTAACATAATTATACTTACGAGGTTTCTGTTGTTGCTGTTGCTGCTGCTGTTGTTGTTGTGTTTGCTGATTGGTCTGCGGCGTCGAAAGCGGGTCCGTGGCTGGCTGCACCGCGCTTACTTCAAACTTAACATTGTCTTCCGCCGCCACGAATATTTGAGTTGCATTCACTGACAAACATAAATTAAACTAGTTCATAAATAGCTCGATTTTTACGAGTGTTGATAAAAAGCTTGATTTATTTTCGTTAGAGATTAGCTTGTTGGTCAATCCTAGATCCTGGGTTTGATACCCAGGTTGGGTAGTGATAAAAGGTTATTATTTGAGGGTAGGGGAGGATATTACATACCCTCTCTGCCTTCCCCTTCGGCAAATATAAGGGTAATGTTACATTCATAATATATAGAATCTATACAAATAAATAGAATTGAAGTGTCTGTTTGTAATGTCGAAATAACATTTTTTTATATGTTGTATGTCCGTCTGTTTGTTCCGGCTAATCTCCGAAACGGCTAGACCGACTTTAACAGGACTTTCACTGGCAGATAGCTAATGTTATAAGGAGTAACTAAGAAAAGTTTTATTTTAGAAAATGTATGATGGTTTCACGCAAATAATTCGAACCCATGAAATGCAAACTAAGTCGCAGGCACAGCTAATTTGGAATAAAATAATATACTCACATTGACTATTTCTCTGGTCTACAGAATCTTGTGCAATGCAGTTTTCACATCGAATTAGCTTGGGTCCCTTTCTCTTAGGATTATTGGCAATAGGTCCACCACAAGTAATACATTTTTGGACCTTTTCTATTATAACTGGTTTAGCTGAAATAGAGATAAGAACATCGATTAAGGCTGTCCGTCATAAGGCTAGATAGGATTGCATGTGCAAAATTAACATGCAGTATCTAAGCTAGAACAGAAACATGGAAATATTTTCATCTATAAGATATCCCAAGTAGCACCTTGGCAGAAATTACATCCATAAACAAGCTATATTACAGTCAAACGCTCTTAAGTAGCTGTACTAACGGATAAGACGATTCTTGAGACTGTATGGGGGTGATCTCTACACTGTTAACCAGGACAGCTGACTAATCGCTGTATAATGGAGAATAAAAAAGAAAAAGTATTTTAGTAGAACTTGAAAGAACTATTGTCCTGAATTTGGCTATGTATAATGCTACTAGCTGGTTAAGAAGACCAAAGCTTGAAAACAGCTGCTTAACGCGATAAAGTAACACCTCTTCTAAGCTGTCTTAGAGAATCAAATTTTACCATTGGCTTTTTTATGGTGTACACTAATTCTATTATAATGCTACCTCAATCAGCTTAACACTAGCTGGTTAAAAGCAATTAAAGACTGCATGAGCTGTAAATTATTAGATATACAGCCCTTGTACAGAAAGCTTAACAGCCTCGAGTTTTCAAAAATTCTGTTGTCCAGTGGCTATACAGCTATGTATGCTACTCGGGACGTATGTATCCAGCTACATTTAAAAAAAATCTATAGGATACAAATCTGTTACTATTGGGTAACAGGTCTTTGACACTGGTTATAAAAACTAGGAGGACCAGACAAACAGAGGTCTTTAAAACAATAGGTGTAGGGTGGGTTAACTGTGGAAAAACCATAAAAATAAATAGTGCCTACTAACTGTCTTGAATTGGTACGTGGAGTTGCTGCTGCTCATTGGGATCAGAGGAGAGGATCTGAATGTGTGGAGGCATGGCAACATCGTTTCCTGTACTTACACCTGTGGCTACCACCGTTATATTGTTTTCTGTAATCAAAAAATTCAGTGAACTGTAAGCTAATCTTGAAAAAAATGATCTCTTAAATACAATTTAACCACAATTTGATTGAAGCAAGGTTTTATTTTTATTAACTTAAAAAATGTGATAATTTTCAGTACATTTGAGGGATCTCACATTCATATATTTTGTGTATACCACAGCTAGAAGCCTATTGTTTCAGTAGCTCAGAACAAATAAAAATTATGTACAATAATTTCATTGACAATCAAACAAGGAAAGAAAATTACCTGTATCCTGAGCATGTATTCTTTTATGAGCATTCAGAAGAGTAAGATGCCCAAACATCAGACCGCAAACATCACATTTAAAACTAATATTTGATATTGTATTCTGAATTCCATTTGGAGCAATTTGCATTTGATTCACTAATGCATAGTTGTAGGAAAATGGCTGGGCTATATAACATGTCTTATCGTCACTGGTGGTCAGTTGTGTTATATTTACACCACTGGTCACATTGCCAGCTCCACTAGTGGTACCAGTGCCTAGTTTGCCAATCATATTTACGTTGGTAGTATAACAAAATGTAGGAAACTCCTGAAATTAAACACAAATAAAATTGATAAAAAATGTTAGTAATCAGTCAATTGTAAATGATACATAACCTACTTGTATTTAAGGACAAACAAAGAATACCTGGTAGGCAATGATATTATATTTTAAAGTAAAAACAGGCATTATCTTTTACTAAGACAACTCAGGCTATCATCACTTCAGCAATGCTAGACAAAAACTTAGCTTTGAACTCATTTGAACTACTAACTGAAATTACTAGGCCTAACTAATAATACCACTAGAGTTGGTACTCTTTATGATAGTAAATACCTTTGTACAATCTATTTATTTGTTTTTATTGTGATTTTGATAATGTTTTTACTCTGTGAGATATATTTAGTATTTAGCTTTGTACAACTTTTTGTGGTAAAGTATTATTCTTGACTGCCAAATTGTAACTTTTGTGTTTATCCAAAGGAGTGTGAACAAAACATGTTTACCTGTTGTTGTTGAGTTTGTTGTGTCTGCTGAGCATTCTTTTGCTGAACGTTTTCAATGTTTTTGCCTTGAGACTTTTGTGTAGGATGCTCTTGATACTGCAGCGTCGGCACTGTGCCGGTTTGAACGGTGTTCGTAGTGAACATATCGACACATAAATTAATTCATCACACAATTTCAATCACCAGCACATTGTATATATCTGTTAAAACATAAACTACACTCTGTAAATTTGTTTAAAAACATCTTTGCGCATTCAACAAAAGCGCGGCTAATTGTACGTGAAAGAGAAACTCAAACACCAAGTGCGAAGGTAACGGGGAATATTTCTTATCAGTCTACTCTACTCGTAAAAAGATCATTCGTTAGAAAGGCAGTGTCTCCTGAATAGTCGATATATGCAAGAAAAGGATGACGGAATATCCATACGCGCTACGCTACGAGTGAGCGGACGCCATTGTACTCGAACAAGAGGTGAGACGCGGTCACGATTATAATTTAAAAAAGTTGAACAGGAACTGGTTGGTAATAGTTTAATTCACTTTTCCTAACCAGGTTTCAATTTTCATATGAAGTATTATGAACTTACAATAGATTGATAATATCAAAAGGATTCAGATTATTTTATTTCTGTCTCACTTTCTTGTCCAAATTCTCCATCTCACGAAAGAAACGAAATGGCGATACAACACAAATAAAATGTCGGCTTTGAGAAGGGGCGGGTGCAACACTGCAATCATTGCCAGCGCAAAAAATATAAAGACTTCTGAACGAAAGTGACAGTTCGTCATAATTATTAATTACCGATTTCAACCAAAAGGACGATAATTTGTTCAAGACGGCTTCATAATATAATTGAAAAGCGAGAAATAAAAATCAAACCTCTTGTGCGACGGCTATACACGGTTTTGTTTGATTGTATCTGCTGATGTTGCAAGAGGACAGTGTACTCAGTATAATGTGATAGAACTCAGCAGACGGAGGAACCGCTGCTTGCCAAAGCAATAAAGATTTTTTGTGTATTTGCAATACTCTGTTTACATAAGTATATTTAAACGGTATTGACTTTGTTCATTTCGTTTTCATGTAAAGAAAATAAAAAGTGTGTGTCAGCTCCTTAAATAGAGAATGGCTATAATATTGTACTCTGTGGAGAACGGACTGCGCGTTCCGTATAAATAAAAATAATGACGTATTTTTATGTCTTGTTTTATTTACAATTATAATGGTAATATGAAAAAGCAGAATACACTATAAATAATGCAAAGACAAAACAGATACATAACTCAATTCAGCCATAAGAAATTGGCTACATCCCTATTGTCTTCCAATTTCATCCAGTTGTCTTCATATTATCAAGACCGTGGCGCTCGTAGCACGTAAAAAGTTCAATTTTTATTAGGGATATCTATGGTCTCTTTTCTTACATTTTTTAGTCTATTCCATGTTTATGCTAAATGTACAGACGCCAGCACATCAAGCTACCCCAAACTGTCAAATTTTCCCAATTGAACATGAACCTTAAGAAATAAAGTTGAAAATCTATCAAAGAAATTTGACAGATTGGGGTAGCTTGATGTGCTGGCGTCTGTACATGTACCTACTTATGCGGATCTAATGAGGATAGTGAGCGAAAATATTTATTTTAATTTGTCTTACTATTTTAAATGATTTATATTTATCTCAAAATCTTCGTCTGGTGTACTATCGCATTCATCGGATTTAGCTTCCGAATCCACACCTTGTAGGATTTTTACAAGTTCTTCAGAACTTAATTCATTATCTTCACTCATTTTTATAACAATAACGGTTACAAACACCATATCCATCCACAGAGCAGCACTATTTCACACTGACCTTGATGCACTTACGTCTATGACGTCACAGGGTGTCTTCTAATAATGTCTATGGCGCACGAGGCACCGATATCTATTACTTTCTTAGTGACCTTGAATATCAATATTAATCTAACCAAAGTACGGCACTTTGTGTGTATTAAAAGATTCGTGTAAATACATCTGTAAGGGCTAGCAAAATTAAGTATGTTTCTTTTTCAAAACTGAACATTTCGTTTCGAGTTAACAATGTTTTTTTAAAGTTTTGTGTCGTCTATCAACACTTTAGAAACTTAATCAAATAACCACAACACTTTCCTATGAAGACTACGGCATCTGGGACACTAAAAATTATTTGGCTAGTATACATTTTCTGTTTTTAATAAACACTATAACCCCTATTGAAATAAAAAAAATAAAATTAGGGTTTTAGGCAATAGCAAAAATACGCGCAAAGCATTTTTTTTTAAATTTTAATGTTATAAACATCTTAATTAGATGTTGTCTTCTAATAAAGACGTGGCGTGGAGGGCACGGAAACGATTGTCTTCTATAAAAGACCGTGGCACTCAAAAGGTTAAATACTGTAGATAGAAAAAAAAATCTGCAATAAGTACGACTTCATTTTTTCTTCAATAATCGCCTGTCTGAACCGGGAATCGAACCCGCTAAATGTGAAAAAAAAAATATTACTGTACCGATCGAAAGGCCCAATCACATTTAGATTTTTTGCACAGGCTCTTTTGAATGTGTAAATCAGCCTTTCTGAATAAGTAATGGTGAGTGATGACTGATGACTTAACTATGTAGTTACACGTGTAGACGTCAAGCTTCTGAAGAAGTGAGATGCGCGGGCGGGTTGTATGTACCTGAACTTGATTTTTTACTTTTAACATGATAGATGTTTCTTGCCTGTGGAATAAAATAAGAAATTGAAGCAACAAACACCTGGTATCGTCTACACTGTTTAAACGGTGCAACCTTAACTGTTGCTTCAACTTATGGCATGCCACAGTTGCTTCAACTTATGGCATGGCAGCAATTAAATCACACCGTGTAAATCATCGTCAAGAGTGCAGTGCTGGCCCAGTGGAAAAAGGGTTGTAAGTCGTAGGTTCGAATCCAGACAGGTGCTTTACTTTGTGTAAATTTTTTCATCACCACTGCTATCAAAACGGTGAAGGCGAACATCGTGAGAAAACCGGCTTGTCCTAGAACCAAAAATTCGAAGACACGTGACATCTACCAACCCGCACTAGGCCCGCGTGGTGGATTATGGCCCACTTCCTCTCACACGGAGGAGGCCTGTGGATGCCCAGCAGTGGGAACATTATAGGCTGATTATGTAGGTAAGTGTAAATCATGCTCATGTAAATCACCATTATTGAAATAAAGGCGCTAGCCAAAATCGAACTTCTAGTCTCGCTGATAGTCGTCGCCCCCATCGCACGATTCTGCCAAATGGTACCCAAAACAAGTCTTCAAACCGCAACTGTGTTGATGGTCGTGGTGGTTGCACCAGTAGCACACACCAAGCTACTCCAATCTGTGAAATTTCTTTGATAGATGATCAATTTTATGACGTAAGCTTAAGGTTCATTTTCAATTGGGAAAATTTGACAGTTTGGGGTAGCTTGATGTGCTGGCGTCTGTACAATCACCCGCCTATCAGCGGTAACACTTGCACTAAGAAAATGTCTAATTGTTACCACTGGTGTGCAACTGCACTGTGCCGTAATAATAGCTGAGCCACTCACCATAGGGAGACTTTCTAAAATGATAATAACAATATTCGTTTATATTTTGTTTAGTTAAAGATATTTTAAATATACATGCCAACTTACATTGTTACACTTATAAAATAATAGCGAAAAGATTGAGATTTTGATCGATTATAAATATTAGCTATCAGCTACACAACAGACTATTACATTTGTATTAGGTTACAAAAATAACTTACTGAATACTGATGTAGGTACTTCTGTTCCTAAATCGTGACGAATGACTAAACAATGGAACACAATATTCGACGAATTCTTTACCAACACTAGGTCAGGCGCAGTCGCAGCCAAAGACATTGGGTCACAGACAAAGACTACCTACATATAAATAAGAAAATGTATAAAATTTGCGAAAAATTACTATTTTAAGCTTTACGTTTACGGGTTTGGAGGGTGTCATGACCCCTAAGACCTCCCTCGGACCGCGCCGTCACTAGGTATCACTTAAATTTTATTTTACAGGGACACTTGTTTTGTAAAATATTTTAATACAATATGTGGATTCGTCAGTTTATTTCGTTCTATATCAATTATTATATTAGATATTCTATGACTCCAATTTAGACACGTTTCTTTTTTAATTTTCTCCAGAAGATTGTGATTGGAACACCAAAAATTCTTAATAGTTGCAATTGCTAAACAATCTCTTAATTTTTGTAACATATAAAATACTATAAACGTCAAAGAGTTTTTTGACCAGAATTCATCGTCCTTTTCTACAATTTCCCATAAAAATAATGTTTTAATAAAATAGCTAGCCAATTTGTTAAATCCTTGAATATCTCGGAATAGCTTTAAAAGTTTTATTGCGCTTTTTAGATTGTTCATATTGTCCGTGTAATATCGTTCTTGATACGGAAAAGCTAATCTCCAACTAAAATCATTATTGCTAGGTTTTGGTACTGCAAAATAATTAGTAATTTTTGTCGTTCTAATTTTCTCAAAATCTATTTTTGAACTGCAAGGCTTTTTTGGTAGCTCAAACGCTAACGTTGGAACCAAATCGACATCAATAACGTAACCGTTTTCAATACATATTGTTATGGTATTAGCAGGACCCGACAACTTATAAAGGATTTTGAAATATTTATTTTGTACTTTTAAAATACGTTTACCATCTTCTAGTGGTAATGTATTTAGAGCAGCATCTACGACACTTTGCATCCAGGATCGAAATCTTGTAACTGATAGGCGGTAAGATCTGTCGCACCAAAATTCAGTCTTTTTGAAACCTTTCATCGCAGTGGCAGGAGTTTTCGATAGTCTGCGGAATTCTTCTGGCATTACAATACTTGTGTAACCATTTTGATTTTCACGAGCATCTAAGTCAATTTTACTGTAATTAACGTGTATGGTCAGAATAACATTAATGTCGTATTCATTTGGTTGGCCCACGCGCATCCCATCAAAGTAGCTGCCTAAATATTCTAGTTTGGGGTTCATACTGTCGAAAAGACTGTCACATTTACGCATTATCTTCAAAAGTTGTTGAAGCACTTTGTAAAGAATAGAGTTATTGTCCTTTCTGTCTGTTCTTTTGATTCGCACATGTCTTTTATTCACCTCTTGGAAAATTTCTTCTAATGTTTTCACATGTCGACCCCGCTGCCGACGGCCCGAACTTGTCATCTTGCTGAAACAAAAATTACTTATGAATATTTTTGCTATCTAGCTATCTTTCTGCAGATACCCAAGAGTCCTAATCATCCTATGTTGGCGACTGTGTAAGTTCGTAGCTATTAACCGCAATACATGTAATATATTATACACAGAAGCTGTTTGTGTACCTTGATAAATAAATAAATAAATGAAAGACAGCATTGTTGGGGATTTGCAATGGCAATGGTTGGGCCGGGTAGGCTCCTGCTCTACGACA
Organism: Polymixis lichenea; assembly: GCA_949091785.1. NCBI lineage: Eukaryota > Metazoa > Arthropoda > Insecta > Lepidoptera > Noctuidae > Polymixis > Polymixis lichenea. The sequence goes on along the minus strand of OX420933.1, from coordinate 18,277,362 downwards.
ATTACCGTAGGTAACGAGGCAGCATCGGCGGCGCGGCGCAGGCGATCCCCACCTGCTTCAAACATCTACTATAATATTATAGATCCAGTAGGTCCTAGGAGCTAAGAAAAGAAAAGCCTTGGCCGAAGGGTCTGGTGGTAACTGTTTATGAGAGTAAACTAAAAGCCCCCGAGATACAAACTAATCCCAAAGTTGGAGATATTTAAAACCAAATATTGTTAATAATTAGACGTCGTTACTATATCTTTAAGCGTTGATTAAACGTGTGTAAAACAGAACCGTGAGTAAAAAAAAACACGCTTTAAAAACCAAACTAAAAAAGTAGAAAATAATTTAATTTTATTAAAAACCGTGGGGTGCTTTTTGAGGTATTTTTATAATCAACTAGCTGACCCAGCAAACGTTGTTTTGCCTTATAAATTATTTAGGGGTGGACTACCCCTAACATTTAGGGGGATGAAAAATAGATGTTGGCCGATTCTCATAGATACCGGATAAGCATAAAAATTTTCATCAAAATCGGCCAAGCCGTTTCGGAGGAGCATGGCAACGAAAACTGTGACACGAGAATTTTATATATTAGATTAATATCAAGCACCCCACGCTTTTTAATAGAATTAAATTATTTTCTACTTTTTTAGTTTGGTTTTTAAAGCGTGTTTTTTAGTTTTTTTAAAAGCGTGATTTTTAAGTTTTTTTTTTCTATTACTTTTTTAATTTTTGAATTGTCATCGGTCCTCGATAAGTCTACAAAGTTTAAATGAAATCTGACCGTTTGAAGTGGGTCAAAATCGCGCCCTAAGGAGTCGGTTACAAACAAACATACAAACATACATACAAACAAACATACAAGTGAAACTAATATTAAGCGTGTAAAAACTAAACAAAACATTGATAAAAGTATTCCTTCGTACTTATAAGTATATCTATGGATACTTCCTGCCTGCCAACGAAATAGAAACAGGATGTCATAGACATATCTACAATTAAAAAAAATGTTTATAAGTGCCCCATTTAAATTAGTAGATTAACTGTAATTCTTTAATTTTTCGACGGTGGCTAAGTCCAGTTTATTAGTCCCATTCAGTCGATTTTCTGTTATTGTATCGCTAATTAAAATGTCCAAAATAACAATAATTAAACATTTTAAAATATTTTATTTATCTAATCTAATAATAGGGTACTTTTGTCCCGGTAGCACGTTCCGTGGGATATTTTTGCGAGCGAAGTCGGGCACAAATAAAAATGTTTTAAATAAAATCGAATAGGTAATACATCTAACACAATTTTTTGAATACATAAAGTATTTCCGTTTTTAATTAAGAATTTAACCCACCTGCCTTCAAAGCAAGAGAGAACCGGCATCTCCTGGGCACGCTTGTTCCATCCTAGACCTCATCCATCGCTTTCCATCAAACGAGATTTGAGCTCAAGAGAAGGCCAAGTCAGCAAAAAAAAAAGGTTCTAACTATTAATTAAATAAGATGCAGTTGACTCACCTAACACGATGAAAATTAACTATTGGAACAACACACGAGTTATTAGCAGCAAGTATAAAACAATAATGAAGTATATGTAGTTTGTTTGAGTCCCGAACTTATATACGCTAGCCAGTAAAAAGCCACCACGTGTCCGTGCTATGCTTGTTGCACGCCACACGAATGAATATCGGGCGAACGAAAACGAATCGTGCACTAATGTTTTGAGTGCTTGCCATCGCCACAATTTTCGCGCCTTTGCACTTCGCGGTTTTTCCCCGTATCGATGTAGCGGACTTTTAGTTCATTGTATTGCATATTATGTAATGTAATTTTAGGGACTTGTTGTTCAACAGTTATAGGGGAAAAACCCACATTATGAAAGAAATGGGTATTAGCGGGCGCTAAAAGGTATCCCGCGAAATTCAAATTTCGTAAGTTTTTTTTTCATATTGCAGCAAAAGTCCCTTCCCAAGTATTCACTACCTGCAGTTCTTCACCATCATCATCTGCCTAGCCTTTTCCCAACTATGTTCGGATCGGTTTCCCGACTTTTGCTTACAGTGCTTATGGATTAAAAAGAGAATTTACATACTTGCAATCAATAATAACCTAGACAATAGGAATCCTGATGGAAAATAGATGAATAAGAGTAACATAATATAATAATAGAAAAATGTAATACCTACTCGACCCAAATGTATGGGATGACTGATTATTATTTTGCGATTATGATGTCGGTTCCATGGAGAAAGTTATTCAGTTAAATGGTTTGTACCACGCGTTCTCTCATAAATGCTGTACCAATCCATCAACTCAGCCATTCGCTGTTCACTGCTGGATACAAGCCTCTCCCATGCTGTTCTCTTTCTATAGTTGATTATTCCTGGTTGGAGTTCAGTTGATTATGGGCATGCGGCTTACCTTAAGGGTCTATGACTTCAGTGACTGACTCAGTTTCAAAATGATTTTTAAACTTCTCAATAGCTTCCTGTAATGTCTTAAAACTGACAGGTTCTATGTTGTCATCAACCTCAAGCTTCCTATGTTGGAGATCATGCCCTGTGAAGAAAGTTTATATTATTAAGTTTATATTTGAATTATGTTATAAGAGAATTGCCTGTTTCACAATGTCTGAACAGCATTAAGTATGAAGTTTACTAAAAACCCGTGGCAGATTTACCAGCAGGCTGAGTAGGCTTCAGCCTAGAATGGCCAATTTGGGGATATATCTTACAGAAATCTTTTTGATTAATTGTGGGGCGGTTTTCTGATGTCTTGCACAAAGAAGTCACAATATTTTTGATTTTTCCTTCATCTTTTTCATTGTGCAAGATGATTTACTTCAAGAATTCATACATTTTCAAAGCCACATTTCTTCAGAAAGAATTTTGGTAAATTCTGGATCATTAGAATTCTCTGATGATCCAGAATTTACCATCTTTGTTTGTTTATGTGGTACAGAGTTTGCAGAATGTTTATCCTAACTTGAACAAAGCTCTTCATAAGGCATTATGTACTCCATCAACAAGAGAAACTTTTATATAACAGTTTTGCCAACAAAATGTATTGTAAGAAACTTTCATCACTTTATTAAATTTCTTTTTCGTTACAACGTTTGCAGGGCCATAAAGATTATTTAATTCCGTTTAAGAAATGTACATTATTGTGTAATTAACATACATTACCCTGCCTTAATAATCATACATGATTGAGCTTTGATTAGCTCAGAAGTATATGCAAAATCTTTGCAAAAATTTTGTGTGCAATTTGGATCAAATAATTGGATAGTAAAAATAACCATACGTTAGTTAGGGTGGTAAAACTTTAACAGCTCATACGTGGGAAATGGGTAACCCAAGCCACTGCTAAAACACAATAGAATCTGAATGAAATTGTGCCAAAAATTTAACAGGGACTTCACCACCTCCGAGTTAAATTTGATTTGTAATTTAGAGGCTTTTGGACATTGTGAAATAGGCCCTTTACCATGTTATGTTTATATTACCTTCTTTAGGAGTAACATACGCATGTTCCATATTCAATAACTTTCTGGTTTTGCAAAGGTACTTTAAATTCTTTTCAGGCAATTTGTCGAATAATGGATCTTCCGATTTTGGTTCTGGATCTTCTTCAAAAAACATGTATGTTCCAAGAGCATTTTCGTATTTTCCTATTTGAATAAATTAATTCGATTACTAATAATAATAAGGAATAGGTACCTATTTTATTATTCATAAAGTTATACTAATTTACATAATCTAATATTTCCGTCTTCAATAAACAGGTCATTTAATCAAAATAAGCTTATGATTTTCCAACTGCTGGTACACATGCCCCCTCTCCAGGAGTGGGCTATAATCCACCACATGGGCCCAGTGCGGGTTAGTCACATGTCTTCGAATGATTGGTTCTAGGACATTCCGGTTTCTTCACAGCAGCAAAAGCGGGAGCTTCGAGCAGTTGAAATTATTTACTCAAAGTAAGCACTTCAAAGTCACAACTTGTAAGTTGCGGTCTTTACTACTGGGCCACCACTACTCGCGATAATATAATAATAGTCATCAATTAGTGTAATTATGTAGGGAACAAGAGTATTATTCATAATATTACAGCAAAAGCGCAACAACCTGTAAAAAACGTATCATCCATTTGAATGACAGGATTTTTTCCATTAACTCCCAATACATGAACCGCTCGATACTTTTCAATATTTACAGTGTCTTCAAACTCAGCATACACTAATAATTCCTCTTCTGAATCAGTACTGTCTTCATTCATTCTAAATTATATTTATTTAATACGTGTGATATTAATAGGTTAGTTCGCAGGATTACTTACTTTTACTTCATGCATGGATTTTTTGTTTACAACAACAACACACAGATAAAAAAATGTCTGGTCAAAGAAGTGTTTTCGAATGAAAATTCGCACATCACTACGAGGCTAGTACCTATCTCAGAGTAAGGAAAAAGAGTATCCATTTTATGTTGTCTCGATTTGGATATCGATTTCAAAATGACATAGTCAACCGCACTTCAGTGGTAACAGTAGGGAATCTTACGAAAAGCTGAGACAACCGATAGAGCTGGTCGGGTCCACAAGGACCAATGCCTGCTTAGGTGCGGATTGTTCGAAAGAGATACCGTGGCCCCTGGCACACAGGCAACTGAAGGAACACGGGTGGGTTTTAGTCAGTAAAAGTCTGACACGCCCGCTCGGTCCACCCAGAGCGGGAGAAGTTAAACTATTACAATTCATACTTGGTTGACTGTTTATTTGAACTTTACGAAATAATTTATATTACGCTGAACTGAACCACTCCACAGTGGATCAATATCCAATGTGGCTTTGTCGAACAAAGCTTCACGTAAATTACAGCTCGATTATTCATCGTCATCAGTTTGTAATAACTAGTGTTCACTTTGCAGCCTTTTAGGCCTAAATATTGATTTCTTGTCTAATCCGGACACATAAAATCTTATAAAATCGAATATAATTTTTATTTAATTACTATATCAAAATCTCTGTCAATAGACATTAAAATAAACCATCTCTATGCAATTTTGAATTCTTAAAAAGTCGATCAGTTGGAAAGTTGAAGCTAGTTGTAGTTTTGGACCTATGGAATTAGTAAAACTTACTAAATTTTACAAGAAATCGATTGAAATCGATTTTAAAAACCACCATCGATGTCGATAACATCCTTATTATTGTATAGGCTGCCTTAGTGAGTACAGCACGGCACGCACGAAGCAGAAAAATTTTCGTAATCAGTAATTTTATTGTGAAACCAGTGGTATCAGCTGTGTAAAAATGTCCGACTGGGATACAGTTACGATTCTCCGTAAAAAACCACCAAAGGCATCAGCTTTGAAGACTGAACAAGCAGTAAATGCTGCACGCCGTCAAGGCTTACCAGTTGATACTCAACAAAAATATGGAGCTGGAACCAATAAACAACACGTTACCACTAAAAACACTGCTAAACTCGACAGAGAGACTGAAGAATTGCGTCATGAAAAAGTAACCCTTGACTTGGGAAAACTTATAATGCAAGGAAGACAGTCGAAAGGCATGAGTCAAAAAGATTTGGCAACTAAAATATGCGAGAAACCTCAAATTGTTAATGATTACGAGGCCGGTCGTGGCATTCCAAATAACATTGTTCTTGGTAAAATAGAAAGGGCAATTGGATTAAAACTTCGAGGAAAAGAACGTGGCCAGCCACTACAGCCTCCTGGAGCGAAGAAATAACGGATTCCCTGGGAGGCGAAGACATAACTCCGATTTGTTTATTGCATAATTATAATTCTATCTCATTTTTGCTGTTGAATGTGTTCTTTATTAATGTATACTTACAAAACTAACAAAGTAAAATGATGTAAGCAAATTTTATTTTCCTCTGGAATGTTCCATCATTCTGTGATGTGCAATGTGTTACCACCAAGGAAAAAAATGTTAAGTTCACGTGGAATTTGGCGATAGTGGTAAAGTGGTGATGTGATATGCAATAAAATAGCTATTTATGGTTGTTTTATCTTTCATTTTATTTGTATACATAATTTGATTTTTAGGTTATGTGTCGCCTGTCGACTATTTTATTTCATTCTGCAATAATTGCAAATAAGTTATAGTCGATAACTATATCTGACCAGTGTTGCCAACTGGGTGACAGGTTTTGGGGCTAACTCGAGTTTAAAAAAGGGCTAGATTAGCACATTTTAAAGAAAATAGGGCTAAATGACTAAATAACGAAAAATAAAAATAAGATTCTTTAGTAAAATGAATTTCATGAATAAGTAATGTATAAAATTATTAATAAAATACATCTTTCTGGATTATAAAATATTGTTTAATCGTAAAATTACGCTCTTAATAGCAGTCTTTATCTAATTTCTTTCGAAGGGTTTCACTTTTTTCTGACGACGTTGATGGTTGGGCTAATTCATTATAAATTTAAACTGGATACATTTTTTTAAGGAGATTCTATGGGATTACCTATGTGTAGTAAGTTTGGTTTAACTTGGTAAGGCCAGTTCGTATTTATGGTATGGAATTTAAAGTTCATCCTGTTCCGTAATTTATGTTTATATGGTTTTGAAAAGCGATATTTGGGGCTGGATTACGGGCTAGGGGCTAAATCATTATATTCGGGGCTGAACAAGAAGAAAAAGGGCTAGATCTAGCCCCGAAGGGGCTAAATTGGCATCACTGTATCTGACTCTATCATTTTCTAAATTATTGCCACAGAGTACATTTTACATAGGGAGATGATTGATGATTATTGCTAGTTTATTACGTTACTTAAATGGTTAATTTGGTGTTAAAGTTAATTATACATACGTATGTGAGAAAAGAGCAAACCGTTTCAATCGGTCGCAACTAATGTCGCGTGTTTGTAAGAATGTTTTCGTGTGTAGCTGTGATAACAGCTACACATGAAAACATAATAATAATGATATGATAAGTAATAATTGAATGTCTTTGTTATGGCGCGAAGACATTGTTAACTGTTTCATTCGTTATTATTTTGATAACAACCGCTAATTTATATCGATGACCGCTGTTGTCTGCACAGCAGACGGCGGTGCATAGGTGTTATTTAAAATTTTAAATAGATCATTTTATTTTCTATAACTATTTGGTTACTACATGCCTCTGTAACGTCAAAAGTTTTAATTAAAGAATAAAAATATTATTAAAATTTAAGATTTGAGATAGATGCACTCGACGTAGGATCCCATATGTTTCTTTTTTGCATGATTTGGATTTGTTGTACTTACAAAAACATTTCGTAACAAACCCATGGTAGGTACTCTGAAGTCTAGATCCCTTTTAACAGTTTGCGTGCAGATTCAGACATCAATCAATTAATACAGCGGCACGGGTAATCGGAAGCGACTAGGATACTGTTCAGCAGCTCTAGTGGAGTAAACACCCACCAACTGCGGATGATCTCACCCTTTCCGACGATGCCCCCGACCAGGGCCCGATCTAAGGGGGACAAACCGGCAAATGCCCAGAGCGGCAAAAATGAGGGGCGGCAAAATTGAGAGGGTGCCAGGCGGTTGCACGAAGTCCTCAATTTTATCTGTAGGAGTGAAAAATCTTATCTGAACAAGTACACAAAAATTCATAAGAGTAAGTTTGTAAGTACTTACATATACATACAGGTGATTTTTTAGTCATCGTCCAAATTTTTCATCGTCAAAAAAAAATTCGGTTCTCCCATGCAAATAAATCAACGTCAGCTGATCGATTTTGTAAGGGAGGTCTGATTTTTTTTCATATTTTGCCCATGTTCCATGGAGAAAGTTGTTCAATTTCACGGGTAGGTACCTACTATCATCCTGAAAGATTTGGACGGTGACTAAAAAATCACCTGTATGTATGTATACAACGTGTAACGGAAAGGGTATATACATACCAAGGGCACGGCTTCTTTGGATGATATCAAACGATATTGGAAGGGTTTTTTTTAATTCTATCTCTACATGTTCGGAAGTTATGATAATTTTAAATACATTGATACCGGAATAAATTGAAACAAACACATCACTCGGAAGACATTTATCGTGATATCGGCAAGTAAAGTGGAAAGTTATTGACCTACGTAGTGCGGTGACGTTTGTTATGATTTGTATTCAAGAAACTTAAGAAACCGAAAGTTTGGTATCAATGCTTAGAGTATTTTATTTTGAGCTGAAACTATGTATGTATAGTGATTCTATACCAGCTGTTATCTTTAGTGCTTAAGGATAGCAATAGGGTTTCTATTACACCCTGTATATGTACTTACAAACATACTCTTATGAATTTTTGTATACTTGTTCAGAAACCGTAGTAGACTAACGTATGTGAATATTAAACAATTAAAACAATATCACATAATACGTATATCATCCCATCTTTGAAATAACAAGCTCATGACTTAAATGGCTGGGCACGCCACAATTGCGGCGGTAAGTTCTTTGTGGAGTGGATTGAGAGGCGCCACGGCGTCCTCACCTCCCGCCTGACGCAGGTTCTCACCGGACACGGTTGTTACGGGAGGTTCCTGTTACGGATAAGGCGGGAGGAAACGCCCGGGTGTTACTACTGCGTAGATCGCCCGGAGGACATGGTGGAGCATACGGTGCAGATCTGCCCGGATCGGGCAGAGCATCGCCGTGTCCTCGTGGAGGCGATCGGCAGCGGCGATATCTCGCGTCCGGCCTTTTTCCAGGCAATGGTACGGAGAGCGAGAGTGCATGGGAAGCCGTCATCTCCTTCTGCGAAGTAGTAATGCTCGCGAAGAGGGTGGAAGCGCACATGAGGGAGAGACAATTTATGCGCCCTCACGGCTTTTGTCGCCGCAGGAGACGCCCTGGGCATCTCTGGGCCGATTCCCAGCCACCGTAGGTGCGAGCTTGCGGACGGCGCGTAATAGGTAGCTCGCCGTCTGGTAAGGACCAAACCCGGGTCGACGGCGCGTTGTGTTCCACGCGCGCCTCAAAGAGATGTCAACACCAACTGGTGGGGTCCGCAAAGGCCGATGCCTGCCAGGGGTGCGGGTTGTTCGAAAGAGATACCGTCGCCTACACACAGGCAACTGAAAGAACACGGTGGGTTTTAGTCAGGAAAATTTTTACACGCCCTCCCGCTCCCATCAGAGCGGGAGAAGTTATTAGATGATTTCCCACCTTCAAAAAAAAAAATGACATATGGTATTACTGTAAAGGGCGGTGATTATTATTTTTGCCCGGATCGGCTAAATAGCTAGAGCGGGCCCTGGCCCCTACCCTCCCGACCGAAATTGAATCGTCGAAATTGAGTCGAAGGCGTCAGCTCCTTCTGAAGTGGTTCCACCGGCGGCCTCGACAGCTTGACTGCACAATATCTTAAGGTTCTATTCAGTTCAGGCGCTGGCGCCCTATTTAATACCCATAAACTCGCCAGCAATGCGAAGGAAGCCGTCGTCGATGTCAGATACGGTGCCAGCCTAAGCTGTAGGTATACAGAATCGCTTACAGCTAAGTTTCAGCCTCTCCGACTTGGTTTGGGCTCGAAAGACGACTGGGCTTTGTGGGTGCCTTGCGTGCCCATTTCACCTTTTTAAACTGCTACAAAGGTGAGGTATTCCTCAAAGTCGATGTGAAGCGCCTATACCTTTGTCAACAGGGATACTGTTGGCTGGAGTCAAAATGGAGGTACCAGAAATTTATGATCTCATGTGGCAATGTCAGGTACAGATACTTCAAACTCTTCTTAATTATTAAACAAGGACACCCATGTAGCGCTTTTTGGTAGCAGTTACGAAACAGTTCGACACTATAGTGTCGACACTGATTTATTCTAATAAATTTTTTTAGTCGGTGAGTCGACTTAGTTCCGTCGCTACGACTACCCGATAGCTTAATAGTACTCTTTGGCTACGACTAAAAATGGGGAACAGTCGACACAGTAACATTTGGTTTTAAAGTTAGGTTGCTGTGTGGTAACATTGTTCTTAGTTTGCAACCACTTCTCAGAAATCAATCGTTCGCTTTTCGTTTTGCGACGTGAAATTAAAAAATAATAAAAAGAAAATAACATACAGCCATCACTGTTTGTCAAGGTAAATTTTTATTCATTTATTAGGTAATTGGTTTATATTGCTCAAATGTAAATGGGAAAAGAATTTCATTGTGCAATTTGTTCAAATAGTTTGAAATTTATCAATGCGCCTCCATTTAATTGTAATATAACCTGTGTAGTACAATGTAAACAATAGTTTATACTAACATGTTTAAAAAAAAATGACGTTCCCAGAGCTTGGAAGCTTTTGCTATAATAGATTTAATACTATCTATGATATGGAACCAGAAATGAACCAATAAATTGGTAAATAATTAAAAAATGCCTTTTAATTAGAGAAAATATTTTAGTCACAACTGGTCAGGAAGTTACTAGATTGTGTTGACATATATGTCGACGGGAACTGGAGTAGTTATAAAGTTACCGAATTCACAAAATGATTTACTGTTTCCAGCGATTCTCAAACGTTCGGACTCCGAGGCCATTTATGGCGTCAGCGTTTGTTGCAGCTGACTGTCTTCTTCATGCGATGGAATTATACATACATAATATATAACTGACAGTTTTGTAATTGGTTTTCGGTTACATTTGTTTGTTTTATTTTTATTTTTGATAATTATGTTATTTAAAAAAAAAAAGATCTAACTGATTGTTTGAGAATTAAAAAAAAAAAAATCTATTTGTTTATTTTGTTTCCTAAAGTTGTCAATACTGGAATAAAAACCAATTTGAGAGTTGCAAACCATAGATGTAAGTTTAGCTTTGACATCACCAAAAATTGTATTTTTTTATTCTTCCAGTTCGTAAGAAAGATAAGTTGCATGCATATCTATAAAGGAAGAATTAAATGGTCGCTCAGAAAAATTACATTTGTTTTTTATATTCCCTGATCAAAAGTTGCGAATTTAATTTCTACGATATTATTATCGGTAGGTAGTTAAAAACCATTTGGCTTTAATATATTTTAACAGCTGGTAATCCTCACTCATTTTTGCAGTAGTAAATACTTTTTCACCCGTATTCAAAAAAAAATCGTATTTGATAAGAGGATACATCCGTTTGGATTTGTGGTCCTTGATATTTAGCTTTGAGAATTCCTATAAGCGATTCGCTACTTGCGTTAAGGGTTGGTCGCCTTTTCGTATTCCAAACAACATACTTTCAAATGGATATGCACTTAAAAAAGGTAGAGAGCCAAACCTTGAGACATCATTTACAATGTGACAAAAACTATGAATATTATCTACTGCTCACATGCTGCTGAGTCATGACCGTAAATTTCTAGCAAAGACCTATATTTGATCATATAGGCTGCAATTAAAAATGTATATCAAGCGGATAACAACTCAGTTTAGCACTTTCATACATGAAAATGTAATGGAAATAGGATTTTAATAAAATGTCAAGCAAACAACATAAGATTTCGACACAATTTATACTGAATAAATTTAATATCTGTTAATTCCTTGAAAAATTATGTACTTACTTGGAGATAGATTTTGTGGAACTAATAATTTGTTTACTTTTCTGTAGAAGTCGATGTGAGACGAAATTGTTTCAGTTTTTACTCATTTTCAACTACAATTATTTGATCACTTTTCAAAACAGCTTGAGAAACATTGCCATAAGGTGACTTTTTTATTCACATTTTAGCAATATACTGTTCAGTAATATTGACGTAACATTACGACACCTCGTGTAAATATAAATTTTAAGTTATTATTCTTGTAACATGGTGACCACACTGCTACTACACATTTTTACTCGGTTGTACGCATGTTACAAACTGAACACAAAGTAGCCGATAGCTTATAGTACTCTTTGACACAAAGTGCTTAAAAATAAGTCTACACAAATAATTAAGTTACGTGTCAACACAAAGACTAATATAGTTACTGAAATATTTTTCGGGCAAATTGTGTGAGAACTATTCACACATAGAGACCAAACTCCACACAGTCACCATGTTTCGTAGCAGTTACGAAACTGCGACAACTTGTTACTGCTTTAATGATTCTGTGACCAAAAAGTACTGTATGGGCAATGTTTTGGAATCTGCAGTAGGATCCCAACAAGGTGATCCTCTTGGGCCAGTCATTAGTAGCTTGGCTATTCATCCAAAAATCCAGACGGTAAATCCATAATAAGCGTCTAATATTTAGAGAACATTAGGTGATGATGTATCTAGTAGTCACCGTTTTGAAAGACTTGGCATAATCAGCCTATAATGTTCCCACTGCTGGGACACAGACTTCCTCTCTTTGTAATCTACCACGCAGGCCCAGTGCCGGTTGGTAGAGGTCACATGACTACGATTTTTTTGGATCTAGGACATTTCGGTTTCTTCACGATGTTTTTCTACACCGTTTTGAGAGAAGTGGAAATGAAATTATTTTGAGTTTTGAGAAAATTACCTAGCTAGATTCCGTGACGATTCAGACATCAATCAATAAATAATTCTACCGAAGGAGTCTTATAAAGGCTGTTCACAAATTCGGATCCCGACATTGATAGTTGTCACATAGACGATCGCTGTTCCTCCGACAGCTATTGCAGTTGATATCAATGAACAAGGCAAATCAACATAGCTATTCACAGCCATTCAAGGGCTTCCGAGACGAAAATCACACATTTTTGGTTATCTAATTGGCCCAAGATCTAAATAGCGGTGATCTATTTAGTTTAATTAAACTGTCAAAATGTCCGCATTTGTGAACAGCGTTTAAGGGACTGGTTCGATAACATTGATTGATGTACAATTGGGCACGGAAGGGTTTTATGGAATAGTTATGCAGTTATGGTCCGTCTCACGAGAAAAGTGCTACGGCAATATGTGGAACTAAATACTAAAAATTGGAACGTCGGATGACTGTAGCTCTGCGTCTGCGAGGTCTCTTTCGTGAGAACGTAACACGGCAGCGTTTCGAATAGTTGTGAGTAGAATACTGTGAGTAGAGTAGTAATGTCCTAGCCTAGCCGCTAGCAGAATCAGCTGTCGACATGCTTGCTAAAAGTGCCTGTAATGTCGACATGCTTGCTAAAAGTGCCTGTAATAGCAAACGACTCAAGTGATCATTTAGATAGACCCCATTGGTAGAGCGTGTCCAACGTACTATCTAAACATAGCTTTATAAACACTGAATTGTTGAAAAAAATACGATTAGGAAACAAAATAAAACACATTACTATGGCATAACGAAAAAGGCTCAAAACCGTAGACAGAAAATGCTAGCACTAAAACGAAACGTTACACAATATTGTCAAATAATCAAATTGACAGTCAACGTCATTTTTTTATTTGAAGGAGTCAAAACCATGTCAAAGTCAAAATTCAAAATTCAAAAACTGTCAAATTGATTGAATCAATTATTGCAAATGTTTACTTGTAAAAGCACAAAAATAACCTCACATTTGTTAATTTTTGTTTACAATTCTCGTCAGATTGTGTATTGTGTGTGTACACTTTATAAATAGGTTCAGTGATTAGTACAAACTTTTCGTAATGCGTTAAGTTCCTTCTGCCATTTGCATAAAGATATTTACAATTATTACAATGGCTTTTTCATTTGGAACTCCAAGTACTCAAAGTTCAGCCTTTGGGGTTGCAGCGAAACGTAAGTACTTACATGTATACTTTTATCTCTTTAGATGATAATTAATTGCTTATCAGAAAACATTATTTACTAATCCAATTTTCATTTTTCTGAAGTTATAAAAGTTGTACATAAGAAACGCCACTGCTGTCTGCCACTATGAATAGCTAATTGTAACCGAAAATCCAATTAAATCCATGCTTCGTGGAGGTTCAGCAATCTTAATAAAAAATTGTATAAAATTTAAGACTTGCACAGACATAGTTAAACTATCAGTGGAACATTGCATTGAACTGTCCTGTGTTGAGCTAGATAAGCATTGTATAGTGTGCATTTACAGACCTCCTAATTTTCAAAACTTCTCTATATTTCAGTCAGTAATGGAAGATGTCTTGACGAAACTTGCAACTGGTAATAAATCAGTAATTATTTGTGGGGACTTAATATTAATATTTTGGAAAATAATTCAAATAGTAGCAGATTGTTAAGCCTCTTTAAATCATTCAATCTTTCAAATGTGTTTTTTGCAATCAACGCGAATAACTACGGCTACTCCTACATGTATTGATAATGTTTTTGTGAGTGCTATTTAGATAAAGCGATTTTAAATTATCTCCCTTCTGATCACAGAGGTTAAATCAAATCATTTTTATTTGTGTAACATAGGTAGTGTATACAGTTCTTAAATTAGAGTCATAGGTCGCTATGTTATGCCAAGAGGCGAACAAATATGGTTGCATGCGAAATAAAATAACGACCATGCGAGAGGTAAACATAAAATATTTGGTTGGTATGTCAAAATGAGTAGAATTATAATAAGAAAACAAAAACAAGAATTATAATAACATTTTTCAATTAATAACGGTTTAAATTTTTTTTTGAATTGTGTATACCATTCAAATTTTTATGACTCCGGGTAATTTGTTGTAAATGCGCGGTGCCATGCCTAAAACGCTCTTTCTCACTAAGGCAGTCTTACAGCGCTGATTGCTTAAAGAGTTTGCGTATTGGCTACGAATCGCAACATCACGTAACATTGACACTTTTTCGAACAACCTCATGTTTGTTTTGACGAAAACACTAATTTCAAAAATATATAATGAGGGTAAGGTAAGTATTCTGAGCGATTTAAATGGTGGTACACAGCTATCATCAATTTTCAGACCACACATTGATCTTATGCATCTTTTTTGTGCCTTAAAAACGATATCTTTATCAGTAGAATTGCTCCAAAAAATAATACCATATCGCAAAATTGAGGCTACTAAGCCGTGATATGCAACTAGTAGCGCATCCATATTTATTTTTCTAGCAATTTGGAAAAGCGCATATGCTCAAATCAAATCAAATCAAAATATTTTATTTCACATAAACCTGCAAGGGCACTTATGAAACGTCAGAAGCACAGTTCCAATTTGTCGCTTCGTATGGAGAAGAGCCAGCAAGAAACTCCACAGTTACTCTTTTAAAAATAATTGGGTTTTACAATGTTTGCTGATTTATTTATTTTCTTACTTAGGTCATCTATGTGGGCCTTCCAGTTAAGCTGGTTGTCAAGGAATAAACCTAAGAATTTTGCTTCTTGAACTTCTTCAATGTCACAGTTACTATGTCTAATATTTACTTTTGGTACTTCAGTTCTTTGGTGAAAGTGCATTATTCTGGTTTTCTTTAAGTTTATAACTAAATTATTTTTGTCAAGCCAATTAATTATGTCCGATAGAGTATTATTTATGTCATCTTGATAAATATTGCGATATTTATTTTATTGTTGATATTGCATTTCACTATGGCAGTACTGTTGTCTGCAAACATCACCATTTGATGTTGAGTTACCTTTGGCAGATCCTTAATATAGATTAAGAAGGTCAAACCGTTACTTTTGAGTCTGACATACCAATTCAAAAAGTACAGATACAAACCAGACCAAAAACATCGGGTAATTTAAATAAGTTTACTAGCACTTTATCTAGCAAGTTACGTGTTCAGGGCCAAAATGTGAATAATGGTAATATTTTGTACAAAGAATTATTTTCATTAGTCCAAACAGAGTTCAATCATGTTTTTAGGCAGAAATCTAAAACTATTTGCCCTAAATTCTGCAACTAAAGGCATCAGGAAAAGTAGAGAAAGATTATTTGAACTGTATGGCCTTATTTATTTTCATTAACTTTAATTTATAATTTTATTATTATTATTTTATTATTATTATTTTTAATATTTTATTCACTTTAATTTATTATTTATTTGTACTGTAATGAATTTAACGTCTATTGTAATTTGTAGTGTTTTATATGGGAATAATTTCCTGAAATAAACGTTTATTTAATTTAATTTTTTAATTTAAGCTGTATATTAACACAGAAACTTTTACTAAGTATGTTGCTACTTACTTTAAAACTTTTCAAAATATCTGCGAAGTAGCTAAAGCTTCATTCATTAGCCACAAGGTTAAATCGTGTCATGCTCTGCCGCAGAGCCACCATTTTAGAAACTGATCAATTATATCTTAAAATGATGTACGTCAAACGTACATAATGTACGTCAAACGTACATAATGTACGTCAAACGTACATAATGTACGTATACCGTTATCGCTGTACGTGCATTAGGTAATGATAAAATAGACATTGATTGTGGCTCTGCTGGAGAGCATACTCTCTAGCAGAGCCACACAGAACATGTACTCAGGAAAGATAAACGCTACTTTTCTTTAATGAAAACTGTTGTACGAATAGTGTTTACTGCGTACGTGTTAAAAAATATCATTATTAGACAGCGGTTTTATTGATTTTAACTCAACTAAAATATTCATTGAAAGCGCCTGGTAAATTCGTGTTAGCAAAATGTTTTGTAGCATTTGTGATTAGGCGCGCAACTAAGGGGTGTTTCTTTTAGAGGCGGAGAACTTTTAATTGAAATAAAGAACAGATTTTTTTATAATATGCATGAAATTGGCTTTATTCGAGAGATGATTTTATGACATCAATGTTCGAATACAATTTCAGGCATGTGGCCGCATTTTCATTCATTTTCTCTGACTCATCAGATGTTGCAAGTAGCAGTAATGTGGAAAACTACTTTAAAAATATTAAAACTTTATTAATGCATAGTAGAAGTGGACTGATGAGAGTTGACGATGATTATATGATGTAAAATTTATGATGTTATGATGTTAAATTATATGATGATAAATGTAAAATTTTTGACGATGATTTAAAACATAGTGTGTAGGAAGAAATTCATTAAAAAAATGGTGACTTTAGTCGAAAATCGGTGTTTAAAAGCAACCCTAAACTGGAAGAAAATTGGCGCAATAAAACAGAAAACCGAAAAACCACACAGTTAATAGAAAAAGTACAACCCAGAACAAAAGAAATTTAAATTCTACCTAATGGAAATATTTGCACATCAGGTAAAGAAAATGTAGTTATAACGAATACATGTGCTTTTGATGCCGTACTTAACGCTTTGTTAGTTATTTGTACTGATTACATAAATATTTCCATATTTATTACTTCTATGAATTCGCCTTTTTCCAGACTGGTTTCTGCTTTGGTACATAAAGATTTTGATGTAAATTGTTTAAAAAGTAGAACAGAAATCTTACAAAAATATTATCAATCTACGGTACAAGGACATGTTGAACTAATTGATTGCAATTGTAACGTTACTTTTGTACTAGATTTTTTTTTATCGATGATATTTTTAGTGCAACTCTTTCCAAAGTTTGTTCTGACTGTGAAATGCGTATAACAAGAAAAGTTTCGATTACTCCTTTAAATATATTAATGATATCGGATGGTAGTGTGGCCTCATTAAATGAATCGGCATCGTCTATGTTGGTAAGCAAAGTCTCTGATTGCAAAAACAATAATTGTACGTAAAGTATGCACAGAATATTTAATTTCAGACAATTTTTTTTAAAATTAGGTTTGACTATGCGTCTATGCGATATTCCAAAGGAATTGCTACTCTGCGACAAAACATTTGAATTAGCAGCTGTAGTTGAATTTATTCCAAGTTCCGGAGGTGTTGGTCATTATAAAACTCACTGTCTACGGCGTACTTCTGAATGGGAGTGCTACGACGACATGGCCCGTTATTTTTTTTTTGGGTGGGTAATCATCAAATAACTTCTCCCGCTCTGGGTGGAGCGGGAGGGCGTGTCAGACTTTTACTGACTAAAACCCACCCGTGTTCCCTCAGTTGCCTGTGTGCCAGGGGCCGCGGTATCTCTTTCGAACAACCCGCATCCCTGGCAGGCATCGGCCCTTGCGGGCCCCATCTGTTCCTGCTGACATCTCTTTGAGGCGCGCGTGGAACACAACGCGCCGTCGACCCGGGCTTGGTCCTTACCGGACAGCGAGCTACCCATTATTCGCCGTCCGCAAGCCCGTGCCTACGGTGGCCGGGAATCAGCCTGGGATTCCCGACGCCCAGGGCGTCTCTTGCGAAGGTCACGGCTCTCGCAAAGACGGAGGCGGCGTGCGCCGCCTCCCTCTTTGCGAGCATAACTGCTTCGCTGAAGGAGGCGACTGCTAGCCATGCACTCTCGCTCCGTACCATGGCCTGGACCAGGGTCGGAACGACATGGCCCGTAAGGCTGTTCCAGTTAAGTACGACATTGTAGTTAATTCCCATCTGCTGATTTATAGACGCTGGAGAGTATAGTTTGGAAAGTTTTCATATCAAACATAGATTATGTGTTTTGTCAGTTATGTTTAACGATAAATATATTTCATTCTGACGACACGCTCATTCTCTTTCAAGGCAAATCCTTCCGTGCATATGAAAAATCACAGCAGAAAATGCACTTTGAATCTTATTTTATAATAAGTAATTTAATAATAATAAGATAAATAAGTTAAAGGCGCTTTGCGTATGAACATTTTAGTAAAATTAAATAAATAAAACCACTGTCTAATAATGATATTAGAACAGACGACTGAAGATTGAAAATAGGTTGAATATAATTTATTTGCACATCCGAAAAGTAAATAAATCTAGTAATATTAAGTAATAAATAACACGTTAATTTTCCTCGTTCATAATATTAATAGTTGTGCGCGCGGCGGCCACATGCCTGAAATTGTATTCAAACATTGATGTCATAAAATCATCTCTCGAATAGTGCCAATTTCATGCATATTGTAAACATTTTTCTGTTCTATAATTCAATTAAAAGTTCTCCGCCTCTAAAAGAAACACCCGTTAGTTGTGCGCCTAATCACAAATGCAACAAAATATTTTGCTAACACGAAATACCAGGCGCTTTCAATGAAAATTTTAGTAAAGTTAAAATCAATAAAACCGCTGTCTAATAATGATATTATTTAACACGTACGCAGTAAACACTATTCGTACAACAATTTTCATCAAAAAAAAGTAGCGTTTATCTTTCCTGAGTACATGTTCTGTGTGGCTCTGCTAGAGAGTATGCTCTCCAGCAGAGCCACAATCAATGTCTATTTTATCATTACCTAATGCACGTACAGCGATAACGGTATACGTACATTATGTACGTTTGGCGTACATCATTTTAAGATATAATTGATCGGTTTCTAAAATGGTGGCTCTGCGGCAGAGCATGACACGTTAAATCAGCAGATAATAAAATCAAGGCAGTTTGGAAAATTATTAACAATGAAACGAACAGAAGCAAAAGGCATAATACTGATTACACACTGGATACTTCCTGCGTTCTCATTAATGTTGCTCAGGAATTTGCAACTTTCTTTACCAATATTTCTATTAAAACTACAGAAACTTTAAATTCTTCACCTGCACTTGCCATGCCATTGATTTCTTAAGAGCGAATGTTTCAGCCTGTCCTGTGGAATTCAAATTTAAACATATAAACCATGTGGCTGTTGTAAAGGCATGTAAGCAACTTAATCCGGCGATTTAGACGTGGAGTTGCGGAAAACAGCCCGTTTTACCTATTACGTATCTATTACCTTAATCCGGCGAGCATCAGGAGAAAAAAAGTTGTATCAACAATGTGGCAGGGTGGGACGTATCCTTATCTTAATGTACCGTAATGTACTACTTATTTATTATATTTTTTTTAATTTTTATGATTTTATTTGGAAAAATAATGAACTATTTCATGGAATTAAATGAGATAAGTTCTTTATAAAATAATTGTTATTTATTCATTTACGTTTTTCTTCTACTAAAATAATTATAGGAACAAAATGTAGGGTTTTACAAAAATTAAGAATTTAGTAAAAATAATCATCTTTGGAATATAAATCCACTTAAAAGTAAAAGATAATGAGATCCTCCTTGTAATTATTTTTTTTTTAACTGAAAATAGAATTAATCAGTAGGTACTGTTGAGATCAGCACAATTTTCGCAAATACATTTTTCATGCTCCAAACATATGGGCTTGGCACAAGTATTGCGGGAATGTTTGGTTTTTCCATCCTTCTTACATGGACAATCCTGGCATCTGACATATAGTCCAGGCCTTTTTTTTTGGGTTGGGAAATCATCAAAATCAAAATATTTTATTTCACATAAACCTGCAAGGGCACTTATGAAACGTCAGAAGCTAGGTGCACGGTTCCAATTTGTCGCTTCTTATGGAGAAGAGCCGGCAAGAAACTCCACGAACATGAAATAACTTCTCCCACTCGGGGTGAAGCGGGAGGGCGTCTCAGACTTTTACTGACTAAAACCCACCCGTGTTCCTTCAGTTGCCTGTGTGCCAGGGGCTACGGTATCTCTTTCTAACAACCCGCACCCCTAGCAGGCGTCGGCCCTTGCGGACCCCACCAGTTGGTGCTGACATCTCTTTGAGGCGCGCGTGGAACACAACTCGCCGTCGACCCGGGGTTGGTCCTTACCGGATCGCACGAATCTGTTCCTCTTGACTTTCAATATCCATTTTGGTCAAAAAATAATAATAAAAATGTTCAGTAAATGAACTAAAAACAAATCCATGTAATGTAATAAAAAGAAGAACAAAAAGCTAAAAACAACAAACAAAGACAACAAACAAAGAGCAACAAACAAACAAAAAAGAGCTAAAAATTACAGAAAAAACTAATAAAACAGTTAAAATTCATTACTACATCATTACGTAAAAAAAATACGTCAAAAATGAGGCAGGGTAAAACATACCAGAGACAAGTTTGCGCAAGTATATCCCAGCCAGTGCCTCGTGCCACACTGCGATCACGCCACTTCCTCGTCCCGCACGCTCCTGCCTCCAGCTACGGAGCGAGCTAGTGTCGCCAGATGAGGATTTTAAAATATACACTACTTTTAAATTTTACCAGGGTGTGAGATACCCTGGCTCATGCTAGCCGGGTTAAAATCTTTACCGAAGATCTGTGGGGCATGTCTACTAAAGTTTGTGAATCCATTATTGAGACAATTGCACCCTATTTTGCTTTAATATTTCATTTGTGTGTAGATCAAGGGGTTTTCCCGGATTTAATGTAGTACAGTAAAGTTATTCCACTTTTCAAATCTGGCAACAGCAAAGATACTAATAATTGTAGACCTGTATCGATTTTGCCGGTTGTGGCAAGTTGTTTGAAAAAGTTATGTTAAATCAAATGCTCAATCATTTTAATCGTAATAAAATCCTACACGATCAACAGTATGGTTTCACCAGAGGACGTTGCACGACCGACGCCGGTGTCACCTTATTAAAACACATCTTTACTGCATGGGAAGGGGCGTAAGATGCAATAGGTATCTTTTGCGACCTATCCAAGGCGTTTGATTGCGTGAACCACGAAACGCTTCTCTTGAAACTTGGGCATTACGGACTGGGTGAACTTGCGCTTAGCTTGGCGCGTATTTGAATGATAGACTGCAGCAAGTTCAAATAAACGGTGTGAATTCCTTGGGCTTAAAAGTCAAAATGGGTGTACCGCAGGGCTGAATATTGGGTCCGATCCTCTTTTTAGTATATATAAATGAATTACCTCATTTACTAAAAAACCGACCACAAATGGTGTTATTTGCTGATCATCACTGATTTTTAAAGTTAAGTTTAAGAAATATGCACAGGAGCTAGTTGACGTAAATAATGCTATAGTTAAGGTCCATAATTGGTTTACTGTAAATAATTTGGTATTAAATGGAAAGAAAACTAAATGCATAAGATTCACGTCACCGAATGTTGGAAGTAGTGAATGTCACGTTGTATTGATAAGGAGATACTAGAATTCGTCGAACAGACGGTTTTCCTAGGGATCACGCTTGACTCAAAGCTACAGTGTGGTCCTCATTTAACATCACTTGCAGGGCGGCAAGTACTGCCGCTTACGCTGTTTGGAAGATCCGCCAATTAAAAGACGTGGGTACCGCGAGACCGGTCTAGTTTAGTTACTTTCATAGCATCATGTCTTACGGTATTTTGCTATGGGGACGGGCTGCGGATATTGA
This sequence comes from Polymixis lichenea, assembly GCA_949091785.1. Taxonomy (NCBI): domain Eukaryota; kingdom Metazoa; phylum Arthropoda; class Insecta; order Lepidoptera; family Noctuidae; genus Polymixis; species Polymixis lichenea. The sequence continues at coordinate 18,255,322 of OX420933.1, read as the reverse complement.
GTCGATCTTTATTCTGCAAAAGAGGGCTTCTCAGAGCCATCTACAATCTCCGCAGACGCGAATCCCTAAGAGAACTGTTCAAAACAATTAACATCATGACGATCAATTACCTAGTCAATATGTCTTTGAAAACATTGTGTATGTTCGGAAAAATCGACATCTTTTTAGTAAGCTATGTGACAGGCACAATTTTACCACTAGAAATAGGTACAAATTAGATCAACCACGTTTTAGATTGTCAAAAGTACACACTTCTTTTTTGGGGTACTGTGTAAAATTTTATAATAAAATACCAGTCGATATTCTTGAACTAAATGAAAAGAAATTTAAATCATGCATTAAACGCACACTATGTAGACAAGCATATTGTAAGTCAGATGATTATATCGTAGATAAAAATGCTTTGCTTAATGCTGGTCCTGCTCCACAGCCACCTAGGCTTACTAGTTCAAATTTTAATATTTGGAAGAGATGCTTCCCTTTTTTATTTTTCTGACATTACAAACATTTTTGTTCCTACTAATTTTTGTGACATTACGAATATGTTTTATCTTTACTGAACCAAGTGTTATATAATGAATACTTAATTATATATTAAATGTTTTTCTTTCTTTTAAGTATTTATATCCGTTACATTGCAAACTATAGTTTTGTATAATTTACCATGCATCCGTTTATTGTGTTGTTTTGATGTATGTTGACTTGAAAAAGCATGGCAGCTGAAAGTATGTCATGCTCACTTAAATGTCTCACCGATGGTGGCGCGTGTGTTGGATCATGATCATTCGGTTCCCTATAAAATGGTTGAGACTGGTCTTTCTTGCCGGCTCTTCTCCATAGGAAGCGACAAATTGGAACCGTGCACCTAGCTTCTGACGTTTCATAAGTGCCCTTGCAGGTTTATGTGAAATAAAATATTTTGATTTTGATTTTGATTTCATCTCCTAACTTCCAGGCTTATTTTTAATCTCATATTTTGAATTCTTTTTTTTATTTTTTATTACATTGTTCTCACATACCGAAGCAACAAGAATAATGTTCCCTAGTTTTTGTAATAAATCCAACTTGATTTAAAAGAGTGTCCATGGAGTTTCTTGCCCATTCTTCTCCATAAAGATCTAGGTTTTGGAATGGGCAACTAGCTTCAACTTTCCCACCGATCGACTTTTTTACAATTCAAAAGTGCCTTTAAATGGTTTAATTGAAAATGGTTTGAGTTTGAGTTTGAGTAATTATCATCCTGCCTATTTGAGTTAGCGTTTATTTCTCAACTCCCTATTCACTTAAGTCTAAAATAAGTTACGAACCAGCCTGTGGTATAGGTATCAACATCTATAACATAATTAAAACTTTACATTTTATTATTTATCTATTATGTTCCAGCTACCTTTTCCTTTGGGGGAGGAGCAACAACAACAACTACTACTGGTTTTGGTGGATTTGGAGCCCCTGCCACATCTACAGGTTTTGGCGCATTTGGTGCACCAGCAACTAGTACAGGTAACAAAGCCAAAAATAACTGTGACTCAGAAGAGGCTTTTGCATGGCAGTAAATACACACAACTTAACACCAATCTACCGCCCACTTACTGGTGGGTTTATGCCTACTACTGTCAGTGGTAACAAACTACCACGTCCTAGTCATACATTGCAAAACTCTGGCACTGAAGAATTGGTTTGCAGAAAGCACAATATAATTATGGCTGTCTGATACTGTGGAGTAAATGAACTAGCTTATCTAATTATATACCTGCAATAAATTACAATGTCTGAATTTGTCAAAGTCTTGTTTACATCAATTTATGATGTAAACAAGAGTTTGACAAATTCAGAATTCCAGTTGTTTGGAGTGGTATGATAGTTAGGTTATAAATAAAACACTATGCAAATGAATAAGCACAAAATCTTTAAAATAATATAAATCGTTACCTATTTATTAACTGTGTTGTTTTATTTCACAGCTGCACCATTTGGAGCACTAGGCTCTGCCCCTGCTTCTACAGCACCCTCTTTATTTGGTGGGACTGGCTTTGGTGCTACTCCTGCTAAACCTACAACAGGTACTATCTAACACTCTCCACTTGCATGTTTTATTGTTCAAGTAAATTTTTTGACATTGACCAATTAATTTTTCTTTTCAGGTTTTGGAAATACATCATTTGGTTCCAACACCTTTGGTGCTGCACCAGCATTCGGCGCACCAACATTTGGCAGTGCTGCACCAACATTTGGCAGTGCTGCACCAACATTTGGCAGTGCTGCTCCAACATTTGGTACTAACACTCTTGGCGCCAATACATTTGGCAGTCCATTTGGTGCTACTGGCAATTTTGGACAGTCATTTGGAACTAAACCAAACACTGGATTTACTGGTTTTGGCAATGTTCTTGGATCAGCACCACAGTTTGGACAGGTATTTATTTTAATAATAACATATTTACCAAAGTCCATTCCCCTTAAGCATAGTATGTGGGTTGGACCCACAAGTATAATTTTTTGCTCAAGATCTCGATGATGCTTAGTTTGATGGACTCAAACAAGGAATACTGCTCTGTTGACAGCAGCAGCAGCAACAACAACAGCAACAACAGCCCCAAGGGCCTTCATCTGCTCATGAGGCTCTGGTGGCAGCTGTGTTCAACTGTTGTGTCTTTGGGGATGAGAGGGACCAAGTACTTGCCAAATGGAACCTCATTCAAGCACAGTGGGGCACTGGTGAGTGTAGTTAGTTACCAACTTCTTGTGTTTTGGTCTTCTACTAAAATTCAACAAAAATACTAATATGAGGCACTTGGAAAATACAGGAATGAGCCGTTAATATGGCACATTGATGTTTTTTAAAGATTGGCCTTGTAGAGCGTTGTCTCTATCCTTCGTAGCTGTGTGATCATTTCTTTCCAAAACTCGACCTGCCTTATCAATGGTAGGGTACTGTATTTACTATTTAGGTCGTTTATTATTGCAGTGTACAGCTTACTTAGTCTTAACTAAGTTATGTCAGGCAGAACGACAACCAAATGGTTTGAAAAATTTTGAAGGCTTTAAGGTTAATTTTTTTTCATCAGTTTAAGCCTATTCTCAATTAATTTTGCAGGGCAAGCCTACTACAGTCGCAACGCGCCTCCTCTAGAGCTGAACGAACAGAACCCGCTTTGCAGGTTCAAAGCGGTGGGCTACTCTCGGCTCGGAGGCCGCGAGGACAAAGACGGTCATGTTGCCATGTTGTTCAACAAGCCTGAACAGGATATCAAGTATGTGTTTACAGCTATGTTAATATTAAGTTGCATTTCCTCCGTTTTTTTACAGGCGCGGTCGCAACCAAATACTTTGGGGGGTGTCACAGACAAAGACCAGATATTAACACGCAGAAAAGTAAAAAGAGTAAATTAGACTTTATTGCACAAAACACTTATGGGCAATGAATATGTATTTATTAAGTAGTGTCGTGTCTACCTATCCCTAACAAATAAAAGGGGTGGAAATAGACTAGACAATTGAATTTAATAAAAAGGACACAAAAGATAAGTTATAAAAAGGGTACCTGTCTAAAGAGAAACGCACTCTATTTAATGATAAGGAGGACAGAGGGGATCACATGATATGACGTTAGGCATGCGGCGACATGTAGGCGTCCAGGGATGTGGCGATATGTAGGCGTTTAGGGTTACGGCGGCGTATAGACGTCCAGGGATGCGGAGACGTGTAGGCGTCGGGAGATGCGGCGGCGTATAGGCGTTTATGATAGCTCTAAGGTTCCAGACGTAGACTCAGTAAACGCTGGCACTGCTTTAGTTTCGTGTATCAGAAATAATAAACAAGAATGGGTCTCCTGGCTTTAGTTATCAGGCGCACCGTCCGTCAGTTTGTTTTTTTCCAAAAATCATCCGTTGCTCTTCCGCAGACCCTTCAGCTCCTTTACTTCTTCTTGATTGCTTGACCAGCTCTATAAAAAAGTACTCTGTGACCAGCTCTGATGGCTCTGACCCTTTTCTTTTTACATTCCAAATCCTCCTTTTCTTTTTTAGCCATATATGTATACTCTCATATGCCAGTCTAGTCGGCCAAGACTTATAAAACCTCCTTCATACAATCCGAGAGTGCGTTTAAGAATCTTATAATAATAATTTAGAATTTCCTTATTTAGTAGACAACGTAGTTACATAGAAAAACCAAATTTAGGCTATCCAAAACGATATAAAATTATTTTTAGTAAGTACAATCCTAATGAGGTTGCATTAGGATTGTACTTACTAAAAATAATTTTATATCGTTTTGGATAGCCTAAAGGTTCTGTCTATTTAATAGACTGCATAGATAATTAAAAGGATAAGTAGACATCAGTTTGACACGTTTGACTTAAATGACATAACAATAATAACATTATGTAAAAAGATAGAAAATTCTAATGTAAAATCAGGTAATTCTCTATAGACGAATCGTTTAAGACCGATTCGCAGAGTGCTAACACAGAAAACAAAGAGAGAAATATAATAATGTAAGAAAGTCGTAAAAGGATAATAAAATAATGATTATGTGGATGAATGAATAAGAAGCGTAAGTACAGTATCAGTAATAAACAAATACTATAGTAGGTACTAGCTTTTGCCAGCGGCATCGCCCGCGTAGGGGTCAGAATTTATCCCACGAGAACGTACTACCAGGATAAAAAAGTATCTTTGGAAAATTCCTTTTTAAGAAGGCTTACGTTTATGGCTTTGGGGGGACATGAACTCATGGCCCCTCGGACCTCCCACTCGGACCGCGCCTGGCACTTTAAGATTAAAACAAATATGTGCAACCATTATACATGTAGGACCAATACACTTTTAGCATATTGAAAACCTAACCTGTATACTTAATTGCCAGGGGTGCGGGTTGTTCGAAAGAGATACCGCGGCCTCTGGCACACAGGCAACTGAGGGAATACGGGTGGGTTTTAGTCAATAAAAGTCTGACATGCCCTCCTGCTCCACCCAAAGCGGGAGAAGTTATTTGATGATTTGATCACTTCCCACCCAAAAAAAAAAAACAAACCTATATATAAGTATATAGGTTTGTAGCCTACTTTGATTTATTTTGATTTTTTAGCCATTTGTAATATTTCTCATAGTTTCAGTTAGAGTAAGATGCGATTAGAGTGTAGTTACAAACTTGACAAAGTGTAATTTTTTTTCTAGAACCAACCAGCAAGCCTTGACGACGTCTCTGCATAGTTTGTTAGGTAATAAACCTAACTTGGCTGTTAATATAGAATGTGTTAAAGCTGTCTCCGACAACAAGACTCAGGTGTGTACTAAAATTAAGCCTTATTAGTTAGTAAGTGTTACCCTCTCCACACATCGACCAAAACGTTGCTTATAGTCTGACGTTAATTAAATTCTAACCACCATGCAATATTCTGCCTAATAAAGAATTATTCGTCTTAAGAGAAATTGTGCAAAAAACGCCTACAAAACAGGATGTTAACTCTGCTATAAGAGTCTTTTGGGGCTGGAGGTTTACTTATGTGTTTTTTGTGTACAGGTGGTGATATACGTAGTGGACAAGGGTGCGGGCGGCACGCACATCTCGGCGGCGGAGCTGGGCGCCTTCCTCAACGTGGGCGCCGCGCGCAACGCGCTGGCCGGCGCCGGCTGCGCCTCTGTGTCGGCCGTCACCGCGCCGTCGCCGCAGATGTTGGCGCAGTACCTGCAAACTGCGCCGCCCGGTACGGTTAAAAACAACTTTAAAACCTACATGGCCAATGAATGTCACTAAATTAATTAGGATTTCTATTAAATAGACAAACCATGCGGGATGGGATTTCACATCGGCAAACATGACGAAGTTCCATAAAAGATATCTTGTCCATTTAACACTTTTACAGGGTCAATTTTCAAAAATCTTTCTTAGTTGCCACCTGTTGTGGAATTCTAGTGAACACTTTCATGCTTGTCAGTTGTGATTTGTCATTCCAAAATCAATGTAGTGAGTGTGAGTGTAAAGTTAATATTTTGTTCAAAGTGGAAATAATGTCAATTGGAAACAAGGTTACGGATCGTTGTATGTTTTCTTTGGCAATCGCTTTCCGTAGCTTATATTACTTTTGTTTCAGGTATGGACATGCGACTATGGAAGCAAGCACAGGCTGACAATCCTGACTCTGAAAACTACATACCCGTGCCTATTATTGGATTTTCTGAGGTAACTATTTTAATTAATAATAAAAAAAAACTACATTCATTTTTTCATTTTAGGCAGAATTAAAGTTTTAGTATAGCAACATTTTGAGGTAATAATTCTAAAAATATAATTATGTTCGTAGAAAAATGTTGGTTCAGTATTTAGTTATTTATTGTATCTTCCATAGGGGTTCACAATAATAATATACAAGTATAAAAGAAACGTATCAAATATTAGTGTGCACTTCCATACGCAGTCTAGGTAGGGACAATAAGTTCGACAATGCCATACTGATTAAAATAAACAAAATGCTTTCGTTTTTGAGTTCACAGTTGTTACGGGTCGTCAGAAGCCCGAAAGTGTGACAAACAGTCATACCAAGGGGTATCGTATGGGCCAATAACTTGGTTGTGGAGGTCAGATAGGGATTCGCTTCATGCAAAATACTGGTATTCAGCTGCATCCAGTTAGACTGCAAGCCGACCTCAACATAGTTGAGAAAAGGCTAGGCAGATAATGGCATACGTTTTCGAGTTAGCTTCAATAATACAAGGGCGGATCCAGGATTTATTTCTGCGAGGTGCACATGGGCGAGACAGTTAAGTGGAATCTAGTCGCGGGCTCGAACTTACTGGTGGGCCTGGCTAAAAAGCACACTGTCTCACTAGGCTTCGTGTCCGACAGAGGTAGTACCCGTGATAAGCAGTTAAACGCTAGTCTACACGCACAACGTTATTTAGTGAGGTGCAGGATCAGTTATAGTAAAACAGGCGCTTAAAAAATTAAGTAAAGTGTTTCGGAAGATCGGGTTTTATGAAAAAAAAAACAGTGCATAAATCAATGACCAATAAAGTTTATTGAACTTTTCGATATTTGAGCTTTGTCGGTACCGACTTGGTTTTGGAGATTTCACACTTCTTTTATTACTTAAACACGCCCAAAGTTAGGTCAAATTGGCAAGAAAAACTAATCTTTGTTGGCTCATAACTTTTAAATGGCTTTTTATTTTAGTATTCTGTTTCCTAGTTTCTGTTACAATATTAATAATGAGACAAAACTATACCATGTTTAATTTTTGATTTACATTATCGAACAGTGGATTAATACACTCCTGAAGTTTGTATGGAAAAAATTTCGACAAGATCCACCTTATGAAGGGTCTACCAAATCCAGTATTGTTCAGTCACCAAAAGAGATAAGTGGCCAGGGTTGTCAGATATAGTTGAAGTTTAGTAAGAAACCGATGGATGTTTTCGAATGAAATTCAATTTTATAAATAAACTGTTTGTTTTCTATTAATTAAATTATATTTTATTAGAAAACATGCATTGGTATATACTTCAACTTATACATACTTATACGTACATATTTCAGCTTATATACTTCAACTCTACTTGACTGGTTACTTGATATCTTTTGGTGACCGTACAATGCAGTTTTTGGGATTCATTCTTTTTCAATGATATTGTGAACTGTGAAAAGCAATGTGGGGTACCCCCGTTAGGAGGGTTCCTTACGCGATATTCGCACGGACACACACTTGTATACAATACAAAGAGATACAGAGACAAATTGTGAGAACCGGGATTGCTAAAACGAGCGAAGCGAACTCAGTAAAGTTAGCACCCCTCCTCGAATTTGTTTAGTTAGTTTTTCATTTGGCCATTCATAGTATTAGCAAATTTTATTTTATTCAACTCTGCTTGGACGCGCGAGGCCCCTGAGAGCGCATTATTTGTTATCCTGAAATCCTCTCGCCGACTCTAGGCCGGTGCATTATGGGCCTGTGTTTTTGTAATAAGACCGTTAATAATTTACGCCACTGCTGCTGAAGATAGTATGGAAGTGCTTCTTCAGCGTTCTTCATTGAAGCAACGTCTTGATGAATATGCATTTAAGCCAATCCATTCAGTTCGATTTTATTTTATTTAAACCATCTCGGGGGCGTGCCCCTGAAGCGTCTGCCCTTGAGTAATAGGGTATTAATCCGCTCTCTTTGTAGATAAAGTTCCGCAGCCGCTGCCAGTCGGAGCAGGGCAAGCTGCAGGCGCAGTGGCTGCAGCGCGCGGCGGGCGAGCTGGCCGAGCTGCGCACGCGCCGCGCCGCCGCCAGCGCGCGCCTGGCGCAGCTGGCCGCGCGGCTGCACGCGCGCCGGCACACGCTGCTGCAGGTACGCGTCTCTACTACCACTTATGTACCTACCACAGGTATCCCGAGAAAAGAATGCACTTCGGAAATCATTGTCTTATTTTCGGAAATACGAACGCGCGATGATGAAATATATTGCTGCATGATTAAAAAATTATTATTATAGATACAACTATATGAAATTTCAAAAAACTTTTCAAAAATTTAGAAGCTATGCCTCTGTGGGTTGGCACGACGTGCTTATACCTTTTCTGGTTTACTCGTGCTTAATACACAATCTTTGATAGTATATGGATGTATTGCCACATAATCAACTATCTACTTTAGCATTATGCAGTCTAAATAGATTTTTAATCAACAGATTTGTAAAAAAATCCAACATTTTCGGTTATATTGAACTTTGTTCTTTGTCATGTACGACATTGAGTCATAGCAGAGCTGTGCACGCGTTACACCCGAAGAACTCTAAGATGTTTATGTACAGTCAGGGAACTATGTTATTGAGCAGTTGAACTCACTACGTCTATTTACCGTGTTATCGTTATTTCTTGCAACTAGCAGCGAAATACAGTTGTAACTTAAATTTACGAGAACCTAATTTGATAGTTAATTTGCTAACGAATCAAGTTCCTTCACCTTCTAGTTAGCTAACAGCCTCTTTAAAGTAACATTTGTATCGCAGGTGGTAGCCCGGCGGGAGGTTGTGGGTCGTGTGGGAGCCGCGCTGGGTCCCGAAGAGGAGGCAGCCCGGGCGCGTCTGCATGAGCTGACGTCACAGCTCGCCGCGCCGCCGCTTTACAATGTAAGTACAAAGGACAGCCACCTTACGAAAACCATCATCACTTATATCAATTTATGTAGGTTTATTGTATTTTAAACACCACCTACTCAATAATGTCATATAATATGTCATGCAAACCTAACCTAAACATTAATATTATGACTTATCAAAAAAGCTGAGGGCTAGCGGCCAATAATAATGTACTGAATTTCATTATAACTAGCGTCTATAATGTGATTTGAACTTGGAACCATAACTAAAAAATCGTATGAAAACTTTTACAACAAAAAAAAATCCACAACAGAATTGCTTTTATTACCTCGCATGAAAAGTTTAGTATTGTTCTCGTAGGCCAGAAAACTAAGATGTGTGCTGCAAAAAAAAACCTAGTAAAGAATTCTCAGCGGGATTATGTGTATGTATGTATGTGTCTGTTTGTCTCTGCATCACCCAAAGGTCGACTGGTAGAAAATGCTTATGGCATTAAGTCCGCTTCTGTACATTTTTGTGCTTGAAGTATTCAATAAATACATATGTATGTAGGCATTAGAAATGCAAATGTGTGAAAAGTTCATAGAAATAATCGTGCGAAAAGAAAATTATTAGCTGTCAAAGGTCCCGAAAATCAGTTTCTTGCGTTTACGTCAATTTATGCTACCACACGTTAGTGTTTCTTATAAAATTTTGATTGAATTGATTGATTTCAAAAATAATTAATTAAAAGAAATTGTTCCGTGTATGTGCACGTTTCCGATCAGGCAATACAATTTCACCTGTTCTGTTTGGCCTCTACTTGTGTGGTAGGCTTAGCAGGTTTGTTATACGTATAGAAGAGGTTGTAACGCTGAACTAATTTGATAAGAGTATCGAGTAGGTCATTTTCGAAAAATACATCCATATTTACCTACATCCGGTTAGACTGGAAGCCAACCCCAACATAGTGTCTGTGTAACTTTTACGTAAAATGGCTTACGAGGAGGTGATAAAGTTAAGTCGCATCGTAAGTTCGAAATGTCTCCCTTTTGTCCTGTATTCTGAGATGATAAAAAATATTTTTTCACTTGTTGTATCTATCCTATTATATTTTTTAGGGATTTTAATCTGATGAGTTTCAGGTTCGGTCAGGTTAAGCTACGCTTGCCGCGGTTAGTCCGTGGATGAGTGACCATCTTTAAATACCCAGACCCAGACCCTTCCGTCCCTCGGAAAGCACGTAAAGCCGTTGGTCGATCTTTGACAGTCGTTACGGGTAGTCAGAAGCCCGAAAGTCTGACAACCAGTCTTACCAATCGCATTACCCAGTAACTAGGTTGTGGAAGTCAAATAGGCAGTCGCTCCATGTAAAATATTGGTATTCAGCTGCAGCCGGTTTTTTTTTGGTGTGAAATCATCAAATAACTTTTCTCGCTCTGGGTGGAGCAGGAGGGCGTCTCAGACTTTTACTGACTAAAACCGCAACCGCCTAAAACTAGCATATGTGTGAGTACTATGTTCATACTATAAAGCAACCATTTACAGGGTACGTCTTTCATTGACTTGAATGTGCCCTGGCAGCTGAGAGTATGTCATGCTCACTCAAATGTCTCGCTGGTAGTGGCGTGTGTGTTGGATCATTAAGTTCCCTTCAAAATGGTTGAGCTGAATGGTGCTGATCCACACGTCATATTCGTGAACGGGCGCCGCCAGTAGGGACTGGTCATCTCCTAGCTCCCACGGCTTATTTTAATTTCTGAATTGTTATTTTAATTTTGTTTTAATTACGGTCGCTTTAATGTGCACGTCTTTTTACATCGTTCTCACATTGATAATTTTTACATAATGATGTAACCAACTTTTTGTAACAATACCATGATTTTAAAAGAGTGTCCATGGAGTTTCTTGCCCGTTCTTCTCCATAGGTACCTACGCTTTGGAATGGGCAAATAGCTTTATCTTTCTAACTCACCGACCTTGACAATTCAAAAGTGCCTGTAATTGGTTTATTTGAAATAAATGCTTTGAGTTTGAACCCACCCGTGTTCCCTCAGTTGCCTGTGTGCCAGGGGCCGCGGTATCTCTTTCGAACAACCCGCACCGGGGCATCGGCCCTTGCGGGCCCTATCAGTTGCTGCTGACATCTCTTTGAGGCGCGCGTGGAACACAACGCGCCGTCGACCCGGGCTTGGTCCTTACCGGACAGCGAGCTACCCATTACTCGCCGTCCGCAAGCCCGTGCCTACGGTGGCCGGGAATCAGCCTGGGATTCCCGACGCCCAGGGCGTCTTCTGTGGCGACTAAGGCCGTGAGGGCGCATATACTAGTGCCTCTCCCTCAAGTGCGCCACTTCCCTCTTCGCAAGCCGGGTAGCCGTTACCTCCTTCTGCGAAGCAGTAATCTGCTTCGTAGAAGGAGGTAACGGCTACCCATGCACTCTCGCTCCGTACCATGGCCTGGACCAGGGCCAGACGCCAGAGATCGCCGCCGCCTTTCGCGTTAATTAGGGTTACTTTGCAATTACGCAATAAAATAGGGGTATCAAAGTAACCCTATATCCTACGTATAACTTATATTTCTTCACGTATTATTACAGGAATCGAGAGTTATAAAAAAGCCGATTATTGAACATTTTTGATTTTTTTATAACGAAAAATTTGAGAGATGAACCTTCACTTTGCTTTGTTTGAACCTTCAAAGTTCAATATTGATTAAAGTAACCCCACCCCGGTTTACGGTACTTCGATGCATCGAATAAAAAACATCGATGTATAATCGATGTTGAAGAATTAACAATACATCGGTTTGATTCGATGCATCGATACTAAACCTCGAATGTTTTTAATACATCGATGTATATCGTCCACCCCTAGTGCCTCGTGCTAAGCCTGCTGTTTCCCATCTATACGTACGGTGCTTAGCTAGCATATTCTACTTATCACACTGGATCAGACAGTATTCTGATAAGCTAGCAGTGCAAACTTAATTTTAGTATAGTTAGTACGATAGAACGACCTTGTCTGGCCAAATTTTTGGACCACTCGCACAACGCGTGCTCGCTTATCACTCCTATCAGTGACTATCGCCTTATCTCCAGACACCAGACAGTGTTATAACACTAGTAGATATATCGGTGTTACGCTGTTGTTGATAAACTAATAATTAACACCAGCAAAGAATAACAATGAGGTTGCGCTATGGCGTAGTTACGTATTTTGTTACCTAATCCGATTTTTTACCAACAATGTCTCGTTCCAGGAGTATTTTAATTAAGCCAAAGCATTCATAATGCTGAAAATTGTTCAGTGTTTTACGTGTTGCAATAAAATGGCAATTATTTCTCATATCTTTGAGTCATTTAATAATATCTATAAAAGTCTTATGAAATAGCTTTAGTACCAGATTTTACTGGTTTAGAGTCTTACTTTGAATCAAAAGTAAATGGTTTGATTATCATGCAGGAAACGAGTGTAACTAAGATATGAAGTACTATCATGAAGTATCAGTAATGTCGAATCTCTTTTATATTTAGATTAGACAGGTAAAATTTGCTTTTTTTTGCTTGGTCATTACATTAACAACGCATTTTGTATCGCGATTGGGGATTTAGAAATATCGAAATTAAATAATAATGGTGATCATTATCAGTACAATTAGATACTAACATTTATATTATTCCTCATAATGCTTACAAATAACAAAGATTAATATGACTGACTTTATTAAAATTGGACTTTATTCATTTTACCTGGGGGCACGGCAGTGCCCCCACCAAGTCGAGCATAAAAGATGCACGGCCGTATCATCCTTTTCTCGAAGAAGTATACATAGGCCATTTTCGACCCCCTATAACTTCGTTGTGGATAAAACTAGAAGCCTGAATTTCTTAATTTTGTCACTCACTCACTGACCGATCATTAAAACTTTAAGGCACTTCTAGCAGACATAAAAGCTTCAAATTTAGAATACAATTAGGGTTTATAAATCAAGGAAAAACGAAAACATTTTGCAATTTCGGCCCAGTTTTCTAGATACACCATTTGCATAAATAACTTTGTAATCCCATATAAATATATAGGATTACAAAGTAACATTTGCCGTGAATGAATCAGTGTACCTGTATAATCTACAAAAAGAAATGATATGCCATCAAAAACAAAACTTGTAAAAAAAACCAACTCTCGCAACTCAGTTCTTCTACCATAAAAAGTTGTGAGATCCATGTAATACCAAGTCGGTTGATTTATTCAGTCCCTATAAGTAGGGTCCTTCTGTCTTAAGTTATTACGGAATTATCTCGTATTATCTATTTTAATCTTTTATGTTTTAAATAAATAGATTGACTTGGGAATCGCACTAAACAATCTAATTTAATACCTATAATATGTATTACTTGCGAGATACATTATGTTTCATGCGATGGCCAAGTCAATCTATTTATTTGAAACATAAAAGATTTTTAATAGGTATTGATATTGTCACTATAAGATGTTGTTAGGTTAGCTAATTAGAATAGAATATTTCTTTATTTTGAAAAAATATTACATATATAATTACGTAATAACTTAAGACAGAAGGACCCGTAAGTAGGGACTGAATAAATTAACCGACTTAGTATTATCTCACAACTTTTTACGGTAGACGAACTGAGTTGCGAGACTTGGTTTGTTTTACAAGTTATGTTTTTGATGGCATAATTATTACTGTAGACCCCGTTTATTTGTGTTATTCATAGGAAACACAATTTGCGCAACATTGCGTTTGCGTCTTTAGTGTTGCACATGTCTCACGCAAAACAAAAACATGTTGCGCAAATAGTGCATTTTTCCCGAAAGTCTGACAACCAGTCTTACCAAGGAGTATCGTATTTTTTTTTTTGTCTTGTTTTTTGTTTCACTTTTTGGGTTTTGTTTTGTTGTAGATTAAGTGTATGTTTGTGTTTTATTTTTAAACAGTATCTGCGATTGGATACGGACACTGTCTTTTTGTTGAGGTTTTTCGCATAAAGGGGTTACCTTTCCTTGTTAGCCGCATAAGTTTTTGTACAGTTGTACAGTACGCGTGTCCGCCCCCCACGTAGCCAGGTGTTCAGCTTGGACGTAAGGTAGGATTTTAGGGGGCAGGAGTATCGTATTACCTAGTAACCTGGTTGTGGAGGTCAGATAAGCAGTCGCTCCAACAAAAATACTGGTATTCAGCTGCATCCCATTTGATCGGAAGCCGACCCCAACATAGTTGGGAAAAGGCTAGGCGGATGATGAGTGTTTTCCATGAATACGGGAAGAGTTGAATATTTATAGCATCCATTGAGGATTTTTTTTAGTTGACGATAATCCATCTATTCATCATTTAACTTATAAAGTACCTGTCACCTGATTAAAATATTACATTGTTACTCAACAAAAAATATTAATAATAGAAACGACTAATATATTTTTTTTTTTTACCTATACTTATAATATAATACATTGTATACAGAAACTGTTGGTAAACCTATTTATATATATATCTATAAATAATTTAGAAATAAATGCGTTTTAAAATTCAACACACTTTTGGACATCATTTATATAAAGAGTAGGGACTTACTACTTACAGTAATTTTGTATAGAGCTAAAATACCAGGATCGGAATAAAATAACATAAGTAAGTATTTAGATAATGAGGGGTAGCATGAAATCATTGATAAATCCTAAGTGACGCGTTTAATCGGTTCTTCTTGTATCTCCTATAAAGTCTTTTACGGCTGTTCTAGGTAATATATCATTGTTATAAGTTATTCAATATAATATGTCATTTATTCCTCTGTCCTCGATGTATCTCTAAAATTGAATTTACAAATCATTGTTCTACTGTTTTATGACTTTACATATTAGTGTATGCTATGAGACTGATTAGAATCTATTTTGGCAAATGGCGCTGACAAAACAATAAATTTTCATTTATCATATTTGTGCATTTGTAATGATTAGGGAAAGAAACGATATTATATTTACACGTTACCAAAGAGTGACTGCTGGGCTATAAACACCGTTTGAATTACATCATTTCTCTAAAAAAGGTCTTTGCCCTGCTGTGGAAAATTCACTGGCTTACTATTTTCTCTTATTGCCACGAACATTTGACGACGGCGCATATCAGCTTAAGCGGCTTAGACAGCAAACTCAGCAACGTGTAACGTTGCAAGCGGCGCAGACTGCCCAGACACAGAATTATATCTGATAGGAAGATGCTGATAATCTTAAATCTGAAAAAAGTTATACCTTACGTTACCAGCCCATAGCACGTTGATCACTATACATTATAAAAGAAAGTCCCCCGCCGCATGTATCTGTTTGAACGCGATAAACTTAAAACCTACGGAACAGAATTATTCATTAGGTTTTCACCAATAGACGGAGTGATTATGAGGAAGGGTTAGGTGTTAAAGTCAATAAGGTTTTGTGTAAATTGGCGAAGTTGGTGTTGGAGATGTCAGAAAAATGAAGCCGACTGGGACCGTTACTGGTGTGTGCCACATAAACCGATAGAGTTATAATGAACACCTCGGTAGACCCTGTAGAATGTTTTCCGACATCCACGCGGTCGAAGCCGCGTGCCAAAGCTACTATTTTACAAAGTTATTGAACTTTGTAAAATAGTAGCTAGTAGGGGCAGTAGTAGTAGGGGCTGGTAATAAATTAATTCTACTACAGTTCGGCCGTCGAGAGAATGTGTTCTTGACACCCTTCAGAATACATGTTTTGCGAACCGGACTATATAATACCTATTGTTAGACAACACAGCCAGTTATCTAAAAACTGTCTAATCGATAAAGCTGGTTGTTACCAGTTATTTTGTGCGATTCATTGTGAACGTGCGGGGTAAACCGCATGATTAATTAATCATTAAACAATCGGTATTTAGTTATGCATGGTTGGAAGTAGACTAGCAGGTATCACAGAGTCACGTTTCTGTCACATCCCTATCACGCACTGCAAATTTTTTTTGTATCTAAACAACTCATGCGTGATACTGATGTGAAATTGTGGTCGAGATAGAAACAAAGTGACACTAACGATACATCAGCCACTTTGGCGTTTAGAACTTAGGTGCGATTGATCTGTTTCACGAGATAAAAAAAATTGACACGCTCTGTGTCTTGTGATATAAATTAACGATAAACGCTTGAATAAGTGTTAAGTCAAACTTTCCTTTGTTTTAGCTTCGTAGTGAATATTATGGGTTATTCAAGTTACAATGGTGATGATTACTTTAAACTTGGTTATTAATAATAAGAAAATCAACATTCAAAATGTCTTCCTGCTATGGTAGGATGCCATTTCTGTCATATTTTCCTTTGTAGTGACTATTATGGGTTATTCAAGTTACAATGGTGATGAATACTTAAAACTTGCTTTCTGTTATAGTTATTTTTTCTTTTTGAGGATGGGAAATCATCAAATAACTCACAAATAACTGTGGGTGGAGCAGGAGGGTGTGTCAGATTTTTACTGACTAAAACCCATCCGTGTTCCTTCAGTTGCCTGTGTGCCAGGGGCTACGATATCTCTTTCGACCAACCCGCACCCCTGGCAGGCATTGACCTTGCGGACCCCACCAGTTGGTGCTGACATCTCTTTGAGGCGCGCGTGGAACACCGTCCGCAAGCCCGCGCCTACGGTGGCCGGGAATCGGCCTGGGATTCGAGACGCCCTGGGCGTCGGGCGTCGGGCGGCGACTAGGGCCGTGAGGGCGCATAGATTCCGTTTCCCTCACGTGCGCCGTCTCCCTCTTCGCGAGCATTACTGCTTCGCAGAAGGAGGTGACGGCTACCATGCACTCTCGCGCCGTACCATGGCCTGGACCAGGGCAGCACGCGAGAGATCGCCGCCGCTGATTGCCTCCACGAGGACACTGCGGTGCTCCGCCCAAGCCGGGCAGACCTTCACCGTATGCTCCACCTTGTCCTCCGGGCGTTCTACGCAGTGGTAACACCCGGACGTTTCCTCCCGCCTCATGCGAAACAGGAACCTCCCGAAACAACCGTGTCCGGTGAGGACCTGCGTCAGGTGGAAGGTGAGGACGCCGTAGCGCCTTTCAATCCACTCCTCAAAGAGGGGACTTACCGTCGCAATCGTGGCGTGCCCAGCACTGGGTTGCGACAATCGCACTCTCCACGTCGCCATGAGATCCCGCCGAAGCTCTGTCCGCTGTTATGCCGGGAATTCCCGCGGCAGCGTAGTTCCTGCTATGGTAGGAAGCCATTTTTGTCAAATTCGGTCGGTCGTTTTCGGATCGATCTTTGGTCAGTTGGCTTTTCCAAAGAGCGACCTTGACTCTTGCACCCTGGTGTACTGCCTTAGTTTAATCAAACTACCTTAATCGGTTGAAGAACACTGAACGAGACACAATGATGTTTTATTGTTGTTACGCCTATGCGCGTTTAGTGCCCCTCAAAGTGTTAATCGCCCTGATATGACAACAAGCCCTTTCATAATATTATATAGTGACTAACTTAAGCCAACATTATATTGGTCCTTTCTAATTAGAATGTTCAAATAGACTATGATATGATTAAATTATTGTCTTTGTTTAGGGTCGCCTGAACGAGCTGTTATGTGCGGTACGTCTGCAGCGCAGCGCAAGCGCAGGCGCGTCACATGAACGTTATCACCTGGACCCTGGTAAGAGACTTAATATTATTCCTTCTATTTTACTAAATAGCTAGAGTAAAATATTAATAAAGTTGTCTACTCAAGTCACCTGAATTGACTGGCCGTTTAAGCCAGGACAAGCTATGCATTTATGTAAGGCTCGAGCAGGTGGCGTAGTGTAATTTCTGCCTATGCCCATGGGAAAAGGCGTGAGGTAATGTACGTATGTAAGCTATATATATCAGAAAAACGTTGTAACATTTAGGGTTGTGGTACAGATCATCAAACTGAACGACTTTCTCCAAGGCACCAACATCGTAATCGCGAGAAAGAAGTCTGCAGTTCCATACAAAATTTCAATACCTACTCGACCCAAATGTATTACGTACGATTATGTACGACAACAGATTTTTTTCGCGATCATGATGTTGGTTCCAAAACGGGAATCCTTGACGAAGGCAAACAGGCTGCCAGGCTAAAATGGGACTGGGCAGGACACGCCAGCCGCATGCACAGTGACCGTTGGGCAATAATCGCTACACTGTGGGTGTCTGAGGATGGACGGCGCCGCCGAGTTCAGCTCATCAGTGCTTAGCACCGTTGTTCAGTTTTATGGTCTGTACCCTTTGACAACAATTTTCTGATACACAATGTAGAATGACCTAGGAGATAGTAAATCTCTGGTTTCGCATAGAGCGACTCGGTTGTTACACATCTTATGAGAAATACGCAATGTATACTAACTTATTTCTTTCTACACAAAGTCGATAATAAATTCACTCCATAGACCGGGGAAGTACTTCCATTTTAGCTAGTTCTCCCGCCGATGCGTTGTCTCGGTTTGAAGTGTATGGGCGCCAGTGTAATAAATAAACACATGAGACATTTCTTCAGCTTTGTGTCTGGGATAACAATTGATCTGCAATGCTTCTGGTATTGCGAATGTCTAAGTGGCGGTGACTACTAACCATTTTATAACACAGCATACTTTAAACCTAAAACGCTGTATTATAAAGCTGTATTTCACGGAGTTATTGGGTTTTCCGTCACTAATTGCTGAACAGCAATCCAGTGTCTGCATTTTTAGGCTATAGGCCCGCCGCCTACCAACAAAACTGGCATAATGTTGGGGCACTATCATTTCTGTCTATTCATTCCGAGAAAATAAGGGTGATGTGTGGTTTTATTATAAAATAATTAATTTATTTATTTATAGAGAATTTATTTATTTATTATTTAATAGGAACATTGGTATTTAATTGCATTTTTCGTGTAGGAGCACAAGAAGACGTCAAGCAGTTCCTGTCACTGCAGCAGAAAGGCATGGCACACTTGTTGGACACAGCGCGTAAGGACCTAGCGGCGCTCGGGACCATCGCTGAAGGCATGTCGCGACTCGTCCGGGCTTAAGTATATATAATATGATATTTTGATACTCCATAATCAATAGTTCATTATTATATTCCTTTTTTTTTCATTTTATAATTTAATTACGTACTCCAGTTTGACATTAGAATACATGTTTTTATAATTGTAAAATACTTCTATTGCAAGATATTTTCAAAATTATGCTTTGTCATTTGACTTCTCAGGAATAAAAAAATTCTAAAATATGTATTTTTTAATTTTCTACCTACTGATTTGGATCAATTTGTAAGTGTGTGAGAATGTATTGAATAAAGTTGATTGCAAGTTATTGTGGTGTATAAATACATAGTATGTCACCCAAATCGCCTATCTCAATAAAAAAATGCAGACACCAGATTTTTCCGGTTGACAAAAATATTCCACAGTCGATCCGAGTCGATCGTTCTATTGTGCTGATAGGAATCTATACGTATTATCGTTCTATCTCGTTGTATTTTGAACGCATGAGTTTTATTTTGTCATCTGATAAGGAAATAATCCTCTTGTATGTCTCGTCACGTATGTACAATGTTTGCACTTTGATAAAGATGTGCTGAATATGATGAACAATACCAAATAGGTGCTAATATTTATCATAGACTTCGTACGTTTGCACAACAGCGAGATGTCTAGGGAAATGAATGAAAATCAGAAAGAAGTTATGAATAAGTTTATTAAAAATAAAATATCAACTCTTAGTACTTAAATCTAAAGGTAAGTCTGTGTGTCTGACTAGTTCTTCAATAGAAGTGTGTTCACGTCGTTTTGAGCAAATAAGGTTCAAAGGCATCTCTTCCGCCATTGACCTGTATATCTGGGGACTCTCCTCCACTTTTTTGAGTGAAACCTCTTCCAATCGAGGTTGGTCTTCATATGTGAATACTTTATCACTAATACTTGATCCCAGTGTTGGGTAGATGAGGGTACTGGAGTAATAGTTTCTGTACGCATGCTCATACATCTGCGTATACTCCATGTAAGACATTTCACTTGTTGGAATTCTCGGGTAAATATGTTCAAGAGGCCTGATATACGTGACTTGATCCATAGGAGCGTAGGACACTGTTGTGGGGACGGAGTCTGACAGCATGGGTGCGTAAGTGTATGTCGGGAGCGTCGGTGATAGAGAGCTGACGGGTGGGTTGTACGCTCTGCTAGCGTGTATCGGTGATGTGGGCTCTATAACAGTGTACGTAGAACTATTTTCCTTTGAAGGTGAGAACGTGTCAGGGCTGTATACTTCGTCTGATGATTCTCGCCTTGTGACTTGCTCTGTGGTGTAATGTTTGTAGGTTTTGACGTGTTTCCTCAAACTGGACGGATCTGTGTAGCGCTTGTTGCAGCCGGGGACTTTGCAGCAGTAGGGTTTCTCGACTGCATGTGTGCGTGTGTGCTTGAATCGGTCGCTTGAGTTTGAATACGCTTTGCCGCAGCCCTGGTGAAGAAAAAAGACATGAATTAAAACTTACTGTAAACAGATTATCTTTGCTTTTTTCTGTTAAATTGTTTTTAGTTTTCGTAACATTTGAAGTGTCCAAAATATTTACCTCAAAAGGACAAACGTAGGGTTTCTCTCCAGAATGTGATCTGTGATGAATTTTCAAGTTTTCTGCTCTGGAGAAACTCTTGTTGCACTGGTTGCAGGTGTGTGGACGTTCGTTTGTGTGTGTTCGTACGTGGACTAGCATTTTGTACCTGTTCAGAAAAACAAAAAAAAACAGTAAGTAAAAATGCTTTGAAACCATAACAAAAATAATAATTTTCAAGTTTCTTTTCTTGTTTTAAATGTTAAGTCAGAAACTTACCGTGCATTAAAGCCTCTTTGTGGCCTTGTGCATCCTTTCCATCCGCAATAGAAGAGTCCATCTCTATGTGCAAGCGCATGTGCGCGGGCGATGTGCGCAGACAGGCGCGCCACGCTCGGGAAGTGCGCGCCGCAGCCGCGCCACAGGCACACACCCTCGGCGTTTTCAACTGTGTCAGAATTCCTGTCAGGGGACGAACCACCGGACGAATCTTCATCTTCCAACTGCAAAAAATTATAAATTATAAAACATTTGATTTTTAATGAAAATTAATGGTTTTGTTGGCATAACATTTTTTTAATGTTTGTTGAATATTTGCAAATAAATAATATCGCACCTGTGGTGGAAGAGGCGGCAAAGCTACAGGTCTCGCAAAATAGGGAGCGAACCTCTCGGCAGGCATCCACCGTGGCACCTTGCACCCATCCCGGGGTAAATCCGACCTCCAAGTCGGAAACACTAACATCGTAACGTAAACACTTGTTCACTAAGAAACTTCTAACAAATAAAAAGTAGTTGTGGTCACCGCGCGGTCGCTACGGACAATGATGGCGGGCGCCTGCGTCGCCTACTTATAAAACGTCTGCGAGTGACAACGCGCTGATAAGAGGCCGAGTTCCCCGCGAACATGATACCTCCATACATTTTCCGAAATTTTCCCTTCAGAGTTAGCAGGTGACATGTTTTTACTTTTTATGAAGATTATGGACTTTTTTTAAAAAATTTGGTCCCGAAGATCCGCTGCAATAAGGGTTAGTTTGGCTTGAGCGGGTTGTATCATTAAACTCACGTAGCGAGTTGTGTATGTGGGAGCGTTATCAGAAGCCGCCTGCCGCGGCTGCTGTCCAGTTATTACCGGTCCGATAGGCCGCGGTTCAATAGGTGACTGATATCGCAATGTCGGTGAGAAGCGACCTCTTACTGGTTCTTATTGACGATCTCATTATTAATCGCCTTCAGGACAGTAGTTTCAAGAACAAAGCGTTTATAAGTCGTGGTGGCTATCACGTATTTATAGACGAAACTTAGATCTCGGACAGAAAAGTGTTTACAGGAAGATTTAGATAGTAAAGATATCTTATTTTCATATGAATTCATATAAAAAATATCGAAATATATTATATGTATAAAAATAGAGTTATGAAATGATCTAATATATCACTTTATTGAACAGTCACGGTCTAAAATGGATAGTCCCAAGTACCTATCTACGGGAAATAACGTGAATGCAGCTGTATAGGTGTATTTATGTAACCTACCAGCAAGGTACTGCCTGATACTTAAAAAAAACTCCCGTTCAGTCAAAAGTCAATCAGTCAAAATCAGTCAAAAGTTTGAGACTAGGTAACCTTTACCTTCGTACGTATTGATCAAGTAGTAGGCTTTATTTCTTCAGAATATTCGAGCGTGATTTCTGCGTGTTCTAACAAGAGCCACGTACCTATGTATTATCTTTGAAGATAAAACCTGTCTTGTCGGAACTTGTCAGAAGAACACTTTACGATCAAGAAGTTCCGGGGTAATTCCCTATTCGTGCAATGTCATTTTCACTCCAATTAATCTAGGAGGACATGCTTGGTAATAATGAAATAACAACTTAACCATAGTCGTATGCAAAGTTACATAATCTTCATTCGTGAAATTAACATTGATTACAACCGCAGCATTTAGTGACAAGGCATATCAAAGGCATTTTTAAGTTATCGATCGTCGCAAAAAAGATCTTTATACCTGAAAGTTAATGTTTCAGATAATACCTCCATTTCTGATTCAAATCCGCCAGACAGATATATCTAGTTGTCTGATAAAGATATACTATCAGCTAGGTCATCGGAAAATTCGAGGTGCGTTGTGACTTTCATGCCTACGTGTGACTTGGCAGTGATGAGGGTGGCCCATAGAGCCGGTTGCATCGTGGTAGGCTTATCTAATCACGTGACTGGGTACCCGGATCACTGTAGCTATGAACTAACACGTCTAACACTACACCTGTCGCCGCTTAGATGAGGTAGCGACAGGTGAAGATTACAATTTTCTATGTGGTTTCCGGTTTCGTTTTATTGGGACAGCTAATGTTGATAATGTTAATGAGATAGCGGTTATAATTTAAACGTTGCTTTGCAACTCGGAATGGTGAAAGAAATTCCGTGTGTATAATTAAGGGTAGGTGGTCAAGCTTTGGAATTGTGGCTTTGAGGCTCTAGTATTTAAGTAGTTACTAAACTTAGTTTAGCTACGTCTCTGCTATAAATGTGGAAAAATGAAGGTGCTCCTTTCCTCTTCCACATTTTATGTATTTTATGAAGGTACCAAAACATTATAGCATTTTCAATTTCCTGAAAATTACTCGCAGCATGTTTTGTTGTGGACCAATAAGCAACGTGACCAAAGCACCTAATTCTCCATTGGCACCGCACCGTGAGCAAATACACTGCAAAACTGTGCGTCATTGAATACTTGTCCAAACGAGTGATAATGTTATCAGTGTTTGTGTGTGCCTGTGTGCGTGTGCTCAATAAGTGTGTACGTGACAGGCGCGTGTGAGCGCGCTCGGCCCCCTGCGGCCGGCGCGCGGCGCATGCGCCGGTTACGGCCGGTTCGCTTATCACCACTGTCGTCTTCAACGCTAACTCAGTCTCAGAGCTAAAGTTTATGTAGGACTTAATAAAAATATACCTACCATGTGCCACGATACCGCTGCGTGCAATGATTAATAGCTTCATTCAATATTTATGGACGATTTATGTATTTTGGGGAAAATAAGAAATTTTATTCTATTGAGGGCAGATTGTATTTTTTATTATGAGAGTTAAATATTTTGGTGGTCGTATTTAGTTTTAGTTTATTTGTGATATAAAGATGATACAACACAATAATGCGAGGTCATATTATTTGGAATTGTATTAGGTACTTATTCATAAATCGATCACATTTATTTTCAGCCGCTTCAAACATGTCCATATTTTTCCACAGTTTTGCATACATTGTTGTTTTATTATTGGGCAATCTGTAATTATGGATGTTAAACTCCAAGTTATAAGTTGAGTACCTACTTACTTATACCTACCTTATTTCAAGAAACGGAAAAGATTCATGGACTAGCTTTGCTTACCAAGGTAAGAGCCTTCCAACCCGGAGAGGGTTGGAAGGATCTCAAGGAAAAAATCCAATTTCTTTCTAGACTCACACAAGGTTTAAACGAAAATTTTAAAGTCATCAGGTAACTTGAAGCTTAAAATGTCCACCCAAGCAGCACACAAGTGTTTGCAACATCAATATAACAGCATATTTAGAACTTAGAGTTCTTTTAGAGACTTACAACAGTGTCAAAAAAATATTTTGTCTTTCTAAGAGTGATTTATGAGTCATTATACAGCTCAGACTGTATACAATCTTTATTAAGGGATCCGCGTAAGCCTAGGGTACTTAAACAGAATATTGAAACTCTACTATACAGCTTAAGTATTTTGTGACACTTTAATCTGGTTTTATCGTTAAAGCTGTATACAAACTGTATTTTGCATGTGAACACTTACTTATTAGTTATTACAGCTGTAAGTGTCATTATAGTATCACTTAAGACTTGTTTCTGTACAATGGTGTATGCAAACTCCGTTCTCAAACTTATTTTTATGGCGTAATTGTACACTCTTGTAAATACAGTGGTTGTATGACTTCTGTTTTTGAGGGTGTGTTAAAACTAAAACAAAAAATGACAGCTATAGTACAGCTTTATTTTGTATTAATGACACTTTCACTCGGAAAAACTTTACGGTCAACCGCCAATTCCGTCGACGTCCAACGAAGAGGGTTCCGTAGCAAAAACATTAAAAAGGGTTATTAATGATCATAACAGTTATGTTAAATGTGTAAATTTAGTTTAACCTTCGGAACATGATGATGATGTTTCTTCATAAAGCAGCGCAAGTAGTTCAAATGATGATTTATTTGAACCATGAGATCTAGTTCTCTTACTGCGTCGTCATATGACGTTAATGATAGCCATTTCACACAGCATTTTGAGGTGGACCAATTATCTAAAGGCCGAGATGTTTCATGCTTTACAAATTTGTGGCTATGGCTTGTACAGCTACTATACAGCTCCACTAACGCAAAAAGCTGTATAAAATGTGTCCATTTTTTACTTATAACGACTGTATAAGCGCTTATACAGCCTTTATACAGTTCAGACTGTAGTACAGCTTCTAGTATAAAACGAACTAAGCTACAGCTTGTCTACAGCTTGCAATGCAACTTGGGAATGCATTCCACATCATGGCCAGGATCCCATTGAGTTCTCCGCTGTCACTTAAAGACTACATAGCTGGCCATATTATATTATGCTGCTCAAGCATGAATAGAATGCTTTGGTTTTATCAACAGTCACGAACATTTGCTCTACAAAGTTTCCGGAAAATCACAGGACCAAGCAGGTAAGCTAAGCTGGGTACTCTTAAAAGATAAAAGTAGGTCATGGATTAGTACTTTTATAGGAGCCGTGAAAGCTTTCACACTTTCTTTATTTCAGGCAATCCTCTGCGCTGACATCGATAACGATACCGTGGAAGTGGCGAAGTTTTGGGCCAAGAAAATGTTTTTCACTGGCGTACCATCGACATAACGAAGAAGAAGACCAATTCCTTTCAGTGCACAGTGTTCGGTAGCGTTGTTTTTTGCACTGTTGGACCAAGTCCCTCCAAATGACGATGTTATTATATAAGTGCCAAAAAAACGTTACCACTTGGTGATATTTGGATTCTGAGCTAACATCAATGATTCCATTATGCCTTATTAGCATTGTAGCCAGTAGCCATGTGTTGGTTCACGTGTCGTCAAAGTAGACGTGTTTACTTGTCCGTATCGCAAAGTCCGTCGGGGGCAGGCGGACGGGCTGCCGCAGCTGGTTTGCGCCGGTTACTCCTTATCACACCCGCCACGTCCAGCTTAATGTTCGTCTTAATTTCATCATCATGCCAATGTAAGTAAACAGCTACCTAATAAGTTAAAATTAAATGCTTATGATCTTGAGATGAATGAAAGTGAATGGTTCATAATTAATGGGACATCCTACTTTTCCAGATTGCTAAATTCAGGCAAATTCGCATGTATCATCCTAACTGGTCACACACTTGCACATCCTCACTACTTGCACAAATATTTATATTTTTAAGTAATGAATACCTCCCTGCCCAGGTAACTTTGGGTATGTGTGCAAATATAAATATGTAAAATAGGGAAATCTGCAAATAAATAAAATACTGGTATTCAGCTGTAAGTCAAGTGTAAATCACCCAAAAGGCAATGGAGAGGCCTAGCTTGGAATTTCCCTACGTGATCGAATTAGCAGTGACTAGATCCGCAGGAGAACCAAGGCAACCGATATAGTCCGAAAGGTGGACAAACTTAAGTGGCAGTGGGCAGGGCACATTGCTCGAACAGTTGGCCGATGGTGCGAAAGGTTCTGGAGTGGGGATAGCGTACCGAAAGATGTAGAGTTGGAAGGTCTCCCACAAGGTGGACCGATGACCTTATGAAGGCCGCAGTAATCCACTGGATGCGGGAAGCAAAAAAACCGGTTGATGTGGCGGAGCTTAGGGGAGGTCCATCCCATAGTAGACTTCTTTCAGCTGAAATTATGATAATAATTCAGCTGTAACCAATTTGACTGGAACTTAAACTAGTTAGGAAAAGGCTACATAGAAGATGGCATATAAAAACCGCACATGATTTTTGGCTCACTAGCGTGAAAAAAAAACAGCGATTTCATACAACTACAGGCCTACTTAATTAAGTTATGATCGAGATGAAAAGTAGTTTCTGTTTGGCAACTCAAGGTTTGTTTTGCCAGTCCTCTCAATAGTTCCTACCTACTTATCTTATTCCGGAATAAAAATAACATTACCGCTACTGTTTATGAATTGAATAAATTAGTGGAGTCTCATGTAATCCATACAACAAATTAAGTTTATGGGTACCTACCTAAGTATTATTTTTTACTGAGATGAGAAATTATTTTTCTGGACAATCAATTTACAAGGCAGAAGCACTTCTGAGAACTTCATTTTAAGGTACCTACCTAGTTCGTGTTTAGGGATATAGGTAAATTAAAATGTTTCTCATTTAATTTATATTCGACCCTGCTACATTCAAAAGGGTCATGTAATTATCATACAGATCCATGCTGCCTGCCCAAATATTACTGCGAAGTTGCTCTTGCTCAAAAGTCCTTGAGCTTTTATTCAATTATGTTCAGAATTATGAATACACGAAAATTCCTAGTATACGAATTGTTAGCGTATTTTTTACAAGAATTTTCTTGTTATTAAATTAATGCAAAAAAGTAAAGTGATTTGTGTTTTTTTTTACAAGTAGGTAAAACAAGAAATTTGTAAGTGATTATTGCGCTGGCGCAGCATTCGCTAGACGTTTTCATGAGTGGTAGTGTCGATTACATGTGGCAGGTGGATTATTTCATAGGTACGATGACGATATGAGCCAGACACCAATCTCGGTGGTAGTTGACGGCGAGCGATAACACCGATAACAGATAAGACATGCCTAATCCTTCAGTCTTTGATGGCATCATCATGTTGCAGTGTATTCATGCTGTATACGCGTGATTTGTTAATTATCGCACGCGTTTGAAACATTAATTATGTACCTACGCGAAGATTCGTTCCTTCTACAATTCCACCAATTTGTGCCTGAAGCTTCGTGATCGAATACCTAAATAAAGGGCTATTCACGATGTCTTTTTTGCGAGATTTTTAACGCGTAGCTTTATTTTTATTCAAAAGGTACCTATGTAAAATATGAAATACATACTATGCTGTTCCATTTTGACTGAAGGTGAAGTAATAGGAACTCAAAAAGCGTATCAATCAACGAATCATTCGTTACCTTGATAGGCCAATATTATGCGCCATGTGTAATACTTACGTCATTTTATTTTATTTTTAAATTATGTTTTTATCTTATGGATCTTGTGGTCCTCATCAAATAACTTAAATAGGAAATTCCCATAAGTCGAGTAGCCTCTATTTTTCTTTTTATAGAAAAAAAAATATGGTAGCGTAACAGGCTTTCTGACGAATGGCTTGATTTTCGAAGGCAATGGACTTTTATTATTAAGATTAAAAATTATTAGACTAGAATATTTTTTATAACGACCGACCGCAGATTTAGTCGATAATAAAACTTTGAAGCCAGCCCCGCCAGAACTGTTCACATTTGGAATGCAGGACCCTATTGAGACAATATACGTGTGATCTCTCGAAGTACCGATAGCACTCCATAGCAAAGAGTATAATAATATTAATGGGAGCTCCATAGTTTGTCGGCTTGATAAGATTTTAGGTACTTATGTCAACTTTATAAATGAAACTCACATTAACCTTCCTATACTTGTGCATTGGTCTGTTAGACAGACGCGACTATAGGATGCAGGGTTTATACTTATTTATTTCAGCTTAGTACATTTTGTACTGAGCTGAAATGATTGTCATCATTCAGTCTTCTGCCTTAAATATTTTGTATATTTTATGTTCCTCATGGAAAAGGGATCCTCCCTTTTAGATTTATAAGTTTGCTTTTGTTTGTTAGAAGAAAATATACTTAAGTATATTATTTTCGTTAATGTTTTGTAAACTCTTACGAAAATCTTAAATTTGAGAAACTGAAATAAAAAGACTGTTACTGAGTAGGTAAATGAGTGGTTTATGATCAATGAATTTGGTTCATCTTGTTCACGATATTCACCACGTTTCTGAAAACATAATTTTTTCTTTATTTCTGTTCTGAACTTTCGGTCTGTGAGACCGTGCGCGAGTATAGTGTAAACCTAAATACATATTGTTGTTGTTGTTGGCAAAATTGAGAATAGTTTTGCGCTATCCTCAGTCACGAGGATACCTACCCAACAAACAAAAATTGCTCTTGTAGTAGCTTATATTGCTAAAAATAATATTTTTTACCGCTTTTTTTCCTTATACGTGTTATATTATGACAAGGGACAAGGCCAATACACTTGTAAGAATCATATAGAAAGCGTTAATACTGGCGATCACCCTTATACGTGTTTTATTATGGTCCGATACAAGGGAGTTAAACTCATTGCGGCAAATCAAAGGCTCTTAAAAAACCGTAGGCCCTTATAGCCGTCTATTTATGATTCTGCAATAAGTCTTTTTCTTAGTGATTTAAATTTTCGCAACAGTTTGGCGAATAAACAGAAATGTCAACCATTTTACTGAAAAGTGAACGGTAAGTTATTATTTTATGTAGTTTATTTATCTGATTTATGTGCTCGTCTATAGTGAAAAGTGTATGGGAATTCAAATGCATGATAAAGTGTGGTACGCTGTGTGTTGTAGTATCAACCCGCCCTTGAATTTAAGCTGTTTTTGTGCTACAAACGTAATTTATTAATTAGTTATGTTATTAACAGTGCTATTATGAGAGCAAAACGATTCGCACATCATCTACAAGGAGTCTATGAGAGTGAAGACTTTATAATGGCATCATTTGCTGCTGATGCTTTTGCCATTTTACATATCGTTAGGGTTCCTTTCTCACGAACAAAATCCTGTACCTAGCTAGTCTTGTTCACATATGTATAAAATTTATGTTTCACTATGGTTGGGTTGGCTGGAAGAGATTTTTGTTTTGGGTGGGAAATCATCAAATAACTTCTCCCGTTCTGGGTGGAGCGGGAGGGCGTGTCAAACTTTTAGTGACTAAAACCCACCCGTGTTCCCTCAGTTGCCTGTGTGCCAGGGGCCGCGGTATCTCTTTCGAACAACCCGCACCCCTGGCAGGCAGCGGACCCGCACCAGCAGACGGCTAACCATGCACTCTCGCTCCATATCATGGCCTGGACCAGGGCCGGACGCGAGAGATCGCCGCCGCCAATCGCCTCCACGAGGACACGGCGCGGCGGTGCTCCGCCCAAGCCGAGCAGACCTCCACCGTATGCTCAACCGTGTCCTCAGAGCGATCTTCGCAGTGGAAACACCTGGGCGTTTCCTCCCTCCTTATCCGAAACAGGAACCTCCCGAAACAACCGTGTCCGGTGAGGACCTGTGTCAGGCGGAAGGTGAGGACGCCATGCCGGCTCTCAAGCCACTCCTTAAAGAGGGGACTAGCCGCCGCAATCGTGGCGTGCCCATGGCTGGAAGAGATCTCTTAATAGGGTTAAGCTTGCTTTTGTGCACTAGTTTTAAGTTTAAAATATAATTATAATTGTAAGTACACAATAAAGAATATAATTACATATATAATATGTTTGTCCGCAGATATTGCAATGGTAGTATATACATATTGGCAGATCTTGACAAATTTCTACAAAGAAAAGTTCTTAATTTACATAATATGCGATGGTCATGGAAGTGGACACATTTTATTCTAAGAAAGGAATATTTTAACTGTACATATCCGACCCTTTCTATTTATATCATTATCTCTACAATTATATTCTTCTTCACTGGTTTTTGTCATTCTTATTTTCTATAAAATAATCCTCTGCGGAACCACTGGCTGTTTCGTTGGTATCGGCTTGGTCATTTTGTAGCATCACAGGAGTAGAAGTGGTGGGTCTAATGCTCACAACCATGTTTTCGTAGACTTTTTTTAACTGTTTTTCTGTAACCACCGCTCCTTATATACTTCTTCCAGTCTTTTGAATCCATTTTTAAACGTAAATTCCGCTCCGTAATAAATTCACACAATCTGCTGTACTTCAAAATAGCGAATATAGTTATGTAAAACATTTTAATGTAACCATATCGAGAATAATATCTTTATAATCACTGTACAATGGAATACGGATTGCTTTGATCCTTGTAAAGATCATATAAAATGTTAGAATTTGTTTGTTGGATAGACGTCTTATCAAATATTGCTATAAGTTAAAAAGCATCATAGTTACCTTGTGCATTACTTTTCTAAGAATAATTGACCATATTAAAAGCCTTTTTATGACTCTGAATATTATATGGCTAAAAAGCAATGTAAATAACCTCTATAAGAAGAACACATTTTGAACCCTTATTGTAGCCGTATTAATTGGATTTATTAACGTTTACCCAGCCAAATTATAAGAGCAAAGGTAATTTTAGCCAAATCTTCTAATAATGCGCCACTATAAGGAACATTGACATAATAAATGCTCTTTTATAACATGTATAAGAGTTTAGACCTTATAGACTTATTTTTATAAGCTTAGTTTGTTTGTTGGGTAATTCCTTACAAATTATACGCAAAAATCAAAAGCGTTTTTCTCCCAAAGTCATCATTTCGCCTTTTTTCGACTATATTGGGGTTGCCTTCCAGTCCAACCTGAAGCAGCATAGTACTAGTTTTTGATACAGGATGTTTTTATCCAGTGCGCAAATTGTAACTATGAATTCAGCATATCATTCTAGACCCCCTGGCGTAGAAACTTTACGTCGGTTATACAAAAAAAAATCAGCTGTTCCATACATTTTTACCGCACTTTTCTATGAAACAGCTGATTTTTTTTTGTATAACCGACGAAAAATTTCTACGCTGGGGGGTCTAGAATGATATGCTAAGTTATCCTGTATGGAGCGACTGCCTATTTGACATCTACAACCCAGTTACTGGGTAATACGATACCTCTTGGTAAGACTGCTTGTCAGACTTTCGGGCTTCTGTCGACCCGTAGCAGCTGTCAAAAATCTACGACAGCCGGGAACAACTGCATAACGTGCTTTCCGAGGCACGGAGGGGTCTTAGTATGTAGTAGAAGTCACCCATCCACGGACCAACCGCGGCAAGCGTAGCTTAAGTTGATCGATCAACAAGTGTGGGTTCTTACATAGCCATAAGCCCCTTCTTCTCCCATAGTATTGACAGATATTTTATCGTGTTACGGACACAGTATTATCGAAACCAAACTTATGAAGTAGGTCTTTATTCAATAAAAATAAAAATTGCAACTTTGAATAAAGACCTACGTCTTTATTCAAAGTTGCAATTTTTATTTCACAAGAAAAACGCTCTTGAATTTTGCGTACGTAAATGAAGGTATCTATTTAATGTTTTTATCCTCGTGGCGTGATTGTAGGTACTAACTACGTACCTATGCATCTACTGGACTGAAACGTATGTAAAGAAAATCTATAAATGATATGAACGGGCTCAGTCAGGACTTTATACTTATTAAAAGAAGTGGATTGTAAGACAATGCGCCGTCAGATATAATATGTTTAAGTTGGTATGTTTTGTTTTTTAAATTTCTTTTAAACTTTGTATCAAGTGATCTTTGAACATAGATAGGACCTACTACTTCCGTGACTGACTGTTACTCCAAAGTTCACACGTGCGAAGGTAATTAATACCTACCTCATAAATAAAATAAGTGATAACATACTATCAACTTAACCGTATATTGTAATGAATCGATCAAATATTGCAATATGATAGATATGATTTTATTGATTGGTTTTGAAGCGAATTTGCGCAGTTGGCTAAAAAAGTGGCCTATGATTCAGTGGTGCGGATTTTGTCACGCACACGGAATAACACAAATAAAAAAATAGAAAGAGCGACTAGCAGCTACTGCGTATAGGTAAAATAGCAATGTCCGAATATAGTATCTATATTAAAATAGAAGTTAGATTGGATGGACTCACCATTTTTTTTGTACAGGCTCCTTGGCACCTTTAAAACCCCCGTATTAAATTTGTTTATTGGTGTCACGTCAGCGGCTGCACCGCAGGCCAACGTCCACCATTATGATTTTTCCCGCCAAAACATCATGGCGACTTCGACCACACGCGAACTTCACCAAAATAAAAACTCGAAAATAGCCGCCTCGATTATGCCGCAGCGAAATTAAAATAGTCATACATAATGTGACGTACGACGCGTTTTCCCCCCCAACTGAGTTTTCTTTGGGGTTTGATGTTTTTTTTTTTACTTTTAGAACTTAATATCTGCGTAGGTAACTTTTTAAGGTGGCCTGGCATAATTAGGTGGAGCAGTTAGAAAACAAATGTTTTTTTAATGATTAAATTAATTTTGGGAGCTAGTAAAAGATCAACATCAATCATACATAACTATTCCACAGTAGGTGTTAATACCTAGTAAGTATTATTTAATGTTTATCTTATTTGCATTTGAAATAGGTACCTACCTACCTTCAAGTGTAGAGATTTGATTTAGTTGGAGACAAAAATACCTTGTTATGCGACCCCCAGGGACTTCGTCCTCGTCATTTTACCTGCACACACAGATCAACTGAAAAAGTTTATTAAATTACGTATTATTGAAGCTAATTCAAAAACCACTAATCAGAACTTGACCTTTACATGGGACCACTCGGTAAATATACGCTTTCAAACCAAAGAATATTATTTCAAATCCTTTTAAAAATGACGTGTTCTGAGGTAACTAAATACAACCGAAATGAGGACGACCTCGAATCCTTTTTGTGAAGTCGGTTAATAGAAAGAAAATGAGGATAGCGCCAGTGAAAGACCCGTCAATATTGGTCCAGCCGTTCAGACAACAGACAGACAAAAATTAAAAAAAAAAATTGTTACAATTACTTACTTTCTGCATTTAGTAAAAAACTGTTATTTTGACATTACAAGACAAGTAGACATTTCAATTTGATTTATTTGGAAGTAAGTATCGGTAAGTATCCTAAGTACAGATCTTTATTGCCTGTCACTGTTGTCTACTTAGCAAGTGAAGGTTATTGTGTGGGGTAGGTACCACAACTAAAAAGTGGAAAATAAAAAGGCCATTATTAAAATAATAGACTTGTGAAAAAGTACTTTCGTTTAAGAAGTCGGTAGCAAAAAAAAGAAATACACAAAACCAAAGCCGATCTCCGAAATTGAAGTAATTTTTCACTTGATATTAATTGATTATAAGAATACCTCAAAAAGCATCCCACGCTTTTTAATTGAATTAAATTATTTTCTACTTTTTAGTTTGGTTTTTAAAGCGTGTTTTTTAGTTTTTTTAAACTATTATTTTTATCATTCGCTCTTTACGCAAAATCGTTCACTACCTCAACAATATTAGTTTTAGTATGGTTACATTATTTTTCTTTGAACGGTCAAGTTACCGAATACAATTAAAAGTCGAACTATAGTCACTGTTTTTGTGTTTTTTGGGATATTTTAAGTTCGCATTATACGAGTCTTAATTAGACAAGCTTTTGCCAGCTGCTTCGCCTGCGTGGTTCCGGAAATTATCCCACAGGAACGTAGGGGAAAGGTGTACGAGATGATCCGTTGAGGTTAGATGATCCTTTTTTATTCCAACAAAACTATTGGCGACATCTAGTTGTTTTCATTGGTAAAAGGTAGTCCCCGATATTCCCTTGCCACAGTCAATCGCAATGGCGTCGTGAGTGACAACCAACTTTTTTGTGGAAAAAAACGAAAATTACGTTACATTGATCTAAGGTAAGGTTGACTTTAAGTTTATGTTAAATGTGTTCTAGGTAGTCTATTGTAAAAGCTGTTGTATTAGTACCTTTGTTTATTGCTCTATTTTGTTCTTTTAATTGCATGGTAACAGTTGAAAACATAAAGGATAAGTTAACGAACATTAAATAAAACCATTTATGTTGGGGCAAGATAATTATGTTACTGGTGTACAAGATGATCCGTGCGGATCATCTTGGTACAGTATCTTGGTACATAGTCTACTAGGTACTGTTTCTCCACAATGCAGGCATTATGAAGAAACAGTACCTAGTAGACTTGTATTCGATCATAATAGCGATTTCAATTAATAACAAAAAGTACTCTATCTTGTTTTAGACTATGCCTCGTAATTATAAAAGAAAAACCAATCGCGGTAATTGGTCGGAAGACTCCATAATCAAAGCGCTGGATTCTGTAAAAATGGTGTTCCGTATAGAACAGCAAGTAAACAATATGCAATACCTGTTAAATCACTAAAAAGACGGGCTAGAGGCATAAATAAAGTGGCTGTTGGTGCAATCAAATAGTAAAAGGTGGAAAAAAAAAAACAGTTTTTATGACAGAACAGGAGAACGCATGGACACGTTGATACTAATTAGCACGCCATACAAAATATATTTAAGGGAAGAAAAAAATAAAAAAACCGATAAAGAAAATAGAAAAACACAAAAAGAATACGATAAAATAAAAATAAAAACTTATCGTAAAAAGAAACAATAAGGGAAAGGAGCAGGCAAAGGAATGTCAAATAAAAGGAAGAAAACTATTGATATTGTGTCGGAATCATCCGAAGAAGAAGAAGAAGACGCAGAATGTCTATCCTGCACGGAAACATTTTCCAAAGATAACAGGGGCAAGGGATGGATAAAGTGTTGTGTATAACAAAGATGGCAAGGGGTCATGAGGCTTGTGCAGGGATAGATAGCGATGATGGTGATGAATTCACATGCGAATTGTGTACACCAGCTCCAAGAAAGCGACGTTTAGAGCTGTAAAAGATTTATTTTGTTAGTTTCATTTTGACTGTGTTTAATTGGTAAAGATTATAAGCAATGTTATTTCTTTGCAAGTCAATTACTATTTTTTAAGATTTTCTGCAGCTTTTTAATGTTGATTGTGACTGACTATTAATTCATAAGACTGGCTCATTCTACCTAAGTCAAGGTCTGTAAGATATTTGATATCGCGATTAAAGACATGTTTAACTCTGTTATTTTTAATTTAATTCTACCAAAACTTAAGACATTTGAAAATGGGCGCAACATGATCCCCAGGGTCATCTTGCCCCTACCGTAGGGATCATGTTGGACACCGGGGTGTACAAGATGATTCTTTGTGAAGTGTTTAAAAATGTGAATTATAATTATAATACATTTCGTAACTAACATTTTGAGTATGACAACAAGTAGACAGACAAATTTACTACAATCAAACCCTTTTACATTTGCGTTAAGTTGAATATCGTTTACACTACAAGCATTCTCCCTTAAGTGAATCATCTCGTACACCTTTCCCCTACTACCGGGATAAAAGTAACCTTTGTGTGAATCCAGGTTATAAACAATCTGGGTGCTAAATTTAATCCAAATCCGTTCAGTAGTTTTTGCGTGAAAGAGTAACACACATCCATTCATCCATCTATTCTCGCAGAGTTTCACATTTGTAATATTAGTAGGATTAGGAGAGCAGCGAGGACCGAGGTGTCAATTTTTCTAAGAGGGAAGCCGAAGCGAAGTCGGCTTTAACTAACTGACTTATCAATAAAGAATACTTACTATCATTCTAAAATTAATATAGGAATGTATAGAATTAAATACAATAAAATTTTACAGCTGAAGACCAAATAAAAAATGTGCAATATTCCTCTTCCTCGTTCTCGCTGACGCATTTTTATATATCTGTCTCTGTCATAACCCGTTGGACAGCGGCTTGCTCTCGTCCTTATCAAGCGGTGCCACGTGACCTAAAGTGACTTAATTACGGGATCGCTGTTGTATGAATTTTTTGTTCCTGATTTACGACGTTTTGGCCGAGGGTTAAATTAGAACATTTTTTTTTGTTGTAATACAAAGCTAAAAATAACCGTTTTTGTTGTTTAAATGTTATGGTGAATTAAATACCTGTAGTGTAAGTATAGTTTTCGACAATAGTATAACGATGGGAAGCCAGTAGGAATCGTGTTATATGGTGCTTTCGCCACTGGATGGAAAGCCATTCACAAAACTAAGCTTATGTGATGGATAGTTGCTGATCCAGTTCATAGCAACCGACTACACCTCTGACTGACTCACTGACTGACTGACTGTATCGACTTTACCACGTAATCACATGTAATTTTCAACCAATCATTAATTCTATGACTTCTTTTATCATTTTACTACTTACGCCTTTCATTGATGCGTCTTCAGACAAGCACAAACTCTATGCATTTATTAACATTAAACTAATTCAAGGCCCTTTGGAATTGTCAAGGGGTCGCAGTCGGTCCGTTGAAATGTATCATATTATTAAGTATGCCGTACACCGGCCATTCGATTACGTCATCGCACCCATGGCGCCATGGGTGGTCGCCTCTTATCGCAAAGTCGTAAAAACAAAGAATGTTTATAAGTGGCTTGTTTGGAGTGTCGGGTGTTTTGTATAGCTATTGAATGGGGCTTTTAACATCTGTTAGTTTGGTTTGCATGAATGGTCGTAATAATTTGTATTTTTCGTTGTAATTTGAGCGCGAGAATGTTTATCTTAGATTGTTTACCTTATCAAAATAAATATTTATGACGGAAAAAAACAAGCGATGACCTATATGTTTTAAGGTTTAAAATGCATTCAGCTGAACGATGAGAAGGGAACCGAATGATCTAACAAATGCGTCACCATCAGCGAGACATTCGAGTGTGCATGACGTGGTCTAATAAACTGCCACATTCAAGCCAATGAAAGACGTACCCAGTCCGCCAACAAGGTACCGTCATCTTTAAGCAGATTCGTTAGACAATCGCGCCTGCGGGGGTTATATATGGCTGTGGTGGCTCATCTCTGCAGAGAAGCCCCATGACATTCAGTGCTTGTGATCTAGTGCATTAGCACATTAGTGGACCACTAGTCGTTTGTTTTGTTCAGCTCGTCCCGCCATCTTCTTCGGGATGCGCTGCGACGCCTTCTAGCTGTCTTGGAGCTCCACATAGTGCTTATTTTGGCCCAAGGTTCATTGGGCATGTCGCAGACGTGGTCGGCCCATACTTACTTCAAGGCTTGGGGCTTTTTGTTAAAGTAGGTTGGTCTATTAATTTGATGCTTAGAATACTGCGCTTATCACACCTTGCTAATGTAAAATAATAATTGGAAAATCATCCCATAACCTATCATTGATACTTACACGACACATGCTTCGCCAAAAACGTATTTCCACAGAATTTATTCTCCTTTCATGCGTCTTTTGCCTCGCGCAACATTCACTTCTATTCAATAAAGCACTCAAATCTTGAGATACATTTAAAACGTAGGTACACATGCATTGATTAAGGTTACGATGATAATAACCCTTTGTTTTTAACCGACTTCCAAAAGGAGGAGGTTCTCAATTTGTCGGAACCTTTTTTTTTTTTTTTTTTTTTTATGTATGTTCCCCGATTACTCGAAGATGGCTGGACCGATTTGGATAAATTTTTTTTTGTTTGAAAGGGTATACTTCCCAGGTGGTCCCATGATCATCAAGTCAGGATCTGATGATGGGATCCTGGAGAAATAGAGAGAACTCTTCAAATTTTATAGGCACACTTGAAGCAATTTGTGTAGGTTTTGGAAGAGTACTTTCTCGGAGTGGTTCCATTTCAATTTGATGAAGATCTGATGAAGAACTTCGGAGATAGGCAACGGAACTCCTCAATAAATGATGGCAAATGGACAGGGATTGCTGAAATCTCATGTCTGTCAATTGTTTACACCAGTTAATAACATAACATCACGCAGGTACGCTGTGAAGGGGTAAGCACATGTGAACCACTAAAAGTGAAAAATAAAAAACTTTTTTCAAAAAAATAAAAAC
The DNA here is from genome assembly GCA_949091785.1 of Polymixis lichenea. Lineage (NCBI taxonomy): Eukaryota > Metazoa > Arthropoda > Insecta > Lepidoptera > Noctuidae > Polymixis > Polymixis lichenea. The sequence continues at coordinate 18,216,899 of OX420933.1, read as the reverse complement.
CGACTTCCAAAAAAACACAAAAAAGTGAAAAATTACTTTAATTTCGGGAGGCGGTGACAAAAAATTAAAATACATATCCAAAGTCACCGACTTCCGAAATTAAAGTTATTTTTCACTTTTTTGTGTTTTTTTGGAAGTCGGTTTTTATTTTTTTGAAAAAAGTTTTTTATACGAAAACTCAACAGAAGAGTCGATGAAGAGTCATCAGAATTAAGCCACAAGACGACTACTGCTCCTGTTGGATAGAGTCCTCCTGAAGCATCGCCACATCCACCGGTCCTATGCTTCTCACCAGCGGTGGCCTTAGGGGGTGGCGAACAGGGCAATCGCCCGGGGCCTCGCTCTTGCAGGGGCCTTGCGCAACTACCCAACCGAATTTAAAAAAATATAGATTTTTATAACTATTAAAAAAAAAAAAAACTTTTGATTTTGGTCCTTAATTACTTATTAAGGTTATAACATAACGGTAAATTAAAATAAAGAAAGAAGAAATGAAGTCCAGGCCATGGTACGGAGCGAGAGTGCATGGCTAGCAGTCGCTTCCTTCAGCGATGCAGTGATGCTCGCAAAGAGGGAGGCGGCGCACGTGAGGGAAAGGCAGTATATGCGCCCTCACGGCCGTAGCCTTCGCAGGAGACACCCTGGACTGGATTCCCGGCCACTGTAGGCGCGGACTTGCGGGTGGCGAGTAAAGGGTATCTCGCTGTCCGATAATCACCAAGCCCGGGTCGACGACGTGTTGTATTCCACGCGCGCCTCAAAGAGATGTCAGCAACAACTGATGTGGCCCGCAAGGGCCGATGCCTGTCAGGGGTGCAGGTTGTTCGAAAGAGATACCGCGGCCCCTGGCACACAGGCAACTGATGGAACACGGGTGGGTTCACATCACATACTTTTCACGAAGGACAAAGGGCCTCGTAGACCTGTCGCCCGGAGCCTCACTATGGGTAAGGCCGCCTCTGCTTCTCACGTCCAGCGGATCCTACCCACTCCGACCACTAGACCTTTCACCAGGTCATTCTATCCATAAGTAAAGTAGGCCACTAAATTGGTGAGCCGAAAAACGATCTAAATAAATCAATTTAATAGGGTTTAATGTCTATCGCGGATAAATAAAGGATATTATGCAGTTCTAAAATCATACAGCTAGCGCCATCGGTTGGGAACTGAACGCAGTAATCAGATTTCGTCATCATTTCTATTATGGTTCGATTTGTTATGGTTTTGCGAGTTATTTTTAAAATTAGTATCTATTTGTTATACGTTTACTGAATTAAAATAATATTAAATGTGACAGATCTTCGTTGTTAAACCCTCGGGCTTCGTGAGGGTTTTTGGGTGTTTGCTCGCTCACCTTGCGAGCTGGTATTTGCTGATACCTGGTAGATAGGTAGGTCATGCGAATCCTCGAACTTTGTGAGGGTCACACATTCACTACCTGCTGCTGGGTTCCCTAAGTTTCTCGGGCCGACTTCAAAAATAAAACACGGAACTACAATCCAATGTTTATTCTACTATACTACTTAAGTACTTAGTACTCGCACCCGGTCACCTTACTAAAATCTACAATATAAACCTTTTTTTTTTTTTTTTTTTTTTTTTTTTTTTTTTTTTTTTTTTTTTTTTTTTGGTAAGGGCATCTCGTAGTTGACCTTGAGAGGCCGTAACTACTTAACCGGGCTTTCCTGCGGGGACTTTTAGTTTTTAGGCTAAGAGCCTCCAGCCAGGGCTTACAAACTAGAATTAAAACCTACAGCAACTGCGCACTGAGGGCACCCCCTGCGGGGTACGAGCCTCGGCTCAGGGAGTCACTTTTAGGGAGGGCAGCAAGTGGGGACAGGCTGGATCAATAATTTCTTTATTATTAATCATGGGGATTTTAACTCTACTTGCTCAGCTTCGGCGCGGGCTGGCACTTCTGCGGGCAAGGGACGGTTGGGGGAGGAATCGTTTACTCGGGGTCTTCGCGAGGCGCGAGGACCTCGGCGGCGAGGTCGGAAACACGGTCTGTTTTTGTGTGCTGTGCTGGTGGCCCTACTGCTTTCTTGAAGAAGAGTGATGGGGTCATCAGGGTCGGAGAGGACATGTCGCGGCCGGCGAATACGACTGATTTTACTGGGGACATAACTAGCGGCCTTCGCAATCAATGGATTGCGGTGTTGCGCGGCGGATTCAAAGAAACGCTTTGAAATTCGTTTTAAGAATTGGGCTACAGTGGGGATTTTAAGGTCGAGATGGAGGATCTCGTTCCTAACATACCAGGGCGAGCCTGTGGCTTGACGGAGGAAACGGTTTTGTAGTGCCTGCATCCTATGGATGTATCGGGGCTTCGTGTGTGCAAAGACTGCACTAGCGTAAGTCATGATTGGCCTTATGCACGTCGTGTATATTCGCAACTTGCACTTGAGTGACAACTTGCTACGTGCGTTCAGAACAGAATGCAGCCTTCCAAGAGCGAAGGCGGCGCGTGAGCGCGCCTTCATAATGTGCTTATAGAAGGAGAGGTGCTGATCCATGATCACTCCTAGATATTTGGCTTGCTTCTCCCAAGGGATAGGCTTGCCAAACATGGAGATGGGCCGGGGGGGGTCGGGTCTGTGTCGCGGTTTCGAGAAGAGAACCGCTTGACTTTTATCGGGATTGACTTCGATCCTCCATTTTCTAAACCACGCGCCAAGAACATTGACTGCGGTCTGGAGTCTGGTGGATATCGCATCCTGACTGACCCCAGCGTAGTAAATGGCTGTGTCGTCTGCGAACAGTGCCAACTTTGCCAGTCTACGCTTGGGGATATCGCTAGTAAATAGCGTGAAAATGAGAGGGGAAAGCACGGCGCCTTGAGGGACGCCGGCGCGTATGGGGTGGGGGGAGGAAATCGCTCCCTCTATGCGATAGCGAAAGGTGCGGTTCGACAAAAAGTCTCGAAGGATGAGTACGAGACGGTCAGGCACGCCGAGTTTGTACAGCTTATATAATAAGCCGTTGTGCCAGACTTTGTCGAAAGCTTTCGCTATATCGAAGAATACTGCACCGGTCATAGAGCCGCGCTGGAAACCAGCGCTTATGTCTTCTACGATGCGGTGGACCTGTTGCACGCACGAGTGTTGGGTTCTAAAACCAAACTGCTCGTCGGGAATGAGGCCTTTCGTCTCGGCAAAATTTCTGAGTCGCTTATAAATAAGTCTCTCGTAGATTTTACCGAGCGAATTCAGTAAACTGATGGGGCGGTAGCTCGTGGGCTCGGACTTGGGCTTGCCAAGTTTTGGAATGCCGATGACCGTGGCTTGCTTCCACGCCTGCGGGAAGATGTTGTTGCTCAGGGCACCATTGAAGATGGTGGTCAAGAGCATGATCATGTGAGCGGGCAGCATCTGGAGCACCCTATTGGTGATTCCGTCAGCGCCGGGGGCCTTGCGGGGTTTCAGACCTTTGATGATCTCGTGAACTTCGTCCGGGGTGACGAGAGGTAATGGATCATCAGGGTCTTCGACGGGCGGGAGGGAGGCTCTGCGTTCAACTTCGGCGTCCACCTCATCGAGGTGTGCCTGGTCTACTGGCAGAGAACTGGGCGTGCACTGGGCTTCGAGGCTCTCGGCAAGGCATTCGGCCTTGTCGATGTCGTCGAATGCGACTGTGCCGTCAGGCCTGGTCAGGGGGGGCATGGAGGAGACTTCTCGGGATTTGAGATTCCTCTGAAGTTGCCAGAAGGCTAGATGAGTCGGCTCTAACTCGCTCAGCATTTTGTCCCAGCCAGCGTCACGAAGCTCTTTCATGCGCGTCTTCACAGACCTCTGCAAATAGCGCATGTGAGCCTTGTTCGCATCGCAAGGAAAATTGCTGTAGGCACGAACAGCTGCGTTCTTCTCATTTAGCAGTTCGCGTACATCGTCCGGCAACTTCCATCGGTGGTCTTCCACCTCAGGAATTTCCCTTGAACAATCGTTCAGGACAGATTGTACGTGACCCGTGAATGAGTCGATCGCAGCCGTTGTGTCGGCGACAGAGTCGAAATGGTCGGGTATGGAATTCAAGTGGGGGGATGTGTTGGTTTTCAGCGAATCGCTTACTCGCCTCCAGTCCGTTACCACTTTGGTGCGGGGGAGTTGGTCTGTATCTGGGAGACCCGTTCGCGGGGCCAGATGCAAGACGACCGGACGATGGTCAGAGGTGAGCTCGTTTATTGCTTCTATGGAATCCAACCTTAAGTTGATTCGCTTCAGAATGGCAATGTCGAGTACATCGGGCCTGTGATTTACATCGTGGGGAAAGTGAGTTGGAGTCATCGGGGCGACGACATCAAAGACTAAGGAGGAACAGAGGTCATACAGGCGTTTTCCTCTAGTCGTTTGTCTGGAACTGTTCCAAGCGGGGTGTTTTGCATTGAGATCGCCTGCTATGATAACAGAGTCACTCATGCCTAACAGGGCGGAAATGTCATCGGAGATTTGACTGAAATCTTCCGGTTGGGGAGTGGGAGGAAGGTAGGCTGAGACTATCGTGACGGGTTGATGACCCGTCAGGCCCAGTCGACAGACTGAAACTTCTAATCGGTTGAGGGTGGGGGGATCCATAGGGATGCAGTGTAATGACCTTTTATAGTAGATGAGTGTTCCACCCTTATGACAACGCGACCTGTCGTTGCGCACTATACGATAGTTTGCAATTTTCGGGTCGCGGTTGTAGGGTTTTAAGAATGACTCTTGTACTAATAATATGTCAATTTGATGGTCGCGGAGGAACTGGGCGATCTCATCACGTTGGGTTAGTAAACCGTTGGCGTTAAAAGTTCCTAGCTTTAGGGATCGGGGTTTTAGTCTCGCGGGGGCCGTATTATTCATTTTGCGTTGTTAAATTGGACGAGGGCTTGCGTAACATCGGGATACGCTTCGTAGATGAAAAAGACCTTCGCGATGTCTTTTTCGTTAACGGCTGCTTGTACCTCCTGTGCCATGCGGTAGGCACGGGGGGTACAGAAACGGAGAAAAATACTGTTCAGTGTGTTGAACACTGAGGCGCCGTTTATGCTGGTCGCGGGGCCAGCGGTTTGCCCAACTGCGGCTGCGGGGAGCGCGGCTGGGAGCGTCGCGGGGGTCGCGACGGCGGCGGGTACGGAAACGCGGGGGGGCGAGGTAGAGGGCGCGGGGGCGCCGGTACGCGGGTCCCTGAGCGGAGGGATGGGGGCGGGAGTGGGCCTAGCGGATGCCATCGCAGGGAATGCCTGCTGATGGTTAAGCTGGTTCCAAGGACTCGGCCTCTGGGGGCTGAGCCTGTCCGGGAGTTTGGACGAAGGGGCTTCCCTCTGCTGGCGGGCGTCGGCACGCTTCGCCAGTTTGGGAGAAGAGGATTTGGGTGCTTTCGAGCACCCTCTGTAGTTCGCGGGGTGACCGGTTTCACCACAAAGAACGCACGCCGGAGGTTCCGTGCAGAGGGCACGGTCCTTTGGCCGGGCACAGTCGGCTGTGCCGTGATCCCCTAGGCACTTGACGCACCTGGGTTTCGCGTTACAGTGTGACTGTGCGTGACCGTATAGCTGGCAACGGTGACATTGCCCGATAATCCCGGATTTACGCGGTTTTTCGATTTTTAATCCAGACAAGTGGCAAACCGTCTTGATCTGGAATATAGGGTTGTGTCCCTCAGAAGGAGGGCACACTACGAGCACCATGTCGAAGGGCACTCCGCGACGGGCTCGGTGCATGCGGTGCACCTCTAATATGGGGACTCCTTGGAGCTCAAGGTCGGCCTTGATCTCCTCGGTCGCAATTTCGGTTGGTATGCGTTTAATGACAACCCGTAATTGCCTGTCCTCTGGTAGTGCGTAGGTGTGAAAGGACACACCTCTATACCTTAACATTTTTGTGAGGTCCCTGTAGTCGCGCGACGTAGGGACCGTCACTTTGATACCCTGAAGGGTCGATCGGGCGCTGGTGTAGGCTATGCGAGCCTCCGAACACCATTTGGACACATCGGTCCACTTCCCCTTGTCCTGGATGAACACCGGGGGCGGCGGGGGCACCTTTTTCCCCGCAGCGGTGCGGGGCGCGACGGTGGGTGCAGACGCGGGTGGGGATGCGATCGGGGTGGGGGCCGCGGCGGGGGTCGGCGACGGCGGGGTGGGGGGGCGCGAGAGAAGGGACGCCGAGACGTCCGTCAGCGCGATCTTCGCAGCTTGGGAATTTCCGCAAGTCTTCTTCTTGCGTTTCTTCCCCTTGCCCTCGACAGTGGTGAAGCCACTCTCTTCAGTGGACGAGGGGGAAGAAACGGAAGCAGAGACTGCTGCTTGGTCAGAATTGGAGTCCGAATCACCCGTGAGGGTGTCGGTATCAGAGGGCGCGTCTTCGGCGTCCATTTCTTCGGCAGGCTCTTCCGAGAAGGCCGGAGAGGGAGGGCAGGCCGGGGCGGCCGGAGAAGGAGACCTAGAATAGGTCATGGGCGCAAACGTGGGCGCGGTCGGGATAGCGGTCGCGAGAGTGATCGCTGGGGGATTCACGGGCGAGTTCGCGGAGGTCGCGGGGATCGCGGGAGCGAGTAAAACGGGCGCGGGAGGCATAGCGCGGAATGCCTGGATTGTACGTTCTATGTCATCCGGCAATTCGGGATGAGTAGAGAGGAGTAACCTCATTTCGGCCAAAAAGGCCGATTTTGAGGTTACCATGATCGCGTTTGGGAGCCTACTTTTTGCTCATAGGGAGCGGCCTAATTCCCTATAACTCCTATCAATCCTAACGTCTACTTCCCCGGGAGGATAGCCCGGGGATGTGTGGCCCTCCCTGCCGGGTGTAGGCAGGGGGGTGTGTACCTAATGGTGAGCCCTAAGCTTGTAAACCTGTTGCCAATCTTATTGTGCAACAGGGCCCTGACGTCCAATGCGAGGGGTGTAGACACACCCCAAAGACACTGGGTGAGTAGCTGGGGAGGCAAAACTGTCACCAGTACCGACTAGGAGATCCCCCAAGGCCGGTGGTCTGGGACCCGTCCGATTGATGCCTAGCCCTGAAGGGGTTCGGCGGGTGAGTCGGGTCAACACCCCCTCGGATTCGTTGACACCGTGAGGTTTCAACCGAGGACCACAAAAACAGTGGATTTTACCCGGAGAGGGCCAAGTGAATTTACACGAAGCTTTCTCCGACAAAGAAATAGTATGTCTTGAAAAAGACAGTTTTTGATTATATTAATCAGTGAAATAAATTTCACCAACTAATTAAATCGTCCGTAGCCGGGGCGGCTACAATGTTCGCAGCGGGGCGCAGCGAATCAGGAGAGCGGCGAGAGGTGAGTCACGCAGCAGGCAGGAGCACTTCACAACACGTCCGTTCGGGGCGAGCGTCGCGCGCAGAGTGAATATAAACCTTATGACACGAATGCTATATATTATTCGCGGAGAATCTTAACACCGCGATCTAATTTTGGGACTCAAATAAAAAGTGCCATCTATTGGTCTCGATACAAAACTAACGCAACAAACACCGAATCGACATTGCATTGGTGTTGTCGCGACTGGCTAATAGATGGCTGCACATTCCGCCCACCAAGGACATTTTGTGAACAATATGTCCTTCAAGTTAAACAAATAACATAATTACAACTAGTCACTTAACACGTAACAAATGAGATACGTATACAAGATTCACATTTACTGAAGACATCTCTAAAAAATTGCTTATTTTCTACTAACAAATCACACACTATACACAACTTTATCAATATTAAGTTCTTACTGAACAACTTGTTTAAGCGATAGGTAAGACACACAGTTTCGAGGTTGGTCGTTTAAATTTGGAACCGTTGCTACACAGAGTGACTACCCGAGTAAAATTATCCAGCCCCGGATGTTTCTCCACCACTCTGCCAAGTAGCCACCGACAAGGGGGCATGTTATCCTCCTTGATCAAAACTATGTCTCCTAAGTTCGGTTCAGGAGTTTGCGTAGACCACTTATACCGATGGAGAAGTGTGGTTAGGTATTCGGATGACCAGCGTCTCCAAAACTGTTGTAGCATTTGCTGAACTAAATGCCACCTCTTTAGACTAGATATGTTCGTGTCTTCGTAATTCCTATCTGGTGCGTTTATAACCGGTTCACCAATAAGAAAATGCCCGGGTGTTAATGCATCACAACTGTTAGAATCCGTTACCCTACAGAACGGCCGTGAATTTAAGCATGCCTCTACTTGACTTAAAAGAGTGGACATTTCTTCGTAAGTTAAAGTAGAATTGCCTATTACCCTGCGCAAATGCCTTTTGCATGATTTTATTCCGGCTTCCCACAGACCGCCAAAGTTTGGAGAATGTGGTGGAATATAATGCCATGATGTTCCCTCAGCAGCTAAAGCCGCTGCAATTTCTTTAGCTATGTTTGAATTTTCAGAGCGAAACATTGCATCTAACTCTTTAGAAGCACCCTGGAAGTTAGTGCCATTGTCACTCCATACATGCTTGCAGTGACCACGTCTGGCCACAAACCTTTTAAATGCGGCAATGAACCCCTGTGTGGTAAGATCACTTACAACCTCGATATGGACGGCCTTTGTGGCCATACACACAAATAAACAAATGTACCCTTTGTATGCGTTATGACCCCGGCCCTTAGATGTCCTTAAATTTATAGGACCCGCATAGTCTACCCCACTGTTTTTAAACGGCCTGCTTGGTGTAACCCGCGTCGGTGGCAATTGACCCATTAACTGAGGTTTGGTTGTAGCTGCATACCTGATGCAAGTTACACATTTTCTTACATATGCTGTAGCTAACCGCTTGGCTCCTAGGATGTAATATTTTGTACTTAAATAGTTGAGCATAAGTTGGGGACCTCCATGAAGACTTCTGCTATGTGCATCTGATATTAAGAGGTTGGTGAGGTGATCGTTACCGGAAATCAATATTGGATGTTTACGGTTGTGATCGAGATCTGAACGTTCTAATCTACCGCCCACCCTCAAGATCTGTTTTGAATCCATGTAAGGATTTAAGGACTTTAAGAACTTCTCTTTACAATTTTCCCCTTTTTCCAGGTTGGTGATAACCGCTTCGAATCCTTTGCCTTGGCTAACCCTAATGCATGTTTCTAATGCTGATTCGAGCTCTTCTGCGGTAAGATAGCTCAGGTTTTTCCGCGATGTCTTTGGTTTTCTTAGTTCGAGAAACCGCCTCACATAAGCTACTATTCGCAATAATTTGCCAAGGGATGAATATTTATCCCACAGAAAATTATCAGTATTCACTGATACGTGTATCCTCTTCTCCTCAATTTCAGTTGAAACCGCCTTGCGTTTACCCGTTGCAATTACAGTGTCTTTGAGGAAGTCGGGACCTTCTAACCACATTTTGAAATGTACAAACTCTGAGGCGTACATACCCCTTGATGCGCAGTCAGCAGGGTTGTTTTTTGATGTGACATGGTTCCATTGGTGTGGTTCACTTATGCATAAAATTTCTGATACGCGATTAGCGACAAAGGTTTTCCACTTGTTGGGGTGACTGTTTAACCAAGCTAATACAATTTCTGAATCTGTCCAAAAGTGCAAGTTACATTTATTGATACCCATGACTGACGATATTTCGGATACGAGTTTTGCTAACAGTACTGCCCCACACAGCTCCAATCGAGGAATTGAGACAGTTTTTATGGGTGCAACGTTAGTTTTGGCAGTGAGAAGAGTGACTGTTACTCCATCATTAGCATCGACTACTCGAGCATACACAACCGCGGCGTATGCTGATTTGGAGGCATCACAAAATCCGTGCAAGTCGACGTGTTTGTCACCGTGCTTCATCTTTAACCACCGAGGTACTGAAAACTCAGCTAAACCTTGCAACTGATGTCGGTAAGTAGACCATTCTTCTTTTATTTCAGTAGGAATTTCTTCATCCCATCCAATTCCCGAAGTCCACAATGCTTGTATTTGCATTTTTGCTTTCACAATAACCGGAGCGACCCACCCTAAGGGGTCGAATAATCTTGCGATGTCAGACAACATTTTTCGTTTGGTTACAGGTTCTTCTACTGGATGCAGGTGGACTAAATACTGGAAGGTGTCGGAACTTCGATTCCAGGTCAGTCCTAGTGTTTTTAAGATTTCATCTTGCTTGATCCAAATTCCCTGTTCCGCACGATCCATGTCCTTATTTTTCCCATCTATAATTTTCGCCAGAAGCTCATTGCTGTTACTCGACCATTTTTGTAACTCAAACCCTGCTTTGGCGAGCATTTCTTCCATTTGTGTACAAATTTCTATTCCTTCTTCTACTGTTTCACAACCTGTCATAAGATCATCAACATAAAAATCGTTTAGTGTTTTCTCAGCTGCAAGCGGATAATCTTTTCCTTCATCATATGCTACTTGTTGCATAGCTCGAACAGCTAAGAATGGTGCAGCCGCAGTGCCAAAGGTAACTGTCTGAAGCTGGTAGTCTTTTAATTCAGCGTCCTTGTTATCTCTCCATAAGATACGTTGAAAATGTTGATGTTTGTCCGCTACGCGTACTTGTCGATACATCTTAACCACATCGGATACCATGCAAATAGGATATCGTCTCCAACGCATCAATAGGTGCCGCAAGTCAGGTTGCAGACTTGGCCCAACCATCAGGTCATCATTGAGCGAAATGCCGGTTTTTCCCTTGCAAGATGCGTCGAATACTACACGCACCTTGGTTGTTTCTTTATCATTTCTTACTACTGCATGATGAGGTAAGTATACAGCTTCGTGTGCATGATCATCCGGTTTGCTTACCGGCCTCATATGCTCCAGTTCGATATACTCGTGGATTACCTCTGCATATTTAACTCCCAGTTCCTCATTCCGGCCTAGCTTAGATTCTAGAGCATGAAACCTCCTAATTGCTACGTCTCTCGTTTTTCCATATTTACAGCCTGGATCTTTGGTTCGGAATGGCAGGTTCACAACGTAACGTCCGCTGTCATCTCTTGTAGTTGTGGCAGTGAATATCTCCTCACATTTGGCCTCTGCTTCGGTGAGTATATGTTTCTTGTTTTCCTCTGGTTCCTTCTCTAATTCCCAAAATCTTTTCAGGATGTCATTATCACCTACGTGGGCGTGCATCACGGTGAACTCAGAAGACTGATGGCCAGCAGAAGCTATCGTTCCTGACAGAATCCACCCCAGAGAAGTACACTGCGCCACCGCGCTGCAACCCGAGGCTTTCTTCAACCCGTTTTGCAGAACCTTGCCGTAAATTTCTGCTCCTAGCAATAAATCAACCTTATCCGGTTTGTGATATTTGGGATCCGCCAGCTGTATGTCTTCGAATTGTACCCAATCTAAATGTGCTGTTTCCCTACTAGGCAATAAAGATGTAAGTGATTTTAGAACGTACGCATCTACTACCAATTCTACAGACGGATCAACCCTTGACTGTATTTTAACTTTAACAACCGAATTCAACTCCAATTTGTGGTTGACGTCTATACCAACTATCGAACCCTTAGCTGATGTTTTCTTTAATCCTAAGCTTTGGACAATGTTTTCCGTAACAAACGATGCTTGTGAGCCTTGATCTAACAAAGCCCTAACCGTGAACATAGACCCGTTTCTGGATACCGCCTTCACCAAAGCTGTAGCTAATAAAACTTGGTCATTAGCTGTTCCCTTCGAAAAACAAGCAACTATCTCTTCCTTTTCTGTTCCAACCGTATGAGTGCTCTTCTCCACTAAAGATTCCTGCTGATCTTTAGAATGTAATGAAGTGTGGTGTTTACGTTGACAAATTCGACAAGTGACTGTACATTTACAAAACCTGGCAGAGTGGTTACCCCCCAGACAATTGAAACATAAGTGGTTGTCCTGTACGAACTTACGCCGAGCGTCCACATCTTTACCCATGAACTGTTTACAAGTCCCTATCTTGTGATCATCATTACACACAGGACAACTGGAAGATACTGTGTGAAATACCCTTGCTTTAGTTGTATTTACATTTTGATTTTTAGTAGACTTAGGTTCTAAGAATTCAAATGCTCTGTATCTACTGGTTAAAAACTCTTTAAATTGCTCAAATGTTGGTAGCTTATCAGAATCAATGTCTGAAGCCACCTTTAATTCCCATTCTTTGCGACTGTCTGAATCTAACTTTAGTGTGAGGATATGAATGATTAATATGTCTCTAATTGATGTGTCATTTAACTCTAAATTAATAAGTGCATTTAAGCAATCAGATGTGGTATCCATTAAATTCTTTAAATCACCAGCTGATTCATTGGTTATGTTTCTTTGACTGAATAAACGCTTTAAAATACAATGTGAAAGATACTTTTTATTGTTGTAACGTGATTCTAATTGAGTCCAGCACTTATCATAGTTTAAATCGGATATTGGAATATGTCGCAAAAGTTGCTCAGCCTCACCTGTAAGATAGCCTTTTAAATAATGAAGTTTTTGCACTTTATCTATTCTGTCGTTTTTGTGAATTAAAGAAACAAATAAATCTCTGAAGGTGATCCATTCGGTATATTTCCCAGAAAACGTTGGGATCGATATTTGAGGCAATTTAATGGGCAAGTTTCTCCTGTCTGAATTTGATGACGACCCCGCAATCGGAGAAACCTCACTGCTACTCTTGAATTTATTTAAAATAGTTTTAAGTTCACATTTAAAATCTAAATATAATTCTTCGGTGTTGAAGTAAACATCATTTATAGTATAAGGCGACTTTGTTAACTCAATAGATTCACAATCTTTAACCATCTGTGTATGTGTTAAGCTGAATTGAGCCCACAGCTCTTCAACGTTTTCTAACCTGGCTTCTACATATTGTTTGGTAATCCTATCTTTGGGTGATTTCTTAAAATTACTTTTAGCTCTCGACAATCGAGCATACAGGTCGTCCTGTACTTTGACGAACGTTTGTAATAGAGACATTTTGACAAATTAATTTTACGAGATAAATGTATGTAAACAATACAATTTAAAGTTTTGCTGAAAATTTTACAAGTACAAATTATTTTTGAAGAAAATATTCTAAGTCGATGTAAACAAACACATAATTTTTCTAAGTGTTTGGACGTTATAGTTCAAATAAAAATCGGGCATAGGTTCCCCGTCTGAACACAATTTGCCTTAAATCTAACTAAGTCTACGATCGCGTTGCACAAACACTAAGTTAATTTACACCTTGAAATTAAGTTCACTTTTGCTTGACAGTAATAAATTTGAAAAGTACTCACGGTTTTCACTTGTAACACTTAGCTTCTTACGACTATAGTCGTCTGCAGCGCCTCCCTGTTGCTGCGTTGTATGTAATGCTCCTCCCCGCGCGTCCCGTTGCTGCTGACTCCGAGTCCGGTCGCTGCTCGACCGCCTTGACACCGGAACAACTCCTCTTGAATTGGGCACGTTCGGGCTGATGCTATCCTCAGTCACAGTAGGCTTAGCATCCGATTGCTACCCTTGGGATTAGTTCGTTATCGCCATTCGGTTCGAAGGACCATGTTAAACCCTCGGGCTTCGTGAGGGTTTTTGGGTGTTTGCTCGCTCACCTTGCGAGCTGGTATTTGCTGATACCTGGTAGATAGGTATGTCATGCGAATCCTCGAACTTTGTGAGGGTCACACATTCACTACCTGCTGCTGGGTTCCCTAAGTTTCTCGGGCCGACTTCAAAAATAAAACACGGAACTACAATTACAATCCAATGTTTATTCTACTATACTACTTAAGTACTTAGTACTCGCACCCGGTCACCTTATTAAAATCTACAATATAAACCTTTTTTTTTTTTTTTTTTTTTTTTTTTTTTTTTTTTTTTTTTTTTTTGGTAAGGGCATCTCGTAGTTGACCTTGAGAGGCCGTAACTACTTAACCGGGCTTTCCTGCGGGGACTTTTAGTTTTTAGGCTAAGAGCCTCCAGCCAGGGCTTACAAACTAGAATTAAAACCTACAGCAACTGCGCACTGAGGGCACCCCCTGCGGGGTACGAGCCTCGGCTCAGGGAGTCACTTTTAGGGAGGGCAGCAAGTGGGGACAGGCTGGATCAATAATTTCTTTATTATTAATCATGGGGATTTTAACTCTACTTGCTCAGCTTCGGCGCGGGCTGGCACTTCTGCGGGCAAGGGACGGTTGGGGGAGGAATCGTTTACTCGGGGTCTTCGCGAGGCGCGAGGACCTCGGCGGCGAGGTCGGAAACACGGTCTGTTTTTGTGTGCTGTGCTGGTGGCCCTACTGCTTTCTTGAAGAAGAGTGATGGGGTCATCAGGGTCGGAGAGGACATGTCGCGGCCGGCGAATACGACTGATTTTACTGGGGACATAACTAGCGGCCTTCGCAATCAATGGATTGCGGTGTTGCGCGGCGGATTCAAAGAAACGCTTTGAAATTCGTTTTAAGAATTGGGCTACAGTGGGGATTTTAAGGTCGAGATGGAGGATCTCGTTCCTAACATACCAGGGCGAGCCTGTGGCTTGACGGAGGAAACGGTTTTGTAGTGCCTGCATCCTATGGATGTATCGGGGCTTCGTGTGTGCAAAGACTGCACTAGCGTAAGTCATGATTGGCCTTATGCACGTCGTGTATATTCGCAACTTGCACTTGAGTGACAACTTGCTACGTGCGTTCAGAACAGAATGCAGCCTTCCAAGAGCGAAGGCGGCGCGTGAGCGCGCCTTCATAATGTGCTTATAGAAGGAGAGGTGCTGATCCATGATCACTCCTAGATATTTGGCTTGCTTCTCCCAAGGGATAGGCTTGCCAAACATGGAGATGGGCCGGGGGGGGTCGGGTCTGTGTCGCGGTTTCGAGAAGAGAACCGCTTGACTTTTATCGGGATTGACTTCGATCCTCCATTTTCTAAACCACGCGCCAAGAACATTGACTGCGGTCTGGAGTCTGGTGGATATCGCATCCTGACTGACCCCAGCGTAGTAAATGGCTGTGTCGTCTGCGAACAGTGCCAACTTTGCCAGTCTACGCTTGGGGATATCGCTAGTAAATAGCGTGAAAATGAGAGGGGAAAGCACGGCGCCTTGAGGGACGCCGGCGCGTATGGGGTGGGGGGAGGAAATCGCTCCCTCTATGCGATAGCGAAAGGTGCGGTTCGACAAAAAGTCTCGAAGGATGAGTACGAGACGGTCAGGCACGCCGAGTTTGTACAGCTTATATAATAAGCCGTTGTGCCAGACTTTGTCGAAAGCTTTCGCTATATCGAAGAATACTGCACCGGTCATCGTACCGCGCTGGAATCCAGCGCTTATGTCTTCTACGATGCGGTGGACCTGTTGCACGCACGAGTGTTGGGTTCTAAAACCAAACTGCTCGTCGGGAATGAGGCCTTTCGTCTCGGCAAAATTTCTGAGTCGCTTATAAATAAGTCTCTCGTAGATTTTACCGAGCGAATTCAGTAAACTGATGGGGCGGTAGCTCGTGGGCTCGGACTTGGGCTTGCCAAGTTTTGGAATGCCGATGACCGTGGCTTGCTTCCACGCCTGCGGGAAGATGTTGTTGCTCAGGGCACCATTGAAGATGGTGGTCAAGAGCATGATCATGTGAGCGGGCAGCATCTGGAGCACCCTATTGGTGATTCCGTCAGCGCCGGGGGCCTTGCGGGGTTTCAGACCTTTGATGATCTCGTGAACTTCGTCCGGGGTGACGAGAGGTAATGGATCATCAGGGTCTTCGACGGGCGGGAGGGAACAATATAAACCTTATGACACGAATGCTATATATTATTCGCGGAGAATCTTAACACCGCGATCTAATTTTGGGACTCAAATAAAAAGTGCCATCTATTGGTCTCGATACAAAACTAACGCAACAAACACCGAATCGACATTGCATTGGTGTTGTCGCGACTGGCTAATAGATGGCTGCACATCGTATAGGAATATTGTGCATGTAAAATGAAACATACTTTCCGCTGGATAATACAGTTTTTATTCTTATTTATTTTATTTTATTTATAGCTAGCGACCTATAGCTACCGCGTTGCTGTAGTGCTTTTTGTGCTGTAGGCCTATAACAGGTTCTGTAGCACTATAGCTCTGCCCTGCTAATTGCAAAGCTTTGCAGTACTTTGCAAAAAAAGCGGATTCGAGAAAAACGCGGAAATCTATAAGTAAAATTGCAAGTACTATGAATCTTGTTATCAAAAAAATATACTTCCAGTAGGTACCCAAATATTTTTATTTTTCCCATATACTTAGGTTTGCCCCTAAGGATGCCATTTCTGCAAAAAAGTGAAAACCCATAAGTGTCGATTACTGCAGATACAATTAGCAGGGCAGAGCTACGTAGCCGTGTAGCAAGTAAGGATTGTAGCGTCGTGGTAAGGGCTTTGCAAAAAGTGCAAATACAATTTAGACCAATAACGACGGCCAAATTAAATAAATTCAATAGTACCGTAAACAATAAGTTAAAAATTCTGGGCGTTCATAATATGGACGATGCAAATAAGTTGTATGAGGATTTCTTTTCAGTAGTGCAGACTGAATTCAGTAAAACTTTAGAAAAGAAAACAAAAAATATTTGCCCTCATTTTGTATTTAGTGACTGGGCTACTAGAGGTATTAGGATAAGTAGGGAAAGACTGTTTGAGCTGTATGGCCTTAAGCGTTACATTAACACCGAAACTTTCAACAAGTATGTTGCTACATATTCCAAAATTTTTAGAAATACCTGCAAGTTAGCTAAAGCTTTGTACATTAGCAACAAGATCAAATCAGCAGAGAATAAAATAAAAACAGTTTGGAAAGTTATAAATAACGAAACTAGTAGGAAAAAAATAAGAAATACGGATTATACATTGGAGACTTCGCGTGGTGCCATAAGCTCTAACATAGAAGTAGCTCAAGAATTTGTAAACTTCTTTACTGATATACCATTTAAAACGACGGAAGCTTTAAATTCGTCCCCCGATGTCTCAATTGATTATAAGAGCGAACGTTCCAGGCTGCCCTGTTGAATTTCAATTTAAGCACATAAACCCTATGATAGTTTTAAAATGTTTTCGGCAAATCAAAATCAAACTGACCGAAGATCTATGGGGAATGTCTATAAAAGTTTGTACATCTATAATCGAGACCATAGCACCATACTTAGCTTTGATATTTAATTTGTGTGTAGATCGAGGAGTCTTCCCGGATTTAATGAAATATAGTAAGGTTATACCTCTATTCAAATCTGGGGACAGCAATGACGCCAACAATTATAGACCAGTATCCGTGCTGCCGGTATTCAGCAAGGTGTTCGAAAAGATAATGCTCAATCAAATGCTTAATCATTTTAACACCAACAAAATCTTACACGATCAGCAATATGGTTTCACCAAAGGACGTTGTACGACTGACGCCGGTGTTACCTTATTAAAACACATATTTACTGCTTGGGAGGAGGCCCAGAATGCCATTGGTATCTTTTGTGACCTCTCCAAGGCATTTGATTGCGTTAATCACGAAACCTTGCTCTTAAAACTTGAGCATTACGGACTAGGTAAACTTGCGCTCAGTCTAGTAAAGTCTTATTTAAATGATAGACAGCAAAAAGTTCATATAAATGGAGTCAATTCACTTGGTTTAAAAATAAAAATGGGTGTTCCACAAGGCTCAATATTAGGTCCTTTCCTCTTTTTAGTATATATTAATGATCTACCCCATTTATTAAAAAAACAACCACAAATGGTGTTATTTGCTGACGATACATCCTTAATTTTTAAAATAAATAGACGCGCATCAAATCTTGACGACGTAAATAACGCCCTACTGCTGGTGCAAAATTGGTTCACTGCTAATAATTTAGTATTAAATGGGAAAAAAACTAAATGCATAAGATTTGCTTTACCAAATGTTAAAAGTACTGATTGTGACATAGTATTGAATAAAGAGAAACTAGAATTCGTCGATAAAACTGTTTTCCTAGGGATCACGCTCGACTCAAGGCTACACAGTGGAGTCCTCATTTAACAGCTCTTGCAGGACGGCTAAGTTCAGCAGCATATGCTATAAGAAAAATCCGCCAATTCACTAATGTAGAAACCGCGAGGTTAGTCCATTTCAGTTACTTTCATAGTATCATGTCTTATGGTATTTTACTATGGGGACGGGCTGCAGATATCGAGTCTATTTTTATTCTGCAGAAAAGGGCCATCAGAGCAATATATGGCCTCCGTAGGCGAGATTCTCTACGGGAACTTTTCAAAAATATTAATATCATGACGGTACCTTGTCAATACTATGAGAACATCATGTACGTCAGGAAAAATTTAAATCTTTTCAGTAAAAGAGGTGAAAGACTCACCGTTGGGACTAGAAATAGGAACCAATTAGTTCAACCAGGCTTCAGACTTCAGATCCTTCATGGGGTACTGTTTAAAATGTTACAATAAAATACCTCCCCACATACTCCAACTGAATGAAATGAAATTTAAATCTTGTATAAAACGCACACTATGCAGCCATGCTTATTATAAGTTGGGAGATTACATCGCTGACAAAAATGCTTGGCTAAACGCTGCTTGTCCTGCTCCACAAGGTAGCTTAAACCAAATTGATTAGCATTTGAAAACGTTGTTGGAGCTGCTGAAGACTGTAATAGACTAGATATCTTTGCTTTGTATAAATTCAAACTTCTAGTATTGTATAATTGCATAGCATATGTGTGAGCACTATGTTCCTACTAAAAAGCTACCATTTACAGGGTACGTCTTTCATTGATTTGTATGTGCCCTGGCAGCTGAGAGTATGTCATGCTCACTCAAATGTCTCGCTGGTGGTGGCGTGTGTGTTGGATCATTAAATTCCCTTCAAAATGGTTGAGTTGAATGGTGCTGATCCATACGTCATGTTCGTGAACGGGCGCCGCCAGTAGGGACTGGTCATCTCCTAGCTCCCACGGCTTATTTTAATTTCTGAGTTGTTATTTTATTTTTGTTTTCTTTACGGACGCTTTAATGTGCACGTCTTTTTCATCGTTCTCACATTGATAATTTCAACATAATGATGTAACCAACTTTTTGTAACAATACCATGATTTTAAAAGAGTGTCCATGGAGTTTCTTGCCCGTTCTTCTCCATAGGTACCTACGCTTTGGAATGGGCAAATAGCTTCATCTTTCTATCTCACCGACCTTGACAATTCAAAAGTGCCTGTAATTGGTTTATTTGAAATAAATGCTTTGAGTTTGAGTTTGAGCTGTAGCGCTGTAGATCCATCACCGCGTAGCAAGGGTTGTAGCGCTATAGCAAGGCCGGTAGCGCTGTAGATCCGTAACTGCCAGTGGCGAAGGGTTCATTTAAGGGAAAGGTAAGCCGGAGCCAACAAAAGTGCGCCTGAAAATTTTCAAGGGATCGGCTAAATACTAAATTTAATATATGGGCGTAACATGGGACGAATAGTGCCATAGAGCAAATTTTCACTTGTACTCCACTGTGCTCACCAGACATTACCATGACTGTGTTACCAGTACCGTCGTCGTAAGACTAACCAATTAATTTATTCCTACAACGATACTGGTCAAGAATTTCTAACAGCTGTTTGGATAAAATTTCAGCGGTGCGACTTCCGCTAACATCGTAAAAATCTAGGAATCATTCTTCAATTCCAGTTTCAGATGAATATCGAAAAATAACAGTCAATTGCTCCCTATGACTGACATCCGGAGTTTCGTCAATCATTACAGATAGAAATTGAGCTTTAGCTATCTCGAATCTAATGTGGTCTCGTAAAACGGATGCGATTGCTATTAATATTTTATGTTTAAATCATTTTGAATATTACTAGAGAGACCAGAACACGCAGGGTTATGAACTGAATTTCAAACTTCTAAATGGGTGTCCATTACTGAATCGAATATGCTCAGATATAACAAAGCTTCGATATAGTACCGCGGTTTCGGAATTCAGACTATCATCGTGGCCGCGAAAAGCTGCTTCTTGTTTACCTAACAAAATAACGGTTTGAATAAACCGTTTCATCAAATTCCATTTCAATCTACTGTTCTGTTAGGTATGAGCTTCATACGAATTTGCGAAAAATTATTCTATCCTACCTGTCCCGAACTCATGTAACTGTTAACAGCTACGAACATGTTTTTCAATCTGGACATTTTTTTTTGACGAATTCGTCAGATTATCATAAAACCCCCTTTATTCCATAAACTACTAGAATCGGAGAAAAGTAAACACGGGAAACAATACATTCTATTTAATTTAAAACTGCCATTCAGCCATTGATATTTATCGTAAAGAACATAAAAATGTTTAAAAAGCCATCGCGCCGTTTGTAATATATAGTCATGTCTGGCCGAGTACGGTCTAGTATAATTACGTGTTTCTTATTTTCAAAACTTAACCTTGAAAAGTATGTTTTCTCACAAAGCAAATAATCTTAAACAGCAATCTTAAGCTATTATTGCCGCCATCTAATACCACTAAATCTTTATCTTGGTTTTATACTAACAAACAAATACTTACTACTTAACTATAAACATAAAACTACACAAATGAATGAATTCAATAAATACAACAAACAAAATGCTAATATTACCAAAATAAAAGTTTATAAATGCTATTACGTCAAGCATCGACCACACAGTATCAATCATCCGACCGAGGTCCGAGCCGAACGCATTACGAAATTCAATCTCGATATTGTCCCATCTCGTTCAGGCGTACGCATTTTTTATTACTGTCTCTATCGTAACTCGATATTTTTGGGTTACTCTCCCGCTAAGAAATCGGTGTGTCACGATCACGACAGAAATCGTGTTATAAGACAGCCTCGGTTCTGGTAACCGCTTAGCAAAGGTTGTAGCACGCGCTGTGGCAACTTTCGTAGCGCTGTAGATCCGTAACCGCGTAGCAAAGGTTGTAGCGCTGTAGCAAGGGCTGTAGCATCCTTCATTGCTGGATAGCCATGTTATAAGGAATAATCTTAAGTTACTTTAGGTTAAACGGTTTAGAGTCTAACCCGTTTAAGTCCGTTTAACAAAGACTGGATGAAAACTAACCCTGAGAGCAAGTAGGTAGGTACAGTAACAATCTATCAATTACGGTGTGTATATGATCGATTGTTACTGTACTTGCTGCTCAAAACAAGTTATACTTATTTTTAAGCATTTGTTGATTACAATAAAGCGTTTCACTCTTTAAAATATGTTGGTATGCATACCTCGGATTATCGAAACATGTTTAAGATCGAAATAACATATGCGCAAATTTGAGACCAGCAGGCTTAGCACGAGAACCGTAGACAAGCGTTTTGTCGTCGGAAGAGTAGACAAAAATGACGTTTACGGTTAGACAGTTGACAGTTTTTCACCGAGAAATGGAGACAAGCGATTTCTATTCTACAGTAGAGTAGAAATAGAAACCGTCATGCTAAGCCTGCTGTCAACACAGTACGGAGCGTAGCATGCTCAGCGTTAAGTTTGAAAACAGAATAAAACTAGAAACCTTACGAAATCGAACTAAATTGGAAGATATTACATATTGCATGATAATCAGCCTATAATATTTCCACTGCTGGGACACAGGCCTGCTCTCTTCGAGAGGGAGTGGGAGCGTAATCCACCACGCGGGCCCAGTGCGGGTTGGTAGATGTCACATTTTCGAATTATTGGTTATAGGACATGCTGGTTTCCTCACGATTTTTTCCTTCACCGTTTTGACAGCAGTGGTGACGAAATTATTTACACAAAGTACAGCGCCTGTCAGGGTTCGAAACCACGACCTACAACTCGTAAGTTGGGGCCAATCAGGCGCGGTCTGCGGGGGGGGGGGGGTACTAGGGGTCATGACCCCCCCAAAGCCGTAAACGTTAGGCTTAAAATAGTAATGTTTCGAAAATATAATAAATTTTCTTATTATTGTGTAGGTAATTTTGTCTGTGACCCCCCCTAAAGTCTTTGGCTGCGACCGCGCCTGGGGTCAATACAGCTGGGCCACCACCCTTACCGCAAAATGAAGACTAAAATGGAGGGGGGCAGGTCGAAGATGAGGAGTAACACAAATAAATGAGCTAGGGATGTAACCGAAGGCTGTCCAAGACAAAATAAAAGAAAGAAAAGGGAAGCAGCGTCTTAGATAGGAGGACGATATTTGGAAAATAGCTGGACTAACTTCTTTATAAGGATGACTCAATTGGAAAGGGGGGCAAGCTCTAAAGGTGCGCTTACACGAGCAACTAAAATTACATCATCTGGCAATTCTCCTCAAATATGACGTCACGACTACATCCAGAAATTTAGGGCAATGGTAACCTGTTGCCGGAGATACGGCCACACAATATGGAGCAACTTAAAAAACTAGGCAATGCGTCGCCTCCGCCGCCAGCCGGCTCCTCTCGCAAAAACGAGAAGTACTTATACGTACAAACGAGATAGAAAGAAAATTGACTAAAAATTTAAACGGATTGGATATTCGGCAACTCATGAAATATATGGAACAATCAGAAGCAATATTGCCGAAACACATCGGCAATTTATTGTTGTAGCTCCAGATTGCTCCACTTAATTGATCCATTAATGTTGTCGACCAATAATTGCTCAAAAAATTGCCCGTGTAAGGGCCCACTGCAAAACACAAGAATAAGTCACTACTGATGTCAAATAATAATATTTTTTTATGATACTTTATATTTACGTAAAAGTGAACTTTCATGATGTTCATGTTTTGTAAGATTGTGGATTATAGGCTAAAATATATTTTTCTTTTAGCATGTTTTTTTTTCATTTGCACTTTATGTAACTGAATTTACGGAATACTGCACAGCTGACGATTATCAAGGTTTGTAGTCAAATAATTTAAAAAGATGTACATGCTACAAGTTCAAGAGTACCTTCTAGTTATGCAGTAAATCCTTGTATGTAATTCCTCCAATGAACTAACTACGTACTGTATAGTTGCACATTTTTTTACATTCAGCCGTGGTGGATGGGACTAAGTGGGATGAAGATTACATGTATGAAAATGGTTTCAAATGTTTGTCGAAATAAAACGAACATTTATCTTAATCAGCATATTATTTAATTTCACTATTTTAAATGTATTTCATGTCAACCGTCATTCCGACAGGAACATTGCATAAACAGAGGTAATGTACGGTTTTACAAAATTCGTGGGTTTAACAATCTCTTTTATTATCAGTTCACCATCATTAAAATCAGCTTATAGTTTTCCCACTGCTGGGACACAGGCCTGTGAGAGTGAGCCTTAATCCACCACCCGGGCCCAGTGCGGGTTAGAGGATGTCACACGTGTTCGATTTTTTCGGTTCTAGGACATGCCAGTTTCCTGACGATGTTTACCTTCACCGTTTTTAGAGCAGTGGTGATTAGATAAAATAAAGTGAAGTAAAGTTATTACTATTGTCAAATTAAAAGTGTTTATTACCTACTTACAGTTAAATTGTTTATAAAAAACAGATCGCCTAATTTATGGTTTCAATCATCGTAGGTGTTGCTTCTGTTGTATAATACAATTAGTTTTGTACCCATAGGTCACTAAATTATACAAGTCAAGAATACTACCGCAGTTATTGCAGCATCTTTTAATTTAATTATTGGGCCACAGACTATAATGACATTAATAATACCTTCTCAATACGTTTGTTTAAGTCTCATTTAAGTACCAAAGTAACTGGGTCTTTAAGTCCTGATCGTCATCTGTTAAAACTAATAAAAAAGCTTAATGTTTTTTTATACTTTCGATGTTCGAACACAATAATATATTATCGTATACTTAAGTACAGATATAAAATTGAGCTACAAAGTTATCACACGATTTACTTAATAAAATGCAATAAGTAGTCGTGAAAATGGACAGTGTAAAAGTACAATAAATAGAAAAAAAAACTATACTTTATACTTAATTATATAATGCTATAGTAAGAACAAAATTACGAAGAGTAATATAAGATTTTAAAGCGGAATACTATTTTATAATAATAATGAATTTGACTTCACGTCGCTAATTGCTAAGAATAATAATATATTTTGATAAATAAGGTAGTAAAATGTGGCAAAAAGCTCCAATGAAATTATTCTCTAGTTTAATGAAATGACAGGTTCGTCGCTCATGATGAATTGCAATATTTTCGGGAATTCATAGAATAAAGTCTTTAGGCAGTTGTAGCAAATGAAAAGTGCTCGCACTTAGCATCAACTATACCTACTTGTGGCACGCATTGTGAAAAATATTGGTGCTCCAAAATAGAATATCAAAATCTAGGAATTCGTGAAGTATTGTTAAGTATAAAAAATGCTTACGTACTTTATTTAAAAATGAAATAAGATGTGAAAACTTAAACTATGATGAAACTGTCAACATTGCTATGATGATACTAATATAATGAGAGAAAAACTATTTGGATTTCTTGTTTGTAATAGGTTCACGATGAAATAAGGTTTTTATTTTATTTAAATGCAAATAAAAAGTAATAGGTAACTATGATGGAAGAACTGTGCGCGTCGACATCATTGTTCTATTGTCCTTAGTTTTTATTCTTCCGCCTGTCTCAACATAATTAAGTACGTAAACTTAAGTACATCGCAAAAAAACGATATGGTCTTTCTATAATGTGCCTGTAACACAGTCAATCAGTCACTTCTTTTTTTAACAATTAGCTAATCATCGAGAACACAGTAACATAATTAACTTAACACCGATTCACATTTCTAAATTCACTTTAGTTTCACCAAAGTTTACGTGCATCGAAAAAAAGTTTCTCGCAAAGAGAATCGTGGCAAGTAGGTTTGTCAAGATTCGTAGTGCGGCGTCAGTGCATTGCGCATATCAAAGATGTGTTCTAATGAAAACATCTTTGAAATTACGCACTCGTGGTTCAGAGCTATATTATACTGGGACACCACTAAAGGTGTAATAGTTTTATGGAGGGTATCTCACTTAGCGTATGAGTAGTTGCACAAGCAATCGTAGAGCCTTTGTTGCCAGCCATTTACCAAGGTGGTAGCTGGCTGGCAACAAAATGTATGTCCCACTTGCAGTATGTCCCAGTGTAACATAGCTCTTAAGGTGCGGTGTGGCGGCGTTCGAGCCTCGTTTTGTAGACGGGTTCCTTGTCGCCACTGTGCGCTAGTCACGCGTACGTCTCCCTGAACCGTTTTTGGAGGTGATGGGCAGCGTTGACCAGGCGGTTGTGCAGCGTGAGGTGCGTGTGCGGGGTGAAGGTAGGGGGCGGGGGGGCCACCACGGCGCGCAGCGGCAGCGGCGGCAGCACGGCGTCGTTGTCGGCGTGGCAGAAGAACGCTACGCAGTGCCGCCCGCGGGCGCGCGCGTACTCGCCCGGAGGTACCACCACGCGGTGCACCTGCGGAGTCAGATACGGTCAAAATACTTACACTTGTACCTATGTAAATAACTTCAATATAACAGGTTATTTCTCATTGACGAACAGTCAACCATAGGATCTTGAGGAGGCGAGTAAGGTGATCCACAATCAGCATTATGTGAGGAGAACCAAAGAAAAGGGTAGGGATATCTTGATCTGTTCACAGCAAGGTGCCATTTGAGCCAATGCTTGAGGAATACTAACCAGTGCCGGAAGAACGTTAGCTGTCCAAGCGGCGAGGAACTCTCCTGACTGAACGAGGATCGCTCCAGGAAGGTGTCCAACTTTCTCCCACTTATCACTGCCGTTCAACTTCACCTGCAGACAAATATTTTTGTTTACAGCATGTCCGCAAACAAAATGTACCTACATGATTGGTTTTACATCATTACAGTTTTTAATAAGGATTTTCAGACGTCATTGCCTGTTATAATGACGCAACGCTACATTACCCGAGACAGACAAAACAAAAAAACGAATGATAGTCATTTTCGGTGCATGAGTCACATTATCAATCTGTACGAACTGCGCACATGTACACTTTCCAAAAATGATCTAGATAAAAAACAATTCTGGTTAAACGGGGTTTCCCCTGTGCGTGGTAGGGACACCTAACACCATTATTTTTGCATACTAGCTTTTAAATGCCCCATTACGGGGTAACAATAGTGTCTTGTGGTCATATGAGTCAGGGTCATATGAGTTACTTCATATCATTGTTTATTTTAATTGACTGTATAAACCATAAAAAAAAAATTGTTGAATGTTATTTACATGCTATGGTTGTATAGAGCCAAGTTCTTCCAACTTAACAGACAAATGTGCTGCTGGGGAGTTTGTTGCGCCACTTCTTCTTCCCAGCTAAGGCACTAGGAAGCGGTGAAGGGCGGGCGTTTTGGGGGACTGTCTCATGTAATTTTGACATCCAAAAAGTGCTCAGCCTAGTTTGAATAAATGACTTTTGATTTGATTTTCTTGATTTTCTCTTCTTACACATTCAATTCTAATTTAATCATTTACGTTAGTGCCTTTAATACATTCAATATTTTGATTGCCCCTAACCTCTAGTCCTCCCTCGGAATCCTGCGCCAATAGTGTAAAGGTGCCGTAATCGGCGTGTGCGCCACAACGTGTGTAGTGCACAACGTCGTTCTGGCAACAAGGACCCACGTCCTCGGGAGGTACCGGCGGGTAGTACAACAGACGCATCGTCGACGGGTTGCGCCCTTCCGCCATCAGCATGCCTGAGTGACTCGCCAGCAAAGAGGTTGGTGGCACACCTGGAATGAGCAGATGGTGATTTTAATACTATGTTTAGCTGTATGTTAGTTAAGAGCTTTGGCTTACTGATTTAAACATACGTGTTTTATTTTTCTCACAAGAAAGTTAAGATTTACATGGTCAGTTAGTAGGTATAAGATTATGTTGTGTTGAAAAAAGAAAAAACATAAAATTATCTACTTTACCAAATAAAACACATTTTGTTTGTAATAATAACCTAGAAATGAGAACATTATCGAACATTTGCATACTCACACTACCTAATCAGTACTCACTGGTCTTTACCGTTA
Organism: Polymixis lichenea; assembly: GCA_949091785.1. NCBI lineage: Eukaryota > Metazoa > Arthropoda > Insecta > Lepidoptera > Noctuidae > Polymixis > Polymixis lichenea. The sequence continues at coordinate 18,190,034 of OX420933.1, read as the reverse complement.
ATTTAAATTCATTAAAGATGCCAAATGTAAATTGGTGCCGCTAATTAAAAATGTCATTGAGTCGAAGTCCAATAATGACAAAACAATAATTTTGTTCGCTTACTTTTGCAGCAGGCATGGTCATACAAAGTAGGAACGAGAGGACACGAGTCTTACTACAGAGAGATATTTATCATTCTACTCGCGTTTTATGATTTCGACTACCACTACCACCACCACTGGCGGTTTACTAGACAGGTAAACAGTATTATATCTTAAACCTACCCATGGCATAAGCGAGGGCCTGAAGCACGACTCGCGATAAGTTCGTGAGATCCTGGGCAAGCGGCACGGCATGCTTGGTGAACTCGGGCACCTCCTCCTGCGCAGGCATCGACGCTGCAGACAGCGATGTGATGTTGAACGAGTGACGTAGCTCCTGAGAAAGAAAGGCTTTATAAGTTGAAGTTGTCGAAACAAATCCACAGCATCATCCTTCAACCGACCACTGCTAGAAATAGGCTTCCTACAAGCTTCACTACATCGATCGGTTCTATGCTTCCCGTATCCAACAAATTCATGCGACCTCGGTACTTAGTCATAAAAATTTCTTTTTTTTTAATATATTGAAGGAAGGAAGCGAAATACATATGAAAAATATTTGAGGAAAGAGAAAATAGAATAAATTTGTCAGAGCGTATTTCACCCGTGTATAACAGGAAGGCATTAATCCCTTGTGTTCTGGGTGTGGCCCAAGCAATTCCATAGTCGGATTTTGCTTTCGACAAAATCTTTAATTGAGTGAGCTTAGTTTCTAATTTTCTAATAGCCTAGAAGTAGTTGCTCCATTTAAATGTCTTGTGAGACTTTCAAACATTAGCTACATTGTGTATTGTGCTAAGTAATGACAATGAGTGTAGAGGAGAAAGTCTGTCTAGTTTTTCGGGCTATGTATGCTAATTCATTATTCAGCCGTTAGATGGCATTACTCATCAGTCGTTCGTGGGAAATTAGTCGTAGGTATAGCATTTACATGTAATTGCCAGCAGAATTACCGAGAAAAAACGTAATAACAGTGCTTCAAAAAAAAATATTTGAGGTAAATATATACATAACACTTTGACACGAGTGTATAAACTAAAAGAAGACATAAGTAGGTTGCTGTGGTGCACAATAAGTAGGTTTGTTATTATTTTGAACCATACCTGTGTAACATTTTGCAACTTAACATAACAATATCATCCTTGTAGGTATTCCCCGAACGAACAGGTAGGCAGAGATGTAGTTAGAGCATAGTGTTGTGTGCATATCCACATTGCGCTAGTTAATTGTTATTGTAATATAATATGCTCGCCCCCTAAAATCCTACCTTACGTCCAAGCTGAACACCTGGCTACGTGGGGGGCGGACACGCGTACTGTACAACTGTACAAAAACTTATGCGGCTAACAAGGAAAGGTAACCCCTTTATGCGAAAAACCTCAACAAAAAGACAGTGTCCGTATCCAATCGCAGACACTGTTTAAAAATAAAACACAAACATATTTAATCTACAACAAAACAAAACCCAAAAAGTGAAACAAAAAACAAGACAAAAAAAAAAATATATAATATGCTCGCATCCGGATCCGGCCCTAAGTCCAGACTTGGGCCGATACGTAGTAGAAACTTCCTGGTAAAAACTAAATAACACTGATCGACCTGGGGATCGAACTCTGGAGGTCTGCACTCGGCAGTCTCCTCACAGTGTAACATTTGAGTATTTGAAATAGTTTACCTTCTTAGTGGTGTCAAACTGTTCCATCCCTGGTTTCACGTAACCGTGGTTGCTCACGGGGTTGCGGAGGTACTGCGCCTGGCAACCTTCCGGCAGTGCGCAGAAGTTGTCTAGGTCAGCATACACCGCTTTCAGCTGAAAAATCAACACCTTGATTTTAAGAACTGGCATGAGACTACGGCATGAATGTAGGTACAGCAGGCTAGGCGGCATTCTTCGTAGAATTAGAAAACGAAAAGAATAGACAGTGCTTTTTCAATACAAAGTGACATTTCGTTTCTCTATTTTTGACATCGCACCGTAGAAATTCTTCTACAATCTCTCATTTTATCTTTAGTTTCTAACGATCTTTGTCTAGGTCCTTATAAATGTAGACTATTTCAAAAGAATATTTCTTCCCGAATTGTCAAAATCACACTGACAACAAACTTTCTACTCGACGGCCACAAAGTATTTACGATTATCTAGAAAATCATGATTCGTTTAGAACGTGATAATTAATAGAAAAACATAGCTATCTTTTCCTATTGTACATCGTTTACTTAATAATCTTGTCTATACTTCTGTCGGCAAATCGGTGCTCGTGCTAGGCCTGCTGGTACATACTTAAACCTGTACTTTAACTCCAATGCATAAACGTTGGCTAAGATTGATGTTACATGTTGACGTTTGCTTCAAATTTGAATTAGGACGAAAATGATTAATGAATCTAGATACGAGTCTCTTTCAACTCGCAGGCTTTATCGAGAGTTACTAGATCTTAAAAATGCCATTCAAATACAGAATAATGTCGTCGCGTCATATTGTTTACCGTAGCCGTAATATGACCTTAGAATGTGTTGATTCTGACCATTTCTGCTCGTTTTGTTTAATATGTAATTTTAATGCAAAAAGCCTTTTAAGAATAAGTTCCCGACAGCCTTGATCAAATCTGCGTAGGTATGTCAAGTTGTCAAGATTGAATGAGAAGATAAAGTTTATTAAGCAAACATAACTGAATGAGCCTAAACATTTGTTCATGCATGTTTGCCTTGACAACTGCATATTTTTGGCAACTATTTGGTAGTTTAGAAGATCGGTTGTTTGCTAGAACCCACCAACCTCTACAAATGTTCGATACAAACATTCAGCTGACACTCGATTTCTGGAAGCCTACGCAAAAATTCGCTAACAGACTACCTATCAAACGTAGGTATGCCAAGTGATTTGATCAGCTTTTAGTCAGGGGCGTACCAATAGAAAATGGCGCCTAGGGCACGCATCACATTTGCGCCCCTTCGTAAATTATCTTCAGGGTCTACACTGAGCAAAGCTAGGTCGCATAACCTTTCTTGACCTTCATTAACGAAGGCATTAGTTTCAACTTGCAAAAAAATCTCAACTTGCAATGCTGCAATTTTAAGCAGAATTTGAATAGAAATGGGTGAATTTGGAAATTTTATCTTTCATCCCCATACTGCACAATAAATTCAAGTAGCTCTTCAGATTTCTTAGATATAACAGATTGAAATGGTTTATTGAAGTATTTTTTTATTATTTAAATTTAAAAATAAAATAATAATTGGTGACTTTTCGCGCCCCTCTTTCATAGGCGCCCAGGGCTCGTGCCCTAACTGCCCCACCCAAATTACGCCTCTGCTTTTAGTAATTCAATTAATCAATCACAGCAGTTTTCACACGAGTGTTAATTTTCATCTTAATGCAATCATCATCTAATCATGTGTCGAGACATCTACAGGATATGATTATGTTGACATGGAACTGAAATACAGATGTGCGTAATTCTATTGCCAATCAAGGTATTATTAATATTGCACTAAAGAGTAGGTAAGTTTATATCTGTCAGTGCATGTCAGTACCCCTCGGCTGTTAGGCAGACTCATTGAGTCTGATAACAATAGAAAAGTAATTGCGTTAATTGTTTGACACTTGAAGGTCTAAATTACTCTGCGTTACCTGACGATTCTTACTAAGAAGTAGAGGGTAAGTGGGGTCGGGTTATGTAGATCATTGGCTGTATTTCTGAGTGTCTTGGACATTACTGTCATCGGTGAAGGAAAAACATTGTGAGGAAAACTAGACTAATTACAGTAATTATAAGCCAGAAGTCGCTAACTCGTCTTGAGCAAAGCGTGTTGATCAATGTTCATGCCTTCTCTGTATAAGAATAGGGCTTTGCCCCGCAGCGGGATAGTAAAGGTTGGTATTATTGTCAGTTCATAAGGCAAAGGTAAACTATTGAAGCCCAAGAACTTACTACATACTTAGTACCGATAATACCTTGAAACAACCGCTGTGAATAATGTTCGCTCATTCAGGAAAAACCAATGCGCTTGTAGATAAAACTGTTTTCTTCCTTCCCTCTTTATTTCCCACTACTACTGATCATTTTATTCTGACAATGGTAGGTAATGCCAAATGATCCATTGTTTTTTTAATATACGATTCTCGTCCCGACTCCCGTCACTGACTAAGCATCAGCTAGACAATATGGGTGGCCATCTGCACGCCATCTTTTCGTGTCTGTCTGTGTGACCGCGTTGTTCTTCTAAACTACGCAACGTATTTTTGCGATTTTCACCACTATTTAGAGAATTAATTCCGGAAAGTTTATTTGTAAAATACTTAGATATGAAATTACTTTTATTCAATAAATCTCGATGTTTTATCATATCAACAACGGTTCAAAGCAGTTGCGGGTCGCTAGTTTTAACTTCTAAACTCATATTAAGCATATAGAGAAAATATTTGATTTTTGTGGTTGTCTGTAATGGATAGGCTCAAAAAATACTTAACCGATTTCAAAAACTCTTTCAACTATAGAAAGCCTCATTATCAGCGATTAACATGGGCTATTATATTTTTTTTGCATATTGTGGTGTCTCACGACTACCATGCGATTGAATTCGCTGGCAGAATGTAGTTTTAAATAAAGTAACGCTAAATGCTACCGCCCTTAGACACCTATGTGAAGTGGTCGTGTCGAGGCCGAGACTATCCGAGACGTTCTAGACTTGTACCACGTTTCCTCATACCATCTGTGAAGTTGATGGGAAGGTTAACACGCAAACACTTCTATGTCCGACAGGTCGAGTTTGACAGGCAGGTGACTTTGCCTCAGTTATCCACTTGTGGGTGACAAGCGAATTACTTAGTGGTGAACAAAAGAACAAATAACTGTTTTGGTTCTTTGTTTTGATTTGTGTTTGAAATAAGCGTTCATCTGAACTTATGAGTCCTATCACGCTGAACAGTATATTCATTTGGATTTACAAAAAAATACAATAGTTCGATGAGTTTTATTCTTCTGCCATGCATGTATCTGAACTGTGGAACGACGTCAATCTAGTTGCACCTTAAGACCTTCTTCTGTATGCTTACCTTCTCGTCAGCAATGCCGTGGTTGACAAGCACCGCCAGCCCTTTGACGCTAAGCGCAGTGAACAACTGCTGCCCAATGCGTCGCAGCACTGATTTCATAGGGCACACATCTGTACCTGAAATGATGGAAATAAAATGGTTAAATTAATGTACGAAAGGAAAGGATGCATGGTTATCATCCTAAACAACATGTATCAGAAAGGTGTTGTCATATTTAAGGGTGTGTGGTACTGAGGTCTGCATATCAAGCTACCCCAAACTGTCAAATTTCTTTGATGGTTATTCAACTTTATAACAAAGGAATAAGGTTCATGTTCAATTGGGAAAATTTGACAGTTTGGGATAACTTGATGTGCTGGCGTCTGTACACACCATCAAACTGAACGAGTATCACCATGCGACCAATCTCAAACTCAAACTCAAAGCATTTATTTCAATTAAACCATTTACAGGCAGTTTTGAATTGTCAAAAAGTCGATCAGTTGGAAAGTTGAAGCTAGTTACCCATTCCAAACGTAGATCTCTATGGAGAAGAACTGGCAAGAAACTCCACGGACACTCTTTTAAAATCAAGTTGAATATTACAAAATCTTGGGAACATTATTCTTGTTGCTTCTGTATGTGAGAACAATGTAATTAAAAATTATTATAAACAATTCTAAATACATGATAAAAATACCAATATCCTAATCGCGAAAAAATATCAACTATCCCATACAGAACTACTTAATGTTGTTTACCATATCGGCTTCAGCTATTACTACCCCTTGCCCGATGCGACAGAAAATGGTAATATTTCATTATTAACACTTATTATTGCTTTAGGGTTCCGTAGCCAAATGGCAAAAAACGGAACCCTTATGGATTCGTTATGTCTGTCTGTCTGTCTGTCCGTCTGTCCGTCCGTCCGTATGTCACAGTCACTTTTTCCGAAACTATAAGAACTAAGTATGCTGTTGAAACTTGGTAAGTAGATGTATTCTGTGAACCATCATCAATCATCAATCATTCATTCAATCAACTTAACTTAGTGCCTAAGTAAATAATAATAATTCGCGCGTTACTTGTTGCTACGGAACCCTTCATGGGCGAGTCCGACTCGCACTTGGCCGATTTTTTATTACAACTGGCACCTGGCTTGCGTATGTCAGGTTATCAATCAGTAATAATAACTAAGGGTCAAAACTGTACTTTCAGGATATACCCTAAAAGTATATATAGGTATAGTTTTGAAACCTTGTGAGTTGTGAGCACCTCAGACGATTGCGAAAACAAAGTATAACTTATTGTACATTATTGATACATCCATATATCCTACTCATACAGACTCATTCAATCATTCTTCGGCTACTTTTTGTAGCCTCGCAGATCAACCGATTAGCTCCATGTCCATTCAACCATGATCCCATCGATATACTGAGCTAGTTAAACGATAATTATCGTGATAATTAAAGTGGCACAGGAATTTTAGCTGCGACAATTTATGGAAGCCACAATAACGAAAATGTAGGCATAATTTTAAACGATCGTGATTGTTACAATAATTATTCGGTGCATAGCTGACTATCTGTATTTACGTAGTAGGTGACTCAGAATGAAAAATGTATTGTGAAATACTTCAATGGACTACCTATTTCACATTATTATTCAAACTGAAGCTATCATTAAGCTGCGCATATTGCCCCGCTACTGGGCCTCCCCTATTATTCTAACGATATTTCGTGACGTCAAAAAAACCCTCTACCTAATCTTTATTAATTAGTTGTCAAAAAATCAAATCGTCATCATCATCAGCCTACAGCAGTTTATTGCTGGACATAGGCCTCTCCATTTGCACGCCATTCAGCTCGATTCTCGGCAACTCTCATCCAGCCGCTACCAGCGACTCTGCCCACATCGTCGCTCCACCTGGCCTGCGGGTGTCCACCTTACGTTTGCCGATTCGCGGTCTCCACTCAAGAACACGTTTACCCCAAGGGTCATTGGTTCATCATCATCATCATTTCAGCCGTAAAACATCCACTGTTGGACATATGCCTCCCCCAAGTCACTTCGACCGCTTCTGTGCTTCCCGTATCCAGCGGACTCCTGCGGCCTTCACAAGGTCATCGGTCCACATTTTGGGAGGCTTTCCAACTTTACGTCTTCCGGTACGCGGTCGCCACTCCAGAACTTTTCAGCCCCATCGGCCATCTGTTCTGCGAGCAATGTGCCCTGCCCACTGCCACTTAAGTTTGGCAATTCTTCGGGCTATGTCGGTTATCTTGGTTCTCCTGGATCTCTTCATTCCTGATTCGATCACGCAGGGAAACTCCAAGCATAGCCCTCTCCATTGCCCTTTGGGTGACTTTAAGCCCTATGAGGCCCATTGGGAGCGACCACGTTTCGGTTCCATATGTCATCACTGGCAACACGCACTGGTCAAAGACTTTCGTCTTGAGACACTGCGGTATGTGGGACGAAAAACGATTTCGAAGCTTCCCGAACGCTGCCCAGCCGAGTCAGATTCGACGGTTGACCTCTTTCTCGAAGTTGGACCTACCTTACTGGACAGTTTGTCCTAGGTAAACGTACTCATCCACAATTTCGAGTACAGCATTGGACATGACCTTTGTCTTGTCCATGTTCAACCCACTCTTTTGGAAGCTCTACTCAGGTCATCGAGCAATGGACTGAGGTCCTCCATGGTCTCAGCCATGAGAACTATGTCATCGGCAAACCAAAGGTGAGTGATATACTCGTCATTGATGTTGATGCCAGCCCCTTTCCAGTCCAGAACCTTGAAGACATCCTCCAGTGCAGCGGTGAAGAGTTTCGGAGAGATAACGTCTCCCTGTCTAATACCTCGTTGCAGAAGGATAGGTTTCGAGGTCTGGCCCTGGAGTCGGATTGACATAGTGGCGTTTTCGTACAGACACTTCAACACCTCGATGTACCGATAGTCGATCTGGCACCGTTGGAGGGACTACAGTCCAGCCCATGTCTCGATCGAATCAAAGGCTTTTTCGTAGTCCACAAACGCTAAACAGAGAGGCAGCTCTTCGGTCTTCTGTATAACGTGCCACAGCGTATGTATGTGGTCTACTGTGCTAAAGCCTTTACGGAACCCGGCTTGTTCGGGAGGCTGGAAGTCGTCAAACCTGCGCGCTAGACGATGCGTGATGACTCTGGAGAACAGCTTGTAGACATGGCTTCAGAAGTGAGATGGGCCTATAATTCTTAAGAAGGGCATTGTCACCCTTCTTAAAGAAAAGTACCACCACACCTCTGTTCCATGCCCGTGGCGTTTCTTCCTCGAGTATGACGGAATCAAACAGCTTCTGGAGGGCCTTAAGAACGGATTTCCCACCGGCTTTTAGGAGTTCTCGGCGCCTTGTTGTTTTTGAGCTGCTTCAGAGCCATTCTAATCTCGTACAAGTTGACGTCCGGGATGTCTTCAGTATAGTGTCGGGTTAATCTAGCTCTTGGGTCGTTTTCCAGATTCGTAACGGGGTTTCTTGGTAGGTCATCGGTTCTGCGGCAAATATGGCCGGCCTGCTTCCGCTTGCTTATTAACAAAAATCAAATACGTAGTATAATTTATTTTCGAAAAGTTAGTTGTGAACGTAGATACGCGGAATTGTGTTTAAATAAACGTTGACCTGAAAGATGTTGCATGTAAAATGGCGGTTCACCTCGTTTTGTGCAATATGAATAAAATATACGGCTGTACATACATTCTGAGTTAGCTGAAGGTCTGGCCGTGACACCGTTCTGCCGATGGCATACCTATATACTGGCACATTTTGACTAAAAAAATGCGGGTGTTTTATTTTTATTAAGTTAAAATAATACCAAGTACAATTCTTCTGCCTGATGCAGAGGTGTTATTGAGATATTTCGTGTTGGCCCCCATAGCTCAATTATTTATCAAGGTGTAAAAGAAAGCAATGCGATGTTCATCCCAACACATTGATTATATTCTTTGGCTTATTCACCCAATTAATAAAAGAGATCCCTATGATAACGTCTAATAATTTTGCTTGGTCTTTCAAAATCGATACGATTATACAATAACTATTGTGGATGTACATTCACAACGTACACAACTGTCAACCACAATTTCGATAAGATTTGGCCGTTAACGGCGACCGTCATCTGTTAGTGACGTCACAACGCCCACTGTCTGGTTAGCCAACGTTTCCAGTCAAACCATAAATAATACCGTTAACAATAGTAAATGAACGCTATGTATGTTCAGAAGCCATCACAGAAGTTTATGCAGAGTAAATCTCATTCTTCTTATACTTACAATGAATTACAGTTATAATTGTTTATGGTAGCAGCCACTCGTAAATGAGTCATATTTTCTCCTGCATTGGGTTTTCATCGTACTTCGTAAACCCTGATTCATGAACGAACTGTTAACAATACATGTTTATGCATTAGCGTTTATGTACTCACGGCACGACATCCTATGAGTAGGATTATCTTTGTATTTTCATAATAGAAAGATGATGCTGATTTCCCACGTTTTCATGGAGGTAGAACATTCTTGTTGACTTTAACATCAATGGATATCATCATCTGCCTAGCCTTTTCCTCAACTGTATTGGGATCGACTAACAATCTAACCGGCTGCAGGTTAATACCAGAGCCTATTTCGTGATCAATGAATATCATCATCATTTCAGCCAAAAGACGCACACAGTTAGACATAGGCTTCCTCCGAGCACGGCCGTTTTGTGCTTCTCGCATCCAGCGGATTCCTGCCATGGGTCCAAATAAATATACCTACCTTAAACTAACCCTTGTGCATTTAATATTAGGCTGGTATCTTACATAATTTATGTTCTAATTTAATAATAGGAATGAGTGGTTTGGCCCACATAAGCTCACTATGGCCAGTGTTTTGGCATAGTGGTTTGGCCCACTATGGCTGTCACCGCGTGGGATGTGCTGTAACATAAACTGAGCCCCAATTCTGTATCGTTATAATGATTCCCAGCGGAATCTTACTACGGTCAAACTACGTCAATATCGTTTTCTTTAGAAACCAATGTAACGGTAAGGAAACGAAATGTCATATTCTGTATGTTCCAACTTCCAAGACAATTTGTCGATATTATGAATACATTAGCAGAATTCGTGTGTGACTGACGTGGTTACGAGTAAGAAATCGTTAAGTGGTCATAGTGAATTCAGGCCCAGTGTTGTAACGTGAACGTTGACAGATCGTGAACAGGTGCTGCTTGACAACGATACTTTGAAATATTCTAAGAAGATAATACTGTATTTTATGAATGTTCAGTCCATTATATTATAATTCGAACTGGCTGCCACCCAGCTAAAGATAAAATATTATTTTAAGCAAGATTCATAGCCGGCCTATAAACGCGTGGGGTTTTGTGTAAAACCCTGCTTTGTCGGCTGTCGCTAAGGGCGCCCAGTATCATATAATTTGCTATTTGATCAGTTTCGGAAGCGTCCATCGTAATGTTATCATTCACAAATTCGGAGCTTTGAAGCTAACGTTTTCTTATCGCATCGTATCGGTCGGGGGTCAAGGCAATTCAATACCGCGATTCCGTCATACTTAGTAGTGTTTAAATAAATTATTTACTACTTTAATTTACCTCTTAGCGACCGGGCACTCCAGCAGCCACAGGCGGTTTCAGCTAACCGGTTATCTTATTATGTGCATACATACGTAGGTGTCTTTGAATTTTAATTGTGAACGTCGAGAATCTTTGTAGTTCCCGGCATCACGTTGTGCAGTCTCACGTTCTGTTTTCATTATACAATATTATATGGCCACGATTCTAGAGCTGTTATTTAGATTTCTTTACATATTCTAAATGCTGCGTTTGCATGTGCAACGAATACTTAACGAGTTGGTGGTTTATAGGCCCTCTTCGCCACAATTTTGCCTCCGTTCTCGTAACAATGTCTTCTCAAGAATATCAAGTTGCTATAGTAACTCTACACTGATTTCCTACGTGGCTGTATCCTTGTTGCATTGCTTGTGGAGCAACATCTGTATCGATAGCTTTTATATCGGTTTCTAGTACTTGCATTGTCACAATTTACAGGAAGTTCTGAAACTGTCCTTCATTATAAACTGCCCTTGTTGGAGGGGTTTACTTAGAATAATGTTTAAGTAGATACTTGAAAGTTTCATGTCTGATCTGTGTGTAGGAATTAAATAATAGTATGATATTATAATAATAATAACTTAACATTTCTGATTGCAATTTGTCCTTTGTTCGAACCCACTGACTATATTATTATTTTTAGACAGACGTAGACATAGGTGAGTACTGTTAATGTTTAAATCGATTCATAATATAATAGCAGTACCAAAGTAGGTAGGTACGTACTTCTACTATATTAATTATGAATCGATTACGACATTCTGAAAATATTTACGTTCCTACGTTTCTGGGCAGTTGCTTATTGGCAGTAGATACGGTGTTAAAGGTGTGCTTTTCAAATACAGTAATATTTACCGTAGGTACTTTTAATAGGTATTTATTGAACCGTCTCAATGATATTAGGTACAGGAAACGATAATTACAATGATGCTTAATATAAAACGATATTACATAATCCAAATCTAAGTAGATATGTATAATATATTATAGGTAAGCTCTTATTCTGAATAAAGTTGATAGATGAGATGTGATTGTTAAGCCCACATGCTATTAAAATAATTAATAATTGTAAATATAGTTTAAGTACACATCTGTTACCTAAATTTATGGGTCATACTCATCACCATATAATATACCAAGTGTTGTTAGGTACATTACATACCTAATGATGTCAAACTAAAAAAATAATAAATCAAATGTTTACAAGTTATTAATAAACTTTGGACTTACAGTAGCGAATGAAGCATAACAATCAATTGACATTCAGGACAATACAAATGGTGTACAATTACATAACAAAGTTGAACAAAGTGCACATATTGCACAGTGCAATGTGTTACCTAAACTATTATCAAATGATTACGTCGATTATTAGTCGATTCACACTCGCCGAATCGGGCTATCGACAGTTTTCAATAATATAATATTTTGTATAGGCGACTCGCATGAAGTTACTTTCTATAGGAGAATCGACAATTCCAGAAATTCGTATTAGGCAACTGGCACATTTGTAGTAAAACGTTAACTTTATTATATTATAAATACAAAATGATATAATATATATATTTTAAATTATTGATTAGAGTTCATTCGTGCGAGTTAACTAATAAGCTCAAAAGATTAGCTACAGTTGCTAATGTTATGACTATGACGTATAGAGTGCTTAAACAAAGACTCACGGAAGTTAAAGCGTGTTAGCCCAAATTAATATAGCTACGTTTTATTGCAGAACGTGACGAAATGAAGAAGGCCATCTAGTTTTATCCGTTACTGTTACAGCAGTGGGAATTGTTGAAAGAATACGCGTTTCAAATGCGATATCTCTGTAATTACACGTATTTGTATTTACTTCCATTATCTTAGAACTGTGTGTAATTCATAGGAATATTTTGTGGTCCTTCAGCTTATGTTGACATAATTATGCGCACGTACCTACATGAAATAGTAGAACAACGAAACACCTCTGTGTTTGTTTTGTTCCCTTTCTATTCATATTTTTACCTGAGTTGCCTTTCTTTCCTAGAATCAAAATAATATTGATCGAAATCTACAACATATAAATTTCATTTCAAAATACATCTACAATGAACAGAAGATACATAAATCTAACAGCATGCTATGACTAATATCATTCTACTAGCTAGTTGATACCCGCAATGGGTGTCGTGTCGAAATCACTCGGCCGCCTTAGCATTGTGGGCCAGATTAGGTTAGTAGGTCTGTGTTAGTTACTGAGTTTGCTACGTATATATCTTTACCCAGTCACAATTTTACAGTAAAGTTTTGTAAAATGGCGCTATCATGTTTATGTTACCACAGCCATTGTTAAAGTTGAAAGGCGTGAACGCAGCTGCAACGAAACATTTTATTATGAAAATAAAATGTTTATCATGTTTTGCTTTTATGAGAAACTAGCTTTTGCCCGCGGCTTTGCCTGCGTGCATGTCGAAAATGATCCCACCGAAATATAAAGTATGCAAGCAACTGTGTACCAAATTTCACCCAAATCCGTTAAACCGTTTTTTTTTCCGCGATTGAGTAACAAGCATATAAACTTTCACATTTATAATATTTGTAGGAAGTAGGATGTTATTATTTTGTTTAGCACCTGCTTTACAGCAATTGAGTGCTGACAAGTCAACAAAGATGATTAGCAGTAAACTGAAAATCCCAGCTCAATCACATGCTAAACGCGATCACGCCTGCCCCATGTCATCGGAAGCCATTGACACGATATTACTGGCTGATGGAAAAAATCCGAAAAGTAAATTAAACATGCGAATAAGGTAAACTGGAATGAAGCCTTCTAAGACTAAAAGCTACAGAATGAGTTCTATGGGCCAGTAACGTGTAATTTACGAAGCGCCATTGTCAGCAGTTCTAGTTTTATTGCTTCGTTTAAATTTATTATTCGTGATACTTTAAACATCAACATGATTCATTTGAAAGAAAATACTGAATTGTTGTGAATACCATTGACAGTAAATTTTATAAATATCACTGTATTATCTGGATGTAGTGTCCATTGGTTTAATTTAAAGAGGTTAGATAAGGCATGGAGGGACAAAGAAAAGAAGCTTATGTACTTAACTTCATGTAACAATATTATTTTATAGACAGACAGTTCTCAAGTTATTTTTCAGTGTCCGTAACTGTTAAAAACATTGTAGTTCACACTGTTTGGTGTCGTCATATTTGCTGCATCAAGATACCAGTTACACCAGTACCTACCTAGTTTTTATCAACGCCTACACTCACAGCTAGACATTTACCTAGTTCTCGCCAACGCCTACCTACACTCTTAGACATTTCTCTTCATTCATTCATTAACTAACTACCTACAGCTGTCACTAGAAAGTAACGGGTGTCATAGGACCATTGATTAGTCATTATGACACACCAACAACAAAGTTATCTATATGGTTGTTGCAGTATGTATCTGAATAAACGGGATATAGGCGTAGCCACATTTTATGAGATTTAAAGCCTGATAATGAACAATATTTCGATAACAAATTCATTCACTTTTACAGTCGGTAGGTGCAGTTTTACTGACGACAGTTATTAAATTATGAACTTCTACCATGGAGTGCCACAAGGAGCAATATTAGGTCACCTTTTAATATAACATTCGTTGGTACAATTTTATTCTTTGCTTTTCTACAAGTCGTATGCCCGATGGGATTTCCCATTGAAAATGACGTACTAATTTCCATACAAACTTTCGTCCCCTATTCAGGGCGTGAATTTCCAAAAATCCTTCTTTAATGCTCACTTTCGTTTTATATAAACATTTTTGCAAAATTTCATGCTTCTGGGCCCAGAGCGGTAGGCTGCTGCGCGCTGCCTTATTCAATAGAGAAAACATCAATAAATAGACTTCTTTATTAAAAACTTAATCGAAGAGTATTAATTGTTTACATTCTATCGATTCTGAATACGTAGGTAGGTCATTTGAACAAAGACATCGCTAAATAAACACATCTAATGTAATGACTAGAATAGGGTATGGGTTGTACTATACCGGCTGCGGCCCGCGTGGTTGGAAAGGATGCCGTTGAAAATAAAATACATCTGTATTACTATACTCCATACTATAATACATTATAGTCCTTCAGACTGAATTTTGGCCGTGGTAGCCGCAGTGGAAGTTAACCATCTACGCGGGAGATATTATAGTGCACAAGTGTGTGCGCAGACACAGGTGCACTCACTCTACGCTCACTCTCATAGGTCGTTTGGATGGCAATTCGACACGACTGGAGAGGTATAATGCAAAAGACCTAGCGTGCTTTCCTAGGCACGGAAGATATCACACCGCTAACTTCCAAACTCCAAGCTGCTACTGAGAAATAACTTATGGAAAAAACCGGTAACACTTTGCCCCACGCTCAGCAGTCCTGCTTGCGATCACGAGCACCCTAATTACGCAACACACTATTAGTCAGAAACTGAATCATTTTGAACGTTATTGCTTCCTAAATAACGCAATGAATGTCGTTGAACTGCCAAAATTAAAGTCATTCCTACTGTTAGTGTGATACGCAATTACCCCGCAGGGCAGTAAAAAAACATTTATTTAAGTGCCCGCGTGTTTGTGTGCTAATCCTAGTAGTTGGCCGATAAGGATCGGTGTGCTAGTTTTCTAGTACTGCCTATATCTACTTTAATGGTGGGAATCGCTTTATTGAGGCCGGTAACGACTCGCTCTATGTACACTAATAAATGACAGGCAGGATAAATAAACAAAATGGACGACGCTTTGACCGCTATTTTGCAATATTAACTTTCTAAATACAAGTACATAGTTTCTAATTCGTCAAAAGTTTGGTTGACGAGTGAACCGAATATATCGATGAGCAAAAAACCGTTCTGTCATTTTGTGAAACGAAAGGAAAGCCTATAACTTACGAAGTTACGAGTATTTACAATATTTGAAATGTAAACAGAAAATGAAGTGTTGATATAAATTAATATTTATTTAACTACTTACTCTTGAAAACCAATATCATGAGAAGGTGGATCCCACAATAATATTTATAAGTAGGTACGTAGAATACCTATTTGTAAACATTGGGGCAACAACTCTTTGAATTTTATTTTTGAATACTTACCTATTTATAACTTTATAATAAGTGAGAAATTAACGTTCAACGACTGATGGATGTGTAGGTACCTAATTTCTTGGAAACAATTAAGTGCCTACCTACTTACTGAAGGCGATAAGATCGCTGACAGAACCCGAGATTACCTGGCGTGCTTCATAGTATACATACATACACATACACAGACGCAAACAGGATATGACTGCATTTCGGTCGCACGAATTTACCAAAGTCTATAATATTCAGTACACAATTGTGACTAATTAATGTATTCCTTAGGTGTGTTTACTGGGTGGAATGTTCAGGTATACTTAACAGTTTAACCTCAAAGGTCTTGATACTCTTGATCCTAATTTGATTTAACGTGTGGAAGAGGATAGCCAACAACTATACCAATATGCTATTCATCAAGCATGCTGTTTATGCCCAATACTACAATGAATGTATGTATGTACGATCACCAAAAGGGATGAGTAACCAAGGTCGTCGGATATGGTTGAAGTTTAGTAAAAACCCGACGTATGTATTCAGATAAAAGTAATTTAATTAATAAAAAACAAACGGTTAATCTATCAAATTAAATTTCATTCGAAAACATCCATCAGTTTCTTACTAAACTTCAACTATTTCCGACGACCTTAGTTACCCTGACAAGTATTATGTCTGGACTCAAGAGACTTTGACCCTTGAGTTTTTTCGCTATTTTTTCTCAGGGGTAGTGAGATATGAAATGTTAAAAGTTCATGACGTGTAAAAGTGATTCGGAATTCTTAGGTCTTTTATATTTACTTACAGAATAAACATTTCATTTCACTTATCTTTTTTGGTGACTGTAACTGGTATACCTACCGATCCGAAAGCCAGGAAAAACCATTAAAATTCTGTGTATTAGCATTAGGGATGCATTCGATACCAATACCGATGCCGATATATCGGCGATACGCGAAGTTTGCCGATATATCGGCATCGGCGATATTTTTATAGCCGATTCAACGATACTTTTCAAATTTCGCGCTTTAAAAATGTAATGTAAACGCGGGTGTTGTCTCGTCTATTTCGTTGCAAACGAGGCACGAAATAACTATGCTAAATATACTATTAACTAATCTCAACCTGTCCATAGTTATAAACGGTTTTATTTAGTTTGTCCTGTTATTTGTTATTTTATATTGATTTTTTAATCAATAAGCGCATCGGTATCGATATTGGTATCGCCGATATTTTTATAAGAGCATCGGTATCGGTATCGTATCGGAAAAAAGGCGTTTCGAGGCATCCCTAATTAGCATTAGAGTAGCCACAGCTAGTTACTTACTTAAAAAACCTGGATTATTCCAGTGGGATTTGGAATAGGGACGTCATACATACGTCATACAAAGGGGAATTGTTATAACGGAAATGGTTATTTCCCACGACCCAGGGAATGACGCGCGCCCCTCTAGCCAAAATTTGCCAACGAGTTCTGTTTTTGAAAATTCAAATTTCGTCTGGGTTGTAGACATTTAGCAGTGATTGTAAGGTATGTTTACAAAGCAATCGTTTTACGACGTGGGACACGTGCGCCGATCAACGTGAATGCTAATTCTTATCAACTCACGAGTCAGCGCGAAAAAAGAACACGTTTTTGTAATGGCAACAATACAGCCGTTGAGATTTGAATGTTATGTATTTCCAAACTATGGTTTCCGTTAATGATGGATGAGGATTTAGGATTGATTGATGAGGTAGATACCGATGTACTTGTTCAAGATTACGAATAAGATTTGTTGAATGTGATTAAATCTGATTTAACACGCTTAAGTACAAACAAAATTATAGGTATTGCAGCCTGTTTCAGACCTTTTGTCGTTTAGGTAGGTACCTGCACTATCTACTATAATATAAGTAAATAAGATCTAGGTATATCTGTAGATTTATTTTATATTTACCTACATGTTTTATTAAGTAGACAGATTTTGAATAGCTCCCAATTTTCCCCTCTTATTTATAAACGTTGCTTAAAGTTACGAGATGTTTAAATGTCAAAATTGTATGGATAAACAGACGAGACACTGCTCATTAGTTACTTGTAGCGTTTATAAATATGGGGGATAGTTACTTGGTTTGAAAATAGTCGAGAAATCTTCCCTGCGATGGTATCTAGGTATACCTACGGAGATAGCTACCTACCTACCTATGTATTTTTGATTAAACTAACAAAGCAATCTTGCAAAAGAAATTAAATACAGCACATGCATGAAAATAAAATAATATTTCATTTTAATCATATCCAATCTAATTTTACGATTTTAATCAATCCTAATTTCAATGCGGTAAGTACGGACAAGGAGCGATAGCGTAAAGCAATTTTCATAGAAATTCCATTCCCACATAGCCGAACGCTGTGAAAAGTGATCCGCCGCTAGTGTCCGAGGTTGTACATACGCTATAGAAAATCTAGCTTTCGTTACACTTGCCATTGTTTGAGAATTTCATTTTCTTAGATACTAGTTCCATCTTTGCAGATGTTTGCACAAGTGAGAATGCGAACAAAAGGAATCTATGTACCATTGTCTCAGATATGACTTTCTACGTCAGCGGCCAACACAAGGTGGCTTGCTGATGTAAAAATAATAAAGTTTAAAAATAAAATAAGAGAAACGTGCTCATTAAAGCGTTGAGTAAGATATTTTAACAGAAACATGAACGAACCTAGATACGTAAGAAAATGGAGGAACAAAAACGTTTTGTATTTATATAACACAGGTATTGATTAGTTCCACGTTAAACGGAAAACTTGATATCGCTTAGTACCTACAACTTATTCTAAGAATGTTTTTTTTTTTGCAATGGTATTGCAATAACCTCTTACATATAAATATATAGTACTTATCTAGTAAGTTGATACTTGTGCACGGTGATCCGTGCACTGTAGTATATTTTTATTGGTCACGTTCACATTATAATCAAGAAGCTGAAATTGAAATTAACACTTCCACCTCCTTAAAAAAATCACTGTACGCTCACGTGCGCACGCATGCTGGATGTGGTCGCTCAAAAACAAATAAGAAGCTGTCAATGAGGAATAGAACGGAGCTACATGAACATCCAACTGAAAGATAGAGCCAAAAGTTCTCATATAAGAAAAGAACAAAGGCGAGGGATGCGGTCAAACAGGTCCTGTGACACTGAAATGGAAATGGTCAGCCATAATAATATTCAGAGATCTATGGATGAAAGATGGTCACAAATAATGTCAAATTGGTACCTTAGAGATAACAAAAGAAGGAAGGGTAGACCTTTTAAAAGATGGAGTGAGGAGGTGATATACAGCCTCCTCCGAACAATGGTTCGGAGGAGGCTTTCACCGCAATAAGCGATACAAATACAATACAATAGGTACACCTAACAAATTAACAATACTAACCATAAATAAGTACAAAACTAAAATTACTAACAAATAAATGCATAAGTACTCACCACAAAACTACATGTAAGGGATAAAAATAAAGCTCTCAAGTATTCAACTAATTTAATTTTTGCCACAGATAAAAACGAATGTTGATTATATTTAAGTAATCAGAAACATTAGGTAGGGACAGAACACACTATTTTGATTAGATAATGAGTGTTTTGTGATAAGTAATATTGTTTCCATTTTTCTCTATGCTACGACTAGACTGTAGTTCGCGTTATCACGAAAATAGGTACGGTCAACGTCAGAAACAATGAAAGCTACGATTTTCTACAAGAGCGGTGGCCGCCTCATAACTGCCGGCTCACGGCTGTCATGAAAACACACCAACCACCACCACCAGGGTGACTGGTTCAGAGCGACAGTTGCGACTTTTTATCCTCCAAAGGACTTTGGCCGAGGTCAGTTCCGTAGCGGAACAAAAGACCTTGGCCATTAAAAACTTCTAACAAAAGGCATTTAGATTGTTAACTTGTAGGTAACCCACTGGATACTGGATTATAGGCTCTCGCAGACCAGTGCGACGCGATAGCGCGACGTGACTCTAGTACTTAGATCAATTTCCATAAAGTTTAATAGAAATTGTTCTATTCTATTACAGTCACGTCGCTCCTGTCTGCGGAAGCCTTAAAGCATACAGTACTTAATAAAAGAAAATAAAATGCCCCTTGAAGTTGAAAGTTAAAACTTCCATAGGACAATATAAAAGCAAAATCCTCTTTGATTTTCCTCATAATTTTTCCTTAGCCTTCCTTTAGCCGTCCTCTAAGAATTTCTTAAGAAGTGCTTGCGCAAGTGCACAAAGAAAAATATGACTTTGATTAGTTTAAATAACAAATTTAATATATTTCGGTGGTTCGCTGAAAGCAGTACTTAAATAATCACAAATAAATAAATATATATGTAAGCATATGCTAATTGGTAAAAACCCTAATATGTAGGTGGGTTTTTACGAAACCTGACAAAAACCAATTGAAAGTACTTGATCATTCAAAGTGTTATTAATTAATTAGTGACATAAATCTATATACTAATAATAAAGCTGAAGAGTTTGTTTGCTTGAACGCGCTAATCTCAGGAGGGCATTCAAGTATTACGTAAGCGGATTTTTTGCAATTATTAACCGCCCCTCCCGCTCGTCAGCAGAAGTAAGTAAAGCTCTTACCCCCCCCCCCCCCTCCCATGCTCACGTAAACAAAGGTACATGCATTTTTCAATGTGTTCTGGTTTATTTATTGATTCATGAGCAGCAGTTATAAGTCTAGAAATAAGGAATAGATTTTTAACCGACTTCAAAAAGAAGGAGGTTCGGGCATAATTGCGTCATATATGGATTTGCACTTTTTTTTTGTACGAAAGGGGTTTATTCCGAAATAGTGCCATTTAAATTTCATATAACTAGATCTGATGATGCGTTTTAGAGACAGACAACGGAACTCTTCAAAAAATGACACCAAATCAACCGAGATTGCTGCTATCTCAAAAATATGCATTGTTTTGACCCCAAGGATGATGAAAATTCGAATTGGTGTGGGGTAGGTACTATAACTAAACAGTGAAAAAAGAAACAACCAGCTTCCGGGAAAACACTACAAAGTCAAAAATAACTTTAATTTCGTAATGCGGTAACAAAAAATTAAAATACATATCCAAAGTCACCAACTTCCGAAATTAAAGTTATTTTTCACTTAATCTTAAATACAGAACAAGGTTTTATTCTGTGCGCAAACTATAACCATGAATGCAGCATAACATTCTAGACCCCCATCGCAGAAATTTTTCGTCGGTTATAAAAATTTCAGCGATAGGGGTCTAGAATGTTATGCTGCATTCATGGTTACAGTTTGCGCCCTGGTTAAAAACTTATCCTGTATTAACGAACAAAACAAACTTCTTTTAAAATTTTGATAAATTGATTCAAATTAAGAGTCAAGTCTATGACACATGAATCCATGACTAAGTCTAGATGCTTTAGATGTTTGCTGCTCAATGTTGTGTACTTGTGTGTCTACTCACTTTCGAGTGATTTTGGAATATCGTCATCGTTTCCTTCGAGCCATTTATAGACAAGTAGGGTTGCCATATGTGTTCATTTGTTCAAACGTATCTATATATCAACAAATCGACTAAATTTTGTAGAAAATCAAAAAAAGTAAAACAATAAATACTGCTGAAGTAATCACCATCCAGACTCCCACATCCCCCATGACATCAAAAATAAGCAAACCAATGACCCTCCCGCCCCCCTGTATTGTTTACGTAATACTTGAATGGCCCCGGAACTACTGGTCCGAATTGGAATATTCTTTTAGTGTAGGATAGCCCATTTATCGAGGAAGCCTATAGGCTATATATTATCACGCTAAGACCCTTAGGAGCCGAGCAAAGATAAAAAAGAATCACGAATACGAAGTATTCGCACGGGCAGGCGAGGCGTGCGACGGGGTGCGTCCGGGAGCAAGAAATTTGACGCGAACGAAATCGCGGGCAGAAGCTAGTATTTAATAAACTTATTAAATACATAAGTAGGTATCTAAATTTCACTTAAACAAATTGAGTTGCACAAATGCGTGTTTGGAAACATGCTGGTCCTGCTCCATAGGACAATCTACAGTCTAGACAAAATCAAACTGGTTGCTAATTGACTATTGTATAATTAATTAATTAATTATATTTATGACATTGATTTACACTCAGTGATTACTTTAACTCACTCACGGACTTATTACTTCTAGGAAAATCGTATACTTTGTTTTTACAATGTTTGTAAATATGTGAGCACCATGTATCTATCATAAAATTAATTAATCTGTAATTGCTTCACTTTCATTCTTTTTACCTTTTTACTTTGATATGGTAATTTTATTCTGGGTGGATAGTTTTCACACATAATTAAATAATGAATGTATGTTAAATATTGTGCTTAAAACATTTTGAAAAAGTAACGGTGGAGTTTCTTGCCCATTCTTCTCTATACGAAACTACATTTTGGAAGGGGCGACTAGAATAAATTTTATTTTTAATGTAAATGTTGACGTTCAAAAGTGCCTTTTATGTGCCCATTTGAAATAAACGCTTTGACTTTTGCGTGCACTGCACTTACTGGACATATCCACTCAATAGGTATTTGTGGTCCTTACCTCAAAAGATCATTTCAGTCACCAATCTACTTACATGGTCTTCACAATGATCTGACCAACATTATGTCTGGACTTTCAAAGAGACTGTGAACTCCGAGTTTGTTTCGGCCTTTCTTCTCAGAGTAGTCAGATAGAAAACCCGACCTCATCTAGTTTAAAAAATATGATTGACGTGTAAAAGTATGTGTACAAACCTACTTACAGAAATGAAATCATTTACATATGTATAACTTATCAAAGAAATAAAGGAGGTACCTACAAACAATTTTGGTTTTTCTTATTTGCTAACCAAAGTTGAAAGGTGTATGTGTGGCTGCAATGATAAATTATTACTCAGTTACATTATATTATATGGATGATTGTTGCTTTCATTTATTCGTAGTATCCATGTAAAATACACTATTTTTTTTTGGGTGGGAAATCATCAAGTAACTTCTCCCGCTCTAGGTGGAGCGGGAGGGCGTGTCAGACTTTTACTGACTAAAACCCACCCGTGTTCCCTCAGTTGCCTGTGTGCCAGAGACCGCGGTATCTCTTTCGAACAACCCGCACCCCTGGAAGGCAAAATACACTGTCTTCACATTTGTGTTATTTTCTGTCTTATTATTTCGGAATCCCCCAAGTGTGTGTAGTGTATTCAGGTAAACTGTATGATAGTAACGTAATAAAGGTATTTTGCCTTGACATGCGATCGAGGATGCACTGGCCTGTTACTAGGCACCTTCACTTCGTACCAACTTGTACAAGACGGCCATCCATCTTACAACAATTTCAGTGAGCAGCAATGGAAGGAGAAAAGGCTTTAGATTTTGTCCTTCGACAAACATGTTCATCTCTTCAAATATGTAATGAAATGTATAAGCTGTTGCAGTTATGGTGCAGTTCTTTACTAGTGTTATTGGATTTTTCTATCTTGACTTTCTCAGGGGCGGCCCAGAGTTTGGATTTGAATGCGATTGATGGCTATAGGCTTGAATCCTCCTGTTAGGTTCATGGGACTTTAAAACATAACTGACGACATGTGGGTGTACTTTACACGTCTGCCTAACCCTTCGTAGCCGAAGCCGCTGGCAAGCTAGTCTGAAATAAACATGAGGAGCCTTTTTCATTTAAGATGCCTAGATATAACGATAGCTTCATATCTTCACTAAGTTTGATGTAAACTTATGATTTATTGATTGTATTTATTCATACTTTTTATCGATATTTAGCATAATAAACGTCATGCTTTTTATTTGAGTAACGATTAGATAATATCATTAATGACCTATGTAAAACTTCTTATCAGGGCCCCAATTCTGTATCGTTATAATGATTCCCCGCGGAATCTTACTACGTTCAAACTACGTCAATATCGCTTTTTTTTTAAACCTATGTAACGGTAAGGAATCGAAATGTCATATTCTGTATGTCCCAAGACAATTTGTCGATATTATTAATACGATATTATCAGAATTCGTGTGATTGACGTGGTTACGAGTAAGGTGGAAATCGTTAAGTGGTCATAGTGAATTCAGGCCCTACACGGCGAGTTTATTTATAGGTTTAAACCTTTCCTTTCCGATGACGCAAAGGCGATTTTTATGGCGCACCGGATTTTCGACTCTCGGTATTAAGCCGAGCATTGAGAATCCAACAAAATGCATCACAGCGCGTTAAAACACTGTTGGATTTTCAACTCTCGGCGCTAAGCAGAGCGCATAAACAAAAGGCGCGAAAAAAGTCGTCCGTGGAATCGAGGGTTTTCCCCAAAGAGAATTAAATGACGGTGGTGTGCACCAAGTTTTCCCGAATCAAACCTCAACAAAAGTTTTGTTACTCTATATTTATGTTATCAATGTGGTTTTTGGTGGTGACGTAGTAGGTATGTATCTCTTTACTCTTTTTGATCACAAAATAATAACAATTTTCGAGTGATGTGGACCTTATCAATTCAAAACTACATTTTCGTTTTCGTTTTTCTGTTTTCAAACGGAAATGCAATTGCCGTTATCGGCCGAAAAGAAAATCCATTTTCGGTCCAAATCCAGCTTCGTTCGCCCAAAAATTTGGTTTTTCTTTGGATTTCGAGGAAATCCTATCTAATCTAAATCCAGAGCCCTATTCCAAGCAAAAGCATTTATTTTTATTTTACATTGTTTATAAAGAGATTGTGGCAGTAGGAACCCTTATTAAAACCATATTTTCGCTATCTTTGAATCTTTAGTAAAATGATTCAGTTTACATTGTTTTATCTACTTACCTAAATTGGCTTTGAACACTTCGGACTATTAGGCATATTTAATAGCCAATATAGGTGCTTATTTATTTTCATTCATAATAAGCGTTGCCAAGACGTACTCGACGTATGTTTACGTTCGGAAGTGTAGCGTAGCTAGTAGTAGTACTATTTACGTGAATCACGAAGTAGATACTAAAAATATAGAATACTAGCCACTAGCCACAGAACATAAAACTATGTTCCGTGCGACATACTTAGATCACAAACAAACTTCATCTACCATTTCGTCGCCGTTCAGTGATAACCTCGCTAAGAAAAATTTATTGCTTTTCTTTTTTATCCGACTTCAGAAAGGAGGAGGTTGTCAATTCGTTTGTATTTTTATTTATTTATTGTGTAGAAAATCTGGTAAAGAATATTGTTTTTGTCTTTAGGTATTCATTTAGGTAATTCAAAGATATTCTCGTCAACAATATTGTTTTTCTTTTTTATGTGTTCGTTGCGTAGAAAATCTCCTAATGCATATTTAGGACGAACGCATAACTTTAAGATGTTTCAAACGCCTTCTATTGATGATAATGAACCTCACGATAGTAACGGCCATTTTTCAAACAGCTTTTATCTTCACCTGTAAAACAACGTTTACCTATTGCAATGAGGTTTTCTATGCATACGTCGCTATGCATAGAAAACCTTGGAGTTTTTTAAACTCGTTACTAGATTTGTAATACTAAAATTCCTATAAATGTATGTAATAGAAGTACTAGCTAGGTTTCTGCTTGTTATCGTTATTTGAGGAAATGTTTCCATGTACCTCGGATGCTTACCTGTAACAAAGAAAAGTTAAAGGTTTGAGTAAATTGAACATACCACTTGAGTTTGTTTATATAATTAGGATGCGTATGATGCTGTTAATGTATGAAGTGTCGGTCGAACGCGTTCATATGAGCCATTTAGCCATGGTTGGTGGGGTTGGGTTGGGACAAACTGTGATATAGGTAGGTACATACCTACCTAGTAGGTACCGTGTAGTACCTAACGACCACTAATGCGAGTGTTGCCTTAAATCCTCTATGAAACAAACCCAACCACATAAATAAAGGAATACTTTGATCGGTACATACCGATATGTAGGTAGGTACATGGCTACTCTGTGGCTCTACCTATTTATGGACAAAAAAAAAGGATTTCAGTAGGTAAGTCCAGTCATTGTTTCGTGGAATACATTATAATCCCCTTCACAAATGTAGAGGAAAATATTGCAAATCGTACATTATCTAATCATCTAATCAACCACCGTATCGCCAACTCAATATATTTTAGTTTTTGTTATTACATTACAGATAGTCTATCTTTAGTGTTTGTTCCTATTATCGGTCGCAAATGCTCGTTATCTACTTATCAATAAAGATAATAGCAGCCATTATTTTTGCAGATTTTGAAATCAGGGAAAATCGGGTACACTTAGGGTGCTGACAGTTTACTTTGCTAAGTAGCGTAGTAGTGTAGCGTCACATACAAATATGAACAATAACAGTATAAAGTTAACGTTCATATTCGTATGCGATGCTTGCTCACATTCACTTATACGAATATGAACATTACGAGCCTACAAATAAGGTCTATATAGGGGTGGTAAAATAAACGAAACGCTTACTTTACTAGGCAATGTACCTAAAGTCGAAGAACGCTCTATGAATCTTGCCCCTAGTTCTTATCCAGGCCAGACTTAACTCGCGCACTCGATTTTCAACGCACTGTTATGTCCGAGAGTTGAAAATCATACAGAGTGTTTTTTTGACGCGCTGGGATTTACTCTGTTGGATTCTCAATGATCGGCTGAATACCGAGAGATGAAAATCGAATGCGCCATAAACAATCGCCGGTGCGTACCTGGGTGTAATCGTAAGTCTGATCGATGAGACGGTGTCATTACATTACCCACTTATCTTCGTCACATTCACATGAATCTTCGAAGATGAAGATTCAGAAGATGAATCAGTAGGTAGTAAACACAGATTGATTCATTATAATCAAACTACCTATCATGCGGTCATGTTTTAAATAACATTTTGAATCATTGAAATATTGTAAACTTACTAGGGTAAACCGGGGTTACTTTGATTCGCGGGATGACTTTGATCTAAACTTTCATTTCAAATAAAATCGCTAATTGCGTAAAACGAAACGCAATGTGGTAGTTTTATTTTCTAGGTTAGCAACACAACACTGAAGAACTGTCGAATCCTTTCCTGAGGACACGCTGGGAATTCACTAACAATTTTAATTAAAAAAAAAGTATTTTTCGTGTTAGCAGCTTTTAATTTTTTAAATTTTATTGGCATATAATTGGGGTTACTTTGTTATTACGCAAAATAGTATCAAAGTTACCCTACATCCTACGTATAACTTTGATCAGTCAGTTTTATCTATGATCTCAAAATAAAGCAATATTTTTTCACGTATTATTACAGGAATCGAGAGTTATAAAAAAGCCGATTATTTAACATTTTTGTATTTTTTTATAACGACAAATTTAAGAAATCTGACCCTTCAAAGTTCAATATTGATTAAAGCAACCCGGTTTACGGTATCTACATGCATTGTAAATAATTTGGCTCCAATGCTTTGTTGTAATATAAAAGTTACAAACTGCGACATTTTCATACAACAATGGCTTTGTAAATAAATAACAAGATTTTTTGGGAACCGTTTGCATGTATGAGGTTTAAGGGGTGTGCCCGGGACTATAATAATAATGTGTAACGCTAAATACGCGCTTAAAGTTGCAGCTTTCATTTGATGGTTTAACCACATTCATTCCGTTAGCTACGTTGTTGGCCAGACAATTTTGTTTAACATATGAAGCAATGGACAAGCAGTATCCTTCAAAATCATTCAGATTAATAGCGTGTTACGGAATTAGGGTGCAGACCGTTATACTATTTCTACTAAGAGGTATGCACACAACAGAATAGGTACCTACCAAATAATTTAAAGGTAATTCAATTCGCTTTCATTAAACGTAAAAACATCAGATTCTTAAGGTGTTACACACCATCACCAAAACCGCGGTTAGCCCAGGGCGGGCGGCGGCTTCCGAACGTTGCAAGTCGGACCACTTTTATTAAAAACTTTGCAAATACTATGCTAATAATAGTAACGTTTGGCAGACCTACCAGTTTAGCCACTTTTACCCAACATTCGGCTTGTAACTTGTTTTTCCTTTATTAAATGATTAGAGTCAAGTAATTGATTAAAACGCGAAACGCCTTAGTCTGGATTATTTGTCAAATAAAATCAAAATCAAAAAGTCATTTATTCAAACTAGGCTGAGAGTCAGCACTTTTTGAACGTCAAAATTACATAAGACAGTCCCCCCAAAACGCCCGCCCTTCACCACTTCCTAGTGCTTTAGCTGGGAAGAAGAAGTGGCGCAACAAACTCCCCAGCAGCACAGCTGTCTGTTAAGTTAGAAGAACTTGATTCTATACAATAGTGGGTAATTAACATTACGAAACACAAAAACATTAAATTTGCCATATCTCAACTAGCACAGGCTTATATACCAACAAAACATTGAAAACATAGTACAGGCAAATAAAATAAACCAACACATGAACTAATATAATTATATAACCTGTCAGTAGTCAAGCTAATAATGGTGAAAGAACATGAACATTGTCTTGAGTTAATCACAGCGACCAACAATTATTATCGTTTAAGTAGTCGTTGACAGAATAGTAAGCCTTTGAACAGAGGGTGGATTTAACTTTAACTTTAAACGCATTAAAATTCAAATCTAGCAAAGAAGAGGGGAGCTTGTTATAAAAAGTTATACCAAGACCAACAAAAGAGTTATGAACCTTACGAAGCCGGTGAAAGGGAACACGTAGTTTGTCCTTATTTCTAGTATTAATATTATGAATATCACTGTTTTTAGTATACAAGTGTATATTTTGCAAGATATATAAGATGTTGGCCAAGATGAATTGCGATGCGACCGTGAGAATCCCAATATCCTTAAAAAAATCTCTCAGAGAAACTCTAGCGCCTAGTTGGTAAATGGCTCGAACAGCTCGTTTTTGAAGAACAAAAATATTTTGAATGTCAGCTGCTTTGCCCCACAGCAGAATGCCGTAGGACATAACACTATGAAAATAACTAAAATAAACTAACCGAGCTGTATCAACGTCAGTGTATTGTCTTACTTTTCTGACGGCGTAAGCAGCCGAACTGAGCCTTCCTATAATAAGGAATAATAACCCTAAAAAGCCTGAAAACATCAATGTATTTGTTTTGTCGAGTTTACGATATAAAACTATATTCTTTTCAAACATGGGACGGGTACCCGATTTAGATCCGATACCCGGCGGATTCGGCACATTCTTAGGATCCGGGCGAGTAAAGGGTAATAATGCCGGCTACACCATGCTCGCGAGATAAATATGTATATGAAAAAGTGCTGCTAATGCTAATATGGGTCAAGCGGGGGTGATAGAAATGATAAGTAATTCAATAATTATTAGCTTGGCCAGAGTAGTATTTTATATGTAATACTTACTTTTATTAGGTACAGTTATTTACCGTTGTCTAATAATCGTTGAGTACCTACGGATAATAGGAATTTGCCTTTTTGGAACTATAGCATCCTATCATCCATTTTGGACTGTATGTGTGTCGCGATAGCTCGACGAGCGATTTGAGACTTATAGTAACAAATGAACAATCAGTGGCCCTAGTGTGAGCTTCATTTTACCATCTCGATCAAACGCATCGAGCGCGTTTGTCGCTCCGATTGGCCCTGAATTGCTGACGGATCAATCGGAGCGCCGAATGCGCTCGAAGCGTTTGATCGAGATGGTTAAATAGAACTCACACTAGGGCTACTGATTATCACTATAAGTCTCAAATCGCTAACCTGTCTTAAGGGGAACCTAGTCGCGGGCTCGAACTCACTGATGGGCCAGGCTAAAAAACACACGTCTCACCAGGTATCGTGTCCGACAGAGGTAGCAGTGGCGTGCACAGAGTTTTTAGACAAGGTAGGCAGAAATTATAAAAGACAAAAAAAAACAGAATAACCGATTGCTGTACCTACCAACACAGCATGCAACCTGTGAGGGAACTAAATGAATAATATTGTTTTGTATTGACTTTACCTTTAGTTTGTACCTATTAATTGCAAATCCGGTGTACAACTACCTACTTTTCACAATCACTTCATTTCTTTCACCGATAGATAGTTTTGAAAATGCATATTTTGATCTATTGTCTATACACACCACCTGAACAACTTTCACAGTGAATATCATCTTTTTTCCACACTATTTATCAACGTTAAAACCTTAAATACATGCTATGATAGCTCACAACCAAAACAAATAAATAAAAACAAACAATGGCGTCGGAATTACTCGGAATATGAAAATAATACGACAAAAACAATGAAGCAATGCTACTTTTTAAAATAAACGCATAAACAACTTAGTTGGGAAAACCTCGGTAAGTTTCGTAATTCGTCTCGTAAAAAATCGTAAAAAGCCAGTGACTACCCTGTACGGTTGTGTGAGTTATTTGTTACATTGTGTGCCACGTATGTATAAGAACACTCACTGAATAAATCTGCATGAACACAGTATTGAGACGTGAATAGTTCGTGTCTCTCCCGAGGCACTCAGCGGCGCTAGTGCATCGCAATGCGAAGTTGTGTCAAATTGTACGAACGAACGGGGTATTGTATCGATGATACCAAAGATACGACCGATGCACGACAGATGGCGCTGATTTATGAATAAAGATTTTTTGTTTATTGATAAAATACTACTACTTACTTATCTGATTTAGGTCGGGTAGGCAGTGTCTTTCTGTCTTTATGGACTGCACGCCACTGAGAGGTAGTATCAGTAATTAGCAGTTAGACGCTAGTTTACACGCACAGCGTTATTGAGTGAGATGCAGGATCATTTTATAGTACAACAGGCGCTTAAAAAATTAAGAACAGTCCTTCGGAAGATCGGGTTGTATGAAAAAACCACTGCATAAATCAATGACCAATAAAGTTTATTGAACTTTTCGATATTTGAGCATTCTCGGTACCGACTTGGTTTTTCAGATTTGACATGTCTTTTATTACTTAAACACGCCCAAAGTTAGGTTAAATTAGCAAGAAAAACAAATCTTTGTTGGCTTCTAACTTTTTAATGGCTTTTTATTTTAGTATTCTGTTTCCGTACAGACAATATTAATAGTGAGACAAAACCATAGGTACCATGTTTATTTTTTGATGTACATTGTCGAACAGTGGAGTATTACACTCCCGAAGTTTGTATGGGAAAAATGTGGACTAGATTCACCTTAAGAGAGCATGGTTAATAATGATCGCGATCGACGCCTTCTCAGTATGAGAAAGGGTCTTTGCTCTGCAGTGGGACTATAATAAGATGCTGCTATTATTATTCTGCCCTGCTAATTCTAAATGCAGTACTTGCAAAAAAGCGGTTTCGAGAAAAACCCGGAAATCTAGTAGTAAAATTTTCATGCAAGTACTGTGAATCTCGTTATCAAAAAAACATACTTCCAGTACCCAAATATTTTTATTTTTCCTATATAGGTCTCTCCTAAGGATGCCGTTTCTGCAAAAAAGTGAAAACCCATAAGTGTCGATTACTGCAGATACAATTAGCAGGGCAGTTTTATTTAGTTTAAACGGTAACAGTTATCGCCATTACAAAGACCAAGGTGACAAGACAAGGATAGAAAGTGAAATCTATTTATGAAGTGCCGTTCACCGGTTGCATTTCTGCTTGCCCGTGTATTTAAGGCAATAACTATTTGCGAACACCTATTGTTTGCTCAAGAGAAATATAAGCCGCTTTGCTAATATTAGAACTAGGTATTGAAGTTTTTATGTTATCGTGTTTTTAGAATTTGTGTAAATAGATTCTATTCGTAGGCTATTGCCTTGATAGTGTCTATTTGTTTATCATCGAATGTTTTATAAGCTTAGGCACGCTTAGATTCTTTATCGGCTGATTAGTCTATCTAAAGGCGATTTTTGGCACGAGAATGCCTAGAAAAGCCTTTGAGATAAACCGCTATTGATAAGGTTTCCTACATTCCTACCTAAAGAAGGTCCTAGTGGGAATCATTTTGATAATACAATCTAGAGCAATGAATTAGGGTCACATAAAAATAAAAATTAATAAAATTTTATAGTGACTGAAAAAAAAAACTTTTTTTTCTATCACGGTAGAAAAAAAATTGCTTTTCTATTTTTGATATAAGATGAGATTGGTATTTTTTTTGTTTATGTGTTTTATTTTAATAAATTATAATACAATGTGTTCCTTCCTTTTTTCCTTTCATATATGGGACATTTGATTGTCTACTAAACACAATTTATTCTTAGTTTCCGAGACGTTCAGGTATCTTTATGTGACCCTAACTCATTGTTCTCGAGTGTATGTGACAATTTTATACGATTTCAGCAACCAAAACTCTTTACAATATCGTAAAGCTTTGTTACCAAAGTTCATAAACAGGGGCAAATTAAATTAGCTGGCAATAGTATCGATA
This sequence comes from Polymixis lichenea, assembly GCA_949091785.1. Taxonomy (NCBI): domain Eukaryota; kingdom Metazoa; phylum Arthropoda; class Insecta; order Lepidoptera; family Noctuidae; genus Polymixis; species Polymixis lichenea. Next base: position 18,157,766 of record OX420933.1, on the reverse strand, counting down.
ACGAAAACGAATGAAACCTAAAAAATAACATTTGTTTATCATTCGAACTTTGTTTAAAACTTAAAATGACACAAACACAAAACTTTAATGTGACATGTACATTAGGGCAACCAAACAACTATTATGTTATGGTTTTTGGAAATTCGTAAAAAATATCTAAGTTCCGCGAAAAATTACAAAAACAGCTGAGCGATCTACGCGCGCTTGGCGGACGCGGTTCGCTGACCGATTACGGGCATTGACTCTAATTTAAACTGACCCTGAATCCCATCGAATGACAATTTCAATAAAATTGTCTTTTCAATGGGATTAGTTAAATGAACTTAAACCGTTGCATTGATAATTTAATGACTGTAATTCGGTAAAGCCATATTTGCTAGGGTCACGAATCATATTTTAATTAGCAAACAACCTGTCACTGACCGGCAAATTGCAAAAAAACGTAAGCAATTTGAATTTCGGGAGCTACCCTGGTGCTTCCGCCTTAAGCTATAAATGTAGTACCCACCTAACTGTTGTAACTAGGTACCTATAATCCTATTCACAATTTATATATTTAAAAATAAAAGACAATTCCTGACTGACTGACTCATCAACCCCCAGCCCAAATCCTTGGACCTAGAAAGCTGAAATTTTGCACAGTTTGCCTTTATAATGTAGACAAAGAATAAGGTAGGATTTTTCGAAATTCAACCCCTTAAGGAGTTAAATGGGGACGAAAGTTTGTATGGAAAATCGTCATTTTTGTAGTTTAAACCATGAAAATTGGAGTTTATCATTCTGATTAAAAATTAAAAACCACGTATTTTAGTGTTTTTGGGAAATCAGCCCCTGAGGGCTTAAAATAGGGGATCCCATTAGTTTTGTAGTTCAAACGATGAACACTTGTATTTAGCCGTTTGGTTGGTAATTAATAATTACAAGTACTTATCAGTGTTTTTGAAAAAACATCCCAGAAGAGGGTAATTTTTTTTCTAATTCTCATGTTACTATCGTTAGATTTTAGGATTTGTTATCCTCCAGCCATCATATATCAATCCGCGCGCCGCACCTCGGATACTATAATAACCAGTGTGAGAAGACATTGTTTACCTGGATTAACACACATAGGGTACTTTTAACCCCGGTAGTACGTTCCCGTGGGATATATTCCGACATCCACGCGGGCGAAGCCGCGGGCAAAAGCTAGTACATTATAATACTCCTCTTCGAAAGAATTAAATTAAATTTATGTGTCATTGTCTTCTTAGAACTTAAACTCTGGAATCTGCCTTTCATTGTTAATAGGTGTCAAGCAGACGGCGTAATTGATTCTTAGCACATTGTGTCTTTACGGATATAGTAAATGTGACTGCTTCGCTGAACTAGTAGTCTGCTAAGCAAGGGGTCCTGCCTGCTTTCACTCCCCAGTTCGTGGAGTTTTAATGCGTTTTCGTTTAGGAATTTTCCAACTAGTAACAGCCTTTTTCTTTTGAGGGTGGGAAATCATCAAATAACTTCTCCCGGTCTGGGTGGAGCAGGAGGACGTGTCAGACTTTTACTGACTAAAACCCAGTCCAACCCATCTCAGTTGCCTGTGTGCCAGAGGCCACGGTATCTCTTTCGAACAACCTGCACCCCTAGCAGGCATCGGCCTTTGCGGACCCGACCAGTTGGTGCTGACATCTCTATGAGGCGCGCGTAGAACACAACGCGCCATCAACCCGGGCTTGGTCCTTACCGGACAGCGAGCTACCCATTACTCGCCGTCCGCAAGCCCGCGCCTATGGTGGCCGGGAATCAGCCTGGGATTCCCGACGCCCAGGGCGTCTCCTGCGGCGGCTTGGACCGTGAGGGCACATATACTGCCTCTCCCTCACGTGCGCCGCCTCCCTTTTCGCGAGCATCACTGCTTCGCAGAAGGAGGTGACGGCTACCCATGCACTCTCGCTCCGTACCATGGCCATGACACGGCGGTGCTCCGCCTAAGCCGGGCAGACCTCTACCGTATGCTCCACCGTGTCCTCAGGGCGATCTACGCAGTGGAAACACCCGGGCGTTTCCTCCCGCCTTATGCGAAACAGGAACCTCACGAAACAGCCATGTCCGGTGAGGACCTGCGTCAGGCGGAAGGTGAGGATGCCGTGGCGCCTCTCGATCCACTCCTCAAAGAAGGGACTTACCGCCGCAACTAGTAACAGCCTGGGGTCTGAATTTATGCCCGATTGATGGCAATAGATATATTCTGTGACAATAGGCTCGCCGGTCCCTCCATTGCCCGGTTCTATTGCCACCGCGACAAGTACCCTCTGGCTATCCCATCGTGGAACACAGGCGTGATATTACCTGTTATAGTAAATGTTTAATATTGCGGTAAATAGGATTTTGGCACAGGTGCACGATAAACGGTTTCTCTAACGGAGACTAGCCTTGTTTAGCCCCATTCACACAAATAACGCATTGACAAAGATGACTACCGAGAAATGAACATTCGTTTGCTTTCTATATATTATTTTTAATGGATTTTGTACTGTTTATAAAACGATAAAATTTAAACAACTATGAGCAGCTTAGGTAGGTATGTAGATATGATTAAGAGTACCTAAATTAATTATTGTAAAATAAAAGAAAAACCGTAGAACGAATATTTTGCTACAAACTTCGACACCGCACATTATTTTGAATTGTTGTGCTACTGCTTACATCTAGAAATTCTTGTCCCGTTTCCAAATACCATTTCGTACCTCAAAGATATGGAACGCTATCCTTTGAATACATCTAAAATTCTAGAAATAAAATGCAATAATGTTCATAGTTCCATGCAGGATGCAGCTTTGCAGTGCCAGTGCATAGAGCGAAACCTTAGCGTCTAGGTTACGACTTGATTTATGTCGGCTCGGAAAATATATGTCGGCAACTGGGCAACTCGTTGTTCACGAGGACGCATTCAAGATACACGTGCGGACTCAATAAACTACTCATAAATCAAATTGAACCAATACAAGGCGCACGGGTTTAGGTGCATCGTTGCATACCTACGCACTTGACATGCATCCAATCGACGAATCTAATGTACGATAAGAATGATTGATGTGTGGCCTTAATTTTCAGGCTTACACTAAACAGTTCGCCTCTTGTGATCATGAGGTTGATTTACTAATAATCTTAGCTCTTCAAACTTCTCATTTCCACACGGAAATGGGAAGTTATTTACGTTTACCAATATAGCTTTATGCTCCACAGCAGCATAGAGGTGCACCACAGCTAATTGTGTAATACACTATCCGTCACAATCTAAATAATTTTGAAGGATACTTTTAATTCATCAATCTATATTATCTATACTATAATAAAATCGTAGCGAAGTCAAAACTGTACATTGAATAGTATATACAAAATAAAAATGCCAAACTTTTTTATTTTTATTTTTGTCTGAATGTATGTGCCAGCATCACGCCGAATCTACTGAATAGATTTTGTTCAAATGTAAACGTATTCTAGGCTAAGCAGTATTGCAATATATTCGTATTCTTCTTTATTTTAGCGCAAATTGTAAAAAGACGAGCCAAAAGGTGTATATTGCAGATAGTTACAGATTACAGAACCTTTTAAATGATTATCATCACGCTATTCGTTTATAGCGCTAAGCAGTATCACAATATGTACCTACAGGTTGGATGGTGCAATAGGGGTAGGTAATTCTACGTTATCGCTACAAGAAAACGGTTTTGGAGACTTTTCTTATCTTTTTGAAACATTTAAATCTGCTTTTAAAGATCTTGATAAATATGTTCAGTCGGCTAGAAAATCAGTAATTTTCAACAAAAAAAAAGTGATACCAATCGATCCTGTTTCCTATAGGGATCAAAAAACACTACGGGATCAGTGAGTTTTGAGTATTAGAAAAGTCGGAAATCGCAAAAATCGTTCCAAACATTTACCTACGTAGGAAAATAGCCTAGATGAGAGCCAACACAAATACCAGTGTATGACAACATTGACAACACTCGAATTATTCTATTACTTCATTGGGCTGAATAGGAGCAAAGCAGATAGTTACAGATATGATTAACATCCCGATCCACGTTTATGGAGCTAAGCAGTCAATCATGACATAGGTAGTATAAGGACGGCTAACCTTCGACAAAGCAAAATAACTTAGCGTTTGCAAAACTGTAGTTGTCAGTTGGATGAACTATTATTATTTTTTGTACAATTAGAGGGAGGTTCGCTTTCAATATCGAGTAGTGAGGCAGAAAAGTTTTCCAAGAAACTAACTAAATAGTCAAATTGCTCGCGGAATGTCAGCCACTTTTGGGTGCGTTTGCGCATATTCGGCCAAGTGGGCTTAAAACGACGATATCTCCTAAGTTAAGTATGTATATATATATATGTTACGTCCTTGGAATCGTTATGAAATTATCTAACAGATTATAATTATATGGATTAGTTCTATTTTTTAAATTGCTACACTGGTGCTTAACTTTATACATTATTTCACCACAACTGCTCTCAATACGATGAAGGAAAACATCGTGAGGAAACCAGCGTGTTCTAAAACCAAAACTTCAAAGACATTTAACATCTACCATCCCGCGCAGAGGCCTATGTCCTAGCTGTGCAACCATTATAGGCTGATGTTTATATTTATAAATTAAGAAGGATAAAATTAACACACATTTTGAAAAAAAAAGCAGAATAACGTTCCGAGCACGTCAAAATATTGGAGTCACGGTCGTCTTTCGGAATCGCTATCACACTGCTTCTTGTAGCACAGGGCACGTCAGGGCAAGACATCCGCAGCAACAAAGACATAATGGGTGGTGCCACAGTTCTGTTATCCGGATAAAAAATAAATTTATACGGACGTGTTCGTTTGTGTAGTGTTCTGGTTAAAAAACAACAATTCTAGCTCTAAAATTGAAATATTAAAAGAACTGTCTATTTCTTTGGATGTAATAAAAGCAACCGTAGAAGCAATCTGCAGGGAGGATACTAATTTGGTTACTGCCGAGACTGCCCTCAAATTTATGATTCCAAAACTTACTGAAAGAGACAGACACAGCACAATAAGCCAACAGCTAGTAGAATCTTTAAAAGTACACATTATTCAACGCCGACAAAAGGAACTTGTTAGTACATTAAAATATTTGCATAACCCTGAAGAAAAGTCATGTGGCGTATTCAGAATTTATATTTAATTCATATTTTAATATAGTGCCAGAATTAATTGTTGAACTATTAAAAAAATTAAATCCTATTACTACGGAAACTACGACGGATGATGATGACGTCACACTTATACATTTGCAACAGCAACGAACATCTGAGGAATCTTTGTCATTTATAGAAAAATTAAGCAACGAGTCCGAAAAATCCCTATCAAACATACCATCAACATCCACTGCAATTCCAAAGCAAAATGAAGACTTAGAAACTCTATGCCGAGTACAAATGGCACTCTTCGATAAAGGGGGAACTAAGTTTATGATGCTTATCATCTTAAATAGGTAGGTACTTGTCAAAGAATAAGGTTAGGTACTCTATTTAGCTACCTGAAAATATTATTTTTAAACACTTAGGTAGAGGTTACAGATTTTACAGAGAACTATAGGTTTGATCTCATTATGACGACACTCATTTATTATTTCATAGTTCTGATTTTAAGATTTTAACTAAGTATTTAAAATGTATGAAAATTGTTACAAGCTGTTACTTATAGGTGCAATTTTATGACTTGTTTTGTTCCCTACTTAGGTTTGATTATTTTATTTTTGCCATGGTTCGTTACACTGATAACTGAATCTAAATGATTGATGATGATTATCACTCCTATCCAAATTATCCGTATTTATCTGGATAACGTTATCCAAGTATCCCTATTATTCGAATACTAAAATGAGCGGATAATTGCATGCTCTAGTTGTGACATGAATACCAAATTAACTAGTCAAGTTTCCTGCACTTTTTGTGACGTCCTTGCTCAGCAATGTGATGTGTTGTACATGCAAATATTCGCACTTGCATCGAATTTGGTGACACAGATGGCACGGTAAACAATAGCAGAACGCACGTCATTAGGATATATACAGCATTTCAGTCGAGGACAATGGCTGGTTGGCTCGAGGCGACCCATTCTGTAAACCGACAAGTTCTCTGCCTTGTTGAGGTGTTGTCTCAACAAATATGGCTCGAATGGAGGCCCCGTACCTAAGCCTACGTTTTTTATGTCAACACGTACGTTAGATAATTCTTCGTAGACATGACTCGTTCAAGTGTTGAGAGCTATGGCCGAAGACAATCGATAATTCACTTGAATTTATATTTGATCGTAGCGACCAACAGTTTTTGTTTAAATATTAAATACATGGGCATCATCAGTATTTTTGCAGTTTCCGCTATAGATACCCACGGTTACACCACATGAGGTTATACATCAAGCTATACCTAAAGTTCCAGCTTACGCTGATCTCGCACGGTACGGAAATCCTATACAAAGCGAGATACAGCTTATACTGGAAATGGTTAGCTTGATGTGTAGCCGTGTCTACCTACATAATATATTGAATTAAAACTTGGTACTTATATTTTTAATATTCTCAAAGCTTTTTGGCAATGGCTGAAAATATGATCGTCATAAAGTCATTTCATGTTTTGCGAATGGAATAGCGAACGTATTCGTATGTAAGGAAAAATAATTATTTTAATATTTCGACATACAGTTACAAATTTGATGTTTATTGTAAGTTCGACAAAAGTACTGCAAACATTAAGTTAGATGTTATTTCACATTTGTGTAAAAAGCGTGAAGGTGAAATATAATAAACGGTTCAAAAACCTATGCTCACATAGAAGAAAACATTATTTATGTTACACTTATCAACTTGTATGAGGCAAAGTTTATGTTATTGACAAACAAAATGTGGTAATGGCAGAAGTAGAAAATATACCTTCATGAAAAAATGAAGAAAACCGTTCGTAATATCTACATGACACTATAAAAGAAATTACAAGTAATTAGGTACCTACCTATCTTATTTATACACGGTTAATTTTAGGTCGTTCTGGAACCGAAAGCCATGAACTCAATCATCGAACTCGAATCGATTGGGACTAATTTTTTCAATAAATAACAATAAAAAACATCACGAAATCTTAAATTTATTGATTTTTTTGTGAAATAATGAGAACTCAAAGTAACGCTTCCTTGCCATCAATGAATTTATGCGTGTGTTATGTGTGTAAAAATATGAAAAGCGAATTCAGACTTTATTTCTTAACAGTAAAGGGTAAAAATATAAATTACACCAAACTAGGTAAGTAGGTCCGCAGTTTACTAAAATTATTCTTAGAAACCTATTGTCTCGTGTTCGACCGGCCTTTACAAGAATGCACAACCGAATTTCGCGGTTAAAATTATGACAATAAGATCTTAATTCGGTTCAATATTTTCATAGAAAAGGGCACCTCCAACTAATAATGAAATCTATGTCACAGACTTAACGATTCATTTTTCTGTTTGAATTGTCTGCCTTTGTGAAGCCGCCGCAAGCATTGTCGCATAAAAAATATTTTAGGCATATTTAGTATTTATCATTTATGGTTGTTTTTTTTTTCGGGTTGGGAAATCATCAAATGACTTCTCCCGCTCTGGGTGGAGCGGTAGGGCGTGTCAGACTTTTACTGACTAAAACCCACCCATGTTCCCCCAGTTGTCTGTGTGCCAGGGGCCGCGGTATCTCTTTCGAACAACCCGCACCCCAGGCAGGCATCGGACCTTGCGGGCCCCACCAGTTGGTGTTGACATCTCTTTGAGGCGCGCGTGGAACACAACGCGCCGTCGACCCGGGCTTGGTCCTTACCGGACAGCGAGCTACCCATTACTCGCCGTCCGCAAGCCCGCGCCTACGGTGGCCGGGAATCAGCCAGGGATTCCCGACACCCAGGGCGTCTCCTGCGAAGGCTGCAGCCACGAGGGCACATGTACTGCCTCTCCCTCACGTGCGCCGCCTCCCTCTTTGCGAGCATCACTGCTTCGCTGAAGGAGGTGACGGCTAACCATGTACTCTCGCTCCGTACCATGGCCTGGACCACGGCCGGACGCGAGAGATCGCCGCCGCCGATCGCCTCCACGAGGACAAGGCGGTGCTCCGCCCAAGCCGGGCAGACCTCGATCGTATGCTCCACCGTGTCCTCAGGGCCATCTTCGCAATGGAAACACCCGGGCGTTTCCTCCCGCCTTATGCGAAACAGGAACCTCCCGAAACAGCCGTGTCCGGTGAGGACCTGTGTCAGGCGCAAGGTTCCCGTGTTATGATGATTTCTGATAAAATTACGATGTTAATTTGCACGATATTTTGCTTGTTTCTTGCTGAACAGACAAGTACTTAATCTATCAGCAGTATTTTTTTGGGAATCCTACTGAACATTGCATAATATTTAAACTCAAACTTCCAATCGCGCGGAGGTCAAAGGCCGTTTTGTGCAATCGAACATTCAAAGATCTTTTAAAAATAGTTTTGTTATGAAATATACCTAGAATTTTCTTTAATTATGAGTACGATTTATGTACCTACCATTAAATACACCAGGATACACTTAATTCACTGTGAAACACTCAACACAATCAAACTTCACATAACAATGACGTCACTGAGCAACGGTTTGTTTACGTAAAACTTTTTATCGAAAAAACAATTTTTATGATGCTATTTGATGCAAATATTATCTAAAACGATGTAATAACTACTTATAAATGAATATTTATCCACTTCACGTCGAATATGCACAAAAAATAAGAAAAAACACTAAATAACTAGAGAGCCTAACAAGATATCGCTCTGCAGACGCGCGCGTTCGAAGCGTCACTGTCAACTATTTTTATAAATTTTGCCACAGAACTTTTACGCGTTTGAATGATGTAGTTTACGAAAGACTGGCTATCGGCCCATAGAGTTAAATCATCGCAGACGAAATTAAACCTTATTTATATGGAATGTTAAGATAAAAACCGCTTGCTTCTGGGTGGTACGATATCGTAGCAGCCGGACGATAGCGGTAAAATACAACTCCCAAGCCTACTCGTCGTGACTAGTTGAATAGGTACGAGTACCTACTAGGTGATTCGTGATGCGAGAGTGATGAATTAAATGTCAATTAATTTCTCACGTTTACGAGATGTGATAGTGGTAAACACCGTGCCGTGCTTTCGATACGAGATGATGGAGGTAAATGAACTTACACCAACCTAAATCGTACCTGAAATGAAATACCTACTTGTAGGTACACATGGCTACACCTCAAGTTATAAATTTCCAGTATAAGCTGATCTCACATTGAATAGGATTTCCGTACAGTGCAAGATCAGCGTAAACTGGAAAAGTATAGCTTGATGTGTAGCCGTGCGTACCTACTTACTTGCAGCCGATTATTCGTCCGACGTCCGTTGACCCACCGCGGGCGCGCTGAACTGACGCACATGCACAGCTGTGCCGCGCTACGTCATCACCGAGCAGATCGCGTACGATCTTGCGTTTATGAATGAAATAGTGGAAGCGCTACTAAAATTTAACTCGAATGACAGACAAAAAGTGATAAATTTCTAACTTCTTTATTAGATGTCTTAAAACAAAAATAACAATGCCAATAGTGACTGTTACTCGTCTGGAGTTACTGTGTTTCGGCTCCAGAACGATGTAAAAATAAACGTGTATAATTAGTCAATTTTGTAAAAATATATAATAATATAGGTACGTTGTAGTAATTTATTACCAGGTCTGTTGTCACTTTCTCTAGCCTGGTGGGTGTACATTCGTGCTATAGGATACCAACTCGTTTAGCTAGCTTAAACAGAAGAAAGAGCCAGCTCTAGTTTTGTACTTAGAACTATAGACCTACTAAGACTTGTAGGTCGATAGGAGGCAATCTAGGGAAATCTGGTCACCATTTATGTCTATCTTTGACCTTGTTTGTATTTAGAAAATGTTTGCCTGTTGCTCAGAGAGGCATGCATGAAAAGGCGAATATCTCAACATAATAACTTAGGGTGGACTTCACCAATGAAACGAAACTTAGGTAGGTAACTATCACTGGTGAAATAAAAAAAATAGGCTTACATATGCAGATACCCAATATTGCAATCATCTAACCCACCGAAACAAGGGATGGATACTGATCTCGTCCGCTGCTCTTGTAGATTTTTCGATGTTTTTTAAGCTCAAAGACATCAACGATGACGACGGGAAAAAAATGAATTCAAGATTGTTTCTTTGCTTATTTAAATACTGAGAAGTGTATGTACCCACCTCGCTTCTACATTACTAGTGAACCGAGTAGGAACAGTAAGGGAGGAAACTTAGCGATAGGACCATAATAAATTGATTCCGCTTCCTCGTCTAGAGTATTTTCCATCATCTACTTCAAATTATGCATAAAGTTGCTCGTCTCATTACAGACATGTCTAGTGCCATTAGTTTCGACTTCCTCATATCTTACGACATTATGTTCTGCTTCTGATAACAGGAAAATTATATTGTTCAGAGCAATTTTATACTTTGAGCGCACGTTATAATACCTTTTATCTATAACTACCTATTATTTATATCTAAATTAGGGAGTCATTTATTTAGAGACAGGCATTGCATGACATAAATTTGTTTCAAGTTACGTACTAAACTACAATAAATAGACAATTTCCGTGTGCAATAAATATTTATATGGGCACGTTAACAGCTGTCTAGTGGACTAGACAGTTTCATGTCTGCGTGTTGGTTTAAAAATTCGTGATTAGACACTATTTAGCATAACAACACGTCGCCACGAAGCGAACTCCGTGGCCGAGTAACCGAGTTGAAGAGTTTGCAACATGTTACTAAAGATAAAAAGAAATATAAACGAGTTCAACAAATTCGGGGAAGTAGCGGAACTTTATTACGGTTTTTGAGCGACGATGGCGTTGCCCCTGCGCAGGATATTGAGACGACGCGTTGCGCAAAGCACATCACAGCTGCAGGGCGTAGCGTAGATACGCAGCTGTTATATAGCAAGGTACACTGTCTCCCTGTCAACCCGTCATTAAAATTATCTCGGCTCATCAAGGCGCACGCTATAATAAATTGCGCGTTTTACGCACTGATGCCCCGTCCGTAATCATCGCTCTACGATAGATTAGTCTTATCTCTCAATTTCGTTCTGACGTCTTAATTCTACGGAATTATTCACTTTCAGCAGTTTCAGTGGCGTTAACAAGTTGTATCAAAATAGCTGAATCTAAGTATAACTCTGGCGCAATCTGTTATAACTTATAACTTACTGCATTCCGATTTGGGGTGGAGCTACCAAAATTAAATTCCTTGATCTGGAAAGAGCTCAGCGATCCCTTATAAAGGTGATGTATTCCTACAAAAGACCTCTATAAAGTTAGCAACTTGCTCTGAATAAGAAAACTTTATCTTTATAAGTACGTGTCCTTAACCCGCGGCATAACCTTATGACTCAGCATATCAGAGCAGAACGCGCAGACATAGTGGCACGCTCCCCAGGGATTCGAACTATGTTTGCTAGACGTCAATATGCTACAGAATCCACCTACATTTATAATAAGCTAAACCGTAAATTAGATATAAATCCCCTTTTGTTTTACGACTGTAAAAAAAGAATACCTGACTGGTTGAGATTCCTAAAGTACGATGAAACAGAAAATATTCTGACCAGGATAAGCTAAGAAAAAAAAAACAAACATAATCACTGACACGCACACACACACTAGAACACACACCGAGAGCTTCTAAATTAATGTTATATTGTTATTTTATTTTTATATCATTTTTAATTTTCTTTTTTTAAAACCGTCTAAAACATTGTTATGCTGCCACTTATAGGAAGAGCGAGACAGCTCCGACACAAGTAGGTAGTTCTGTAACTTACTGGGGCTGCATCAATTTATGTCTGACACAATGTTTACGATGAAATAAATATTTTTGTATTTTGTATTTGTATAAGTATAATTTATAGTGATGTATAAATACTCGGGTAGTCAGCGCGTGGCGTGCGTGACGCAACATAGCGTCAAGGAAACGAGTTGAGACATCATCTGCATCTGGGGGAAACTATCAATTAGTCTCGCTCTATTTAAGTATAATGAACCTAACGCTGTATTGGCGACTTAAGATAAACTTATACATTTACAGCAGAAGCAGATTGCTGCCATGATTGGAGACTATTTCGGTTTAGTGACTGTGTGACTCATATTTTAATTACAATAGCGTGAGACAGACTATCTACCTTTTTATTTTTCAGATGTTCAACACACCTGAGATAAATAAATAAATAAATCATGATCAGCACCGTGTAGGGCCGTATTATACCAAGGTTTTATTAATTAGCATTTTAGATAATAGGTAGGCAGAGATGCCGTAGTGCCCATGCTTGATTTAAGTTGGTACACTCAGCTCCTTTATGTGATTACCCCTCCAAAAGACATGTGCGTTCAAATCCGTGCTAGGCCCAAGTTACTTTTTGTAATTTTCCGTGCAAGCCGAAACAATCAACTCTTTTTGAAATATTCTTTAGATTATTCGTAACGAATTCAATGTTCTAGTGTAATATTTTAAAACTTGAGGGATTAGCACATACTGACGCTGTGTGTACCAATAATGCAACCTCATTACAGTTTTGTTCTAAATACTGATCACTATTGATGAAAAAAATCTTTGTATGCCATTATGGTTGAGAAAATAAATAAAAGAAAGTAAACTTTATTGGCATCCTTCGATTTATTTAACGTAAACGAGCCAGGTTCAAGTTAATTAAAAAAAATTGAATAAGGTTGCACCAGTCAGGTTTGTTTTTTGATGCAGTTGTTTCTTAAAGGCTCGTGCAGACTAGCGCGACGCGACGGTCGCGTCTCGACACTCGTAGAACAATTTCTACGAAAACTTAATGGAAATTGTTCTACAAGTGTCGCGTCGCGGCTGTTTGAAGAAGCCTTTATTATAGTATGCCTGCTGCCTACGTCGCACCCTCTCCTTTCGTATTTTCAGCTTCAGTTTGCTCATAGAGTATAGAAATAGAGTTTGCTTCAGTGGTTCAGGCAGAGCATTATTGTGAATCAGTCAGTCAGGGCATTTCTCTTTAATATGATTTCAAAAAGAAAATCACATTCGTTTAAAAAGTTACTCTGAAACTTTGATTAGTCATTTCTTTCTCGACGATACAGTCATCCTAAAAGATCGACGAAAGAAAAATAAACTGGTTTTTTTTTATGTGAAACCGCCTGTCAAATGTACGAATGATGAATGATCGCGAATGTGGGTCAGTGGTCGAATGGCGCAGGATCAAATGTGACAGTCCAATTAACACGACGCGTTGAATACGATGTAAATAGTCATTTCCATTGTTCGTGTACATAACCTGCCACGGTGACGTTTTGATTTGGAAACGGTAAATCTAATCACGTAATTTTATCTGATAGAGGGATTTAAAACAAATAGGTAAGTACTGGTATTCATCTGCGTTCGGTTAGACTGGAAGCCAACCCCAACATAGTTGGGCAAAGGCTAGGCAGATGATGATGATGATGAAAGGAATTTAAAACAAAAGTTATGTTAGTAGGTCATTTTTACGATGTATTTTAATCAAAATTAAAGCTTGGATGAAGTGCCTATTGATTACTTTGCCTATACCATTGCATTGTTACTCCCACTTATGCTGTTGATATTGGGGCCGCTCTTTTGTCACTCATTGTAGGCATTAGATTAAAAAGCGTACCTATTCGTACTGGGCTTTTGTATGCCACGTCAGTGTAGACACGGCGTAGATGTAGCGTAGCGGACTAGTCAAAGCGTAGCGCCGTAGATGAATCGTGATCTAATCGTCATCTTGTTAAAAAAATATTACATGGGTATAGGGGTAACCGGATACCACCAATTTCAGATAATTCTATATGACGTGCAGTTAGTCGTTGACGTGACGTAAGTCCCTTCTTATATCAATCTTGTTTTGTTCACTCATATGGCTGGTACTGAGAATTTCCTCACGGAAAAACCTAAAATTACCCAATTTGACCAACCCCGGTATCGAATCCAAAACTCCACGCTCAGTAGGCTGCCTACATACCGTTAAATCAACGGGGATTGCAGTTAAGTTATTTTAAATACGACAGTGGTGCCAATTCTCTTGTCACAAAATTCTCTAAACTAAACTAAAAATCACTAAAATTTAGTTTATTCCTGTCAAACGACGATTTCCTATTCTGAAATTGACTAAAGTGACACAACTTATCTATATTTTAGTTTGACAGCGCTAAGATTGTACTGAGTTTTTAATTTAGTGAAAATGGTAATTTTGCTATTCTGCTGTTGTCAAACTAATTATTCTATTCAATACAAAATTTCGATTGTCTAACTAAATCTGACTATTTTTAATCGCGATTAAAAAGGTGTGGAATAAAATTAGTTGTCAAGAACTAAAATTCACACTGACACCTCGACTTCGGGCACAAATACAGTACTGTATCTTTTTTTTCTTTTCTTTTGCTTATATCTCGAAATTGGTGTGTCCTATCGTAAAAATAATGAAAATTTCGACCCCCTTTATAAAACCCCATACACCACTAAAACTCAACATGTAGGTAATAATTTTTCATATTTTGGATACAAAAAGTAAAAAAATCCATTTAAAACACGTTGAGGCTGCCCCCCCCTGCGCGATTCCGGCTCTAAAAAAGATCACGGAGTAGGGCAAACGTGGAGTCGCGTTTGTCAAATTCGATTTTAGTTATGTCAAAATTATTTTTAAATTTAGAGATCTTTTTTTGCAGAATAGCTTTAAGATTCTCATAGCCAAAAGTAAGGAATTTTAGTGATAGTTTAGTTAGTTTAGTTCGGTGTACAACAGAATCGGCACCAGTATTTTCTATTGGTTTTTCAGAAATACTTATTCACAAACGTAGGCGTTACCTAACGTTGGATTTAAAAACAAAATAAGTATCTTATCTTTCTGTTGTTTTTGATTATATATTGCAATACGACTTTGGTTTATTTATCTTATCTGTTTCTGTCCTTCCTTCAGTATCTAATAACAAATAACAAGATGGATGAAGTTTCTTGAAATGTTGAAAATGCGTTATTCAAGCGTTTTCCTAAATTCAGCCTCAGATTTTTTCAACTGTAACTTTAATAATATAGTTTTTTCAAGCCATACGGATATATGTAATTAGGTGCATAAGCAAGTAAAGTAATTATCTCCAGGTATGCGTTTTTCTACATTAAATGGCTTTTGTAATACCATATACACGAGGTTTAATTACGACTCGCATTGCATTAAAAATCCAATTGAGAGTGAGACCTGTTTTATAGACATGCGTCGTACCTAGAGTAAGTAAATACTGGATGCATTTAAAAATGAATATACATAACTGGGTATACTTGTAGGTATGGTTACTTTGGTATTTCCGGATGCGACGTCATGAAATCATCCCGGGAAATGTATTTTTCAGTGAATGTAGCGTTGAATCGGATTTTCTATTCGGCTTATGACTAATTGCATTTTCCAAGGCGGAAAGAAACTGAAAATTCCGAGTTTGATTTCAATCACGAATAATTTCTTTATTCTGCGATTTAAAAGCTTAAGTTTGCTTTCGTGGTCAGGTGCAATAAAAGCAGACAGTGGCAATAAAATAATGACATCAAATCCCTGATATTGTACAATTTGTAGATAGTGTTTTGTTTAAAAGATGCGTGCATCCATGTGCACACATGGAGGCGTGGCGTGTCGGCAAATGCATTGGATAGCGTGCGTTGCCTGCTCGGGTGGACTTACAAAGGGCCGATCGGCCGTTGCCCCCACCACATTGCTAAGGTTCCTTTTTTTACTTCTGCCCCGTTTAGAGTTTCCGACTTATTTATGTTGTGAGTTTGTGACTCAACAAGTATAACAGTCAAGATTACTTGGATACTTACTAGAAACAGTTACTAAGTTTTTACTGATAGTTAAGCTAGTTACATATTATTCACATTAACAGTTCTTAAAACGGGAAATTCCTGTTATATAATAGTCTGTTAAACTATATTTAATATTCCTAATTATGGTCTCAGGTATTAGGTATACCTATTTACTCTCAGGTATCTAAACCTACCTACCTACTTATTATCATGAAAGTGCACTTATTGCACATTTTTAATGACATAATCAATTCACTTTAACGACTAATTAGCAGCAATAAATGATGTCTACGTAATCGTTAAACGTGTTTTAAATGCAAAAATGCAGGCTGTGCAGGAAAGTGCCTTCCTACGCACAGATTTTGACATTTGCACGGCCGTGTAGGTTGGTGTGATGGTTAAGTTACAATCACCAGTACACCACGATTATTTGTTAACCAATATGCCTGAGCATGAGCTTCGCAATATGAGTTTTCTTCTGTTGATTCATAACTGCATGCTATAAAAATAATATAAGACACGCATCCCACTTACTCATCTCTTCAAAGAATTCGCTCCATCCTTTGTTTATAATTTACAAATAAAACCCTGATCACATAACCGATAGCGCCCTCTTTAAACGTCCTCGATTTAAGTACATGTAATACCCATTAGGATGGTAAAACTTTAATTTATCTCGGAATTAGGCGGATGAACTGCGATGAACGGTTCAGATCGGGTGTCCGGTCTTTGAACTCGAGAGCGGGATGCCGAGATTGTTTAATGACAACAAATAAAGCATTGGTGCACAGCTGTCGCTCGGCTGTCGGCTTGCACGCGAGATCGAGGACCCCTCTATTATAGCGAAGGGCCTGCAGGTAGTCAACGCGATGTATTTCATTTTTGTTTGGTTTACGTTTAACATCCTTTGTTACAAGAATTTGAATAAAACTACGCTCCACCTGAACCCCGGACTACTACCGCGCTTTCATCTTTTGAGCACTTGGGGATAAAAAAGAAAAATACCAACGGCCAACTCATTGAATTTTAAATTATACCTATCAGAAGCTGATTACTATAATTACGCAATAGCGACTGGCGATAAACGAACTAAGTTTTGCCAAGTGAATGTACAGTAGGGAGGTAATGTGGCTGATCAATACAGGACTTTTGCTGAACAGTGTCGCGGGCGGCGTCTCTGTGAAGCTGGTGTGGTAGGGCAATGCAGATGCTCACCTATATGCGCCAGGTCAATGATGGGGATCTCGCAGCGCGCGAGCAGGCTCTCCTCCTGCTGGGCCGCCATTGTCGTCGCTTGATACAACCGCTCTGATTTCCACACGCCGATCGGTCGTTCAGTCAACACTTCTTATCACTCGACTCCCACAGTAATTAGCAATTAGCGAACGCGACACCGAAAGATAATTTAAGGTAGAGAAACGATAGATAAGCACTTAATACACCGTAAGGATACAAGCAACGTAAACGTTAAAGTTTATTGAAGTTATGAATGGTCTTTTGATTATTCCTGGTATAGAAGCGTTCGGAACTCATTTGCATAACCTTGTAGTTCTTGCTCGAGGCGTTCGTCTTTCTGACGTAGCAGCAATATGCTATACTGACTTGACACATTAAAAATTGGTTTCCGTTGCTTCTCTCACAGTAACTATGTGTAAAGGTTGTTCCCGCGTGTACGACTCGACGGCGTCGCGCGCCCCCCGTCCCTCACAGCTGGCGAGTTTCGAATGTCTCTCGTCGAATAAACTGGCTCACCGTGTGCGATGAGCGTTACCCTGGCGTCCGATGTCGGCTCTCACTTGTATATCATCGCGCAGACTTTCGCAACCGAGTGGCGTGTCGAAACAGCTCTGCCTTGAGCACGCTGTCGTGTGGAGAAAGCGTATTGTGTGACGGGTGTGCGCGAGTGACTCGGCGTCCAGAGTAACACTGACGAAGGAAGGCGAGTGGCGATACTGGCGAGGCGCTCGGGCGCTGCTCCGGCGGCTCGACTGACTCACGCGGCCCTTGATCGCGGCTCACTTCGCACCACTCGCGTGGGGCGGCGGCGTTGCCCTGTGTCGGCGACGTTGTCTCGAACTCGAACCTACTATAACCTCGTCTCATTTGCCATTCACTCATCTAACTTGTAGTATACTTAGGTTGGCAAGTTTATTGCTACCTGAACAAACTGAACGCAGTCTTACCTGATAGAGATTATACTTCACACATTATACAGTTGAATGAGATATACTGGCTAATCATTGCCATCAATCATTTACTTACATCAATCACGAGGGTTAAGCACAAACACCTAAAAAATTCCGATCTTTTAAATTTCCTAAGTGTACGAGACCAGTAACGCCATCTAGACTAAAACGTACCTATGTAAAATCTGTGTTAAGCGCCATCTATGTACACTACAAACTTACATATTAAAATAAAATAAAAAATCTCATTTAATTTAGTGGTTTATATAATTCCCAATTCTACGAGACTGCCACTTGCAACTGACACATCCGCTTCGATATAATAAAAAAAATATTTGTTAAATAATGTATAAAAATATAGGACGCAAACCCTTAACAATGACAATGACCTTGTAAATATGTCAATCCACACTTTTGTTTTTGTTGAATAAATAATCAAATGCTGTAATTTAAAGTGAGATTGTTTTATTTATATAGGGTTGGTAGCATTAATTTACAGTTGAGTGTTGCTTGTTCATTTGAGGCATCTTTCGAAGTACGACGACCCGACGTAGCCGCCTCGCATCGCTCGCTGCACGTGCTGTTCGAACAACCTCCTGTTACTTTGCAGCTCATCCGCAGCCTCCTTATTCAAAGGATCTTCAGGATTTGGTTCCTGAAAAATAAAAGCAAAACAAATACATAACACTTCTAGGAATTTTGTAGTTGTTGACTACCTTAGTGGTCTTGTGGACACAAATGCAACTGCTGAATGTGAAGTTCTGGTTTGATCTAGGGTCGGGCAGTTTTATGGGATTTTTCTATTACGAAATTCTCAGCCCAGAGCCTGGATTTGTGCCTGGCATTCCTGGTTTTTTTACAAAACTAAGTCCTCACTTGCAACATAAAGTGCATGGAGGTGTTAAGACACCTCTGCATGAGCTTTACTGGCGAAATTAGGGTATTGGTGGTATAATATCTATTTTTATAGTCCGGATGTATAATAACGATCCAATTAGCACACTGGCAAAGCACCCTGCTAATATCAAACAAAAATATACCTTATTTTTTATTAATGATTCTAGTGTATATTTTTGCGTTTTCGATACTTTGCATAGAGCTGACAATTTGCGGAATCTAAAGTACTTTGTTTATTTTTGTCTAATTTAAAACCAATGCAAGGCTGCATGACATCACTTAACAATTACAGCCTCGTTTTACATTATCAATATTCTTGAAATGATTAGTCATTGCCTTTTATCTGTATGTACTAGCCAATTTTGTGAAGTGTCATGACTTAAGTGATGTCACTCAACCATTCAAAATTTTCATCAAAATTCTATGCTTTCATTTGCAAAGTATGTTAAATACATAGAACCAGAAAATGCTGTCTAACATAATTTATTTTCTTTATTCAAAACACAAATATCAGTGTAGCCCTGGCTCTTATATTAGTGGTTCCTGTATCTAAGAAACAGACCTCCGAATTTACAGAGAATATGTTATAGACGGAAACTGGTAGAGGCAGTAGCAGCGGTGGCACAAGAAGCAGTGGAGGCACAGTGGTAACGGCTGTGACTTAAGAGTTGTTGCTTAAACGATAAGAATTGTTGGTCGCTGTGATTAACTCAAGACAAAATTTGTATTCTTTCACCAGAGTTAGCTTACCTACTGACAGGTCATATGAGTTGCTTCATATAGTTGTTTATTTTATTTGACTGTTTAAACAATTTTTTTTAAATTTTTTCTTAATTGTATTTTCATTTATTGTTGGATGTTACTTGCCTGTTATTGTATAGAATCAAGTTCTTCCAACTTAACAGACAGATGTGCTGCTGGAGAGTTTGTTGCGCCACTTCTTCTTCCCAGCTAAAGCACTAGGAAGAGGTGAAGGGCGGGCGTTTTGAGGGACTGTCTCATGCAATTTTGACGTTCAAAAAGTGCTGACTCTCAGCCTGGTTTGAATAAATGACTTTTGATTTTGTTAGTTGTAGTGTACTACTCAGTCAGGCGTTTCACTTTGTGTAAATTATTTCACCCCCACGGCTCTCAAAACGATGAAGGAAAACATTGTGAGGATACCAGCATGCAGGGAGCTATATACACAGCAGTGGGAATATTATAGGCTGATAATGGTGTTATAGAACCCCGACAGACAAAAACTAAATCAATTACAATTGGTATTTTTAAAGTGCATGCATGGTAAACAGTCTACTATCTCTGACAGAGATGCAATATACGCGGAATAGTCCCTGCAGTGGGAATGGCCAGGCCAGGCCAGGCTGGTTAATGTTCCTTATTTGTGCCATGTACAAGTAGCATTCGCTAATTCTGTGAAATCCTCATAATGTCCTCACCATTTCTACATACATACTTACTTATTGATTAATAAAGATTTTCATTAGTAGATAGCCAATTTAAACAATACATGATGACCTGCTTCACAGGTTTGTAATTTGACTGGTGGTTCAACCATGTGAATACAAATGGCCTGTTATAACTCTGGATAGTTTCATATGAATTATTCCATTTTATAAATGCCTTACTGTCTAAGCCACACCATGGAATCTCTTTGTTGGAATATTTCAAATTCTAACCAATAAAGCCATGATCATGATGTAAATACAACAAGTATGTACTAGTAGCACTATGAGTCATTTTTATTTTTTGTAAGATAGTAAGCTGCAGACGAAATGTAATTAGGGCTGAAGCAAAAGGAAGCAAATACTAAGGATTGGTGACATTTTGGTACCAATGCTTGGAGGTGTGACTGAAGCCATGGGATGAAAGTACTTCTTTACTCAATATCCAACATCCACGAGGGAGGAGATGCGGGCAAAACCTAGTCCGTAATAAGAAACCAAATAAAATACATGCAAGAAAATAACTTATGCTTAACACATACCAAGAATAAATACTGGAGTCCATAAACTATAGAGTTGACAGTAAGCACAGGTTTCCAGTCTTCTCTTAAGATGTTTAGACACACATTGCCCTCCAGGTCTATGTTGGGATGGTAGACCGCTGTTACACACTTCACCTTGGGCGGCTCATGAGGATAGTTTGGTCCTACCTATAAAGCAAATTATAAGTTCATAATAATCATCAGAAAGATGATGTCAAGCAGAGCACGGGTTGGATTTAACTCAAGAAGGACTATTGCCATTGTCATACTGGTTGCAGTCAGGTTTTATTGATTTTGCAACCTTTTTAGTGAAAAAGTATATATTGATCTAAGAATCAACCTGTTTTCTTTCTATACCCAAAGTGCTTTCATGGCCTTTCCAGTTGCTCATATAAGTATCAAAACCATTTATCAGTAACTTCATATAACGTAATTAAGAAAAGAAACTGTAGGACTATATCATTAAGTTTTGGAAAGACCTCATTTCTTAAGACATAGACCAGCTGTTAACATTACCTTAAAACTAAATACAAATCTTCCTCCTCTATAGAATCCTTCATCAGGGCATATGATTAGTTTGAAATTAAGTAAATCATCTGGATCTGGAAACTCTGTGTTGCATGTCTTGGGCAAATTCAATTCATTCAAATCTGAAAAAAATAAAAAAATCAAGTTATTTCTAGGTGAAGATGTTGTAAACACTGTAGTCACCAAGTGCAGTTGTAAAAATTTGCCTCAGGAACATAACAAGGAAATCTTTGAGGATGGATTTAATTGCTTTCGCAGTCCTATCTACTTATAACTTATTGCTAGCCGAAGAAAGATCGTCGTAAGTTTGCGCATCTGAATTCTTCACAACAGAATTAAAATAACAATGAATACACAACGCATAAATTGTTCAATTTTCTGAATTTACCTTTTGTGATCCGCAACTGAGCGGCTGATGCTTTTTTCTGTGAACCTCCTGCTCTTCCTGAGCCTTCCTCATCTTTCTTTTGTTGTTTTAATGAAAAAAGTTTAATCATTGTCCTAACTAATCGATAAAATAGAAATTATTAGAAATAAAACCACGATCTATTTTGACAGCTTAAATTTTTGTACGAAACTTCAATCTAAGTGGATTGCAATTTCTAAATAAAATTAATCTCTTTTATTGTATTGGCAAACCTCACAAAATTAAAAAAATATAATAAAATTTCGTTTGACCAATCAGCGTTCAGAAAATCCAGCTATGACGTCTCACCTTTCTCATTTGTAGCTACAGAATGCCTAATATATGGTCAACAAAATAAACCCAACCTTAGTTATGAACTTATGACCAATTATTTGTTTCCGTTATTGTAAATATTTTATTTCTATTGTATCCAGTCCGGTTTTAACTTCATTTTGACAAAGTTCTTTAGGGTTTTGACTAAAGACAGAGAATGGACCAAACGTTCCGTATTCAGTTGTGCACTACACACCGAAAAGTACGAGAGCTAAACAAAGCGACTGTTCGGGCAGTAATTGTCTCTTTCTAGAATTTGATTTCGAATAGAGTATGAATTCGACAGATGATGATTCATTATGACGCGACTGTCATAATGGCGCTGTCGTAGCAAGTTCAAAACATAAGCTAATAATACAAGGCTAAGGTGATTTAATTCTATTTTTGCGAAAATGACGCATTCTGCTGTTCCTAAATACTCCGAAAAAAGAGTACACCATTTTCCGAAAGACAATAAAATTATAAGATTTTGGCTTTTAGGTATTCCTAGAGATTTTGTAAAATAAAACAGAGTTCAAATATCATTTTAATTAAAGTGAATGTGTGGAAACAAAGGTTTTATATTCTGAGACTTCCTTGTCAAATACTTGCTGAAAAAATGACAATTACAAATTTCCAAGGCGATCAGCAATTATCACGAAATGCACACATTGATGACATAATAAAAAACATAGTAAATATTGCTATGCTTTACGGAATTTAAAGCAAAACAGCGATTTGTTTGAATTTTACGTCTTTCTTTTAGTTTATTTGATCGGAATTTCGAATAGATTTGAGTTGTTTACCAGTAAGTGTTGTGATTACCTCGAAAACTGCATCTAAAATGAAATTAAATATTTGCACTGCATGATATTGTGAACTGTGTTTCACAATGTTGAAGTGAGGACTTATCTTTTATTTCAAATCCTTCCTAGCCCAATTTTTCGGTGCTTGTAAGCCGTTTGTAACGCTTCTTCTGCTACAGCTACACGTTCGCGATTACGTGAACTACTCTTTTTGCACTCTGTATCACACATAGCTCGACATCTTGATGTATGTACAGACGCCAGCACATCAAGCTACCCCAATCTGTCAAATTTCGTTCATAAATTTTCAACTTTATCACATACGCTTAAGGTTCATGTTCAATTGGAAAAAATTGACAGTTTGGGGTAGCTTGATGTGCTGGCGTCTGTACCAACACGGTACCAACAGAGAGAGCGCTACTTGTAGTCATAGATAAAACACTAATTTAATGTACAACCTGTAGTTCGCGAAAACGCGACAACGGCGCGTGCCGTCGCGTTTTCACATTCCAGTAGTACTGTATTACTAATTCCACAATTAAACTGAGTAGGTAATGTATTCTAATGTGGCCGCTTGAACATTTTGAATTATTTGCGTTATTACACGTTCCCTATTGGGATCGTGCACGAACTATAGATGGCAGCACAAATCGACACGAGAACCACACGGTGTGGTCAAAAAAAGAAACTGTTTAGACCTGTCATCGTGTAATCATATTGGCGCCAATGTTTATGTTGTTTACGTTGATGTTCCGAGTCCGGGCATGTCTTAGATGTAGAAAAACAGTTATGAATCCTAAAAATGCAGTGGTAACTGGCAAAATTGTAGCTCAAACGACGATTTCTAACGTTTATGATGTCAAAATAACTGTAAAGTATTTTCTGACCTCATTTTTCACTTAAATATTTTGTCTAAATTATTCATGTCGCCTTCTTTTCAGCTTGATTGCAATATAAATATTAGAAGAGCAAATTGCAAATGTAAGGCAGGCCTATCTGAAAAATGTAGACACATCTGTGCTTTAATTTACTTTAAAAATTCTCCAGGTAGTGGTTTATCGAAAACTAACAAAAATTATTTGAGGTTATGTTTACTTTGATTTGTTTTTATTGAAATAGTACTACTACATACAAAACTCAGGTATTTTTACAAATTACATTATTGAGTAATTTCTAAATGTGAAACTCCTACTAAAACTTTTTTTTACTGCATTTATCGACTTTTGTCGTTTGTCACGTATCCAAGGAAAGTAAGTAATATCCGTGGGAAAGTAATAGAATTTCACACCATTTGGTTTATTTTGAGTTTTCTTTGGGAGTATCCAGAAACACCACAATACATTTTTACTTAGTAATTATGTTTTTTTCACATAATTTAAGAAATTATTTTATTACGTGAAGTGTCAATTTCAAGTAATGATTCCGAGAAAACTTCGGATTTGCGCCACTAGATGTCAGACCCTTCGTCGTGCACGTTCCCTATTGTATTAAAAAATATTGAAAAATTGCAAAATTGCTGCTGCTAATAAGTTTGCAAGCTGACTATTACCAAAAATAAATGGATGTATTTTTTTTTTTTTTTTTTTCATGTAGGATGGGCATTAAGCTGTGGAATTTAGTGACTGTCAATCACGGTGCACTCCGATATGAGAAATAATGTTCTGTCACGGTGTGTGACAACACTGACAACCCCAACAATTTGTCAAACATCTTTCATTTAGATGTGTCGTTGTGTAGTATTTTTTTGAGTTTTCTAAGAATACTGTAATAATCTGGCATTTTTTGGTTTCCGTATGATTATGAATGCACTGTCCTCGAGTAGTTGCAATGATATGTGACTTGAAGCAATAATTAAATCTTATGTGTTGTAGCGAAATAGCATGATGGAAACTGAGGATGTGATAGAATTGGGGTCTTCGGACGATGAGGCAGAACCGGCACCGAAGAAGGTATGCAATCAATGAATTATTTTAGAGCAGTTAAAATTGGTGCTATAAAATATAGAATCTATTACAGAGTGAAAGGCCATTTGTATTTTACTTGGTTTGTTTATCATCCAGATTATATTACTTGAAATGTTTTGTTTCAGAGCAAACCAATGCCAAATGCAATGGTGTGCATTCCAAGAAAAATACATGAAGTTACTATAAGGCCTTCTAGACTAAATTTAAATAAAGGAGTACCTGCAGTGAAAGCAGTACCTGCAATAAAAGTTGTACCTACAGGAAAATCAGTACCTGCTGCAAAATCCGTACCTCCAACAATTCGGGTACCAAAATCAAAAGAGATATTTACAATCAAAGGAGTACCTGCAGCAAACAGTGTTTTTACTTCAAAAGAAATTACTATAGTAAAAGGGGTACCCCTGGAAAAGAAACAAACTACTGTAACAAAAGCATCAAGTATTATATCTAATCCATTTGCAAACAAAAGTAAACCCAATGGCAAGCCTGTACAAAAGAGTGTTATGAAACCACATCTCAAAACTATTAAACCTTTCAAAATCCTGAAAGCCTCATCATCTCAACCCAATGTTGTTTATGCAACAGCAGCAGAAACATCTAATCTTAGTAATGTTCCTTCAGCACTTTTGAAGATAACCAATACAATACAAAACAACACATCTCTCAATAATTTACCTGCAGGTATTACTGTTAAGAAAACTACTCAGACCTCCAGTAAACCCATAATTTTTATGAAAGCAGCAAATCAAATGTTACAGTCCAAATTAAATTCAAAACAAGTAAATGATGTCCAAACTGTAGAATTAGATGATGACGAAGTCTCTCGCATTACTCCAAGCCCTGCTTGGTATTTAAGACCTGAAGAGCAAACAGACAAACCTACATTAGAGCAAGAGAATAATGCAGAGCCAAAGGTCCCCACTATGATTGAAATTACTATAGAAGACAGTCCCATAAAACCTGCACTGAACAAAAGGACTTGTGAAATAGGTGCTGAACTGGCTATCACTATAGATGATAGCCCTGTTAAGGCAACTGCGGACAAGAATCCATCTCCCAGTGGGAGTGATGACGAAGCAACTAGTACTAAAGAACCTAACAGTAAGAAGAAGTTGGAGTATCCCAAAGAATCTGGAAATGAGAATAGAAAAACTGTGGAAATAGATATAGATTTTCCATTCGAAGTTAGTTTAGATACAAACATTGGATGCAAAGATGAAATTAAAAAGTTTGAAAAAGTTGGCACTGTTGTTGTCCAGAAAGCTGCAGAGCCAAATAAGAACCAGGATGCTGCCGAATTTCATTCTGTGTATCAAAGCTTCATAGATACTTGTTTTGAACTGGAAAACTCTGAAGACATGCAGAAAATAGTAGAAAAAAAAATCAAAGCATATTATAGACAAGTTCCAAAGGAATATTCAGAATCTGAGGAGTTTGTAGACATGGTTGCAAGTAAAATACTTGCTATGAAGGCTAGCCCTGAAAAGATGTATTTGTACATAAAAGATATTGTTGATGAATTAAACATGCAAAGAAAGATTGCCAAATCACAGATACTAGAAACGGAGAGCAAAATGGAAGGTAAGAAGGAGGATACTTATTGTTGTTTATTGATTACTTTGATTAGACAAATATGCATGTTTATTTGTCCATTCAACTGTACACTAATGTTTACAAAAAATATCTGTCTGTAATGTTGTCTAATATTACAGATAGATATTTTTCACTGCTAGAAGATCATTGTAGCAAATACTTCACATTTTTAAATCATACTAAGTTTGTTAGGATGGATGGATATTTCTTAGACTTTCATGCAAAAACTACTGGCGATGGAACTTTACAATGACATCTTAAATATCAGAATAACACAAAAGCTATAATTCATATAGATATTGTACGATTTGGCCATAATATATGGATAAGTATCAAGTAAGTCGGAAAAATTCCTGCCCAGGGCTATCTTGGCATGTGCGGCCTAAACTGTTAGATTTACATGAAGATAATGTATTGTGGGGATGGTTTGTTTTATTTAATTCCAAATAAAAGTCCACAACAGCATATATTTACCTTTTATGTGGTAGCCATTATAGCCGAAATAGTGAGCCATAAAACATTTAAATTAGATACTTTATCGACAGCTAGGTTTTGCGAGGGTTTCACCTTTCCGGCTTCGCGGAGGTCAAATATTATCCCACAGGAACATACTACCGAGATAAAAGTATCCTGTGTTAATCCAGGTTATAAGCTATCTGTGTGCCAAATTTCATACAAATCTGTTCAGCCGTTTTCGCGTGATAGTGTAACAAACATCCAAACATCCAAACGTCTAAACATCTAACCATCCAAACATCCAAATGTACAAACTTTCACATGCATAATATTAGTAGGATACACATTTTCGACTATTTAGTTAATTCTTATCGAAATGAATACCTTTATCACTTTTAGTATTTAATGTAATATGTCTGTGAATAAGTTTTTAAACGACTTAATAAAAAGCAGTAAAGGAAAGGAAAAGGACCAGTTTGACCTGTATGTTTGTGTTGAGAGAGCTTAGTTGGGAAGTGATAATTTGTGTTGGTTGATTGACTGGATGTCATTGAGATATTCCTCCATTGAACGTTGCATAATTTCCGTGCAAATAAATCCGTCGCAGCATATGATTTTTGCAATGCTTGCGAAGTATCACTCGCTGTCGTGAGATGCATGATCATGGGATAAATGTTTTCCTTACACATGAAGCAGATCTTACTCCAAGCTTTGGTATCTTTCCTTTTAGGTTCCACAGAGTCTGTCACGAAATTCTCGTTCACACATTTCCATAGATCGAGGTTTGTTAGGAACATTTCCATAGCAAAAAGTCAACGTACCATAATTAGCTTGGCCTGCCAATCTCTTCACAGCTTGGAGAGATTAACAACAGTTTGACGGATTGACGGGAGAAAAGTTAAAGATGCCATGGAGTGTTCTGACAAGAAGCTTTGGGTGGAAGTGATGAAGGATGAGTTCAATTCCTTGAAGGTGAATGGAACCTGGGAATTAATTGATTGACCATTAGACTCTAATGTTATCAAAGCGAAATGGGTTTTAAACCCAAAGATTGTAGCTGATCGCAGCACCCAGCGCCATAAAGCCAAGCTGGTTGCTAAGGGTTATTCCCAAAAACCTGCTGAAGACTATTTTGAAACATTTGCACTGGTAGTCAAGATGTCGAGTCGTCTTCTACTAGCACTGGCAGTTGAGAAGAACCGAAAGAAAGAGCATTCATTATATTGACGTTACCACCGCTTTTCTGAATGGAGATCTGCATGAAGAGATTTATATGGAACAACCGCTATCTTTTGTTCAAGAGCGGTGTGAAAGCAAAGTTTGCAAATTGAAGAATGCCATATTATGTGGCCTCAAACAAGTTCCAGGTGTTGAAACCAAAAGATTCATGAGCATATAGTAAAGATGTGTTTTTCTAGGCCTAAATAGTATAATCAGTGTGTGTCTACACAAAGATTTATAATGAAATTCACTGTCATAGCTCTATACGTGGATAATTTTTATGTATTCACAAATAGAGCTGTAGAAGCCACAACCGTGAAACATCAGATTGGAAGATCCTTCAAAATAAAGGATTTGGATGAGGCTAGAGAATTTCTCGAAGTCTGAATCGAGTGGAAGAATGAAAGTGACATTCATTTGTCTCAAAAGAAATAAATTTCCAAAATCTTAAAGAAAAATAGAATGATTGACTGCAAACCAGGTAGTACACCAATTGATGTGACTCTTCGCCTGAAACCTGGTGAAAAGAGTGACAACACTCGATGTCTGGAATTTAGGGAAACTCCAAGCAAAGCCCTGTTCATTGCCTTTTGGGTGACTTTTAGCCTTCTAATAAGGCCCTTTGTGAGCGACCACGTTTCAGTGCCATAGATCATCAGTGGCAACACGCACTGGTCAAAGACTTTCGTCTTGAGACACTGCGGTATTGACAACTATATCATTGGCAAACCGAAGGTGAGTGCTGTACTCGCCATTGATGTTGATGCCAGCCCTTTTCCAGTCCAAAATCTTGAAGACATCCTCCAGTGCAGCAGTGAACAGCGAAGAGATAACGTCTCCCTCTCTCACACCTCGCTGTAGAAGAATAGGTTTCGAGGTCTGGTGCTGGAGTCGGACTGACATAGTGGCGTTTTCGTGCAGACACTTTAGCACCTCGATGTACCGATAATCGTTTTGGCACCGTTGAAGAGACTAGTACAGCCCATGTCTCCATCGAATCGAAGGCTTTTTAATAGTCCACAAACGCTAAGCAGAGAGGCAAGTTATATTCTTCGGTCTTCTGTATAACCTGCCGCAGCGCATGTATGTGGTCTCTGCATCCCCTGCACTTGCGTGCGAGACGGTTCGTGAGCATTCTTGAAACAGCTCGTAGACATGGCTCAGAAGTGAGATGGTCCTATAATTCTTAAGAAAGGTAATTTTACCCTCCATAAAGAAAAGTACCACCACAACTCTTTTCCATGCCTGTGGCGTTTTGCCCTCGACTATGAAGGAAGCAAACAGCTTCTGGTGGGCCTTGACAACGGATTTTCCGCCGGCCCTCAGGAGTTTGGCCGTAAGTCCATCATCACCCGGTGCCTTGTTGTTTTTAAGCGCCATCCTAATCTCGTACAAGCTGACGTCCGGGATGTTTGCGGTATAGTGTCGGGTCAATCTAGTTCTTAGGTCGTTTGCTAGATTCGTAACGGGGTTACTTATTGACGTGTATAACTGTCCATAGAACCTCTCGGTCTCTCTCAACTGCTCAGGTTTGACGGATACAATCCTGCCATCATCGGGCTTCAGTTTCGTAAGCTGACTCTGCCCAATAGATAGATCTCTTGCAAAGACCTGATAAATCGTATGCAGTAACGATGATAAGTCAATTTAATAACTGCAACGATTCTAATCACATAGCGGCACTGTCGGGGCAAGGGGCAAGCGGAACTGTCGCCGTGTTACAAGAAATGTAATAAGCCTTTGGTTACTTATGCAGATGCAGATTGGGGAAATGGGCCTGATGGGAAATCTTTCTCTGGTTAAACCCTAGTTTTCGGACATACGTTAGACACCGCAGCACCAGCTGCGGTGTCTAGGCAGTCGTTAAAACAGCGTTGTGTTGGGTTAAGTACTGCTGAAGCTGAGCACATCGCAATCTGTGAGGTCGCTAAAGAAGTGATATCAGTAAATGGTTTATATTCTGAACTGACTGGCTATAACATACTTGTTACTATTTTAGTGATAGTCAAAGTGCCGGTAAGCTCGTTTGTACTCCTGCTATTGGAAAACTTTCCAAACACATAAATATAAGATATCATTTAGTTGGAAGTTACCAGAGCAAAGGGTTATTTGTGTTGAATATTCTGAGATTGCCCTTATGCCTGATAAGTTCTGTCATCTCATATTTTTAGATGAAATTAATTTTATATTCATAAAATGTAAATAACTTTATTAAGCCACTGTGTTAAAATGTTGTTATATTTTCATGGAAAGCAACTAATGCCAACATAATGCAATGCATCCACCATGTAGCCCTGACCTTGCAACCTCAGATTTCCACCTGTATCCGTTTTTTCTGAATTCTTTAGGTAGTGTTAGCTTAACATCAAGAGAGGACTGTCAAAGCGACTTGTCGCAGTTTTTCATCAGAAGTCACAACATTTCCTCAGCAAAGGGATTAAGTCACAACCTATGAAATAGTAACAAATTATCAAACAAAATGGCACATATAGATATATTTTAATCAAATGTAAATAAACTATGAACATTTTTTTCTTGAATTTGCATATGAAATACGAACATACTTTTTCCTCGACCTAATATATAAACATAGTCTTATACATTAAGTAACATGGACGAATAGTTTAAAAGTTATCACGGTAAGAATGACCTGAGCGGAGCACCGTTTGAGTTTGCGGCGCAGGGTGACGGCTGTGGTCATTTAAGTGATTTTTTCACAGCCGATTCAATTCGAAGCGATTAACTTACAGTAGGTTATTTCTTGGCCCAAACGTTGTAGGCTTCGTTTTATTTAACATCACACTACGACCCTTAGGAGCCGTGCAAAAAGAAAGAACGGTAAGCGAAAAAAAAAAATGGCCGGTCGAAGTCGCGGGCAGAAGCTTGTAGTATTATAGACAGTAAACTGCTTCTTACGAACCTCCTTATTTGAATTATCTGATTGTATTTTTTTTTCAGAGCCAGACGAGCTTGCATTTGGAGAAGAAAGTGAATATGATTTAAAACGCCAAAGACAGATACGTAAACTAGAGAAGACCATAAAGAAGCTGCACAGAGCCATTCAGAAACTAGAAGAACAAGAAGTTGACTTTGATGATGAAGATGACTCTGTTTATTTATTAACTGAAAGGTAGTAAAATGCCTTCTGCTACGTCCATGCATATGAAAATACTAAAGAGTTAGCATTTTCACATGTATTGATCATCTGCCTAACATTGTCCCTATTTATATTGCGCTATGCATGCAAACCTACTTGCGAAAAATCAGTATTTTACCATGCAACTGCCTTCAGCGTGTGAGTTTCTTTAAAGGTCGAGATGGCTTTTTTTTTTTTTTTTTGGGTGGGAAATCATCAAATAACTTCTCCCACTCTGGGTGGAGCGGGATGGCGTGTCAGACTTTTACTGACTAAAACCCACCCGTGTTCCCTCAGTTGCCTGTGTGCCAGGGGCCGCGGTATCTCTTTCGAACAACCCGCACCCTGGCAGGCATCGGCCCTTGCGGGCCCCATCTGCTGCTGCTGACATATCTTTGAGGCGCGCGTGGAACACAACGCGTCGTCGACCCGGGCTTGGTCCTTACCGGACT
Source organism: Polymixis lichenea (assembly GCA_949091785.1). Classification (NCBI taxonomy): domain Eukaryota; kingdom Metazoa; phylum Arthropoda; class Insecta; order Lepidoptera; family Noctuidae; genus Polymixis; species Polymixis lichenea. The sequence goes on along the minus strand of OX420933.1, from coordinate 18,125,902 downwards.
TACTTTTACTCGCCGTCCGCAAGCCCGTGCCTACGGTGGCCGGGAATCAGCCTGGGATTCCCGACGCCCAGGGCGTCTCCTGCGAAGGCCACGGCTGTGAGGGCGCATGTACTGCATCTCCCTCACGTGCGCCGCCTCCCTCTTTGCGAGCATAACTGCTTCGCTGAAGGAGGCGACTGCCAGCCATGCCCTCTCGCTCCGTACCATGGCCTGGACCAGGGTCGGACGCGAGAGATCGCCGCCGCCAATCACCTCCACGAGGACACGGTGGTGCTCCGCCCAAGCCGGGCAGACCTCCACCGTATGCTCCACCGTGTCCTCAGGGCGATCTTCGCAATGGAAACACCCGGGCGTTTCCTCCCGAGGTCGAGGTCGCCTGGACATCTTAACAAATAGAGGCGCGCCCAACACTGGGGGGTTTAGAGTGACTCGAGGGGCACAGCAGCTCCAAAAATGAAATATTTATTAAAAGGAGATCAGCCGTATTGGGCCCTAAATCTAATAACTTTTATAAGTAGAAGACTAGCTTTTGCCAGCAGCTTCGCCCGCGTGGCGGTCGGAAATTACCCCGCGGGAGCGTACTACCGGGATAAAAGTACCCTATGTATTAATCCAGGTTATAAACTATCTGTGTGCCATCCATCCATCCTCACAAACTTTCACATTTATAATAAAATAGCGTCTGTCTTCGACTTCGTCCACGTCATAGTTCTTGCTCACTTGACCTACCCCGTCGCATCGAATCGCATGCCCGTGCGAGTACAGAGCCCAGCACATCAAGCTACCCCAATCTGTCAAATTTCTTTGATAGATTTTCAACTTAATGACAATAACATAAGGTTCATGTTCAATTGGGAAAATTTGACAGTTTGAAATAATTTGATGTGCTGGCGTCTGTACCAATTTCGTATTCTTAACTTTTTCTTTTTGCTCGTCTCCTAAGCGTCCTAGCGTGATGTTATTAGCCTATAGCTTTCCTCGATAATTGGGCTATCCCAACACTACAAGATTTTTTAAAATTTGAATCTGAGATAAGCGTGTTCAACCAAACAAACTTTTCAGCTTAATAATTTGAATATATCTATACCTATAGGACATTACAAACATATATACATACGAGGTGCATTCAATAAGTACCTAGCCTCATCGCCAGAGGGCGCTGTAGTTTCAAAAGAGTTTTACCACAGTGTAGCACATTCTTTTTTAATTCTTTTTTCAAATTTTCATTCCAATCCCTTCATTTGTTTTAATTTGACAACTTATGGAAGCGAACGTGTCGATCGGTTTTACAAAAATGGAAAAAGAGCAATATCGTTCGGTGATTCGATTCCTATTTTTGGAAGGGAAAACGCGCATCGAAATCAAAGAGCGCTTGGATGCTGTGTACGGTGACTCTTCTCCATCGATGGCCACCGTCAAGAATTGGTTCAACGAGTTTGCACGTGGCCGTACGTCGGTTTTTGATGAACCACGTCCAGGTGCACCGAAAACACCTGCTACGGAGGAAAACATTAAAAAAATCCATGATCTCGTATTGGCAGATCGCCGATTGAAGGTTCGGGAGCTAGCTCAGACTGTAGGCATTTCAGAAGGAACAGTGCATCATATTCTTCACGAGGAACTCGGCATGAGAAAGCTGTCGGCGCGATGGCTGCCGCGTTTACTCACACCAGAAAACAAGCGCAACCGTGAGACCACATCGGAGACGTGTTTGGCACTGTTTAAGCGGAATCCAGCGGAGTTTTTGCGTCGTTTTCTGACCGTCGATGAAACCTGGATCCACTGGTACACACCAGAGACCAAGGAGCAATCAAAACAATGGATCCAGACCGGGGAACGTGCTCCAAAGAAGGCGAAAACTGTAAAATCGGCCGGAAAAGTTATGGCCACCGTTTTCTGGGATTCACAAGGTGTGATCTACATCGATTACCTCGAGAAGGGTAAAACAATTACAGGGCTTTACTATGCCGATTTATTTGGCCGATTCGACGCCGAATTAAAGAAAAAACGACCCCATCTGGCGAAGAAAAAAGTGCTGTTTCACCACGAAAACGCACCGGTTCACACGTCTGCCGTTGCCATGGCCAAATTGGTCGAATTACGCTACGAATTGCTGCCCCATCCACCGTATTCTCCAGATTTGGCCCCTTGTGACTTCTTTCTGTTTCCTAATCTGAAAAAATCACTCGCCGGGAATAGATATGGATCGAATGAGGAGGTCATCGCCGCCACGGAGGCCTATTTTGCAGAGTTTGACAAAAACTATTTTTCGGACGGATTAAAAAAGTTGGAGCATCGCTGGGCTAAGTGTATCGAACTAAAAGGAGACTATGTTGAAAAATAAATTCCCACTTTTCCAAAATTTTCGTTTACTTTTTGTAGGCTAAGTATTTATTGAATGACCCTCGTATGTAGGAATGTGTGAGTAATAAAGTATACAAATGTGAAAAACAAAAATTTAAATTTTGTTATACCACATAATTATACACCGTGACATTTTAGTCGTCTTAAAACGGCAGCCCACTCATGTATCACTCAATGACTACTAATCATTTATATAAAAAAAATATATTTTGGAATACATATATGCATAATTAAAAAAAAATATAATTCACTAAGACGCTTCACGTAGTTTGAAACACCCTGTTATGGAGATGGAATTAATGATCGAATGTAATGGTAGGTAGCTAGATATCTTGTACCTATTATTTTAATTAATGTTTTAGTCGCGCCTAGAGGTATTTTATGACGGATACATTTAGTGAACTACCATTTTAAGACGACTAAAATGTCACGGTGTATACAAAATTCAAGATCTAAGATTGTTTTCATTTTTTTATTTCTTATCAGGTACAAAGAACGAATGGTGCGCGTTTACGCAAAATTTTGTCAGCTGACAAATACAAAAATGCCTTCAGAGCCTCGTATTGTACTAGACGCACGGCCAGGTCAACCATCGGGGCCGGCAAAACGTCTTGAAAAGTGGATAAATAAGAAAGTCCCGATTGGCACGCCATTGCCATTCCCAGACTTTCACGATGTTCTCCGTTGTGTTAGAGACGCGAATGATGAAGACAAGTTGTGCTGGAATGAAGCTGACATTATGGAAGAAGGTATCTACGTATAACAATATACATTATCAAAATTAGAAGTACCCTAATAGAATTCCAATTTTATTTATTTATAAAATAACTCTTGGTGTAGCCACTACATGACACTAATTTAAACTTGTTTATTAGCTCGAGACTTATTTACAAGATGTGGCAAGAAACTTCAAAGGCGCCGGCAAGAGAATGAATGGAGATTAGCAGTTTCCAGAATTGCTTTAGAAATCGATCCCGCGGAAAATAATGAGCAGCTGAAATTCAAGCTAGACGCAAATAAGAAGATAGCGGCAAATAAGGAGACTGAAATATTTAATAAGTACGTTTTGTTGCGATTACTTTTATATGTAATCCAATCTATCTAGCCTGTACTTTTATATACCAAACGTAAAACCTACTAAGACCTCCCGGCCGCTCTTCAAATGCCACTTTCTTGTCCTGTAGATATTACTCAATTCATTAGTTTGTTATTTATTTACTACGCCACTTGACGTCATCAATCACCTGGTGAAGCTAATCTATTACATGTTTTTTTTCAGGTATGCAGACAGACAGAACCTACTCAAGTTGGAAGCTGTAGAGATTGGTGATAAAGAAGCGGAAGAATCACCTGTAGAGAGTGAAGAAGAAGAAGGCAATGATGAAAGTGTTTCACTAGAGAACAAAGGTAAAAGGAAGGAAAGATTGAAAAGACTTATTCAGGAAATATCAAAAGGGCCCAGCGAAGGAAAGGAAAGCCAACCAACAGAAAAACCAGTAGCAGTTGAAGAAGATGCTACAAAACCTGAAGAAAATGAAGAAGTAGTAACAATTAAGGATAACGATACTAAAGATAAAGACAATAAGGAAGATTCTGGTGAAATCTTAGAGAGATCTAACGACAAGGATACTCATGATGCTGCAGAAACACTTTCTGTAAGTAGCGATAATAGTAATAATTTAGAGTCAGATATAGATGAGCTCCATCTATTGCAGAAATTGCACTCAGGTAATGAAGCTGAAAGTTCAACACTTGAGTCCTCTGATTCTGATAGTCCCATAGCTATATCTGACTCTATAGAATCTGGTAGTGACACTAGAAAGCAGTTCAGTGATGTCATCAGTATCGAAAATTCAAGTTACTCAGAAAGTGAGGCTGACAAACTGGATGATATACCTGTTGAAAATACAGAAAGTGTTCAGTTAATAGTTCCGCATCGCCACCCGAACAATGACACCGAAGGGCCTGTTGTTGTTGACATGGAAACAGACAGTTCCAATGGTATAGAAACGTGTCGCCCAAATGACGATATAGACACGGCAAGCCCAATTACTGATACTAAGAAGGTAATCACTAAATCTAACAACAACGAATGTAATGAGGCGGTTGAAGATATATTACTTGCGTCATCAGATGAAGAAACTGGCGGAAGTCAAGCAGTGAGGCAACCCTCAGCTGCTGGTGTGTGCATTAATCTTAAAGATGATCTCATTTCAATTGATGAAACAGTTGTCGGCACTGTTGCTAATGAACTTGAAAAAGTGGTTGACAAAGAGCCAACTGTCACACCTGAAATCATACCTGAAAAGGTAAGTAATACAGATGAATCTAGTGTAGTAGAAAAAGGTACTAATGATGATCAGGTTAAACATAACGATAATAAAGTTACAGAGAAATCGAATGACATTGAATCTATATCTATAGAGTCATCACAAGAAATAGCTCCAAGTGTATCCAAGGAAGAATGTGCACAGAATGATGTCAGTGTTGTATCTGGTGATACCAAATCCGCTGATACTGTTACTAATATGGATGCGAATGAAGTAGACAAGGTATTGGAGACATATTCAAGAGTAGTAGAAGACAGTTTACCACCTGCATTATGTTCAGATACCCAATAACCCAACCTAATATTATATTAAAAATGACTGAAGTTAAAAATCCAATATATTTTGTTTACAATTGTATGAGTACACAGTTATACTTAGCTACGACCTTAAGGCGCATGGTCAAGCAAATGTTAAATTTCTCTATGTGAATACAATGCTCTGCTCTGTCGACAATTTTTTAAAATAAAATGCTAGGAACTACTAATAATACTGGCCTCGCAAGTCGAGGCTAATTGCCCAATGGAGAAGAATAGTTTATGTATTATATAGATTCATATAGGTAGGATTTATTCTTTCATAAAGCGCTTTACTGTGTAATTTCATTACGTCATACCCTTGTTGGACTATAACTTCAATAATTTTAGATTTGCACATAAGTTTCATTTTAGTGTTTTTTTTTATTTTTTATTTAATAAGTATGATTAAAAAGCATTTGATCACAACCGTAATCTTAATTTATAATAAAAAGTCTTTCTGACGTGAATAGTCGTTTCTGTTTTTTAGTCACTAATATATTATTGATTGTAAGACTACCCCGTTTGTCATGCGTTGATCTTTGATAATTGTTACGGGCCGTCAGAAGCCCGAGTCTTGACAATCAGTCTTACCAAGGGGCCCAGTAACTGGATTGTAGAGGTCAGATAGACATTCGTTTCATGTTAAATACTGGCATCCGGTTAAGCTGGAAGCCGACCCCGACATACTGAGGAAAAACTAGGCGGATGATGACAACTGCTCCGTTGGTCTAGTAGTCGCAAGCCCGAGCTGAGGTCGGTCGAAGTGTTTTTGGATTTTTCTAATAGAAATTTCTCAGTAGCAGCTCGGAGTTTGGAAGTTGGCGGTGTGATACCCCAGTGCTTCCGAAAGCACGTTTAAGCTTTTGGTCCTGCGCCTTATCTCACCCCGGTCGAATCGGATTGCCGTTCCATAGGACTATGGGAGTAAAGGAACAGTTGCACTATGCAACTGTGTTTGCGCACACACTTGTGTACTATAATATCTCCTGCGTATCTGGCTAATGTCTTTGGAGATAGGCCACCCGTGACCGAAATGCCTCGGGAGGATTATTGGTTATACAGGGCGGAAAGTGGAAGTCGGCCTGGAAACGAAGGTAATTTACATAAATTGTTACTACCAATTTTTAGTCATAGGATTGCGTTTTTTTTTAATATGGTCTGCTTTCTGGTACTGCTTTCGGATATTTTTGAAAAGTCGCTTGATTGTGCTAGGAATCGAACCAATTCAAATGGGAAACAACTAAGAACATTAAAACAAACTCAATTTTGCCTGCATATGAGTGCTTAAAAAGTGAGATTCTTTAAATCTGAGATTGAACTAAAGTACCTAACTGCCACAACTACTTGATAAGTGAGCTTGTTTTTCATTAAATTTTTAGCCTTTTAGTGTGTTGCCAAGAGGGCTGTTGGATGTTGGAGGCAGCATCTACCTGGTGGTCCACACTGCAAAAGACCGCCGAACTTTGAGACGCCTTGTATGTGGTCGTGATCCTCAGAATTGAGGGAACGAAGAAAAAGAAGTGTGTTATATTTTTAGAATCGTCTCCTCAAACTCTTTTTTGATGATCATGGTACAGTCGCTGTCATATATATTGTAGATTGTTGCAGACAAGGTGACCAAATACTTCTGAACACTTTAAAATATCAGTAATTTCCATGCACTACAAGTTACCATTAATATCTGAATATTTATTACTTCATTCATATCTGAGCAGATGCTTGTCTGTATAATTTCTATACACAACTTATAAAAAATATACATGTCGCAGCCATCTGGTTAAATTAGCCAGCCAATTAGACGCCTAGTCGGTTCATTAAACGCCTAGTCGGTTCATTAAACGCCGGCATCCAATTAAATAGCTGAAGGACAACTAGTCAAGTCATTGAGCGCAACGCATAACCAGATGGCTGAATGTCGTGTCATTTAGTTAAATTGGATATTGATGAATTTGTCATGAATTTGTGACTTTTTACTAATACCTACCACTAAGTAACTAATAAAAGTGAAATGTTTGTTCACAACAAAGTACATATACACATGTACATATTACTCAATAATAATTGAGTCAGTCAGTAAGTTCAGTCAGTTTAGACTCAAATATTTCGCAAAAATTGCAGAAGACGTAGCATTATTTTGTACTTCCATGCTTTCATACTATTTTGACAATAACACACTTTTAATTTCACTTAAAATTGCACACACGAACGAAAAATAACATTCACGGTTTGCGCTATTAAGGTGAACCTAGTCCACATTTTTCCCATACAAACTTCGGGAGTGTATTACTCCACTGTTGGACAATGTACATCAAAAATTAAACATGGTATGGTTTTGTCTCATTATTAATATTGTCTGTACGGAAACAGAATACCTACTAAAATAAAAAGCCATTCAAAAGTTAGGAGCCAACAAAGATTCGTTTTTCTTGCTAATTTAACCTAACTTTGGGCGTGTTTTAGTAATAAAAGAAGTGTAAAATCTGAAAAACCAAGTCGGTACCGACAAAGCTCAAATATCGAAAAGTTCAATAAACTTTATTGCTTATTGATTTATGCAGGGGTTTTTTCATAAAACCCGATCTTCCGAAGGACTGTTCTTAATTTTTTACGCGCCTGTTGTACTATAAATGATTCTGCATCTCACTCAATAACGTTGTGATTGTAGACTAGCTTCTAACTGCTCATCATGGATACTACCTCTGTCGGACACGACGCCTGGTGACACAGCGTGCTTTTCAGCCAGGCCCATCAGTGAGTTCGAGCCCGCGACTAGGTTCCCCTTAACGCCATATTTGTTTTGGTGACTACTAGAATTAAATTTGAATCACTTGGCTGAGTCTTGATCAGTCATCTTCAAAGGGCTGACTTTTAATATGCCAAGTTGTTAAACGTTGAATCATTCTAGTTCAATTAACTATCGGGCTAGGCACCCAATTGAATGCCGGCGTTTAATGAACGGCCTAGGCCTCCAATTAGCTGGCAAATTTAACCAGATTATTGCGACATATACACTTACAACGTCAAGTGTATCGCACAGGAAGCATGCAATTAACGTTTGGGAATCATTCAGAAGAAGATTTTTTTTTGTTCCATGCAAAAATACTTACAGGACGTACCTATTCAATGCAGAAGTAGGTTACAAAATTTTTTATGTACAGACGCCAGCACATCAAGCTACCCCAATCTGTCAAATTTTCCCAATTGAACATGAACCTAATGCTTAAGTGATAAAGATGAAAATCTATCAAAGAAATTTGACACATTGGGCTAGCTTGATGTGCTGGCGTCTGTACATAAGTATGTTGTCACAAATAAAAAACTATTATCAACCAGCTTTTGACAGCAGCCCTCGTGGATGTCGGAAATTATCTCACGGGAATGTAGGTACTTACTATCGAGATAAAAGTATCATATGTGTTATTGCAGGTTACAAACTATCTGTGTGTCAAATTTAATCCGAATCCGTTCAGCCGTTTTTGCGTTATTGAGTACCTAACACACATCTAAATATCCAAACATCTAAACATACAAACTTTCACATATTTTATCCTACTAATATTATAAATGTATGGATGTTTGTTACTCTTTCACGCAAAAACGGCTGAACGGATTTGAATGAAAATTGGCACACAGGTAGTTTGTAACCTGGAATAACACAGGATACTTTTTATCCCGGTACTACGTCCCCGTGGGATAGTTTTCGACCTCCACGCGGGCGAAGCCGCTGGCAAAAGCTAGTATTCTATATCTATATATATAAACATGAATTGCTGTTCGTTAATCTCGCTAAAACTCGAGAACGGCTGGACCGATTTGACAAATTTTGTCAAATCGGTCGGGACTCCTACCAAGTTATGATACCCTGGTACTTAATCAACAAATGTGGAAAAACACAAAAAGTAAAGTGGCGCCATCTACCATGCCATATGCGAACTACTCAAGACCTGACGTCATACATCAACTACATCGCGCAAGCAGAGTTTACCGAGCGATCTACATGGGAGAAACCTGTTAAGTCCAAAAACGTAATTTTTCAGTATAAGAATTTTAAGGTTCAAGTTTAATTTATAAATCAATTAGGTAAAGTAGAAAAAGCCAACCACTGCTGCAGTAACTATTTATTAATCAGGTTTTTTTAAATATATTAACTAAAACTAAAAACACAGCCGTTTCATTTTTAATGGCACTTATCATTTTTTAACCAAATTAACATTAACTAATTAAATCGAAAACAATGGAGTTAACATATTGAAATCAAAAGTTAGTAGAACATTAGTGATATAGTTTATTCGTAATTTTCGTCACAGTCGCTTACAGAGTCAGTCATTCGTGTTTGAGGTTTTCAAATTTTTATGAAAATTATGATAACACGATCTATAAAAGGTAGCAAACTTATAATATAATGGTTCTTTTTTGAGCATATAGGTAAAGGACTCGAATATGCTCTTGGTATGCTCAAAGTAGCAACCGATGATACCCGTCCCCTTTTAACAAATGAGTAGTATCTAAAAGGTTCACTTGAGTCTAAAGACTCTTTGAAAGCCACATCATTAGAGTCTTTAGAACACATTATCCAAAAAATATTGTTCCAAATAAAAGGATTTTTATCGGTATCAATGTTTCTTTTCATAAACATTGTTTTGAAAAGTTGAGAAAATCCTAAAAACTCTTCTTGTGTCATCATTTGGACTGTGTATCTGCGACTAGTCATTTGGATAATGTTTGCCCAATCTTGTGGAACAGAAATTGAAACTCTATGATGTTTTATAAATCTTTCTATCGCTGCATGATCGCTGTCGCATTCCAAATGCGTATGTCCGGGCACTAAAAATTTGTGATGGATTTCATTTAAACTGGTTTTTTGATTGACAGCTAATGCAAACATTAATGGTAAAATATTATTTCTGTTTTGTCCTGGGCAGGTATCTGAGTATTAGATTATCTGCTCTACAGTATCTGGTAGCTCCATAATAAATCGAAACAAACATGATGCAATCTCATCCGCACCTCTTTGTGCGATACTTTCGTACCAAACAAAACAGTGCGTTCGTTTTTCTGTGATGTTACGAACAGTTAAATTAAAAGTCCATAGCTTCCTTTTATAAAACGATATTCCAGCTGATAGATAAGGAGTCGCTAAACATTTTTGTAGATCGAATGCAGCAACAACAATTTTTCTTTCACTTTGCTTACTCAATTCCTGGTCCTCTCTTTTCGAATTATAATGTGATTCAGCTTTACTTTGATGAACAGTCTTCTTCTCTTCTAAATTTTGTTTTTCATTAGCATCCTCACAAGTTTTAATTTGAAGAGTAAGCGAATCGCAAGTTTTGCAAGTATCGTTTGAAGGTTTTTTGAATTTCAAATTCAGTGTTTTAAAAATGCTACGAAACAGCGTAATGCTTACTGGCGGTAATCCTTCTTCTCCATTGTCTTTCACGTATTCATCTTTGTACAATTTGTACAATATCTTCATGTTCAAATCCTGATGAAGGTATTTTTTATTCGTATGGCGTCGGGAGTAGTGATTTTCATAAGCTGGAAATTTGTCGATGAAGTTTTTGACGTATTGGATGTCATGGTCAGAACGTTTATTTTCAGGATCCCTTAAACCTCTTTGATCAGCTTTTACAATAACAGATCCCGATGAGCTGTTCTTTTTCTTCTTTACGATTTCGTCTATAAAACCTCTGCGTTCACCAAATGTTTTCATGAAACATTTTTTGCAAATATTTCCTTCAGTTCCATCTATATTGTAAATAACTGTTAAGTACCTCTCTGTTTTTCATAAATGAATTTCTTCTTGTACGCTCTTTTGGTTTAATTTTAATTAATCCACTCAAATATCTCTTTTGTGCTTTTCTAGACGGTAATTCCCTGTAGTCAAAGTAAAGCTGGTTCAAATTAATTTTCTCAAGCTTTTGTTGACATTTTGCCCTACAATTATCTGAAAATTCACCCGGATAACGCTTAGGTATACATTTTCCTTTTGCAGTGACATATTCCTCGCCTTTTCGACGTTTTTCCGTACGCTCCTTTCGTAGCTTTCTTGGATAAGGACCACAACCTTTCTTCCTCTTTCTACATAATAAAGCCAATGGGATATTATCGTCACCATCACCATCATCGGAGTCAGTTTTACTTACAAAATCATAAAAAAAATAAAAAAGAAATTGATACAGAGCTGATATGTGGGAGTTATCAGAAATAAGATCTAAATTTTTTATTTTTTGCGTTTGATAATATCATGACTAGTTTAGTTATCGAATTTGTACCAAACCATTAATAAAAATTCATGAATAGTCACGTTTTTACCGCTACGATTCTCCCACTCCTATGATAGTTACACTTATCAGCAATAGGCCAAAATAAAATATGATTTTTTTTAATAACAATATAGTACCAAACTAAAAAATGACGAAAATGGAGTTATCAGGTTTCTCCCAGACACCACAGATATATACAACATCCCGACATCCCGACATCAATCGTCCGGCTAGTTTTGTAAGCCCTGGCTGGAGGCTCTTAGTCTAAAAACTAAAAGTCACCGCAGGAAAACCGAAAAAATAAAAACAATCGTCGGGCAGTAGCCCACCAGACACAACACCCGTCTGGTCGGAGGATCCTCCCTTACCATAGAGTATGAGTGAACTTTACACCCTGTTCCTCATACCTCTATTCTTTAAAGGCAAAGCGTTTTTTTAACTGACACCTACGTTAGGTGTGCTCTTACCGAGTTAAGACAACCTGGTACTTCGATTCTGAACGCACGCATAAAATGTCTGACAGGTAGGAAAAGTTTGTATGGGATAAGAAAATTGTTGCTTTTTCGATTTTCCATGCAATTCTCCCTTAATTTGTCACCGTTTAAACCTTTCCTGGACTGCTACAAATATTTTAAAACCAAAATTAGCCAAGTGGGTCCAGCCGTTCTCGAGTTTTAGCGAGACTGACGAACAGCAATTCATTTTTATATACAGGATGTAACAGAATCCGTATTTGATATCCTTAAGCACTAAAGATAACAGCTGGTATAAAATCACTATACATAGTTTCAGCTCAAAATAAAATACTCTAAGAATTGATAACAAATTTTCTGTTTCATATGTTTCTTAAATTCAAATCATAACAAACGATATTGACCTACGTAGTGCGGTGACTACCGCACTACGTAGGTCAAAAGGTAACATCCTGGTAAAAAGAACATCATGTAGTTTTATGCTGTGAATTTGATACAGATGTATATTTCAGGTAATGGCTTGCATAGGTTTCTCCTAATCAGTTTAGGTAGGTACTTTGTAAACCTACGTAACGACATGGATTTCTTTATTGAGTAGGGACTTACAATGACTGCACTATAATAAAACAATTCAAATGAACATCAACTATAGGTCGTCACAACATTTATTTACAATATTTACAAAGGTCCACTCTTAAGTACATAATGTTAAATCTATCCTTATTTAAACAAGTCTTTTGTAACGGTATTAATTTCAAATGTCATGTGAAACAGACTGGTCCAGGGGTGAAGGTGAACTGGTGTTCTGCGTCTACGAATGCCAGAGGTTGGAAGTCGCTGATAGGCAGTCTATCTGTCCTGGATGTTTTTATTTCCAGCACTATTTCGCCGGTTCCCTCCTGAAACATTAAGGAATGAAGTTGGTTAAAAACGTAGGTATTTAGACGTCCAATTTGCTGTTCGTTCTTCGTCTCTAGGTATCGTTAGGTACTGTCCCGATTCAAAATGCGTCTGTGGCGCGGCCAGAAAGTAGCATGGCCGGGAGCGTGGAAAAATAAAACTCCGTTGAGACCCGAAGCTGATAGCGCTACTTTGACTCTGTTGAAATATACATAAAGAAAAGAAAAGAAAAATAGGTTTATTTGTCACAGAAATATTTATGTGCGTACAAAAGGTAAATTAACTCGAATTATAAGAAAAAAATCTAAATAGATTTAAAGTCACGACCACAGAACAGCTGCACGTCGTGACGGTATCAAGAAGAGTTCCACCCAGCCTGATGCTGTGCTATGGGGTCACGTCACAATCACAGCACAGCGCTGATCGTCAGTGGTCACCCGAAAAGTAAGTATAATTTTTGTGCTTTTTTTAACGAGACCAGAAACCAACATCAGGCTGGCGCCATGGTGTCACATGGAAAGTATATGGAATGGATACTTTCTTGTTAGTCGTGTTGAATATTTAAACGAGAACATATAGTATAATGGTTTTATAAATTTTAAAATAGTAACCTTGCAATCGTCTTTAATCAGTTGTGGTTCTCTGAATTCCACTGAATTGAAGCCGAAAAGCCTTAGGTTGTTCTGTCTGGTCAAATCAGCTGGGATGTCGGATCTGAAACGAAGTAAAGATTTTATTTATTTTATTTTATTCGAGAAACTTACAGTTAACAAATACAGTGTTATTAAACAATATGAAACTGAAGGCTATTTACAAGTTTCCACTGATCAACACTTGAATACAACAAAAAAAAAAGTTGGTACAAAATACCTATTACATAAATTTGGAAATAAATAATACACGATCAAGTAATACGAATAAAAAATCATATACCTAGAGCAAACAATTACTTTTCCGTAAAGAAACTTCTCACGAACAAATGTTTAAGCCGAGAAACACTGGTATTGAATATATCCAAATCATGTTAGATTGTTGAGAAAACTTTTTGAAGATTTTAAATGACCAAAGTTTTCATCGCGATGAAAGGTTGAAGTTAAATAAAAGAGAAAGTTTACCTTTGCGGGACCTTGGTATTCACACATGAGTATGTGAAGTTCTGCCTAGCCCCGTTTGACAGCAATCTCAAGAAACGAAGCTGTATAGCACCAGATCCTTCACCATCGTATGTTAGCTGGAAAGTAAAGTTTGTTGGTAATAATGACATTCTTTTGGAAAGTATTAAGTAGGTAAAGACGGGGTAATTAATTGATAAGCAAATTGATTACCAACTTTGTTCGTAAATTCAAATTATCTCAACTTTCAAGTTTGTGTTCTATGACAGTTGTATGAAGGAAGTGGCAATATCACGAATTGACTAAGAGTGTCAAATTGCTAAATTCATCTCAAATCAAATCTAAGTACTTGGGATATTTCTATGTTTATATTTACCCTGAAGCCATTGTCAGATTGTGAGAATTTGTGGGCGGTAGCGTCAGCGGTGAAAACAGCAGGTTCCCTTTCGTCTGGGTATAAGCAGGTGCTGTGGCCCTTACAGTACACCTTGATGGGCCGTCCGCTAGTTGCACCTCCACGTGCATCTATCCAGTAGTAACCTATAGAAGTAGGTAGATATTTACTTCACAATAATAAATCGTATTTTACAGTGAGCCTCCACAGAAGAGCTCGAATCTGAATGGTATCGCCCGTCTTGCCGAGTTGCCGATACTTTAAACAGTGCTAATAACTAAACCCTAAATATCTAGTAGCACTACAGAAATAAGTTCCATAAAACACGCCTGCAGTCCCCGGAGGGTTGGGCAGAGGTACACTGATATTTCATCAAGTCCAAAGTTTTGGGAGTTGCGCTTATTTCTAGCAATGGGCGCAAATCCAGACTCCGGGTCACTACTGAGAATTTCCTGGTAAAGAACTCTTTGAGAACAAGAGCAGAAAAGAAATTGAAGCTGTCAATATCTAAATCGCACAAGACATGTCACACACGTGTCGCAGATGTCCAAGTTGCTCTCAAAAGCTAAAGTTTGTCTTACCGTCAGTGAGATTAACGTGCGAAGTCCTGAGATCACGACAGGACAGTGCTGGATAGCTCTTGCTTCCTCGAGGCCTCCTCACCGCCTCGAGTGCCCCGCGCGCTTGCAACACACCCGTCATGACTTCCTTCACCCATTCTATGTCTTCCTCTGTCAAGTAAGTTTTGTGATTGTAAAAGTGAGGAGATAAAGAGAATTTTGAAGAAAAATTGGTTTACTGGTCACAGAAGCCAGCGCACACAAAAAATATAAATTAACTCCAATAAAAAAAAAAAAAAGTAGATCTTTAAAAACACACAACAAAAATAAACAAAACAAAACATCAAAAGTAAAATAATCGTCTGACTTAATGTTAAGTTGTTCACTAGGTACAGTAAAATCGTGAAAGCAGTGCGTTTTTTATACTTTGAAGATTGGATGGTATTCCCCCGACATTAAAAATCCCTTAGCAATACGTTTTCGACGACACCTGCATGAATAAAAGTAAGTAGAGGGTTCTTATGTCGGAAAACACATGACACAGAATTGAAAACTAACCTTCGTCGAAATTATCTTCAGTGACAGATTCCATAGATTGCATTTCAACACTGCGTCGTCTTCTGGTGTATGACGAGAATAATTCAGGAGGTATTTGTGGTGCTGGAGCGGGCGGTCCCGGTGGTCCAGGAGTCCCCGCCGGTCCAGGTAAACCAGACCTTCCTTCTGGTCCTGTTGATCCTTTTGGCCCAAGTTGGCCTTCGGAGCCTGCTGGCCCTATGGATCCGGTATCTCCTTTTAGTCCCGGAGGTCCTACGGGTCCCTGTAATAAGATATTGATTAAAAATAAGATTTATCGAAATCAAGATAAGTACTGGTAAATCAATTTTGACACAACGAATTTAAAAGAAAAATCTGAATGCACACCATTTCTCCTTTAGGTCCAGGTGGTCCAATTGGGCCCGGTAGACCTTGCTTGCCAATGTCGCCTTGATCACCTTTCAAGCCCATTGGCCCAGTATCGCCAATGTGACCCTTTGGCCCTCGGTTCCCTTTGTCGCCTCTTATTCCTTGGTTACCTGGAGGCCCTGCCTTGCCTGGTAGACCCGAAGGTCCCATAATTCCTGGGGCACCATTATCACCCTGGAAATAAATTACATATTTTCATAATCTTTATTCATTGCTGTTTGTTTCTATGGATCCAGCCAAACAAAGTACCCTATAAATAATTACATTAAAAAGTAACGGTACGTAATTACGATGTTATAAATAGTATATATAGTGACGTGTACTTACAATAGGACCCGGCAACCCTCTTAATCCCCGTTGTCCTTCTAGCCCTGCTGGTCCGGCGGGTCCATTTGGTCCTTGCTCTCCGGGAACACCTTTGGGTCCCATATCACCCTTTTCTCCAGTTAGACCGGGGCTACCTTGGAGTCCTGCTGGACCTTCTGAACCCTGTTAATGAAAACCGTGTACTTACGTTAGTAACCTTATTTACATAATTATATACCTATTACAAAAATACAGAGTTGCCATGAAGTTCATCACCACTCTGTATATAACAAAAACCGGAATTTAATTACAGATTTCAGAAAACTTACAGGATTGCCGGGCATCCCCGTTTCTCCGGATTTTCCTGGTGGGCCCACAGGCCCAGGGGACCCTGGAGGTCCAGTACTACCTTCAGGCCCATCAGATCCTGGTTCACCCTTGATACCTTGTGGGCCTGTTTCTCCTCGCTCTCCTGGGAATCCAGCAGATCCAGTATCGCCTTTAGGTCCTTCGGGGCCTGGATGTCCTTTAGGACCCGTTTCTCCTTGTAATCCTGACGGACCATCATCGCCTTTAGGCCCGACTGCTCCTCTAGGTCCCTGTTAATATGAAATGAGACATAAATAGTTGTTTTTCTTTTGTAAAGTTTTAAACAGATTTCGTTGGTTTCCATCATTGTTTTAATAAAGCAGTAAATGCTTACCAGTTTTCCTTCAGGGCCTTGAACGCCCAGAGGACCAGGTGCTCCGGGACTACCAACATCTCCCTGTTGTCCCTCTGCGCCACGTGGCCCTGCTTCTCCTTGGATACCTTTAGTTCCTCGTCGCCCTGGCGGTCCTGTAGGACCAGCGGGTCCTGTTGCTCCTGTTGATAGAAAAGTGAGGGTGTTAATAGTGGCATATCGAGTAAAAGACAGTCACGGCTGGGGATTGCTATTAACGATCATTTTTCGTGCTGAAATTTTAGTATAGCGATATACCAATAGGATGCAGGCTCTTAGTTATTGTTACTGGAACTAGTACATGAAATACATACCCAAGGCTCCAGCATCTCCTATATCTCCTTTAGATCCCTGTTGTCCTTTTGTGCCTTGTGGTCCAGCAGGCCCGAGAGGTCCAGGTGGGCCACGGACTCCATCTGTGCCCGGTGGTCCGGCAGCACCTGTTTCACCAGGTGGCCCTTTATCGCCAGGTAAACCTACTGGTCCAGATTCTCCTCGCAGACCTTGTATACCAGGAGATCCGGGTGGGCCCTGAAACAGACAGTCATGATTAGCTGTTCATTTTAAAATTTGAAAATGAATGTTCGATAAAACTTCTTTCGTTTCATCATCATACTTACAGATTCTCCCATTGCTCCTTTGAAGCCCTTTTCTCCAGGTGGTCCAGCTTCTCCTTTGTCACCGTCTTCGCCAGGTGGGCCTACCGGGCCAGGGACTCCAGTTAAACCTCTTGGTCCAGGCAACCCGTCACGACCGATAGGCCCTTGAAAGACAATTTTAATTAGTTATAATGATATCAGAATTAGACACATTTTGATTAACGCGATTATTTTCACTAGGTACCGTTGCTCTTCTGCTTTAAAGAATAAAATAAAATGTAAAATATGCAACCATGTTACTGACCTACTGGTCCTGCTTCACCAATTTCGCCCTTTTGTCCACCAGGTCCTGGTGATCCTCGTGGTCCTTCTCGGCCTTGAGGCCCTTGCGGTCCTTCGTTACCGGTCTCACCAGGCTCTCCCTTATCTCCTCTGATGCCCGCTGCACCAGGTGGACCTAAATCGCCTTTAGCTCCAGGAATCCCCTGTTAGAAACGCATCAATATTTACATGAATATAGATTAGAGAGGTTTGGTGTACCTAGACGGGTTGTTATTTATATTGCATTCCATAGCTTTAGGGTGCGTTCAACAAGCAACGCTTATTTTTCATGTTTTTGATAACTTTACAAGCGATATGTTATACTCACAGCTGCTCCTGGTAATCCAGGCTCTCCGTTATTTCCTGGTGGGCCTGGAGATCCAACTGGCCCAGGTTTTCCTTCAGGGCCCGATGGTCCAGGCGGCCCCTCTTTTCCCACTTCTCCTGGAGTGCCCACGTCTCCAGGCGTTCCAGGGATGCCAGAAGCACCAGGTGGGCCCGGTGGACCCGGCTCGCCATTAGAACCTTGAGGCCCGACAGGACCTGAGGGTCCTGTTAGTCCTGTTGAACCGGGTTCACCCTGTTTAAAAAAAATATTATGTTATTACTTTTTAAATCAGAATTTTGGTAACGGTTTATTAGTATATTTAACATTGTATCACCAATCATAGTTTATATTTATTTCTAACCGTAGGTCCTCGTTCTCCAGGTGGACCAGGTAATCCAGCTTTACCATCGGGTCCGGGGGCACCCATAGCACCCGGGAAACCTCGTACGCCTTCTAATCCTTGTGGTCCTCTCTCTCCAGTTGAACCTGGTGGCCCTGGCTGTCCCGTATCGCCTTTAGGTCCCGGAGGTCCGTCCGACCCTCTACGGCCGCGTGGTCCTCTGTAACCCTAAATGTACCAAATATTAAATAAAATTACTTCTTACTATGAGCTTTTATTAAAATAATGTTACGGCGAATGACAAATGAAGTTCTGATTTGTTAAACAAATTATGAATTAGACAAAACTCACCCTCGGTCCAGTTTCACCCCGATCACCTTGCTGTCCCACCAAACCCTGTGCAATAAAGATAAAATTATTTACAAGTTATCTGCCATTTTTTTGTCCTTGCATCACTCTAAGTTTGACCGGTAGATATTGCCTAAAGTACTAAGTCTTTACATAGAAATTGTTTATTTATTGAAACTTATTTTTATTATTATTATTAATGAAAATTACTTACTATTAGTCCCTTTGTGCCTCGTCTGCCTCTTCTTCCGGATGCACCCTTGTCTCCTTTTTCACCTTGGCTGCCTGGATATCCTTGTGGGCCTTGTGGACCTGTTGCCCCTTTCTCCCCGGCTGTGCCAATAGGGCCAGTTTCACCCCGTGGGCCTTCTACACCCTAAAATCAAGAGTGAGATTTAGAGTCCGATACGAAGGAATTTGTGTATTGAGATAGAGAAAGAAAGAAACTTATGCCAAAAAGGCATCAGCTCAGATAACTAAAAACCTATTTCACCTTTTGTCCTTCAAGTCCTTCAATGCCAGGGGGACCGGGTTCACCAGTTAATCCCCTTTCTCCTTTTGGTCCCATATCGCCCTTTTCTCCTTCTACGCCTGCAGGTTAAAACTACTTTTAGTACAAAAGTTTATTTACATAACTAGCTTTTGCCAGCGGCTTCTCCCGCGTGGACGTCGGTGTATTATACAAATAAACCTTCCTCTTGAATCACTCTATTAATGTGAACCGCATTAAAATCGGTTGCGACGTTTAAAAGATACGAAAAGCGTCTTTGTTATGACGAAATTAATACAAAACTGTAAGTTCTTACCTCTTATTCCTTTATCTCCTTTGTCCCCTGGGAAGCCTCGTGGACCCTCGTCTCCTTTTAAACCACGACTTCCAGGAAATCCCAGCATACCCTGTGGTTTAACATCTTTTGGTTTACAATATTAATTACCTAAGACATTGTAACTGCTCTTAAGTGTAAAAAAAATATATTTGTTTATTGCATAATTTCAATACAAACCTGTGGACCCTGAGGGCCTACGTCTCCTGATGCTCCCTGCTGGCCTGGATTACCGGGTGTACCTGGTGATCCCTCTGGGCCGGGTAGCCCTGATATACCAGGTTTTCCTTGAGGACCCTGGAGAATATACCAACATTACGTCATTGTCCAATGCATTTGTGTACCAACTGCAATCAACATAATTAATAATAATCGAATGAAGAAAAGTAAGAAAAAGTTTAGGTTTTTTATAGATTTTCAATAAAAATATATTCCGTGTTTACCTGAATTCCTGGTGCGCCTGTTTGACCCTGGGGTCCTGATGAGCCTGGAGAACCGATAGTACCGGGCTGCCCTGGCGGGCCCGGAGGACCTGGTTGGCCAGACGAGCCCTTTGCTCCATGGGGACCTTCGAGACCAGGTATTCCGGGGTATCCAATTAGTCCCGGGAAACCTCTTGGTCCCATAAAGCCTCGGGGTCCCTAGAATAAATAATTTTAGCAATTGGAGTAGTTACATAAATGCTGAGTTACCCATATGAAGTGTCCATAAAGAATTAAGAACATTATTTACCAGTTCCCCAGGAATTCCGGCTGGCCCAGAAGGTCCGTCATCTCCCGGTGGTCCATCTTGACCAGGCGCTCCTGCCTCACCTTGTAGTCCCGCATTTCCTCTCTCACCTTTGTCACCAGGCATACCAGGTAGTCCAGGGTAGCCCTGCTCGCCTTTAGTACCGGGAACACCAGTTGATCCTCTCTCGCCATCCCTTCCTGCGTGGCCGCGTCGTCCCAATCTTCCAGGTGGGCCTTGTAGACCTCTAGAGCCTGGTGGACCCTACAATCAAAGTCACAACATAAAACTAATATATAAGCTAATAAAACCAAATAAACTTGAAAAAGTTACATTTGAAGACTTACAGGTTCCCCTTGCTCTCCGAGTTCTCCTTTGGTACCCTCGGGGCCAATCTCGCCTTCAGGGCCTGGTGGACCCGTTAGACCCATTGGCCCCTCTGCTCCCCGCATTGCAGCCTGTATCATTTTTCAAGTTGTTAATATCATGTCTGCACGATAGTCACACATACTTTACTAGTTGCATGTTTTTTTTTACAAATAAAAATAAATGTCTGAACAGACATACCATGTGTTGTGAGAACATTTGTCGAAGAGCTTCCGATTGAGCGTCGGGTCCTTTGTCAGTTGAAGATTGTTGTAACTGCAAATAACGTTTATTTTACTCAAAGCAATTTCTCAAAAATATAAGGAATATTGAAGGGAAATATTCCCTAGTAAAAGATTTTTGTGGTACTTACTGGAATAACAAATACGTTTCCTGGAGGTCCTGGGAATCCTTGAGAGCCCTCAAAGCCAGGCTTACCCGCCTCCCCCTTTGGGCCCCTTGGACCTTGCGGACCAGGTGGTCCGGGGTATCCTCGAGGACCCATGTAGGTACCAGAACCACCGTAATCATAGTAAGTTTCAGATGAGTCGTAGTTTGTGGTAGAATTGTCCTGCAAGAAGTAGAGGTAGTAGCTAGAGGATTTCTGCTAATTTAAGACAACATTTGTTTTATACAATGTATGTTATGCATTTTATATTTCAACAGTGTAGGTATTTAGTACAAGGCAAAGGTCTAAAATGGACATCCTTCTACAAAAAAATAATCTATTTGTTAAAATGTCCAACTTTATCCACCCCAACATCATAGAAAATGAGCGAAACAAAAGAGTATGTAATACGCGTTATCTCACTTGGGTAACTTCCGGGGGATGTGTGAGCCAATCTGTGTCTTCTGTGGTCGTCATAGGGTTGTACGTAGTCTCGGTGACGACTAGTGTTGTTCCCAACACATCCGCTTCGTCATCGTCCCCTCGTTTAGACTGGAATATACGTCCGTCTCGTTTAGACCGATACGTTATGGAAATAATCTCAAGTGTCATAAAAACATGATAATTCCATTAAAATCCCCATATTTTGAGGTGTGGGTGGCATCAAAAATAAAAAGAAAAGAAATGTTTTTGTTGTCCAAATGAGCTTTTTGTATATCACATAATTGACATTACATGACAAACCTGTTACGTTTCTCTTCGATTCTCGAAGAACGGCGTACGCTTTGTCAATTCACGTAACATTTACGAATTAAGTGCTTTGAAAACAAGTTACTTATTATTCGCTGCAGATTTAACGGAACTATAATTACATTACAAATATAGTAAACTTACTCTTGGAGTAGTCCGTTCCAAAGCGTCTTCAGGTCCATTCTCAAAAGGAGTCGGCGGCGGCGGTGCTGGTATAAATTCGTTACCATCCGTAAATGTACCGAAAATGCTGTTTTCATCTGGAATATATGCACGAATTTTAAACAACAAAAACTAGTACTGTATAATACTGAAATGTCATTAAAATATGTAGCTTTGATACCTGAATCTGTAGATGCAGATGCTGAGTACTGGTTGTTGATAGGGAATGAATTAGCGACTTGCCATACTGGCTCAGGAGTAGTCAATACCCTGGTGGGCCACAGATTATCTGACTCATTTCTATCAAAAAACCTGTTTCTGCTGTGAGTTCCATATCTCCTCCGTACATCGTCTTCTGTTAATGTCCCTAAGTTTGGATGTTCTGTGGATTCTGGTCGAGGTTCAATATAGAGTATGGGATTAACTTCTGGCTCTAACTGTGCTGCTGGCATTATTGGGACGTAAGGCAGTCCAGGGTCCCCTTCACAGTCGGGAGCTATTGAGAAACACATGTCGTAGGCGACGTCCGGTTTGTTTGCGAACTGGAGTAACTCGATTTCACCCTAGAAACCATTAAATATCATAAGTTGTTGTAGTTCCTGTGGGGGTCGCATGTAAGTACCTGTAAATATTGGTAAGTCTACTCTCTCGTATCTATCTTTGTTTCACCTTGAGATATTTGATCTGAATTATAATCAAAATTCGATTCAAAGTGTTTAAGACCTTTTTGCTCAAATGAAATAATTTCATGTTAATTAATGAACAGTACTCTAGAGAGCGACTGAGCTGTTTTTTTTTGTTAAAGTATAAAAGTTTATTCAAGTAATAAGATTACCTTCATAATGGAACCTTTTAAATGTATTGTGCCAATGGGACTTTTAATGTGACAAAGTGTATTTTTAACATAGTCTTAGGTACTTTTTTATTAACTTGAGCACTATAATGTGTGAAATATATATTCTAAATACAGCAGGGGTAGTTACTATTCTCAATGTGGTAGGTAATTTGAAAAATACTTCTGGGTTCTTATAATAAATTTTATTGTACATTTATCTATAATATTATACTCGATTCGATCGCGTCTGGACCTAAAACACTCTAACAGTATTACAGTCGAGATATGATTATGATGAGAAGCACGATTTTGAACACGTTCGTAGCGGGAGTTCACTATAATTCCAAGATTTTTTTTGCTAATGGTTTTCTATGCTAAGAGGGATGTGTGGTGGTATGCGAAGGTATATAATAAGAAATGAGTTCCTACATAAGAGGCAGTCTGAAATTGGCACCGTTGACTGGAAAGTTGTGTGGAAATCAACTGATGCAGAGTAATGAGGAAAGTTTAAGCATGTATGTGAGTAGAGGCTGACCAAACGAACGATGGATCGACTGTTTGAAATATGATATGTACACAAAGAGGTTAACTACCGCAATGATGACTAATACAGAAATATGGAAGAAAAAGATATGTTGCGTAGACCACAAACAAATTGTTATTAGGGCAGGAGTATGATGTTTTATTTTTCAACTTACCTCGTAATACTGGTCGGCAGTTACTTGGGAGCCAACCACCAGTGCACCAGCCAGGTTGAATGTGCTGCCAGGCTTGCGGTCCAAACGTAAAGTTTGTCTAACTTCACAATCCACCAAAAGAGTTGCTGAATCGCCTTTTATACTAATCGCAATGCGATGCCACCTAAATGGAACCACAATTATGTTTTACTTTTGATAAACCAATACTACGCCTAATAAAACTCTAAATAGATAATACCATGTAAGGTAATACGCCTTTAGAAAAAATAACTTGCTGCATCAATGATATTTTCTAAGTGGCTGTGGAAAACATTTTATCTATGTATATAGATAAAATGTAATGTATATAAATATCGATTTCCAAGCGTTAGCCTTGCAAAAACTCGAAAATAGCTCCACCGATTGTGATGAAACATTGCAACGTACGCGGCATTGGCAAGTAAATTATGAGACTTTTACAAAAAAAAAAACAACCAACCTCCAAAAAAATCATTACAAATTGAAAAAATAACGTTTTTTGGCACCGACATCTCAAATTAAAGTTAGTTGAGTGTTGTTTTGGAAGTCGGTTGCTTTTTTATTGTAAAATGCTTTTCAATTTTTTCTTTTTAGTGATTGTACCTACCTTATCCTCCACACCAATTCTCAATTCTCAATTCTTTAACCAATTCGTATACCGTTCGTACTTGAACAAAAGTTACAGGTAGTATAAGAACATCATCAAATACACAAAGTGGATTGAATACGTGTATCGAAACTAACGCAAAAACTACCCAGGCAAAGTTAATAAAATGTGGCCCAGTGACCAGTGGTGGCCCAGTGATAACCGTTGCGACTTACGAGTTGTAGGTCTAAGGTTCGATCCCACACTGGCGCTTTATTTTGTGTTCATATTTCATCACCACTGCTCTCAAAACGGTGAAGGAAAACATCGTGAGGAAACCGGCATGTTCTAGAACCAAAAATTCTAAGACATGTGACATGTAACAACAACAGAGTGCATGGGTAGCCGTCACCTACTTCTGCGGCGGCGCACGTGAGGGACAGGCAGTATATGCGCCCTGACGGCCCTAACTCCCGCAGGAGATGCCCTGGGCGTCGGGAATTGCAGGCTGATTCCCGGCCACCGTAGGCGCGGGCTTGCGGACCGCGAGTAAAGGGTAGCTCGAGGACCAACCCCGGGTCGACGGCGCGTTGTGTTTCACGCGCGCCTCAAAGAGGTGTGTGGTGGGGTCCGCAAGGACCGATGCCTGCCAGGGGTGCGGGTTGTTCGAAAGAGATACCGTGGCCCCTGGCACACAGGCAACTGCGGGAACACGGGTGGCTTTTAGTCAGTAAAAGTGTGACACGCCCTCCTGCTCCACCCAGCGCGGGAGAAGTTATTTGATGATTTCCCAACCTCAAAAAAAAAATGAACAACCCGCACGAGGCCCGCGTGGTAGATTACGGCCCACTCCTTCTCACATTCTCACAGAGAGGATGCCTGTGTCCCAGCAGTGTGAACATTATAGGGTGATTATGTTTAGGTATGCTAATTCGTATACCACTATTTGCTATGTAAAAATCCGTGACATAGTATTAGGACATCATCAAGATACCCAAAGTGTATTAAAACTACCTAAGCAAAGTTTATATTTAAGTGGGACCACCACTACCTTACAAAAAAAAACCATACTTTAAAATCTATCCATTAAAAAAAGATTTTTCGAAATGGATCCACAATTGCCGGAGTAACCGCGGAACATGAACACGGACAAAAAAAATGACAATTTGAGAATCTCCTCCTTTTTGAAGTCAGTTAATAAAATCCAAGACTACAAACTAAAAGACTAGCTATTATTTGGAAACAACGCGAACATATTTGAGTGGGCGACATTCTTCAGATACTCTTTGTTCAATCATTCGATAATTTCATCAAAAGTTCATGATGCCCAAAGTTTTTTTTTTAATATAGAAATGGATACAAAGTATTCTGTAGCTTGTATCGAAAATATTCCAAACTAAACAATTAGAAATCTTATCGAAGAATTTAGTCTATGTGAAGACTGAGCGAAGCAATCAAATCAAAATACAAGACCCGGCCGTATGCGATGTGCCGTTTATAGAGCACATTTAGTAAAAGAAGTATTGTAAAGAGGCTTTGTAGAAAATCATCTCAAGACTCAATACTCAATATCTTTATTGCTTTACTATAATGTGTACTTAGGTAGTAACTATATAATTGAGATCATTATGGACCCTGTAGGGCATAGCAAAAGGGTATGAGAGAGGAAGCCCTGTTTTATGAGATTATGAATAATTATTACTGCAGTATTATTTAATTTATTAGTATTGCTATTATAATTAATTGTTACTTTAGTTGTATTATTTATTATTGTAATATTATTTATTAATAATTGCCATATCGTTAATATTTATATTAAACATACCTTTAGATTGCGTGATTATGATTAATTTTTGTTATAAATTATGATTCTTATATTACTTTTATTAAATTCCTAATTTCATTAGCATATACTATATACATTTCTTCTATTATTTATGTTTATCATTAAAATATCCATCTAGTGAATAATAGCATTTGTTTATTAGTATTTTTTTAAGTTTTGTGATAAATAAATTGAACTTTTCTTCTTTCTTTATTATGTCTGGCAGTTTGTTGTATATTTTTATAGACATTAAGTAGGGACTTGTGGAATGCATTTTTAGCTTGGATGTTGGTATGTTTAGCCTAGATTTGTGCCTAAGTGTGTACTGTGATTGGATGTCTTCGCGTTTAGTGTAGAACTCTTGATGCTTCCGGACAAATTTACATATTTCTAGAATGTAAATACTGTGGAGGGTTAGAATATTATGTTTTAGGAAATAGGGTTTGCAGCTGTCAGTTTGATCAATATTTACCAAGATTCTAACTAGTTTCTTTTGTAGGGCAAAGACTGTCAGTGCATCTGTACTATTTCCCCAGAGGGTTACGCCGTAGCTAAGCCATGCATTGGCATACGCGTAATAGGTGGTGAGAGCAGTTTGAAGATCGGTTGTCTTTTTAATGTCGCGGAGAGCGTACTCTTGTTCCTCGTGTTTTTAAAACACGTTGTATTAACGCGCGGCTACTGTACTACTCCGTATACTGGTGCGTGAGAGGCATTTTTATTTTTCAAAGGAACAAGAAGAATAAAGAAAAAATGTTAACTCCGCATAAAAAAGGCACATAAAAAATACACACGTACTCAGTATCATTAAAGCACTTACTTTCCATCTGCAATATCGACCCGGTATGTGAGGAGCTCGTGGTCGGCAGGATCTCCCCTCGTGTCCTCATAGTACAGTTCTATCAGGTTGCCGACCACCAGTTGCAACTGTTCATCACCGGCGTCCGAATACAAGATGAATATCGGATTTTGATCCGTTCCTGTTCAGAAAATCATTTTTGTTTTTAGGGGAAATTTATTATACATTCAAGGCGTTGCTTGGATATTCAAACAGATTTCGGTAGATGCATAAAAACTAATTACTTTGAAGACAAATGAATAGGCTTTGCGCAAAGAAAGCTTCCTAAAACTTTCACCATCGTCGTAGCGTCGTCGCACACTGCGCGCTACGCCGTAGCAAAGCACGTAGCGCGGTCTTCTGGAATCTTTTGTTAAAATCGTGTTCTAAGTGTAAATATTAAAATGGTATCGTATTTAATTATTTATTTTCCGTTACAACTGAAATCACTTAAATTTGC
Organism: Polymixis lichenea; assembly: GCA_949091785.1. Taxonomy (NCBI): domain Eukaryota; kingdom Metazoa; phylum Arthropoda; class Insecta; order Lepidoptera; family Noctuidae; genus Polymixis; species Polymixis lichenea. The sequence goes on along the minus strand of OX420933.1, from coordinate 18,098,799 downwards.
CTGTACAAGACACATACAAAAATGTATTTCGCATTGGATAATGATGACACAAATTCTTGGTAACGCAATTTCCTTTCGTTATTACGCTGTTGTGTATTGTCACACAATTTGAAGTACCTTTGTAATGGGGCCGTTTGAACCCTCTTAATAGTCGGAAAGCCGGAAAACCCCAGAGGGAAAGTGATTATGTTGTTTAGGTTATACCCGAGACGCGTTTAGATAGGAGTTCGAAGTAAAGCAGGAGGTGTTAAGTGCTCAGGTCTTTTTTGCGATTAGTACTAAGTACCTGTAGAATGTTCTAAATAAAAAGTTTCTTACCTGGCAGTCGAACCACAGCTAAAATTGAGAAGTCTTCTGGAAAACTGTTGTAGAACATTCCAGCGGCCAGCCGGTGCAGGGTGGCGTTCTCATTCAGGGCGATAGCTGTGTAGTCGGACTCGTTCTCTAGGGGTGACTGGCAGCGCCCCGGGGCCCGGGTGACCCCATCAGGTAGCGCCTCGTTGTCTCGTACCACAGACAAAACGTCGAAAAACTCGGTCTCATTTTCATCTGAAATATAAGGATTACATAAGCATTTATAGTACATTAACTTATCTACGAATATAGTCCCATGGGGAACAGTTTATTTGGTGACGTCAGCTCCAGGTCTGCAACAAATACGATGTCGATATCTCTGACCTAATCCTGTTGACCTCTTACTATAACTTCGATTCCCAGTGGAGGGATACGCCTGATCCTACCATTATTTGGTCTTACAACTTTCACTATTTATTTTTAGAGCTACTGTTTTTATAAGAAGGTGTTATCAACTTTCTTTATGAAAATTGTATGCGTGGGCATGCGTCTTGGTATCGAAATAAAAGCATTTAAAGCAATAATATTTACTCACCGTCCCCGTTGCCCCCGCTGAGTGCGCAAAACAATAAGAAAAGGAGAAATAGTCCCTTTGTCTGTGGAGCCATTGCGGCCCGAGTAAATATGTGAGGTGGTTTATGTTTATATTTGGTCCCATCCCGGTGGGTGCGCTGGGGGTGTTAGTCAGAGGCCGTGGGTTGTCGCAGCCTCTTGCCGTCCTCGCGGGAGCGGCGGCACATGTCGGCTAGCCAGCGGCGGCAGGCACGATACTGAGCCTCCGAGCCGCCGCCACTACCTCACATCGCCAGCCATCTTTATTGCATTGGTGTCAAAATAATGAACGCTAATGAAACGACAGGGATCGTAAACTGCGTTCATTGAATGCTATTTGGAACAATTATGAATGGGGGAGTTGCCACATATACGTATTTGCATAGGGTCAGAGACTGTCGCTTATCATGATTTAAACAGTTTGGGCTAAGTCATTGGCAAAGAGTAATAGTATACCTAAGTCTAAAACGAACTCCACATGAATCGTATTAATCGGACTTAGTTGAACAATAATAACCAATACTGTGTGTTTGCTTTTGTAAAATGTTGTTGTAGCCTGGCGTGCGTATATTGATCAAATACAATTCGGCGCCATCAACTCTCTAATAGAGAATAATTTGTTTTGCGACCAGGCAAAACATTTGATAGGTACCAGAACTAAAATATCGAAGTCGATGTACTTTATAAGTTCCTATAAAAAAGTTCTAATAAAACCGGGCTAGGCAAGTAGGCACCTGTTCTATCGCCGGCGATTAGCAGAAAGCTAGTATAGCAAGCAACTAAAAACGCATTGATGAGCAACGAGCAACGAGTGCGCAGCGGCGACGAGTGATTGCTCGCTGGCAGGCGTATGTACCAAACGTGAGAAATCAGCGAGTGTTCTTACTTCTGCCCGCCGAGCGAGCGTCGCTGAGGGAACTTGCTATATTTGAAAGGTCTTGTGGCTACGACGCGGGCGGTGTAAATAGTCAGCGATCAACTATTACTAAATGTTTGTTTATTTACGCGTGACTTCCAATCTTTTGTATGTTTCTTGAGCGAGAAAATCGTAGATAGCTCGCGTCGCTTCCTCGTCGTCGGCGGTGGGACGGTGCCTTAGGTACACATTATTGTCATTCGTTTTAAGTCTAAGTCAATATTTATGTTGAATTCATAATTAACTCTTACTATGTATTTTAACTTAGTACCTAAGTTCCAAAAGATAAGGTATTGAATAATTAAATTATTTATGGTGGGGTAACTTGTAATTTAACGTATTCCGTCTAGGAGGTGAAAATGTGACCCCTTTGCGACATTTAATTTTCATGTAGCCTAGGCGAAGATATAAAAGATATAAAAATGAAAAATTTAGATGAATGAATCCCATGGGGATTCATTCATCTAAATTTTTCATTTTTCATTATATAAAAATGTTCGCAGACTGTGACCTCGTGAGTTTGTTTCGGCCTTTCTTCTCAGAGTAGTCAGATAGGAAACGCCGACCTCATCTAGTTTAAAAAAATATGGTTGAAGTGTAAAAGTGTTTATACAAACCTACTTACAGAAATAAAATCATTTATTTTATCGCCAAACTTTCAAAATGAATAATAATCAATTATTTGGCAGTTATTACTTTAAGCAAGCTTTCAACGTGACAAAGTCTTCAAAAAAATCAAACAGAAACAAGAATAACTGCTTGTTGTATCTTATGTATGATTTTTACAAATCATCTACGTACATGAATTTGGACATCATGTATCTCAAAAATGTACTCTGACATCAAGCATACAAATTACAGGAAAAACATATTTGGCCGCCAGGTCACTACTTGGGCTCATGGGTCTCCACTCCCAAGATGGGATCCCCAAGTATTGCTCGGTATCTACAAGGCAGTTTACACAATTATTCAAATTAAGCGTCAGCAATCGTTCTAGGCAATATAAATAGCCTGGTTGCATAAATAACTTACTGATGTATGTGAAAGACAATACTCATGTCACATGGTGACATCGGAACAAGGCAGCAAAGTTTGCCTCATTACATATTAGGTGGTTCGTGGGGCTTGTATTTGTCACGGAACTCTGTCTTAACGAACTTTCCCATAGTTCCTGACATGTAGTTTGTCTTGGGGGCTGGTATAGTTTCAAACTTTCTACCTGCTTACTGCTCAAGATGGGCAAAAGGTTTTTTTTTTCTTGTATTTATGGTCTAGGTACCGAGTGGAATAAGCGTCAAATTGGCGACCGTACATATAGTGTTAGCGTAGCTTTGCAGACAGGCCCACCAAGTTTTAAGAAAACAAAAAAGGATACGGTACTTAGATATCGTGTGCACATAAATACCAGCTCAGGAGAATCGTGGCTTTGGGAAAATAAAGGCTTAAAGCTTTTCACATAATAAGAACGTTAACAGAACATCGCCGATTGCTGAACACATAAAAGTTAACAGGTCCCATGTTGACAATCAAAAGGAAATCAAAGTAAGATCTGCAATAAACTTACATTGCTGCGTACGTTTCTTTATATCTGAAACTGAAACAATCAACACCTTGCAGGTTTCAGAGTTGACTTAACTTCTCAGGGAAGAGCTATTCATAGGAGGATATATGTTTGACTTACGCCTACTTAAGCTTTAATTAGAATTTCACGGCACGAGTGAGGAATTAAGTATGTCCTGTATTTTTAATCAGAATTCAGAGGTAGGGTAGGACGAAAACTTGTATTACTTACTGCAAACTCTGATTGTGAAACACCATTTGCGGGGGTCGCCAGATTATTGAAGCGTGGCCCGACCTTTACAAATATAGTTGTGGTGGACCGTGCGTGGCCACTTCGCCTTATTATAATCGTACAGATTTTTACAAACCTTTTATAACCAGCTTTGAAACGGATATTTTCAATTCAATGCACGCAAATGGTAAGGAACTCTCAGGAGTATACGCTGCCGGACATCAGTGGCGTGGCGGAGCCAGCCCAGTGTACAGGAACGCCACTGATTTATCAAAAGCATGTTATGGAGTGCCTCATTTTGTGATTACCATTTTTTTATTTAGACATCAGAAAAACCTTCGCACTTTTTCATAATAGAATTGTAAAATAGAGAAAATCAATTGATTGGCTTTGTATTGAATTTATGTGACTTGAGAGAATTTCACGCCATTAGAATTTTATACACGATCAGTATGGAACGACCCCATTTTATTAAGAAAAATAAATATTTTCATTTCGTGCACTCACTTGAGTTGTAAAAGGTTTTGTTCATTTGTAAATGTCACTTTATAGAAGGGATGGAAACCTGCCTAGCATCTAAGAATAATATAATATGACTCAGCTTTACCGATCTGATTTACGACTACATTTCTTAAGTAATTGTAACGCACAGTAACGCTACGTACCTACACACGGCAATGGACTGGACTTTTTGCAGTAGGCAGGCTGGTTTGACACGGCAACATTCTGCTGTTAAATACGACTGAAGTCGAATATTTTACAGTACCTCAAGTACTGTAATAAGGATAGTACCTATTTAGCCGGATGATCCCAGCCTTAGATTCGATGTTCAGGCGCACGGAATAATATCGGGATCTTCAACCCCCGACAACTTGCTTCGCGCCGCGTGTTGAAAATCGTACAGTGTGTTTTTCGACGCGCTGAGATGCACTCTGTTCGATTCTCAACTCAGAGAGTTGGTAATCCATAGTGCTATAAAAACCCGACGCGATAGTTTTAAAACTGCAAAAAACGTACGTAGCTACGAATAGCTATAACTACGAATAGGCATTCGAAAATGATGTCAATAACTGGCGTAGTTACGGAGTTCAACAGAAAACATTACGCATCAGTGTAATTGCTTTTTACCGAAGAAACCTTGGATCAATTGTTCGATGTAATGAATGGAAGGAATTTACGATACGTACCCATTACTGAAAACGACAATATGTGCTTATACATAGTATGGCGCCTATTGGTACGTACGGGTTATGAAATATTTCGAACAAATTATATTAGATTGCCTCGTTGGGCTAGTGGTTGCAAGCGCTACTGCTCATCATGAGGTCCTAGGTTCGATTCCCAGGTCGGGAAAAGTGTTATTGGGCTTTTCTATCTGGAATTTCTCATTTATTTCATTTATTTTTTGGATTTGGTTTTTTCTCTTTTATTTGCCCGGAGTCTGGATTTTTGCCCGGTTGGTGGCAATAGGCTTGCCCCTATTACATGGGGTACACCTCTGCCAACCAACCCTTCAGGGAAATAAGGCGTGACGTTATGTTAAGTATAATCATATTAGATTTGAAACAGTTATAAAAATATCCAGCTGTTGTCATCATCTGAATAAAGTGTAGGGTCATTTTTGTAATGTTTTTCATTTCACATCAAAATTCACTTCGAATCTCCACTAAGATGAATTTTAAGTTAGACCTAAAGTATCTTTTTTAAGTGTACCTATGAAGCATTAGCAGGCTGTTACAGCCGAAGGTTCAGGTATAATTCTACCTGCATACCGAAATCTTCTGTTCATACTACAAACTAAGTACTACATTAGCCAAGAACGTGCGAGATTTAGCTAAAAAATCTCGGTAGAGATAATGCTTAGAGATTTTGTAAAAGCTAATTTGGGATAATCCGCTTTTAGTTTATTTGTCTTTTTTATTCTTTGTGTTTAATATATTTTGTTTCTTTTTTGAAGTAGGTACTGATTTGATGAAGAATGAATCATGTGTAAATAAAGTTCTGTTTATGAACGCAGTTTGAATTATTTATGGTCACCCTACACAGAAAATTCTTTAGGAATTTTAAAATTATTAATATCTTTTGAAATACTGAATGTAGAGGAATTTTGATTACGCCAATATTTAGTAGAAATTTCTACTAAATATTGGCATAATCAAACTTCGATTTGATCAATTACTTTAGTAGCTACGTACATTTGTTTTTTATAGACCGTCAGGATTGAGGAGCCACCTTCAACGTCCTGTAACTTTTGAAGGGTTTTACTACAAATTCCAGGATCGCGGCTACAAGTTTGGCTAATTTACTACTAAATAATACCAAAAATCTATTTTAATTGCTTCATCAGTTTCCGAGAAACAGCGCGAGGAAATTTATGGATTTTTCAGATAAATCAAAGCATTGTAGCTACCTCAAATTCAGCCGTACAAACCCCATTTTTTTTGTACAAATTAAGCATAAACACTACTAATTCCTACCAAAGTTTTAGCAATATCCATTGGCTAGTTTTCGAGTTCTGAGGTGGCTCCTCAATCCAGACGTCTGAATTGAGGGGCCACCTTCAACGTTCTGTAACTTTTGAAGGGTTTTACTACAAATTCCAGGATCGGGGCTACAAATTTGGCAAATTTACTACTAAATATTGGTAGTACCCTCGTTTAAATCTGAGACATGGCTCCTCAATCCATACGGACACGTCGTGAGCGCTACTGCTGAGCTGAGGTCTTGGGTTCGATTCTTAGGTGGGATTGGGTTATTCTTTCTCAAAATTCTTAGTAGCAGGCCAGAGACCGGATTAGTGTAGACTTAAACATAACTGGCAAAATGTGGGTGTACTATAGAATATAGGGATACCACTGTCCAACCACAGAATATATACCCGAGCAGAAATAAAGCTTCATACTAACGCCGCCACCGTGCGTAAGTACACTACTACACGCACAGCTGTGTGCGTGACGTGTCACCGACAAGGCGCGGGGGGCGACAAGGCACACGGATAATTTGTAACCCGGATTAACACATAGGATACTTTTTATCCCGGTAGTACTTACGTTCCGGTGGAATTATTTCCGACCTCTACGCGGGCGAAGCCACTAGTAAAAGCTAATCACTCATAAAATCTTAAACTCATGTTATTAAAATAAAAATCAATATATTTTACAAAACATTGCACACATTTGTTTACCAACGACGTCATTTGACCGCCAGAAGATTCTTGTAGCACGGAACATTAGCACGGAAAGATATACGCTCCGCGAATTCATGTGACACAGCCTTAACACTCCACCAAAGTATGTTGGAAGTTCTGTAAGAAAGCACATTCGGTGTAGTTATGCTCGACGTAGTTATGTTATGGCTCGTTAACATTCGTTGTTGTGAAGGAAATGCAGGGCAGTGCAGCACTTGATAACACGATATGACGATGAGGGTCCTGAGCATAACGAATGGCAGTCATGTTTATTGACGTACCGACAGACGTGTTGTATGTCATGGAAATTACTTGTATAGCAAATTGACTGCTAACTTAAATTGTCCGTAGATATTTAAATCTCAACCTTTATTCTTTGATGGTTGTATGAAATGTCGTTGACTTGAGGTGCTAATTTGCTTAACAATTAATTTTCCTGACTAGACCACTGATTTCAGGTTTCACCTATGGACTAAGATATTTTTATTGTTTGCTTACCGAAATGTAACCAAAGAAACGATGGATGGACTGTGTGAATGATGATATGGTTAGAAAGGGTGTGACTACGGAGATGACGACTGATAGAGAAGTGTAGAAGAAAAAGAGGTTGCGGCGACCCCAAATAAATTGGAATAAGTGCAGAAAAATGATGATGACGTTTATCAAAATAACCTTCTAACCTGTAATACCTGAACCAAACAATGAAATCTGTTCCAGAATAATTTCCGTTTCGAATGCCCAAATATGGAATACTTATTTAACCCCTTCCATGCGCCTTTGATTGCAGACTCATGCGCCAGACTGCAGGTTCCTCCGGCCAGAACGGCGGAAGTCGTACCCCGACACGACAAATGTCGGAAGGTATAAATGTCCTTTCTTTGGAATGCGACCTGCTTTCGTCACTTTGTGTGTCGGATGGCTTGTTCTTTCTCGACATTTTTAAATCTGGTTTTCACTAGCTTACGGTTTTTATGCTGCTCCGTGCTGTGTCCAAGACCCGGGGTGACCAATGTAGGAGAATATAAGTGTTGTGTGCGCGTGTCTTCGTGATGTGAGGTTATCTTCGGGGGACTCAATCCAATGATCCAGACACTTTGATCAAACAGTTTATTCTCACCACTATTATTAACAAACAACAAGTACGTCTCGCACCCTCACGGCAGACGCACGCTCGCTTGCTACGCGAATGTAGCCTTCCGCATAAGCTAAAACGCTTGCCGTTTTGCTATACCTATCTGTTCGTACTTGTTGTTTGTTAATAATAGTGGTGAGAATAAACTGTTTGATCAAAGTGTCTGGATCATTGGATTGAGTCCCCCGAAGATAACCTAACATCACGAAGACACGCGCACACAACACTTATATTCTCCTACAGATTGAACTATGTGGTTTTACTATGGCTACAGATTTGCCTATCCCTTCGTTGAATATCGGCGTGATGTTATGTCATGTGGAGTCGTTTGAGGGACCCCTTCAACCCTTAGCCTTCATTGTATCCCAAAAGTGGGGCAGCCTTGACTGTGTGATAGATAAGTGTCAACTTAATTAATGCAAGGCGAGCAAATGGGGGAGTGTTTGTCTTACGAGGACCCTAAAGAAAATTACTTTATGGGGAATGCGATGAGGATCCTGCGAATTTCAAATTATCTTACGTTTTTTTGCAATTTTTAGGTCAGTGTCAGATTGTTTGTTGATTTAAATATGATTCGCGACAGTAACAAGTATGTTTTTACAGCATTATAATAATTTTGCAGGATAACATGGCGTTTCCCCCTTATTTAAGAATTATTACGTTTATACACAACTAGCTTTTGCCAGCCGCTTCGCCCTCATGGAGGTCTATGGTCCTATGTGTTATTCCAGGTCACAAATTATCTGTGTTCCAAATTTCATACAAATCCGTTCAGCCGTTTTTGCGTGATTAAGTAACAAACAGCTAAATATACCACTTTTATAATATTAGTAGGACTTATGGAATATTCTAACCTTTTGGCTCGTCTTTTTACAATTTTCGGTTAACTCTAGACGAATACGAATACATTGCAATACTGCTCATCCCATGTAGCAAAAAGCGTGATAATTTGTACCCTGTGGCCTGACCAGACTTATAGGGAATGTCTGTGCAAAATGATGATGAAAATACCTTCAGACAAATAGACAAAAATAATAAAAGTTATAATAATTCCCAGACGTCACAAAATTTACAAAAAAAAACTGAAAATTCAATGTACAGTTTTGACTTAGCTACGATTTTAATATATGTTTAGTTACTTCATATTTACAATAGAAGTTTACCTTTTCATGACTATTGACTATATAGCCTTTAATGGCCTTATACGGATGCCTCAGCCTGGTATAAGTAAAAGAAAGAAAATACGGTAAAATCTCTCCCCCCTTGGAAGTCAGATAAAAGGAAACAAAACAAGTAGGTATTGTTAGTACGATTTATTTCATTTATATGTCCCAGACACCCAACTGCTGTAAAACATATCGATTCTTTAGCCAGAGCCGTCGACGACGAAGCAATTAAAGTAGTTAGAGGGTTTTAATTTAATTTAATAAAGCATTAATCTGAAATCCCCACCTGAGCCTAGAAACACACCAATAAATTTTTGTTCCCGAAGACAGTCCGAGTCGTTATTAGAAAATGGACTTATAATAGTCTTAAATGCTAGTTTTAGGTAGTTAAATGGCAATTTTACTTTGAATGTGGACCAGACTTCGTAGACCTAAATGTAAAAGTGCGTTTTTAGTAGGAGTGGGCGTTGCGGCGACGAACTGTTTCCAAAGACCGTTTTGTGTTCTGCGACGATAAAACTGTTTTACGTCCTGGGTTCAAACAGTCTTCGTCGCACAAACCAGTCTTCGAATCACTTGGTGCGATTTTTTATTTTACGCCTATGAAAATACAGTCGAGAACGCAATGGTTCAATTCTATCACACTCGTTCGTCGCGTCGCGTCATCGCAAAGCAGTCCTTACAATAAAAAATGAACTTTTCGCCAACGAAATACAGTCGATAATATATTACCAGTTGTCAATGCTGTCGTTCGTCATGAGACGGTTAAACCCGTGCAACCTTATGTTAGTTGACTTTAAGTTCAAAGTCCATTCGCATGAACGATGAATTGGGATAATCGCTAAATTTCCTGGAATTCGCGCCGGTGAGCGCGTCGCGTGGTTATTATTTCATAACATTTGTTTACATTTTTTTGGGCCAGTTAACTATTATTGAGCACGCGCAGAGAAATTTAGTAATTGTTTTTTGTTGTTGTTTTGTTTGCTGTAAATTTAAATACGCCTGGTAAAAAGATAAAAGTCTGTCCTAGCCAGTCCTAAACCTGGAAAAGTATGAAGGAAAGTTCACTTCATCGTACACTTAGTAAAGTCGATCGATAAAACGAATTATGTATTTAGCTAACCATTTCATAGACTTTAAATCGTTGATAGTTGTAAGAACTAACAAACTGCAACTATTTCACTCGACGAAAACCTCGAAAACGGAATTCTTTTCCAAGTTGGATAAGTTTCGTCGTCCGTCAGTCGTCCGTCTCGAAACCAGTTGCAACGACGACCGTTTTCTGCAACCGTTTTCGTCGTCAGGAAAACGGTTGCGTTTCGTTCCTCAAAAATTCGACAACGACCCACCACTAGTTTTTAGGTTCAATGAATAACGTACACAGTACATAAATGTCGTTTTATATTTTTAATTTAACGTTTTCAGGATGAGTTTCCTGAAAAACTGTTTCATTCAACAGTGACTGGTATAGTTTCGAAACTGTCGGGTACTTGCTGATGTCCAGTTTATGTCTGAAAAAGAAAAAAATAACTTGAACTTTCGTGTGAATCAATCAAACTTTTATTGTTTGATGCAAATTGTGTTTTAGATTTCAGATCACAATTCTCAGATAAAGAGTGAAGAAATGGAAAATAAACAGATTTGTCAAACCTTCGAGATAGAGTGAAGTGTTTTAGTTTTCTATTTGGCCCACACGATTATAGGCTCAGTTGTTAAAATATTGTCTACGGTAAAAGTGAATAATGGAAGGAAAACATGGGTTGTTAGCTTTGCGTCTCGCTCGTTATTTGTGGGAGTCGAGCGGGGAAAGTGGTTGTAAAGCTAACCTTGTAATATTCCCCAACCTATTACGCCTTTAATTATAATTATGCGTATATCTTGAAATATTGTTTAATTAACACGTTAATTACTAACTAGGTTTATCATCAGTAAGTCCATATTTTCGTAGAGATTCTTGTTTGGCGGTCAACTGTTATTTTTAGCCTGTTTTTGTAAATAATTAGTAAGGGATTTGGTTGTTTATTCTTTGGGATCTTTAAGAAATTCTACATGACAAGTAAACGATATCTTGTACATGCTTTATTTTCTAGAACCTCACTAGCTGTGGGTCAATAAATAGGTATAAGATTTTGACTGTTTTGAACTACAAAAAAAAACGCCGGTTTATAAACTTACCTGGTAACGGCATTGTACAGCTGAGGCAAAAGACATAAATCAGCGATGGTGATCTGATCTCCAACGCAAAATTTTCCAGCTGTCTTCTGCAGCATTTCCTCCAAGATCTGAAGACCGCGGTCGGTCCAATATCTCGTGAATTTCGTGTATTGCTCCGTCGTCTCGAACTGGGGCCTTAGACCGGTGTTTTGTAAGGGCTGGATGCCTGAGACTACTATCTGCGAAAGGAAACGGTTGCGTTTAGTTTTTTAAACGGTGTGTACGACTTGATCCTAATCTGAACATGATTAAATGTGATAGGATGTTGATGTAGCCGAAGATGTGTGTTGACAGGGGTCAACACACATCTTCGGCTTTCACATGCTTAAAGAGAAAACTGACTGTGAATGTGAGTACCATTCAGACTAGATTAAATACCTACATACACATACTCATTCACAATAAATTTACACAGTGAATGTAGGGTTGATAAAAAAAATCTATATCAATTTAGGTACATATTCAATAACATGAATATTTAATGTATGTTAACTATTTTAATTATTGTGAATGTAGGGACTATGTGGCTCATTGTTTTTAGTTTTTTTCTATGTTTTAATCATGGTCTGGCAGTTTGAGTAGGTTATGTGGTCTACCGATACGACGAACCATACTAAAGAAAGGACCATAATAATGTGTCGTTTGTTGGTATTGTTCGTCGTATCGTTGAGCTTCGCCGAGCTGCACGATTACTGCCAAATGCGTGAACTGAATGGACAGGTCCACACCGTCCACACAATCTGTGTGGTTCTTCTTTCAAAACCCCTTCTTCAGACATAAATATAAATGGTCTTCAGATGATTTCAGCAAGATTAGAGACTATAAAAGAGACTGAGTGTGACTGTGACCTCTGAGTTTGTTTCTGCAGACCTCATCTAGTTTTGAAATATGACTGACGTGTAAAACCTACGTACCGTGTTCGTAGAAACCTACTTACAGAAATAAAATAATTTTGAATTAAGAAATTAACATAAAATTTATACAGACATCATGTAACCGCGGTATCGCCAAAAAGTAGTGGAAAATGCTTCAAAGATGGCAGGCTATTACAGACAATACACGATTCTGTACAGTGTATTGATTATAGTGTTCAGACTCGTCTATTCTTCTTTCCAGAGCGAGTGTAGCAAAATTAATAAAAAAATAACTTAGGCGTTTGATAATAATAAATGTGGTAATGCTGAACCACTTTTTGATTATCTTCAGACGCCTTAGTTATTTATTAATTTAAACTTTTCACGCACAAAAAAGAGGTACAAAGGCGGACTTAATGCCTTAGGCATTCTCTACCAGTCAACCAAGGGTGGCGAAGAGATTAGATGGCAGGTGCTTTGGTTGAGAAAAATAATAAAAAAACCATTCAAAATACAACTTAGATAATGAACTATAAATTAGTAAAGTAAGTATTAAGTAAATGTTTATTTTTTAAATTAATATAGCTACACTCATTTTTGTCGTACAGAGTGTACGTCTTCTGAAACATAGAATATCCGATGACGGAGGAATAATTTGATTTGGATAGTTGGTGATTGGTAGTTCCGCAGATTTTCTTTCTGTTACCAATACAGACAAGACTACACTACATATAGTACGGCTAGGGTTAAGGGCCGTCGGAACAGATAACACGTTGCCAATCTGAGCACCCTATAGGTACAAATAGACGGAAAATGCGTTAAAACCAAAACAAGTCATAAATTACGGAAGACATAAATCCGGTATATCGGTGACATAAATTCCGTCTTAAAAGTTACAGAATTGGTACCTATAACTAATAATTGTTTGGCAGTCAGTACCTATCTGAAATCTACTGGAGTAATTATTGTCAGACCGCAGATAATAGAAGGCAAGATAGAAGAGAAGATATTTTTTTTTTCGCTGACTTTAATTTAGGGACTCTAGATAATTCAGAGTTTCATGATAATTGCCGCCCCGACGCGAAAGGGGTGCCGCTGGAGAATTAACACCTCGAATACCCTTTAAATGCGGACAGGTTAAATGGCAAATTCAATTAATTATATAATTCGGAGAACAGTTAGCAAAAGTTGAGCCATTAGCCGTTTTTATTATTGAGTTATGTTTTGTCAGCATCGTAGTCAAGTTAGAATTAATGATCCCTACGAATTGTAATGGACCTTCGTAACGTGGAGACTGAAATAAATAAAAAGGTATTTTATTGTACCATATTATTTCACTTATGCATTAGCATGCACTTAAAATTATATTTATATAAGGAATTTATTATTTAAGGAAGTCGCCTCTGCGGCGTAGGCCTCCCCTAAATTTTTAATTTTTCCCTATTTTAGACTTGTCTCCTCAAGTCTGGCCCACATCTTTCCTTAAATTTATCTTCCCAGCGCTTCCGCGGCCTTCCTCGTTTTCTTTTTCCGTCTCTAGGTACCCAGTCCATTCTTTGTCCATCTTTCGTTTTCCATTTTACTCTTCCATTTTACTCTACTAATGAGGATATTAGGTTACTAATATACTATAATATTATAAATGTGAAAGTTTGTTTGTTTGTCACAGAAAGTTTATAACCTGGATTAACACATAGGGTACTTCTTTCCGGTAGTAAGTTCCCGTGGGATAATGTCCGACCTCTACGCGGGCGAGGCCGCTGGCAAAAGCTAGTATGATTATAAATGCTTCGAATTTCAGTGTCTCTTATACAAACCTCACAGAGCTCCCTCATCCTGGCCTTCAGGAGTGGGGATTTCGGAGTCAGGGCCGGCTCGGGGTGAGTATCCTCCAGGTACTGCACAATGGCCATAGACTCCACCAGTGTTTCATTATCTAAACATTAAATATAACATTATACATAACGCTAACCGCTAACGTTTGAGGCAGTCGCGGTTATAAAACGCGGAAGCGAGATGATACTAGTGTAGAATTTTCATTTACTAAATATTTCGTCCTACCCGCACGTTTCATGACCGGTACAACCCCGAGTTGTGGCGTTTAGTGTGGCATTTCGGTCAATCGGTGCCCATACATGTTTATCGAATATGGGCACCGACTAATTGAATAAAATGTTGAACAGTAGGGAGCGCCTGTAGACGCACTACGCTACTATGGAAACACAAAATTCCAACAAGTACCTATAAATATGACGCAAATAATTGATAGCGATTGATTGCCCATTGACTGAACAATCAGTCGTTGCCAAATGGTGTGACTTAAATTGAAGCAATCAAAAGTTGTCCGCACCTAGGGTATAGATACCTAAAGAGTGATAACATTTCGCGAAAAGTGTTTGGTAAATCAAAATAATTATTTGATTCGATAGATTCTAATTTGATCCTGTCTCGGTTGATCGATTCTGTTGTGACTACAGAACCATTTAATTTGTTAAAAGGTTCACTACTCATTGATCCTCCTATAACGAAGCTGTCCCTCGAATTGCCAAATAATTCACTTAATTCGTGTCGTATTTGATTTGCAGGTAAATTAAGCGAACTTTACAAATTCCTCGAGGCGGAAAGTTTGAGCAAATAAGCTTGCCGTGGTAAATTATTTTCGTAAGTAACGTAGGTTGTGATTAAATTTGAACCTTATGCTACGGAGATAAATGTGTTTATGCTGTGGCGATTACCTCTTGTTTTCTATGGCAGCTTTGATCGTTGTCCCGAAAGCACATATACATAATTTCTGTCAATATTAGTTCCCACACTAGTTTTCTACATAGGGACTTTTCGTTTGACACGTATTTTTTCATTCAAGCTTTGTATCGCCTTTTTCCGATTTTATTGTCCATTGTTTACTTGTTAGGACTTAGTCGGAGTAGGTGTGAGGTCTAAGTCTATCCACACCTTTTGTTATTGAGTAGGTACTATTTCGTTTCATATTTACTTGAAACGTTCCTAATGGATGAGTAGGTATCTATTCAAAGTGAATTGTATTGCGCACATATTATCATAACTACGTATATTTGCATCATAACTGCAGTGTTAACAGCTATTCATATCTTGTAGCGAAATCTCACCGAAACTGTTGGAAAAAGAAATAAATACAGTTTATTAGTGATGTACCGACTAGTCGGCCATTTTTGTAGTCGGCCACTAATCGGTGACTAGTCACCTAAAACCGCCGACTAGTTGGCCCATTTTTACTCGCATTAGTATGCTTAAAAATTTTAAAGACGGTGATTGAAATGAAATTGAAATCTTTAATGTTATTATTGTTTAATATAGAATCAGCTTTACAGTTTACTTTCAGTGCATTCTAGAATAGGAAATTAGGATAGGAAGGAAAAGGAACCCTTCGTTTCATCCATTAATTAATTGGAATTAGACTCAGAAATTAAATAAAGTAAAAAAAAAAAAAAAAAATTTCTAACTAAAAAGAAGAAACTCTATAGCAAACAATTGGCCATAAGTAGGATGGCCATTTTGAATAATGCCGATGTCACCCAAACTCAACCGACAGCAATGATCGGCTAGGCCTAGTAGTCGGCCAAAGTCATAGTCGGCCCATCTCTAAGTTTATTTCCATAGTAAAATAATTATGAAAAATACAAAATTAAGCTTGCTATGCAAAATTATATTTTTGTTTATTGCCAATATCCACTGGAGCGAATCTAGCATTCAGAAGCAGGCAAGCAGCAGATTGAGCACAAATAAATAAGTTCAATTAAATCAAGTCTACAAATGATTCCAATTTGTATCGTCTAATAACGCTGTTACAATGCGTCTCAGATCGTCAAAATACTTTACAATCTCTAGCAATCTACTAGGTATTGCCTTGCAGTCGTAAAGTTGAACAAACTGCTGAGATAAATATATGAGGAGCCGTCGCACTTTGTAAGATTCAATGACCCAAATAGTTACCAATTCAGTCAGAGTTTTTCTATGTGCGATGTTATTAGGTGGCGACACATTCATTAAATAGCTATTTGCGGAGTTATTGACCGGTCCACTTAAACAAACGGGCAGTCATCTCGTCTCGAGCACGCAAATGATGTTTGATTGTAGCGGACCGCGGACCGACGACGCTGCTTGAATTTTTAATACTGCAGCTTTAGACCTTAGTAGAGCGAGCCCAAGCACTTAGCAACAAAATAAAAAGTTTTAGGTTCGCAGTTTGAGTGCATTCTAATGGGTCCATTTATTTACGTGACCAGATTTATTTTCAATTTGTTTCTTTGCAAACTATTTTTATTTTACTTAATAAAGACAAAGATAAATAAATACTGCGCAATATTATGGTTTTGTGTCATACAAATTCTTATCAAAGAGCTTTGAAGATAACATTGCAAATAAAAAAAACACTGCATAAACAAAACCACCCGCAGAATTTTCAAGACTCGATTTATGTACACTCTGATCATACAAAACAGTTTATCAGATACGTAAAGTGAAGCTTTTATCATCGTCTGTAATCTGTGCTAAACCGTTTCACAACGACTAACGGATCTTTAATACCAGAGATAACAAATTATAGGGGTGAGCACATTAGCAGCTCTAATGTGCGACTGTTGAGAGTCTACCTCAAACATTAATGGTACTGCACTTATCAATCTGAAGCTGTAAATAGTGACAGGGCATTAAACTTACTAGGGATACTGTGAAAGATTTATCTATCTATTTTGTACACTATGTATTTTGTTTACGACAGAGGGTCGTATTGGCTTTATGTCTGTATTTACTGCGAAAATTCCGAATGTTTTCAAATACATAAATGCTTGCGACGTGATCATGAGGGGCTCGTGACTAAATGATAACAGTCGCACGGTTCGGTCGAAGGTAAGCTACGCTTGCCGTGGTTCGAGGATGGCTGGCCCTCCGTGCTTTCGAAAGTTTAGCCTGTTGTTATTCGTAGATCTTTGATAGTCTTTACGATTAATAGCCCAGAAATCTGACAACCAAGGGGCATCTTGTTACCCAGTAATAGTCTGGCGTTACAGAGATTAGTGGGAAAAACCCGGCTCAGTTGATTACCGCCCTTGCACTCAAGTTAGCGATTAAGCTCGAAGAGCAGGACATCGTTTTTGCTCAACGTCTTGGGAACGTTCGGCGTGACCACACCGTAGGCGAAGCGACTCGCCGTTGTTAGACTAGCAAGACGCGCGACGCGTGATAATTTGCTGAGTGCGGCACGTGCCACCTCACAACTGCTGACATCGAAGTGCCGGGAGCGCCACACCGCATCGACTTCAATGAGCGCCTGACTTAAACTAACAGACTATTAATCTACGAGACTCATCAGGCTGCTAGTCGCCCGGAATAGAAGTACACCTGGACTAAAGATGGCCGCACTCTTGCGCGCAAAGAAGACGGAAAGTCGGTCGTGCACATCCGAACAGAAAAGGACATTTTTTCAACACTCATTAGGTTTGTTCTTGTATACAGTAACACTAAATAGCTATCAACGTGTTTTATGTTACATGGTCGAATTACGCGGTGCTACGTAAGAACGTTCAAATTAAG
Organism: Polymixis lichenea; assembly: GCA_949091785.1. NCBI lineage: Eukaryota > Metazoa > Arthropoda > Insecta > Lepidoptera > Noctuidae > Polymixis > Polymixis lichenea. The sequence continues at coordinate 18,081,064 of OX420933.1, read as the reverse complement.
TCAATGTTTTGTTTTATATCTAGCTTATTCTTGTTTCATTGTCTCATGTCGTTGTTAAATACTTGCTTATTGTTTTTCACTATCTTTGAGATCATTTGTACAATACATTTTACATATTCCTGACTGAGTAGTCCTGTTAGCATCTTTAGTACTTTAAGTTGCCAGGTACTTGTAACCTAGGTTCCCTTTCATGTTACACCTTTCTTCAATGAGCACAACATTTTAAAAATGAAAGCTGGGCATAAACTGCATTTGGCGAGCCTACTCTTTGTCATTAAGTCTCACTCCCCTTCTTACTTATATGAAAGACTATCGTGGACAAGAAGACACAGAATCGGTGAAGGAAGAAAATGCTCTCAACAGCTTTCCATCCCTCAGCACAAGTCGGCGGCTTTTAGAGGCAGTTTTCGCTACCCAGCTACTAAATGCTGACACAATATCCCTACTTCCATAAAGTTTAGTAAAAGTTGCTCGACTTTCAAATTGAAATTAAAAGAATCTTTACTATTCCACCAAAAAGATTTTGAAAATGTTCGAGTCGACATATCTGCCATTTTTAAAACAAATGGTTTTATCAATTTTGCTCATTTTATCGATGTTATTATTAATTTTAATTTATTAGTAAAACTTTTTATCTATTTCAATGCGAATCAGCTTTAAGTTTTTATTCGCCAGTAGTTGACTTTACACTAATTGAAAATTAAATCTGCATGTAAATCTGTTTCGTAGTTAAGAAGAACAACGCAGTCAAACGTTTTCGCCATATAGCTAGGTAGATACTTTCTATGTTTCTACTTAAAGGTTTCTTATTTAATGTAGGTAATACGCAGACATTAGTATTTAATTTATTTTCATTCATCATAAGAAAAAACACATTCACACACATGTATGCCACAACATTTTATTTTATTTATTTTACTTTCTTAATATATTATTACGCACACACACACCTCACTATGTGTTTATTATTCTAGCGTATGATACTCGTGGGTTGCAGCTGAAACTCAGCGTCAGGTGGTGCATACTGTGTTGCCATCTGACATTCTGCTGAGCTGAGTCCCTTTTGGCATTATTATCATTGTTTTCTGTTTTTTATTTATTTTTCTTCTTTTCTTTTATATAGTTTAAGGTTTGTTATTAATGATATAATGCCAATAAACGCACTTTTCTTTCTTTCTTTCTTCAGTAACTGGCTTGAGGAGGTCCGCTTGGCAGTCCGTTTATATAAGTACTGGTATTCAGCTGCATCCGGTTAGACTGGAAGCCGACCCCAACATAGTTGTGAAAAGGGTAGGCAGATTGTTTGCTTGGTAGGTGATCAATGACGCTTTGGTCGAAATTGTAACTTCATAATATAACTGAAGCCGCGTTCACACCAAGACATATAGCAAACACGCTAACCAAAATACCAAAACGTACCTATACGTAAACATATAAGTTTTGGTGTTATAGTGGCCACATTTGAACTACGCTATACGAGTACACTGACGTCACGCAAAATCCTGCATCGCGCAAGCAGGTTACGGCGGGATTAGCATATTTACAACGTCCCTACATCAACCGTCGGGCAGTAGCCCACCAGACACAGCACCCGCCCGGTCCGAGAATCCTCCTTTTTCTATGGTAGATGAGAGAAAGTATCCTCATGCCACAATATTGTGAAAGGTAAGAATAAATCGCAATGAAAACTTTGATGAAATGTTGTAGTGTACCTACCTTACATTTGCGCCGGCGACTGCACCGGGCTAACGACTTGTGATAATGCTGGGAGATAATTCCTGTTTCCCTCTTTCAATATTGTCCTTCATTAAACCAATCAGCCTGGGTCTAGTGTTCCAAGAATTGAACGTAATCCATGCGGGTGCTATCCTTCTTATTCCTATTTATATCTGTGACTAGAGAGATTGCCTCGCGACACAGATAAATCTAATGTCTAGTCGTTAGCTATGGTTTCGAGTACTCCCTATTCTCTGTAAGTAGGTACGGCTACGACACCATTCATTTCAATTCATTTTCGAGTCGTGCAATATTTGAGCTGTCGATAATAATTACTTACGTCTGTTTATTACAAATATACTTTTATTTGACCAACGCACACATACATACACTACAGTAATAACTACTGCGTCTATATTTTACAGATACTAGGTTTAATGGCTGCTGTTTATTAATTTGATGGCACCCACAAATGATGAGGCACCATCACACTCGACTTCCCCTTTTTGGTAAGCAAATATATGGGGTGGGTACAGAGCCACGTCAGAAACAGTTTGAAGTTCTTCATGATGTGTTTCTTACAACATGTAAGACGGTCAGTCCTAACAAATATAAACTGACGCGTAAGTACACTCGTGATTTTCATAACGTGTTAATTGGCCAAATAAATCAAGAAATAGTAGTCAGATACCTATGTAACAAGTCAAATAAGGCTGGGTTATATTTATGTAGGTAACAACCTACTTCACTACTCCCACTTAATTTACTACGAGTATCGAATTGATCACATTTCCCTTGACAGACAGCTTATCAATCCGAATCGAGTTTGAAAATTTTAGGCGCAGGAGCACCTTGTGACGTCTATTTGCGACTGAAGTGTGCGTTAACGTGTGAATTAATGGGTTGGTTATTAGCGCAGCCCACAGTGCACTCCATCGGGCCAAGAGGCTATTGTGGCTACGATGACATCAGCGAATATGTGTATAACTGAATGCATGTTCAAACATTCATCGACCCAATATGTTGAATAGATGCTTGTGCGGTCGTGATTATGTTGATTTATTGGTCGGTTTCCTGCCGCTTATTAGACGGTTAATGTTGATGATGATGTATGGGAGGTAATAATAACTAATCATTTGGTTTTTGTGTAGCCGTTTCCCGTGACTTTATTCACATAAAACATGAACTATGTGTCATCTTCGTTTATGGGGTGTATATCGCAGAGTCAGGGACATCGACGTGCCATTACGTTACCATGGATTCAGTACCTACGTGATGCTGAACCCCTATGTTAACATGAAATAAATATTTTTTTTCCGGAATTTCTTTTTAAAAATTAGTTGTGTTATGTTATACCTACATTTTGCCCGCGTAATTATTTGTACTTGTCTATGAAACATCTTATTTTTTTGGAAAACCTACGAAAGATTTCTACGCTGTCAAGAATCACGTGCCGAATTCATAGTTTGAGTTGGCGCATCGATGTCCCTGCCCTCCTGTATAAAAACCCTAATTTTGTTTCTGACACATGTCTAACACTTTTATTTAAGATTTTAATGTCACTATGTACATATTATTATGTACGGTAAGGGCGTTACTGCCGTTATCCCTTTAGTTTCTGTAATAAAGGAACAATCAAGTTCCCAAAACTATGTCAATACGATTGAAGTACAGAAAGTGTATTTGGAAATGAAGTTATGTGGAAAATGGTGGTCCAGTCCCGGCTATTTCCAACCCGCCACTTAATCTAAACAAAGAGGTTTAACAATCATAGCGAGATTAAAACTATCCTTTAACGACTTCAAGCACGGTTGTTTGGATCTACCAAACGTAACAGCAGTTTTAGTAACAAGTTATTCGAAAGTTGGTACCTAGACTTCGTGAAACTTAGGCCCATCGTCGACGTCGACGCTACTCAAAAGTAATCAGTTACAAACTCAAATTAACAATGAGTAGCAAGAATTTCCCGACCAACACAAAGACACAGAACTGATAAATCTGTTCTGTTGTCCCAGCTCTAGAATTTGTGCGATGGATCGCTCAGTGCGCTGGATTGGCGGGTAGAAAGTCGGCAGGATATTTGTCACTGTGAAGATGGAAAGGTGGACCACGGTGGAAGTTCTTAAATCAAAATACTATATTCCTCTATGATTGGTACCTATTTCAATGGTAGTCCGTACACGATGCGACTTACCTAACTACTAGTAGTTCAAAATGTGTATGTATGTGTGCGTGATGTTGAATGTTGGTGTAAATGTTATATTTCCGACAAGGTTCTCAATTACTTATGTTTTTTTTTAATTTATTTTTGTTTGGTTATGTCGTGTATAGACCGCCTAAATATGTCAATAAAAGGCTAAGTAAGTACCAATTCCTATACATATGACAAGTTTATCCCTAACTCTTTAGGTTTCAAATTACGCTTTGAAAATTAATTAATGCAACAAATGTTGCCAGTTGCAAGTATTTTTACTCATATGAAAATATTTGCTGTTCCTACAACAGTGTTTGGTTCAGTCATTTCATGTTCGATGATCGGAAATTAACTTTGAACGAATGTTTATTAGTTTATTACTCAATTGGGCCGTTTCAACGGCTGTCAAAATTGAACGAAATGGAAAATTGTCAACCCGAAAATAATAACTACTTCATGATAACCATACGAGGTCGGCTAGCTTCATTATACAGTAGGAATAAATAAAGAATTACTGACGGAAAAAGATACGGAGTTACCTACTGTATTTTGATTACTGAATAAAATATTAAAATGAGTTATCGCATTTGGTGAAATTAAAATCCACCACCACCATCAAAGCGGTGATATCGAAGAGCCGAATATTTCAAATCATTTCCTTTTCGTCAAATCAAGCGGATATTGGTGTATTAGGCGCTTTTATCGACGGGCGAACGTGTGGATATAATAGCCTCATATTATAGGTACGTCTCTTGAACGTGTGTACTCACGTTTCCATGAAGCACTTACGTATTACGTCAACCTGCATAAGTGACGGAGGAAATAAAACGTTCACAAATTAAATTATGAAAACAGTTCAAAATGAACGCGGAAAATGATCACTCATTCCTGAATTTATGAAACATTTTCAGAATTTTGATGCCATAAGTAAGAGACCCTTTAATAGTTTAAAGGGTCTCTTACTTATGGCATCAAATCTACGCATACGCCAAACAAATGCCAGTGCGTTTGTCCAGCGTAGGCGTTCGATGAACGTATGCGCAGCGCAGACGCCGCGACAACACGTGACACACACGCGGCTTTTGTGCTGGGGCACATGACTACGCAGCGCTAGCGTATACGTTCATCGAACGCCTACGCTGGACAAACGCTAGTGTTTTTGCTAACTGGAGGAGTGTCAGGTTGTATGTTGATTAAAATATGATTAGCGACCGTACAAATATATACACAATTAATATAATCCTCCAAGTTCATTTAATCCTATTGAATGACTTTTTTTATGAAATAGTCAGTCAATGAGATTAATGAAACTAAGATGATTTATGATTTTAATGATTATAACTATGTAATTACACACGTTTTACGTTACGTTTTGACGCTCGCGAATAATATTCTAATCAACATACTGTAACCTGACACTCACCGTAAATTGCAAAAAAACGTAAGAAAATTTGAATTTAGCGGGCTAGGTTTTTTTTTGGGGTGGGAAATCGTCAAATAACTTCTCCCGCTCTGGTTGGAGCAGGAGAGCGTGTCAGACTTTTACTGGCTATTACCCACCCGTGTTCGAAGGAACACGGCACCCCGCGCCCATCACCCCTGACACACAGGCAACTGAAGAGTTGTCTGTGTGCCAGGGGTCACGGTATGTCTTTCGAACAACCCGCATCTCTAGAGCGGGCTACCGTTGATCTTAAGGCGTTTGCTCCTCAATTAAGAGGGTACGGGTTTGAAACCAGGGAAGTTCAAAAGTGACATTATTAATTTAATATGTATAGGTACTTTTTAAGATTATTTTATGTTGTGTATTATTTTATATTTTATCACTGACCTACCAGACAAGTAAAATATCGAGAGGAAAGTCTTCTTGTAAATGTGTATAGTCTTGACTTCCGTACTCAGTAACATATGTGACACAGAACAGAACTATTCGCGTAGATAAATCGAAGGACGTACCTACTTATCAATACGCAGATAGGTGAGGTGGTAAATTTTTCCATGAAGTTTTAATAGAAAATGGTCTAATAGAGTCGCGTCGCGCCTCTCTGCGGGAGCCTAAATCTGAAATCACCAATCCGCAATGTGCCAGCGTGGTGATCAATGCTCGTGGGTTTCTTCTGTGAAAAGTGGCCTTAGCCTTACAGTGGGACAGACTGGTTTTATGAAAAAAAAAAAAATCCCTACAGTATTCTTAACCTATCCTATAATTTATTTCAGACTACCCTATTTGTCTGAAGAACGTCATCACATACTTATAGCCACATTTCAATGTCCGCGTCATTTAAGTACCTAATCATATTCCGTAGCGGAATCTTTTACAAGAATTACTTATTATTTCTTTTGCCTAGGGGAAATTACTTTTTGGCCCTTTTGGGATATTGTGGGCACAATCAACCCACAGATATTTACAGCGAAAACGAATGATGTATTGTGTTCGTCACAATGGTGATATAATATGTATTTATTTTCAACCTTCACCTCGACCCTATGACATTAATTCAAAGCCATGATAAAATTGATAAGCTGTTTTGAAATAAAAAGCATTTTGAATCTTTAAAATCAATTTACAATTATCGGAGATATCGCGGAACATACATACTTAAATAAAAAACAGACGAATTGAGAGCCTCCTCCTTTTTGAAGTCGGTTAAAATTGTACCCGTACGTTTGTACGTATTTTTCTGCTCCTTTCTTCTTGTCTGTTTATATGTGTGTGCATAAATGGTCAAATAAATAAATAAATGACTCCTATTGCTATTATGAAGGCGAAGACGAATGTTTCCATAGTTTCGAAAAGCCTTTTTTGTTTCATCAGTGTATTCTGTCAAAATATCAAATAATGCCTACTCGTTGCTGTAACGATGACAACAGTTTAACGAGATGATGCAGAAGAAAATATTTGTCATGATCACATCAGTTGACAACATAATGATTTGTCTTTTTCATATCTTTATTGATATCTGGCTATAGATATCAATAAAGATGTGTTCGGTTCGGTGACTTGCTGAATTTCAGTCATGTCAGCCAATGCCTATAGCCTCCATATAGCCTAATCCTGTATGGTACCACTGTTGGGTCACATGGAATTTCGATTATAGATATAATAAATACCTTTTGCTAGCGGCTTCATCCGCGTTAACCAAATTAAACAAAACCTTAACAAATAATACACCTAAACCATGTATCACTCAGAGGCACTACATGCGCCCTCACGACCTTAGTCGTAGCAGGAGACGCCCTGGGCGTCGGGAATCTCAGGCTGATTTCCGGCCACCGTAGGCGCGGGCTTGCGGACGGCGAGTAAGGGGTAGCTCGCTACCCGGTAAGGACCAAGCCGGGTCGACGGCGCGTTGTGTTCCACGCGCACCTTAAAGAGATGTCAGCACCAACTGGTGGGGACCGCAAGGGCCTGCCAGGGGTGCGGGTTGTTCGAAAGAGATACCGCGGCCCCTGGCACATAGGTAACTGAGGGAACACGGGTGGGTTTTAGTCAGTAAAAGTCTGACACGCCCTCCTGCTGCACCCAGAGCGGGAGAAGTTATTTGATCATTTCCCACCCAAAAAAAAACCATGAATCACTCTGTTGGTGAAAACCGCATGAAAATTCGTTCAGTACGTTTTTAGTTTATCGCGAATAGACAGACAGATAGATGCGGCGGAGACTTTAATAATAAGTATGTAAAGTGATAGTGATGATGGTAATTTCTATAGAGGGTGTTGTGTTAGCACTCGGAAAGGACTTTTAGAAACTCAACCACTAAGTAGTTCCCCCCCAGTGGGGTTCCCGCATTGTCGTTGCGGGGGGGCTCAGTAACCGTGGTCCCACCTCCCACGGTGAAGCGAAGAGGAACCCCAAGGTGGGGCCGCTCGTCAGGGCTTGTGCCTCCAAGCCGACGACGTAGCGGCCAAAAAGTAGGTTGCGGTGAGGTGCATCGCAACTGAGGCGGGCCGCGATGTCGAATGGGAGGCATCGCGGCTGAGGGTTACGGGCTGCGGCGGAGGAAGAGTGCCGGTACTTTTGAGTAGCGCTCTTCCCTTCCGTAGCCTGGACGGGGCCGCCACCGTTTGATGGCGGACGCGGTGGGGTCGCAGGGGAAGAGGAGTGTCGGTATAGCGTTGGCCGCTCTCCCTATCCCCTGCGGCCGAAAAGTGGTTGGCGGCGGGGCCACTGTACTGACCCGTCGCAGGAGGACGTCAGCAGCAGCTGGTGGGGCCCGCAAGGGCCGATGCCTGCTAGGGGTGCGGGTTGTTCGAAAGAGATACCGCGGCCCCTGGCATACGGGCAGCTGAAGGAACATGGGTGGGTTTTAGTCAGTAAAAGTCTGACACGCCCTCCTGCTCCAACCAGAGCGGGAGAAGTCATTTGATGATTTCCCACCCACAAAAAAAAAAAAAAAAAAACCACTAAGTAGTTAGGTTGGTGGGACCTATAGCACTCTAAAGGAGCGTGGTGGTTAGAAATAAAAGAAGGACGAAGGCAGTCATGGCGACTGCCGTTACAAGTAAAAACCTAAAATTATGCATAACTACAAATATACTGTTAACATGAGCTGTAGCATGTCGGTGAAGCGAGCCGATAAGATTTTCCTCTACCAAAAATCGCTCAACGTGCCTGAAGAAGTTTTCACTGCAATAAGCACACAACAAAAGCAAAACGCGATAGCTTTCGACATAATATCGGAATTGCGATGAGGCGTTAGGTGTTTCTGTAGTGACAAGTACACTCATGGTTACTGTGAAGTTTTTGAATTGATATGCTGAATTGCTGACGTCATAAACGAGCATTGTCCCAAGTGCTGAGTAGGTAAGTACGGAAGCAAGTTAGTTATGCAGAAATCATTGTGTAAATGAAAATGAAGGCATCACACATTCATTTTGTTTTCGACCATGAAATTATAAGCAGGGGAATAAATTAGGTTCCTTTGAATTGAAAACATGGAATTGGAAACAGGGTTTCATTCTATCACAGAGACGAAAAGGGGATTTTTCTGATAATATTTGGAAACCCTTAATCATTTTGTTTTTGGGTATGTTCTGATAGGGGTTTAGGAACAATATAATAGTATATTTATGATCACATTTTGCTATAATTGATTAATGCCGAATACAAAAGATATCCATTGATTTTTTAGCTACTCCAATTCGATTTGTTTATCGCTTACCTATAAGCAAGGCGGGCACTTTCTGGTTAGGGTTGATAGCTCGGTATTCCTCGGTGTTCTGCTGGCCTTCTTTCACAATGTCCACGGGTCTCTCCTCGAAAGGTATCCGCTTGAAATGCAGGGCAGCTCGAACTCGCCATGAACACGATGACAGCCAATAGGCGTAGAGGACCGCGCGGTTTTCAGCCTTTGAAAGTAGGTCAATGTTTGTGGTTCAACCTTTTTTTTATTTATAATGGTTATATTTTTTTTCTGTGTAAGAATGTATGTGACGGTTGTACAGGCGCCAGCGCATCAAGCTACCCCAAACTGTAAAGTTTTCCCAATTGAACATGAACCTTAAGCTTATGTGATAAAATTGAAAATCTATCAAATAAATTTGACAGATTAGGGTAGCTTGGTGTGCTGGCGGCTGTACTATGCAGGGTGGTAGGAGCACCGACGTACAACCTGGTACCATGGATTCAGTACTTACATGATTCTTAACCTGTTGAAATTTTACGTCGGTTATTAAAAAAAAAATCAGCTGTTCCATACATTTTGAACGTAGGTATTGCACTGTTCTAGGAAACAGCAGTGTATTTTTTTTAAATAACTGGCGAAAAATGACTACGCAATCTAGGATCTACAAATTATTCTAGACCCTAGATTGCGTAGAAAACGCGCAAACTGCCACCCTGTACAGTGTACCTACAAATTTTATGCTGACAATGGATATTGATGATACTAAGTGTGATTAGTACTTATAGTACCTACCTACTCGCAGAAATCGTGAAGCAGGTCGTTGTTGACAGTTTTAAAATATGGTGTTTTTAACGAAGATGGTCGAGGTAAACAATGTTAGGATATTTTCCATCTAGCTATCTGTAATTATCCTACCTACAGCTCTAATTTGTAGATTCATTCGGTTAAAACGGGTCTGATTGCCGTAGAGTCAATATTCTTACATTTACAAGTACCTGTAGGTATTTTAGCCCGACTGCGATTTCCAATCGCCTACTTTAGAAAGTGGTAAATTGAGCCCGCTAGTTTACCTACTCAATATAACAAATAAAATTCACATAGACAATCTGCGAAATTATTTACTTATGCTTTCCTAAGCTAAAAAACTGTAGTTACGTACTTATATTAGTTTTACACAGATATCTATTAATTCATTAAAAACCTGGACCGCGCACCATTGTAGTCTAAAATATTTTATTTCTGCTAAAATATAACTAAAGCTGCTTTATTGGAACTAATTTATGGCATCCTTTTGAAAAGTGATGTTAAGAGATCTGTGGTTGGATAGAAGGCTTAAAATCAAAACTCATTCTTATGCATAACAAACCATTCGCGATTTTGAGGTTAGATAGTTATATTTTAAATAATGTGATGGCGAGAATTCATTATTAGGCATCCTAAAATAGTCAGTTCCTAAGTATTCGTTAACGTATGACTTCCTTGACAATTCTCTTTTAATTGTACGAGTAATAAAAAGGAAAAAATCATTGTAGGTACTTATTATAAAGTAGGTATAATTCAATTCTAAAATCTCAGACCCTTTACTACAATTGCGACCACTGAATGAATCTACGACGAAGAGCTAGTCTGACGTTAACTGACGTAATCTTAACAAACACAAGTCTGTCATGTATGCTGGACCATCTGACACTTGTAGTAGGTAGGTATGCATTGCTAAGTTGATATTTGTTAGGGAATTGTACTTTAAACTATCGATTTAGCCTTTATGTAATAAATGAAAATAGTGAGTTACTTACCATATCAGGTGTCTGCTTATTTTGATCTAGGTGTCTCAATGACTTGGACTTGATCTTTTATTTGAAAAGTGTCTGGAGATAACTCTTATCAAAACATTGATTGTTGTGACTTGTGAGAGTGACAGTTCGACTGATTGTTAATTTTGTTCAAGGATAGGTACTTATAGATTCGTCAGTAAATACGTTCGTAATTAACGTTTTCATGGTGCATTTAATTCATGTCGATAAATTCACTTAAAGTTCAGTAAATAATTTTATTGTAATAGAAATAAGGCTAACTCGGTTTTATTATATCTGTGGCGTTCGATTTATTTGCCGTAGTACCCTTTATAGAACCTAGATGGCGCTCTTACCAATAGAACTTCATAGGCGGGAAAATTCAAAACTATTCAGGTTATAAATTAAACATTAAAGCTGATATACATTTTATTTATTTACATATATAGTGGCAATATAAGTAACTATTTTATTATCACTATTATATATTATTCAAATACTTTTTAGTTTTTTTTAAACCTTATAGACACAATAGAAGTGGAAGTTAAATAGATATTACATTCTATGGATTAATAACAAATACCTAGTTACATTTCAGAAGACAATAAGCATTGATTTTGCGCACAAGAACAAAAAAAAATCATCCACAGTCAATAATTTTAAATATTTATTTGATTAACATACATACCTTAATGATATATTATTTTGAATGTATAAACAGTCGTTAAAAATATTTGTTATAAATTATTAATTACTACCAGAGAACCATCAAAAATGATAGTAACGATTTGGTCATTTTATTGTACTATTCAGCATTTTAAAGAAATCTATTAAATCATTCAGTCCTCATTTTTAAAAAGATTTGACAAGAAATTAAGTAGGTACTTAGCTCTCAGATTAGAGACAAAGTTTTCATGAAAAGTTTGAAGGGGCGATATAAAAGTAAATTGTGCTTAGTTTTCATGCATACTTTGTGAACAAGTTCCAAAATCGTTGATAAAAAATATCAAACTGAGCAAACGTCAAATTTTATTGCTTCAAATACACATTTTCGTAATAAACATCATGAAATATCTATCGCTAAGACAAAGATAAACTGGCCTGAAATACTCTTAACTCACAAAAGCGCGTCGAACAGAAATAAACCTCCTCTGCATAGGATAGTTTCAGCCAGTGACATATTTCCTAATGCTTTAACACTTTTGGAGTTGACCTAGGTACTTCCATTCACATTTTTACTATTATGTTCCTCATTAATTTATCTAACACGTAACTGCAAATCAATTGGAACTTAAAAAAGCTTCAACAGTCCTATTTTATTAACCCCATCGAAGTGGTGAGCCGGGTGGTCGCATGAGTGTAGCCCTGGTCTGTGCCGTGAGGGCACCTCCTCCATCAGAGTCCGGTAGACCGTAGAACGCGTGTAGGTGTCGTCGATGCTGTAGTTCGTGCCCCTTGTGGTTGAGGCTCTGCAGACGACTCCACAGCGAGAAAATCCTCTTGTTTACAGCTCTGGTCTGGGTTGGGTTGTCTGGAATATGTAAAAAAACTTTATTTAAAAACTGGAAAGTAGTTGAATCCATCAATCATAGTTTTGGTATATTATGCGGGTCGGATTTGTTTTTGGAAACAAATCTAGTAATGTAAATAACATTAGGATTCACAGAAAGTATAATTTTTACACCAAAGATTATCAGACATATAAAACGAATAACATGTAGGAATTTGCCGAATCGATTCGATTTCAAGAAAATGAATTTATGACAAATGACGTGTCTAAGCACATTATCTACGTGGGTCAGTTAAAAAATATTATATGTTTGATCTAACCTGTTAACTCATTACTTTGCGTACTAACTACGCCTTCCCGTTTAACTTTTATGACGTTCACTTGGGGGTCATCGTTCCTGAATTCATTCTTTTCATCCTCTCTCAGATTGTTAGATTTGAGCGCAGAATTTACAAGATCAGCATATTGGGCATTTGCATTGTGAATATCTTTATTCAAGCTTGCTAAACGCATATTAAGTATAAACAAGGGGTTAGTCTCAGCTATCCCTGCATCGTAGAAATTATTCGTATCAGGGTTACTCGCTAAGTAGATTTCGTTGGTTTTATCATTTATATCTTGATTATCAGGTGCAACTTCATCAGTGTATTCCTTATTAGGGTCAGGGTCGTAATTCCTTTTATCCGTATAGTGTTCATACAAATGATGAAGGCGATCCAATTGTCTCGGATAGTTATGCCATTGTTCTTTCCGAAAACCTTCTCCTTTACTTATAATATTGTAAACATAATCATTTTGATTGTTGTTCGCATCTGCATATTTGAGCTCTAATTTATTCATCGTATCGGATCGTGGGTTATTCTCGCGTGCAACGTACTTTTTGTATATTTCATCAAGAATATTTCCTGTTTGAAATCTATCACTAAATGTATTGTCATTCATATGTTGGCTATCATAGCTGAGTTGCTCTCTGTTCAAGTCATCTGTGGACATTGGAAGAATATTGCTCGAGGAGAGTGCTACCATCGCAAGGAGCAGCGCGGGGACGATGTGTTGCCGCATCTGTAACAAGAAAACGTTATGTTTAAGATGAGTGGTACGTGGAGGAAAGAACCGAGATGTAAATTAAATCTCAGTTAATTGGTTTAAGTAAACGTCTCACGACGACGAGGGCGTCGTTCGTCTGCTGTATTAATTAAGATTCTAATGTCACCTGATTTGCGTCTGACTAGTTGAGAATATTCAAAGATTATGCGCTTCTGTAGTAGTGAGTTAAAGACGTAGCATCGTCAACAGAGGTGATTTGCATATCTTTTGGTCTCGTTCTCGACATAATACGGCACATGGCGAAGTTGTGTGCACACCTCTCAACATTAATAAGGTTTCGGCAAATAGCCTTGCTAAGAGAAAATCAATTCACGTTTATTTATCTTGTCGCGACACGATTCCTAACTTTTAGGTTGCTTCGTTAAATTGTGTAAAGTTTACACTATTTACTGAAACTGTAAATATTTTATGTAAAGCGTCCAAAGTATACGAATACCTACCTACGTACAAAGTTTATTTCACTTTCAGTTTTCTTTTATTTATTTGATGAAGTTATTTATTTTACCTGGAAAATAAAACATTGCCTTGGGGTCGGTTCCCAACATATTAGTCAATACTCGTGAGAGTGCTAAAATAGGTACCTACTTACCGGTCAATGGGCTTGAAAATAAATGCCAAATAATGCTTTAGCAAAACTGTATTAAACATGAAAGTCTATAAAGGGAGGAGTGTTGTGTAAATGACGGAATTTCAACTTAAAGGTACCTACTTATCCATAACTGTGAGTAGCGTGTCTTCTTTTATAAATATAATAAAATAGTAGCGAATAAAAACTGTAGGTACATTGGATATTCACTTTTTGAAGTAATTCGGGAATTATTTTATTTCCGAAAATATTTTTTTTAGAATTTGTGTCGGTTTAATTATCTGTTTGTCTGAATGTATGTTCCAGCGTCAAGCAAAAACTATCGGATAAATCTTGTTCAAATATTGCATAGATTTGATATTCCCTATCTGGTCAGTCTGTAGGCTATACATTATTACGCTATTTGCCATGGGGGATGAGTAATATTGCAATTTGTTCGTAAGTATTCTTATAAAGTTAACCACAAATTGTTAAAAGACGAGCCAAAATATTGCAGATAGTTACAGATATGTAGACCTTTTACATGATTACCTATCATTACGGTTTACCTTTAGGGAGCTAATCACGCAATCATGACATAAGTATACAGGGTGGATTTTTGGAAACAAAGTTAAGGCGTCTTCTGTCATCAATGGTTATAATAAAAATAAATATCTATGGTCATGTAACTGTCAATGACAATTATTTTAGTGATAACTGTGTGTCCAGAATAATCTGTAAGAAAGCATCAGTCAGCCAGTGTATCAGTGTTGTGCCATTAGGTAGTATGTACAGGAAAGCAGGCGTTCATTAATTCACTAAAAACTAAAACCTGCAAAGGGAAATTACTACAAAAGGCTGCGCGTGTCCACCACAGGACGAGCTGCTTCTCACACAGACAACTGGACGTCGCTTGCTCCCGCGTCACCAGTTCTGACTCTCTTCATATTTTGGCTTCTGAGAATAACACTACAAACGTACTACACAGGAAAGATTTATAAAAATGTGGCTGTTATTGTAGCTAGGCTGTAATTAGGCTGTCTTACGATTTCCACGTGAATAAGACTCGATAATACTAGGACTACTGTTAGAAAGACCACTGTAAGACCGCAATCGCTTTATGAAATATTCATAGCAAATGTTTGCTTGTGCAGTATTTCAGGCGTCAATAGGTATGTAATGTGTCTTAGATGTCTTTCTTTAGCTTTTGTTTATTAGGTGCCGTCAGAGGCGGATTATGTGTCTGCAGCGCCCTAGGCTAGCACCTCATTAGCGCCCCTCTAGTTGCCATCTTACGAATATTGTAATCGCGAAGGTTTCCGAGGGTAGAGGTATGCATTTTTGTTTCTCTTTCACGCAAAAACAACTTACCAGATTATGAAGAACTTTGTATGAAGGTAGCTTGTTCATTGAATGAACACATAGGATAATTTTATTGCGGGAAAGTCACATGTCACGCGAGCGAAGTCGTTAAATAACTTTTCCCGCTCTGAGTGGAGCGGAAGGGTGTGTCAGTCTTTTACTGACTAAAACCCACCCATGTTCCCTCAGTTGCCTGTGCCAGGCGCGATGGTATCTCTTTCGAACAATCCGCACCCCTGGCAGGCATCGGCCCTTGCGGATTCGATCAGTTGGTGCTGACATCTCTTTGAGGCACGCGTGGAACACAACGCGCCGTCAACCCGTGCTTGGTTCTTACCGGACGGCGAGCTACCCATTACTCGTTGTCCGCAAGCCCGCGCATACGATGGCCGGGAATCAGCCTGGGATTCCCGGCGCCCAGGGCGTGTCCTGCGGAGGCTAGGGTCGTGAGGGGCATGTACTGCCTCTCCCTCACGTGCGCGGCCTCCCTTTTCGCGAGCATCACTGCTTCGCAGAAGGAGGTGACGGCTACCCATGTACTCTCGCTCCGTACCATGGCCTGGACCTGGGCCGGACGCGAGAGATCGCCTCCGCCGATCGCCTCCACGAGGACACGGCGGTGCTCCACCCAAGCCGGGCAGACCTCCACCGTATGCTCCACCGTGTCTTCCACACCGGGAAACACTCGGGTGTTTTCTCCCGCCTTATGCCAAACAGGAACCTCCCGAAAACACCGTGTCCGTTGAGGGCCTGCTTCAGCTGTAAGGTGAGGACGCCGTGGCGCCTCTCAATCCACTCGTCAAAGAGGAGGGGGGGGACTTACCGCCGCAAATCTTCTTGTCAATTTTTTTATTCGAATTTGCATATTTTGTAGGCTAAAATGTATATAACAGATTTCGTTTAACTCCCGATTGATATCAACTGTAAGTAACTTTTTTAGAATTCTATATCTTGGTGATATTACTGCTACGTTCTCCTTTTTTCAATTAAAGTTTTAATTTTGTTTTAATTAATTAATTAAATTTTGATAGGCGTATGAGTCATTAAAAAAAATTAAAAAGAGGGGACACTGTCTGAGAATGGCCTTACACTCTTACAATGATAGAATTAGAATCTGATATTTTTAAACTTACAAGCCAAAAATATCTATCTGTATCTCGAAAATAAAAATTATAATATAATTATTGTAATGGCAAAGTTCTCGTTAGTATTTTATAACTTTCGGTAAATAAAAATTCTAAATAAAACATAATGATCTGCAATCAAAATAATAATTTGTTTAGCCAAGATAATATTCACTCGCGGTACATCTATTTATTCTAAAATAGTCATGGCAAGTTCGACTTATTGCTTTAGGCTGCTCTGATTACATTTGTTTACTAAACCATTTACGTGCTTGTTTTTTTGCTCCGAACTCTGTTTCAGATAAGTTTAATAAATAGACATAAAAATACATACTCCGACCAAAGCGACCAAACCGAACATGCTATTATTTTCTGAAATAAAAATAAATCGTTTTTATTTTTGTTATGTTTATCGATAATATTTTTTTATTTTTTCTTTGTTTAAAAATTTCCACGCGCGGTTTTTTGTAACCTCGCGCCCCTAGGCACATACCTAGTTTGCCGTATGGATAATACGCCACTGGGTGCCGTGATATATGTTTTCGTTTTAATAAATAGTATTCAAACTACTGGAAGTTCATTATTTCTTCAGGTCTTCGGACCCAGCTAACCGAAAAGTTCTATACTGAAATACATACAACCTACGACTATACGACCAAAAGAAGATTTCTTTCGCTTTTTATGTTTTCAGATTTTAGCTTTTAATCGTCTCACTGGGTAGCAAAACGCCTCTTGTCATGCAGATAACAAACAAGCAAATCATCACACTAGGTTATTTTAGGTTTTATTTACTATCAACATGTGAAGTGAAGCCATGGAGATATTCTACGTGTGATGTCTAACTTATAAAGGACTTGTGATGCATATGGTTTTTCCACATTGATATTTAGAAGATGCGACCTGCGACCTCGTAGGAAGAAGGTCCCAACCTCTGAGTCATCACGAAATTATGTTCTGTGACGTTTAACAAGAAACTTAGGAAGTCACGAGTCACCCAACGTTATTTACCTACATCCGTTTCCGTCGGGAAGACAGTTGGCTTCGGTATTAAAAAGCAATAAAGGTTATTAATGGATGGCAGAAATGTTCGCAATTAACGAAGACCCGACATTTCAGGGCGGAACGGAAGAATATTGAACAGAAGTGACCTTTTAACTATCGGTTCGCAATACTTTCAGGATCTTGTTCCTTTTTTAGTGTTATTTTCTTTTTATGCTGTCATTTTGTCACTAATCGAAATTTCTTTTCCTATGATAAATGGATCTACACTCCATTCATTAGAACATAACACAGGCTGTGAACCCGATCGGATTTACCATTAGCAAAAATAACGAACTTCGCTCCGTATTAACTTTCATCCCCTATTTAACCCTTTAAAGGACGAATTTTCAAAAAAAACCTTAGTGCTCACCTCGGTTACTTAATAAACTGTTGTGCAAAATCCCATACCTCTAGACCCAGCAGTGTAGGCAGTGTTGTCTGTCAATGAAGATTTTGATTAAATAGAAATAGAAACTTTCCAAATTTGCTGAAAATTTACGTCAGTAAAGATGAGTTTATGCTGAAAGGTTCAAAAGATATTTGTTTCTGGATGATAAATGGAGTGAGTATCTATTAAGCATCCGTTTTACATGAACTTTATATGAATGGAAAGGGTGATTCTTGTGAAAGTCAGATAAGAAACGAAATCGCAAAGTTTCGGGGAATTGGATGTAAGGAGTTTTCTGACATACAGTATAAATAGCCTTCTATGCTTCTTATTCGTTTTTTATTCTTCTAAAAGTAACTTAGGTTTACTTATAGGGCCCTCTAAACTAGCGGTGGGCGATTATGAGATATACTAACGACATCATTCGATTACGAAGATGTCTCGAGATATCTCGATTATAACATGTTAGTGATTACTAATTTAGTTAGAGTCGCGGTCACGATTCGACGCATACATAACAGCATTAACAGCTCATAATCGCCCACCGCTACTCTCGAGTCTCTCGACTTTTTTACAACACGATCTATATAAATTAGTAACGTCATTTGATTATGAAAATATATTTGTTACTAATTTCATAATCGATTATCAACATTAGTATTACTAAGTAGATCGATTATCAAATTTATTCATAATCGCCCACCGCTACTCTAAACCGCTCTGTTCTCAAAAAGTTTCAAAGGAATGACTCCAAAAATATTAAACTAACTTTAAACTTTCGAAGGCCTAAATTCTTTCAAAAAATTTCTCCATAGGTTCTTAATAGAGAAGGGATATTAGGTACACTAATAATGAATATATATTTAAAAAAAACCTTATCTAAATTCACATTTATTAATTGTTACCTACTTATCTTATGTAATAGTAGTTCAATTATGTTATTTTGTTTATGTTTGTTTATTCCTGAAGATTTAATAGGTACGGTTTCTTACTGACGGCAGTATTTTGTATACAGTCATACCTAGTTGTGCACCAGTACAACCATTATGGTGTAAACCACGTGTAGACCATATTTGAACGCTTTACAAGTCAGTGCGTAATTAACTAATTACAGATTTTTTTTAAATGATCATGCACCATATCAGCATTACAAAAAATTTTTTTCTTTTTTTGCTTGCGAAATCATTGAATGACTTCTCCCGCTCTGGCTGGAGCAGGAGGGCGTGTCAGACCTTTACTGACTAAAACCCAACCGTGTTTCCTCAGTTGCCTGTGTGCCAGGGGCCGTAGTATCTCTTTCGAACAACCCGCACCACTGGCAGGACCATAATATGGTGATATTATCACCATTGTGTCACAAATGAGTAATTTTTATTTTGTATTTGAAACACGTTGAATTTATGGGATGGCATTTTTGGTGAGAACCTGAGTATCAATGTTATGGTTTTTGTAATGTAATTTTTACGAGTTTATTTATAAACGTTGATTAAAGTTAGACAGATGCTTAAATGCCAAAAATGTATGGTTAAACAGATGCTAATCATTACTTGACTTTAAGTAGGTAACATTTATGAATAAAAGGGTTAATGTAAATTAAAACTATGAATATGAAGAGAAACTGGTGCAGCTAGGAATCAAACCCTTATTTTTAAATGAATTCGTTAACTTTAGAGGAAAGGATGGTAATTTGGAATACCATTTTATTTCAGACCTGCAACTTTTTTCCGTGAGGTATTAAGAAATAAAACCTTGATTAAATAGAAAGCAATATTATCTTACTATCAATGTGCAAGCTATCAAAAACAATTAAATATCCCTACAGGTTAAAATTTTAGGTTAAATGCAAAATGGCACAATTTAGTTTTGCAGATGGGGTGCAGGTATTTTGGTATAGGAGTATTCCAAATTATATTCACCATGCTTAACTTAGTTATTTTCGCTATTACTAAGTCAATGTTTAAGAAGAAAGTGTAAGGTTTGTGATAACAAAATTGATCCCAGAGAGCAACTCTCTAAAATCGGTTCCTAAACCTACTGAAGGTAATTTGGCATACTATTTTGGTATTCTAAATTACTTTCACTTAAGATTAGACACTGTGATAGGTAAGTAAGTGATTTAAAGGTGAAAGGATAAGTATTCTATAAATAAAAAAATAAAAAAAATCTATAATAAACTTTAATCAGCCTCTAAGTATCTACCTTTAATCAGTCTATAGTTTTATTAACTTTACTTAGTTTAATTAGTTGAATGACATAAATGGGTTATTTGCAATGTTATCAGTATTAAGTTTTTTAAGTTTTATCAGTTCAGTTACAAACGGACAAACCAGGGTACCGACAAACGCCCTTGCATAATAATATTATAGATATTTGTAAGCAAGTTAATACAAAGCGTTAAAAAAGTATAACTGAATGTATTTTGGAATATTCCAAATTAACATCACATCGGGCATTCCAAATTAGCAACAAGACGTAGTTGGACATAACTTCAATTTATGTATTTATAAATGTTCAAATTTTTTAAATCAACGCTATTATGCAAAATTAATTATCTATTTTACACTACACATAAAGCTAAACAGCTCAATCATAAAGAAATTAAGTGATGGGAATGGGTTAAACACGTACCTCAAAAACTTTCTCACGCGCTGTTTCTCGTTTTAATCTTTGGTTGCCATCTTAGTAAAAGGACAGACTATCCGTGCAAACATGTTGATAGATGACGCTACTTGTGAACATTTTATGATCCGTAATACGAGATGGCGCTTTTCATTTTTGTGAAACACTGCTATCCCAAATTAACAACAGTATTCCAAAATACCCTCCTTTCCTCTACTCCTGAAAAACTGAACATAAAGATCTTTACATTCCCATGATTCTGTACTTACCCGAAACATAAATGAGGTTTTCACGCCGACCCAAGATGCGAAGGTAACGTTAATTGTGAAAGTTAGTAAACCATAAAATACCTTAAGTAAAACCACAGAGATTACAACTGTTTTGTTGACTTTAATCTGTTCTTGAGCTCCTACTTATCTTCGCTCAGGAGCCTGGAGACACGCGATTAAAAGGTAAGTATATCATTTACTTAAGTAAACGATTGGCTGAAATGTTTTCGTCTACAGTACAGCTACAGCGCGCAGCGAGTAATTTTAATCGTCTCTCAACGGTGGCTCTCTCTAGGGTCAGCGAAAAGTATGTTCAGATTACTTAGTACCTACTAAATAGGTACCAACAACAAAGGTAGGTAGGTATCAACTACTTACCTACCCACTTAGCAAAAATAATTAAAATTATGCTTTAGAACAAAGAAAATCCCTCATTTGTTGTAGCCATGTTGGTTGTAATGTTGGGGTCCCATACAATATTAGATAACGGAATTATTAGTTACTAGCTTTTGCCCGCGGTTCTACCCACGTGGATGTCGGTCATCGCGTAAAAAAGTAGCCATGTCCTTTTCCACCCCAGGCTACATCTTAGCCAAATTTCATGACGATCGGCTCAGCGGTTTAGGTGTGAAAGCTTAACAGGCAGACAGAGTTGCTTTCGCATTTATAATATTACTAGCTTTTGCCAGCGGCTTCGCCCGCGTGGAGGTCGGTGTATTATACATATAAACCTTCCTCTTGAATCACTCTATATATTAAAAAAACCCGCATCAAAATCCGTTGCGTAGTTTTAAAGATTTAAGCATACATAGGGATATACGGACAGAGAAAGCGACTTTGTTTTATACTATGTAGTGAAGTAATGTTTAGGTAGGTATCTACTTTAATTTTTAAAACCTACCTACCTCTTTACTTATTAGTATTTTCGTGTAATTTGTTATCTGAGCGACTTAGATAACAAATTACACGAAAATACGTACGTATACGGTAAGACGATAAAAATGGCAAATTTCCTTCATCGCGCCTGTCTCATAATTTTCTTTCAAGTAACTATCTAAATTCATATAAATTTCTCTCTTCGCTTCTGCTGTGACTCAACCGCAAATGACTTGACTGGAATACTCATAAAAATAGATGATTTGGAAATTTTTAAGAGTCGTAAAAGTTTATTACTTATCCCGAGGAGCTAAGCCTGCGTGATATTTGAAGTTTCATTTCATAAAATGCATCTGTGGATGACTGAAAACGAAATGTCTTTTTTTAGACGAAATGGCATGGAATTATGTGACCTCGATTATAAACTGTGGCCGCGAAGTACCTATTGAATTGGGAGGATTTATGTCGCCTTCACGATATTTTCTTCATCATTTTGAATGAGAAAACAAAAATTACCTACTTAGGTAGTTTTTTGGCCCACCACCACATCTAGGTAGGTAGGTACTATATCATAGACCGTAGCCATTAGTGTCTGAACATTAATAGCTACATGATTCTCACATGATCTGACCAAGATTATGTCTAGAGTTTAAAAGGACTTTGATCCTGAGTTTGTTTCGCCATTTTCATCTATCGTACTTTCCGATATACTACTTAAAGAATAAACAATTTAATTCCATTATCAAAAACGTAACTATAAATGAACTTTACTAGGAGACCAAAAATCCAAGAAATACTCACAATGTTTTTATGATTTTTTTTATTGCAAAAATAAATCTCTATTGCTCTTTAATTACTTGGCTTATACAGCCCTTAGTCTCAGGATTCTTTGATCTTTCGTAGCATTATTTATAAAAGAAGAATGTGAGTGATGCGTAACAAAAGGTATGGTTTTTTTTTTTTTTTTTTTTTTTGGGTGGGAAATCATCAAATAACTTCTCCCGCTCTGGGTGGAGCGGGAGGGCGTGTCAGACTTTTACTGACTAAAACCCACCCGTGTTCCCTCAGTTGCCTGTGTGCCAGGGGCGGCGGTATCTCTTTCGAACAACCCGCACCCCCGGCAGGCATCGACCCTTGCGGGCCCCTCTGTTGCTGCTGACATCTCTTTGAGGCGCGCGTGGAACACAACGCGCCGTCGACCCGGGCTTGGTCCTTACCGGACAGCGAGGTACCCATTACTCGCCGTCCGCAAGCCCGTGCCTACGGTGGCCGGGAATCAGCCTGGGATTCCCGACGCCCAGGGCGTCTCCTGCGAAGGCCACGGCTGTGAGGGCGCATGTACTGCATCTCCCTCACGTGCGCCGCCTCCCTCTTTGCGAGCATAACTGCTTCGCTGAAGGAGGCGACTGCCAGCCATGCCCTCTCGCTCCGTACCATGGCCTGGACCAGGGTCGGACGCGAGAGATCGCCGCCGCCGATCACCTCCACGAGGACACGGCGTTGCTCCGCCCAACCTGGGCAGACCTCCACCGTATGCTCCACCGTGTCCTCTGGGCGATCTTCGCAATGGAAACACCCGGGCGTTTCCTCCCGCCCTATCCGAAACAGGAACCTCCCGAAACAGCCATGTCCGGTGAGGACCTGTGTCAGGCGGAAGGTGAGGACGCCATGCCGCCTCTCAAACCACTCCTCAAAGAGGGGACTTACCGCCGCAATCGTGGCGTGCCCAGCACTGGGTTGCGACAATCGCACTTTCCACGTCGCCATGAGATCCACAAAAGGTATGGTAAGGTAAGGTACAAGGCAGATGTGACTATGTTAATTACATATCAATAAACGTTTTGTAACGAAACATCGTAACAAACAACAACTTTTGTCTATCATTAAACCTTTCGGATTTTCGACCCTATCGCTTCTGACGTCTGTTTTTAGCGATTCGTTTTTTTTACAAGGACGATATGAAAAAAAACGGAACCTTTATAGGATGTGTCTGTCCGTGTGTCACAGCTAATTTGCTCCGATTACCTACACCAGATGGGTATTTTTTTGAGGTTGGGAAATGATCAAATAACTTCTCCCGCTCTGGGTGGAGCAGGAGGGCGTGTCAGACTTTTACTGACTAAAAGCCACCCGTGTTCCCTCAGTTGCCTGTGTGCCAGGGGCCACGGTATCTCTTTCGAACAACCCGCACCTGCACCCAGGGCAGGCATCGGCCCTTGCGGGTTGCACCAACCCGCAAGGGTCCACCTTCAGTTGTGCTGACATCTCTTTGAAGCGCGCGTGGAACACAAAGCGCCGTCGACCCGGGCTTGGTCCTTACCGGACAGCGAGCTATCCATTACCCGCCGTCCGCAAACCCGCGCCTACGGTTGCTAAGAATCAGCCTGGGATTCCCGACGCCCAGGGCGTCTTCTGCGGCGACTAAGACCGTGAGGGCGCATATACTGCCTCTCCCTCACGTGCGCCGGCTCCCTCTTGACGAGCATTACTGCTTCGCAGAAGGAGGTCGCGGCTACCCATGCACTCTCGCTCTGTATTATGGCCCACACCAAGTCCGGACGCGAGAGATCGCCGCCGCCGATCGCCTCCACGAGGACATGGCGGTGATCCGCCCATGCCGGGCAGACCTCCACCTTATGCTCCACCGTGTCCTCAGGGCGATCTTCGCAGTGGTAACACCCGGGCGTTTCGTCCCGCCTTATCCGAAACAGGAACTTCCCGAAACAACTGTGTCCGATGAGGACCTGCGTCAGGCGGAAAGTTAGGACGCCGTGCCGCCTCTCAAGCCACTCCTCAAAGAAGGTACTTACCGCCGCTATTGTGGCGTGCCCATAGAGTCAGAGGCTTGGTTCCACATTAGGTCTGATAACCTTTTAACTGGATTAGCGTTAAGTAAGTTTTGGGAACCGACTTTACATGAAATGTTTATTGGTGGTTAACATTTTCATCATACGGAACAATCTCCACGCGAGTTCAACTCGCACTTGTTTTTTCAAGCTGTATCGTTACCATGGAATTAGTAGGTTACTAGCATTTCGCATGCGATTTCATCCGCGTGAATTTCGAAAATATAGCCCATAAGTATTACTCGCTGAAGTTTGTACAGGTGAGAGAATTTTATATTTTTTTTTAACCTATAGCACTCACGAATAATACAGCTTTCAACCAGAATTTTTAGAATTGGACCATTAGTTCAGGAGATTACCCTCGACGTATAATAACCTTAGAAACAAATTTTGCCTCTTTATAATATTAGTATAGATAAGTAAATGTAGGTAAGACATTCCTACTTTTTCCATGGTAACGATATAGGTAGTTTGAAAAAAAAAAAACAAACGTCATGAGCGAAAGGGTCGAAAGGTTCAATGGTAGACAAAAGAAAGATTATTGTTACGGCTTCAGCGTTTCATAAAAGTTCATGTTTTGTTGTTAGAAAGAGTGCATGAGTCAGAATCACTAAACAATTCATTAGCTGGTGCCACCTGGCACTGTTATAGGTACCTGCTTCTGCATGTGTTGCGCTATGTTTCAAGGTTTTGCTGTTATTAAAGATTTTTTAGATAGATTGAATACTCTTTACCGATTATGTACATCATCAAAATTACAGATCCTGTAAATGTAGAATTTTTTACATAAGATGACACATGGGCGGTCTTGTCACTAAAGCGATCTTTTACAGAAAACTCTTTGATGGATTAAAGGGAGAAACAATTATGTAGGTAGTCAGTCAGTCAGTGGTGTACCATTTCGGTGTGGTTTGTATGTAAGCTACCACGCGAGCCCAGTGCGGGTGGGTAGATGTCACATGCCTACGAAGTCTGGTTCTACAACATGGCTGGTTATCTTTACCATTTTAAGGGCAGTTGGATTTGTGATTAAATTATTTATACTAAGTAAAGCCTAGATTCGAAGCCACCGCCTACTCGTAAGTCGGGGCCGTTACCACTGGCCCTGCACTGCTCTGCACGGGAAACGACTAAACATGAAACGAGAGTAAGGAACTACAATAACGATGTTTAAGTACAGTGTAGGAAGTGTTTTTGTACCACAATTTTTATTATTGACAAATTTTGTGGACGCCTCATTGACACGAGAATTTGCTCACTCACTAGCGCAGGCTGATTAGCTATGCTAAGCTACAATAGCTTACCGTGTCTTCAGTGATTACCTACGAGTTAAAGTGAATCACACTACGAAACAAAATTGTAATGACATACAAAAACGTCACCTATTACAATTTCATTCATACAAATCAATTTGGAAAGTAGTTAACTCGCATATTCATTCGTACCTACATGAATGTATTACGAAGAATCGTTAATATTTTTTTCATAGAAAATGAAAAATTTGATGACGCCTACTAAATATTTCGGTAAATCGATTATATTTAGTGGATACCCTTTAACGAACACGTGAGTCAGGGTTAACCTTAACTTTCTGGAAAACTGAGTCCGTTTTCCCAGAATATATTAGTCGTTCTCTTTACGTAACGATTTTTTTTTCGTGTTTCTTGGGAACCGATAGTGGTATCAACAGTTTGTGTCGTCAAATAACATGACGCTTCAGGAGTAACCAACCCTTGAAATCGATCAAGGTATGTTTACGAAGATGAACCATTTGGCTACTTTACATTCTGCTATACACTCACCCTCAATTACTTTTAAACAACAGATAGGTAAGTAGCAAAATGCAAGTGTATTCATAACTCTGCCTACCCATTCAGGGAATGCAGGCAAGCTCTTGTGTTATAATGTGTCACATCTTGCATGCTATGTGTGTGTATACTCATGTTTTGGATGAATAAAAAAAATATCTTATCTTATCTTTTGTATATACAGGATAAGTTTTTATCCAGTGCGCAAACGGTAACCATGAATTCAGCATATCATTCTAGACGCGCATTCTAGCACAAAAATTTGACGTCGGTTTTACAAAAAAAATCAGCTGTTTCAAAGAAAAGTGGAGTAAGTAGGTACTTACGCGGTCAAAATGTATGGAACAGCTGATTTTTTTTTGTATTACTGACGAAAAATTTCTGCGCTGCGGGGTCTTGAATGATATGCTGAATTCATGGTTACAGTTTGCGCACTGGATAAAAACTTACCCTGTAGGTTCAGCAACAACCAACAACATTAGTCGTGTGTTGACAAACTCTGTTCTTCCTGTCTACCGCTGCGCAACGCGTGCGGTCTGCAAATTGCCATAATGCGCAAACGACATGAAATGTTGTGACGGTTGGTTGCTGCTCGTCCGACGGGCGCCGCACAGATGGAGCGTCTGTTTGCGGTCAGGGCGAGGGGCAACTGAGGCAGGAAGCGGGGGTGTCATGGCCGCCGCAATGCCACCGCCCGCCGCCATGCCGCATACCGTGGCGTCGTCGTAACCTTGGCGCAACGTGACGGCGAGCGCAGCGTCCTATTTCATTTAACCTACAAAATGAGTATGTTTGACGACGATTTGATTGAAAATGTTAAGAAGTACCCAGTTTTATACCGCAGTAATAGAAAGAACTATAACAACATGATAAAAAAAGGCAATTGTTGGATCAAAATCGGTGAGGTACTAAATAAAACACGTGAGTAATTTCTCTTTATGTTTGTGGTTGTTGTTTACGTTATGTTTTGCATGATTCTTACTAATTACGTGACTACATGAGTTATCGTTCATTATAATTATGTATGAACGTGTCGCTGTAGTAGGTAGCCAATGTTTTTGCCGACTATCAGAGTAATAATTCAGGTAGCGTAGAAACGTTTAGCGAGGATTATACCGTTGCGTTCACAGAACATATACCTATTATTCCGTGTTCTGTAGGTGCCGAGTACCGTCGCGTTCGGTCGGCTTTATTTTATTTTTTTGTGGGGTATTTAAACTGCAGAGTAAACGTTCCTTGCATTGTTATGGACTTGTGGTGTTTACTTGGCTGTTGCTACAGGATATTCACTATTATTACTCACTTACCCACTTACAATGCGCCGTGCGTTACGTATTAAGTTATCTATCTTGTGGGTATTTAAAGCAATCGATGTATGAATTTATATTGCTGCCCCTTGTAACATTTTTGCTTTGATTATATATAATTTTTGTTTTGATTGGAAGGCCGATTTTATCAATCTTTTCACTTAATTTAATGATTATTAAAACAAATGCAATGCAATCTGTTCTATATCTATATTTGCATATAATGAAATCGTAGCGGAATGGTGTACATTCTTTTCAGTCATATTTTCGGCATACGATTAGATAACGAAGCAATGTTGAATTATGATTGTATTCTTCACGAAACTTTTTAAATTTAGAAGCATTTTGTGCCCATTTCGAGCAATGAGCTCATCCCCCACAGCAAATAACTTGATAGCCTACAGACTGATTAGTCTTCTAGGGAATATCTGTGTATTTGAACATAGATTTGGTAGTATTTGCGTCATGCTGGAACATAGGTAGGTATATTTAATCAGATAAATAGACAAAAATTTTAGAAACTACGTTTTCGGCGATTAGAATCGTCTCCAGTTCTCGCAGCATTTACCTACTAATTTCAAAAATTCAAGCTAAATTTTCGACTCCACTTCGATATTATTATAATCTGGTTAGATAGATAATATCGCTATAACTAGAAACATATTGAAAGTTTGTTTGTTACAGCTGAAGAATGCAAATCAAAATGGCGAAATATACGAGACAATTATATGAAAAATAAAAAGAGAAAGATTACTGGAAGCGCCACTTCATATTCCAAGTACGATGACGAGAGACTGAACTTCTTGTCAGAATCACATGATGAAGGTGAATCCTCTGGCACCTACATCGTGGGCAGTGCTACGCACGATCCTATTGAGATAACGTTCGAGTGCGTGAAAGAAGAATTCGATTCATCTGAAGACGTTCCACTGTCAGAGTCGCCATTCGCTATGGGAACATCAAGTAGCAGCAATGCAGAGCAGCCTCCTTCATACATTCCAACTCCAACAATGGTAACTACTACATATGATGCCAATCAGTCACTGGGTGCACCACAAAACTTCGCTGTTCTAGAGCAAAATGTAATTCCGTCGCCAAAAAGACCAATGAAACGGAAGATAGACTCAATCATGGATGAACTGAAAAAGGATAGAGAAGAAAAGAGTATTATATTACAACAATTGGTTGCTAACGCTACTTGTCCAACAGGAAAATCACCTATCCATAACTTTTTCTCCAGTATGGCTGATGTTGTTTGTAATTTCCCGCCAGAGAAGATTGCAGAAGTACGCATGAAAGTGTGTACTATGATCAGTGATGTGGAAATTTCAGTACTGAGAGACAAGAGTCAGTCTGGTGGCAGTTATTAACTTCTAATAAGTAGATTATATTATAATGTACATTGTGATGGCTTAACTTTTATTCGTGCTATCTGGCAATTGCCATTTTAAAAACCAAAATGAATGTGGATGAATAATATTTTTTTAATATAATTTTGGTTTGAATTTACCTATCTCTCAACGGATATTTTTCGTCACATCTTCATATGCCCAACGGACTTGCAAAATACTTAGAGCAATGTCAAAATTCGTCGTCTCCGGCCGTGTCTTCGGCCAAATCTTGGGAAATATGAACAAAGGAACCGTAGACCGTACTTCACTACAATCTCCAATCAAAATAAATTAAATCGGTTTGTTTATATGCAAATAGTTTGGTCCCTTAATTAATACCCACGCCTCCTGAAGCATCCGAGGGCACGGTTAATTTAATACATATTTATTGTCAATGATAGATTTGTGCTGCTGTATTACATTATCTTGAAAAGTTATTTTATCCCCAAAATTATAATAAAAAAATCTCTATTTTATTTTTAACCTGTTTATACCATTGTAATATTATGAAGCTTGCCATGTTTTTTTTATTTTTTCCTAATTTATTTTAATTATTCATAATTTTTTTGCCCTACCTAACCTATTATATGTGCATGCTGTGGTCTCATGTAATTGAAGGAGCACACGTAAAACAACCTTTTTTTAACACGCTTTTACTAGCTTCACCTGTATGTTTGTTTGTTTGTAACCGACTCCTTTGGACTTGATTTTGACCCACTTCTAACGGTCAGATTTCATTTAAACTTTGTAGACTTATCGAGAGCCGATGACAATTCAAAAAAAAAAATTGATAAAAAAATCTTAAAAATCACGCTTTTGTAGTTAGCAGAACGAAAAAAATAGAAAATAAATAATGTTTTAAAAAAAAATAAAAAACACGCTTTAAAAACCAAACTAAAAAAGTAGAAAATAATTTAATTCTATTAAAAAGCATGGGGTGCTTGATATTAATTGATTATAAAAATACCTCAAAAAGCACCCCACGCTTTTTAATAGAATTAAATTATTTTCTACTTTATTAGTTTGGTTTTTAAAGCGTGTTTTTTTTTGTTTTTTAAGCTATTATTTTTTAATATTGTGATATATAGTGTATTATTTGTATCCTTTGTTGGATATGCCAAATAAATTACCAGTAGCAGTACGTGGCTAGTAGTACCTACCTGCTGCAGTAGTTGGCTGCCAACGAGCTCTGCAACTGCACGAGTCACTCCGTATCATCGGGAATGGAGTGTATTCGGTCAGAGCTCGGCAAACGTCGTAAGCAAGAAAGAATATTTTTAGGCAAAAGCTGGATAGAATCATAAAAAATTTCATCATTATAGGTATTTAAAGGATGTTAGAAATCCTTTCCGAGAGTGAAAATTAAGAACAATTTATCACAACCAAATGAGAAATATGTTTATGTTCCATACAAAACTGCAACACTAACACTATATTTTTGTTATAATCCTGTATAAAATGGACTCTGATGAGGAAACAAATCAATGGAGTGGACAAATCATGTGCCCGATGGGATTTCTCATCGGTAAAAATGACGAATTTTCATACAACCTTGCATCCCCCATTGATCCCCTTTAACGGACACATTTTCAGAAATCTTCCCTTAGTGCTTCACTTTCGTTATAATTGTATCTAAGTATATTGTATACGTAACGTATACGAAATCTTGTGCAAAATGTTATGTTTCTGGTTTAGGCTGTGCGTTGTCTTTCAGTGAATTAATTTGAATTTTTATTTAGCAGATGGTGAAGCATAATTTTCTGTGTGAAAAGTAGTCTAGTTCAAAAAGACAATACGATATCCAATATACCGAAATAGTAATAAACAAAAGGGTTCACTTAAATGCTCCACAAACAACCAATATCGCCTTTTAGTCATAATTGCCCGGACAATCTTTTAACAATAAACGTAGAGGGGAGACACTTTGAAAGTTTGTGCTGGATGCCAACTATGTACTGCCAACTGTGTACACTTTATGTATTTTTGGGTACTGCCTACTTAGGCAATTATTGTTTCTTGTTTAATTTTAAATTTTGAGTTCGCAATTCAATATAAATTTTTCTTTGGAATATTTCGCTGTAAACATGTAAGTGTAAATAAATATAATAAATCTTCTATTAAAGTTAAAAAAAGGTCTACTTGAATTTTATTAGATACTAGCTTTTGCCAGCGGCTTCGCCCGCGTGGAGGTCGGTGTATTATATCTACATATAAAACTTCCTCTTGAATCACTCTATCTATTAAAAAAACCCGCATCAAAATCCGTTGCGTAGTTTTAAAGATTTAAGCATACATAGGGATATAGGGACAGAGAAAGCGACTTTGTTTTATACTATGTAGTGATGATCGTAAAAATAGCTAATTTGCTGATTCTTATTAATGTTGTTCATGACTCTCAACTGACTAAAATATTGAAATTGTAATAAAAGCGTTGAAAGTTATCTTCTAATATAACTTTCAATGCCAAATAAAAACAATTTATAAACATATTACTAATGCATTATTACCTATGACAAAACTGAATCAACGTTAGGCTGTCACTGAAAGGTTGGTTATAGTACATTATGATATAAGTGCGGTAATTTTCAAAGCGCACGTATGTCATACGACGTTTTATAACATATTTGCGAGGAAATAAATAAAAGTCGGACTTTCTTAAACGAGTAAATCTTTAATCACTTGTTAAAGCAGTTAGAAAAATTTGAACAATTTGTAAAATTGATTATTACTTACTTGTTTTTGTTTTTTTTGGGTTTTGGCTTCGCACGGTTTGTGCATTTAGCCAGTGTCAAGTAATTTTTCTTTGCCATCAAGTAAATGGCCCGATATCGGCCACGAAGTTACAAAACAGTCATAGTCGTCTTTAGTCAGTCAAGTCAAAGTTATTGTAAAGCGGTAGTAACTTTACAACAACCTATTAGGAGTTTTTGGGGGGAACACGAAAAGTCCACGTTAGTCACTTATTTTCACCTTCACTACATTTGTGCACTCACACGTAATTAAATTGCATAATTCACTACCAAAATTATACAATTTTATTCGCTATTTCACTAAATATCATGAAAATAAAAAGTCGTGCGACATGTTCCAACGCGATCCCGCCAAAAAAAACTCTGATTATTACTTGTTCACAAATTACCGATGCGCGCGCTTCAGCGCTTTTTTTTTTTTTGTTTTAAGGCAAAGGCACAAAAACAGCCAGTATAACTAATATAGTAAATTAATATTTTTTTATTTTTGTTACAGATAAATGGTTGTAATTTATTGTCAAAACCAATTAAATTATAGAATTAAATGTTTATTTTTTTATATTTTATCTCTCAAAGTTAATTTTATTCATAAAATGTTGACCACTTTTCTGACATAAAAACTCTGTGCTAAGATTTAAAAAAGTACCATTAGTTTTAGACGGAGCATCTTGATAAACCGTGCGTTTTACATTACAATAACGCACAAGTGCGTAATGATGACATACATTACGATATTGAAATTGGTGTAATAAGAGACCCTTTACGAGCAAATGTGTTATAAATTTTAATTTATTTTGTGTGTGTAAATGCCTATTGCTTCGCGTCGACACACTAATGTTTTGAAGTCGGTTCCATTACGACTTCCTATTTAGTTTCCACTAATAAAGGTAGGTGTACCAGATAATTACTAAACTCATTTTCTCGCATTTTCTCAACCTCTTTCAGAAATCCTGAAAGGGATAATGTAATCTCTGAATATATCACTAATGTTGAACCGATTTTGAAAGGCTGTTGAAGCATAATTGTTGTATTATGAAGGGTTTATTACGTTACAAGCTTTGAAGCCCTTTCAGTGCTGTTTTATTAACAAGTAATTGGTGTAGAACAATAATAAATTGTACTAATCGTAGATTTGTTTTGTGCAAGAGCAAGAAAAGTGATCATTACAATTTTTAATCCACGACGCAAAAAGAGGGTTATAAATTTGACCGCTATGTGTCTGCCTGTGGCACCGTTGCTCTTAAACGGGTGAACCGATTTGGGTGCGGTATTTTATATTTAAAAATAGGTTTTCTAGCGGTGGTTCTTCAAAATGTTTTATCAAAATCGGTTAAGCCGTTTGAAGATTATCAGCTCTTTTCTGGTTGATGAAGGGATTTGAGAATCTTCCACGGGTCTGATCGAGTCGAAATTTGGTATTCCATTACTTCAATGACATTAGGCAAAGTAATCTTGAACAGATGCTGGAGCATCACCTGGACTTTCCAGGATACCCAAGTTATTCACCAACAAACAGCAGAAGTATCGTGTTTGGGCTCATTGAAAAGTTCTCAATGAATGGGTTATAGATAAATGGTGATCAGGACGAGGAATGAGGATAAATTATTCCCAAACTTCATTGTGGGAAACATACCTACGTAAAGCTGCGCAGGCTTAAGCGTGACATGTGTTGTATGCGTATGTGTTCGTAGCGTGTTTACTATTACTATATTGAGTTTAAAAGGCAAGAAATGAAACACCCCGACTCGTACAAAAACCTCTAAAAATAAATAAAAATAATATTTATTGGCTTTTTAAGTTGTAGGTAATATTTTGATCAAAGCTTTGTCACGTCGGGGACGGTCAATATTCTTATTACTATTTTAAAAGGTAACTTTTTTAACTCATGGTCAAAACGTAAAAGCGCTTTATACTTATTGGCATCGCCTTGGTCCGTTATTTTGATATTTTTTTAAACCGGGACGATGCCAGTCTCGATATAAAAAAATCTATCACGTTTCAAAAACATGTACAATTTTCAGACGATCTGATGTTTTGCATTTACAATAGAATTAAAAATATAATATCGAATTTTGTGACAACTCAAATTCTCGAAACCTAAAGGCTTTAAGCATAAATAGCATCCGAAGTTAAATTGTAGTACAAGCAATTTTTAGGTCATAAACACGCCTTAAAATACGTCTATCTCTCTGTTTATAAACTAAATAGTAACCCTGTATCACAGAATATACCTGTATTATGCGATGAACGTAGAACTTTTGTTTGGTTAAAAGAACTTTCATTTGCTTTTGCCTCTATTAATGTATCCTTAGTCGCCGGAGATTGTGTTATGTGTGACTGATGAAATTCTGGTTTCTGCACTATTCGCACTATTCAACGGCTCTGACAAAATTGAATTCTATTAAATAAAATTTTAATTCCTATTTTTGCGATGGCTGACGAAAAAAGTTGATTTGTTTGTGATCAGAGGAATATAAAAAAAAAGTATAATTTACTGTATAAAACACTAGCGAACCGCCCCTGCTTCGCACGGTTTATCATCAAGTTTTATGTTCCTACTAATCCTACTAACAGTACCTACCTACCTATAAATGTAAATGTTTGTGAGGATGGATGGATGGATGTTTGATACTCTTTCACGCAAAAACTACGGAACGGATTTGGATAAAATTGGGCACAAAGATAGTTTGTAACCTGGATTAACACATAGTCACAATTGGGTACAGTAGTACGTACCCGCGGGATAAGTTCCGACCTCCACGCGGGCGAAGCCGCTGGAATAAGCTAATAATATAATAAACACATACAGGTTGTATGCCAGGAACAAATTGTTACCGCAGTAAATACTCAAAATGTTGATGAAAAACACATCAAAATCCGTTGCGTAGTAATTCCTTTTGAACATTTTTTAAATTAGAATTTTAGCTCATAGTCGTAAAAGCAAAATCTTGTATTAAATTCATTCTGGACATGAAGTTTATTTCTTTGGGTTTTTTTGGTGGATTTAAATCACTTTAGCGTATTCAGTGCATTTGTGAGGAAGCCGATTTACCTGAGCGCACAACGTGGATGTGACGGTTACATTAGCTACTGTATTGTCAATCCGACCAGAAATGATCGATTTCGACAGAAAGAATTCAAGTGGAATTATTAAATTTAGGTTTATTACCGAAATGCGCCGTGGCTAGAAGCGTAGATGATTTAAGTTATGATACACAGGTTTTATGACTACGTTGAGGTACGTTTAGGATCTTCGCCTGTTCAGATTGGCCTCTCCATGTATGATACTTATACCGCGGCGCGGGATTACTTATTGCACGCCACTGCGCAGTTTTATAAACTTGCTTTTGCGTGGAGGTCGAATATTATACCACGGGAATGTACTACCGGGATAAAAAGTATAAACTATCTGTGTGTATTTCACTCAAATCCGTTCAGCCGTTTTTGCGTGATTGAGTAACAAACATACTACAAGCTTTCACATTTAAAATATTAGTAAGATTTATTACCAGCGAACTTGCGAAGATCGTCATCCGACATAGCCTGAGGGTGACCTACACTTCAGAAGTAAAAACCGATAAAAGCCTTTATGACTTATCGTCCGCAAGCTTTTAAGTAGAGCCGTGTTCGTATCGAAGAGTGCAATTATTGTCGCAGCTTTAGAGGCGGTTTTGTATTTATAGTACCTCTGTCGAGTTGCGACACGGAAGGAGGACGAATATAAAACTTCATCATCATTTCAGCCGAAAGACTTACACTTCTGGACATAGGCCTCCTCGTGACCTAAAGTGACATCAGTACGGGATCGCTGTTGTATGAATTTTTAGTTCTCGATTATGACGTTTTGGCGCCGGGTTAATTTAGAACCTTTTTTTTTCTTGCAATACAAAGCATCTTTGTTGTTTGAATGTTATGGTGAATTAAATACCCGTTGTGTAACTATATTTTTTGGCATTAGTAGACACTTTTGACGTGCCATTTTTCAAAACTGGTACAGAGGCGAATCACCGAAGGGAAGCCGGTAGGAATCGTGTTATATGGTGCTTTCGCCACTGGTAGGTAGATACTTATAATAAATTAGTCACAGGCTTACTTAGCATAATCAGCCTATAATGTTCCCATTGCTGGGACACAGACCTCCTCTCTGTGAAAGGCAGTGGACCATAATCCACCATGCGGGTCCAGTGCGGGTTGGTAGATGTCATATATCTTTAATTTTTTGGTTCTAGGACACGCCCGGTTTCCTCACGATCTTTTCCTTCACCGTTTTGAGAGCAATAATGATGAAAAAGTTTACACAAAGTAAAAAGTTTACACAAAGTAAAAAGTTTACACAAAGTAAACAGTTTACACAAAGTAAAAAGTTCACACAAAGTAAAAAGTTTACACAAAGTAAAAAGTTTACACAAAGTTGAGCGTTTGTCAGGGTTCGAACCTAGGACTTCCAACTCGGTAAGTCGCGGCGGATTCAACTGGGCCACCACTAATTAGTCACACACCAGGCTTACATGGTCATTAACAATCATTGTAGTGCATCAATATTAATAGCCTAAAGTAATGTCTGAAGTTGAGCGCGACACGCATTAAAAAGTTGAACCAATTAAGTACAAAACGAAACAGCTGGCGTGAATGACGAATACTCAATTTCCACTGTACGACAAAGTCTTTAAAGAGAAACTTTCTTACTTTTATGTTCACTTGCGCCGTGTGTACAATGAGTTTTTGCTACGAACCATTAAATTACGTCTAGAATGGTTAAAGTTGAACTTTTGATTAATCATGTGTGTTTACTGAGCTTAGCTCCGTTCGGAGCTATTTATTAAGTTGCCAACTTGTGTCAGACTAGGGGCTTTGCTAAAGTCGGGACTTGTTTCTGTGCGGTGATGTTCAAGGTACTTAAATGCTTCTACAATTCTATATCGATGTTACTTTGAACCTAATTGTAAAGATCGCGACGTCGGTAATCTTAAAACTAGAATTTTACAGGATATTTTTTTTTCTGTTTTTGTTGAATATCTTTTCAACGTATCGAAGTATTGAGCTCATTGATGCATCAAACGAAAGCTAGCATGTTTTTTGTGTAGTTCATTTACGTACGACACCATTAACTTATGTGTGGTAAAAACTAGGGATGCATCGATACGCCTTTTTTCCGATACGATACCGATACCGATGCTCTTATAAAAATATTGGCGATACCGATGTATATACGCTTGTTGATTTAAAAAATGAAGGTAAAATAAATAAAACACAAGTCAGGTTATTTTTTTAATTAATATAAAAAGAACAAATAACAGGACAAACTAAATAGAACCGTTTATAACTATAGACAGTTTAGTTAATAGTATATTTAGCATAGTTAGTTCGTGCCTCGTTTGCAACAAAATAGACGAGACAGCACCCGCGGTTACATTATATTTTAAAGCGCGAAATTTGAAAAGTATTGTTGAATCGGCCATAAATATATCGCCGATACCGATATATCGGCAAACTTCGAGTATTACCGATATATCGGCATCGGTATCGGATGTATCCCTAGTAAAAACATTGCGATTAAAGAAAAAACAAAACAAACTTACGGTAATTTATGTACAATTACGGCATTGTTTAAATGATAAATGATGATAAATTATTTTATTTCTGTAAGTGGGTTTGTACAAACACTCTTACACGACTATCATGTTTTTAAAACAAGATGAGGTCGGCGTTTCCTATCCGACTACTCTGAGAAGAAAGGCCGAAACAAACTCAGAGGTCACAGTCTCTTTTAAAGTCCAGACATAATCTTTGTCAGATCATGTTTAGACCATGTACCTATATTGGTGTCTGAAGTGCTTTGTTGAGGAAAGAACCACACAGAAGAGTCAGCCAAAAAATCAAGTCTATTCTAAACAAGAGCCATGATTTAAGTATAACAAACAGTCAATAAACAAAACATTATTATCAGATACCCGGGTCAAAGGCTTGATTGTGGCTTCCAGAGCCAAGTGTCGTGCGGTTTGAGGTATTGTTTCAGAGAAAGTTTCATTTACTTAGTTTAAAGTTCAGTTTGTGCTATATTTGATTCTGAACCACTGTCAGAAAACACATCAAATATAATATTGTTTGTTTGCGACTTATCTTTAACTTTTATTTAAACCTAAAAGTATCAGCTCTTTTTTTTTTAGAATCAAATATAATATGGATTGATGTGTTGTATTGAAAATGTAATTTATTTTTTAACGCTAACAAATAGCTGGTCGCCTACCTCGTTGGTGCAGTGATCGCAAGCGCTACTGGCGACCATAAGGTACTGAGTTCGATCAAGAGGTCAGGCATGTTGTGACTGGGTTTTTCATTCAAAAATTTCGCAGTAGCAGACCGGTTTTTTTTTTGAGGGTGGGAAATCTTCAAGCAACTTCTCCCAGTCTGCGGGTGGAGCGCGAGAGCGTGTCAGACTTTTACTGACTAAAACCTACCCGTGTTCCTTCAGTTGCCTGTGTGCCATGGGCGACGGTATCTCTTTGGAACAACCCGCACCCCTGACAGGCATCGATCCTTGCAGATCCCACCAGTTGGTGCTGACATCTCTTTGAGGCGTGCGTGGAACACAACGCGTCGTCGACTCTGGCTATTCCATGAGAATTGAACATACCTATCTGGCGAGTTGTGGGCCTAACCCTTAGGGAGATTACAGGCGTGATGTCAGGTTAGATTATGTTAATAAATAGGGACGTTAGTGATATCGATAATAAATCATACGTGAAGACTCCTTGGGAAAAACAATGAATGCCAAAATTTGATTATTAAGAGAAAAAACAATTTTTATAGTTTCAATTTCATTCTATGCCGTTTTATACAAATATCGACACAACTTATTACTGTAAATATATTATTTAACTTTACTTAAAAAATATCCTATATTTTTATATTTTAGTCATTATTGCAGAAGGTCTGAAACTGACTAAACTCCGTAGCTTAAACGATCTTAAGTTATTCATGTTCCTGGGTTTTTCATCAAAGTCAAAACAATTTTCTAATGTTACGCGCAAGTCTCTTAATGTTATCTTTCACAAGAGAGCCTTCTCTTGACAATAACAAACACAACAAATTTTCTAAATTGGTTCAGCCGCTCACGTGTGATGCCGTGACCAAGGGATATAGGGATTAATTTTTATACGTTTATATGTGAAAACGATGCATCACGTTGACATTCATTATTACAAGTCAATTATATAAAGTATCTTAAAAATAAATAACATAGTATTATCTTGTGTCTCTGTCTCAAATTAACTGACTATAAGTAATAAATACAGTAGAATGTTTTCTTTAATTACTTTTCGTGCTATGAAATTGCTCACTTCATTATTTAATAAAGTGGACTGTGTGGTTGGCGGAAATTAATACCACCTCGAGCGACTCCGGGATTATATCTAGGGTAACAGCGTCTACTGTAAATTAATTCGCTTGCGAAGCGTAGATGTCTTCTATATCTGTGTAGGTACACACGGCGACTAATCAAGGTTAGTTTTCCAGTATAAGCTGACTTCTCATTGTACAAAAAGCCTTTATAATGTGAGGTCAGCTAAAACTGGAAATGTATAGCTAGATCAGCTAAAACTGGAAATGTATAGCATGATATGTCACCGTGTGTAGTCACGAGTTTGAACGATTTTAACCAAAAGTAAAATAAAAATTGGTCTTTCCTCAAAGTTGCAATCGTTATTTTCACGACAAAAACGCTGAGATATTTATGATCATTACTGTATTGTAAAAGTTGTTTGAAAAAGAGGACCTTAGATCATTCAGGCTGGTAGAGAATGTAATTGTGGTTGCAACTGATTACTTAAGCGAATTTAGAATTAGTTTTCAAAATTGGATATGTGGCGATGGTTTTTATGAAACTACACTAGTACTATTTAGTAATAAACCTCTCCGTGAAAACATAGGTGAAGTGAAAGTGAATTGAGCTGTCTATAGAGTCTACTTTGTTGCATTCTAAATGCTCGGTTCAACACCGAGAGTTTAAAATCCAGTACATAGTAAAATCCCGCTGCGATTTTATTACGTCGACTAAGAAGCAATATACCAGCTCCACATAGGTTCCAGTACACTTCGCGACACTTCATTATCAGGATTATTATTATTTAAAAATGATGGGATCTGCTTGAGTCGGAAATTACTCGGGAAATTCCGAAACGAACCCGTAGGTAAGCAAAACGGACACGGTAATGAACTTCTTGCATAATAGCTTTACTTAACATTAACTTAAAGTTTATTATTGTAACTAATGGCGTAATTACATTAGAAAATATAGAACCTTTAAAACCTGTAATTCAGCAAAATAATTTCGTGAACCTTATTCAGTAAACACTTCTTTGTAAAGTTTTAGGCCGTAATATATTAGATGAATATCATTTCCCCAATTGTATTTTTTTTTTGGTTGGGATGTTATCAAATAACTTCTCCACTCTGAGCAGGAGGGCGTGTCAGACTTTTACTGACTAAAACACACCCGTGTACCTTCAGATGCCTGTGTGCCAAGGGCCACGGTATCTCTTTCGAACAATCCGCACCCCTGGCATGGCATCAGCATTTGCGGACCCCACGAGTTGGTGCTGACATCTCTATAGGGAGTAGGGTTCATTTTGAAATATCGAACTACTTTCGGACGGGCCCGTTTCTTCTGGATCTGTGTGAGGTTGATGACAAGGCTCGCCCTCTACCTACATGGGAGCTAAACATTACTTGCAAAATGTATGTTACCTACCCTTCGGGGAACACTGATGCTATGTTATGATGCCTCTGCCTGCCGGCGAATAAACGTGTCTTGTTATCTCATGTTAAATAATTAATTCAAACATACCCAAAACAACCTTACAAATAAGCTCCATTTTTGTTAATATCCGAATGTTTTACGTCTTCTACGCATTTCGGTTCTGAATTTGGGTCACAAGTCACAATAGCACGTGAGGGTTGGCTTTACTGGATATTGTGATGGAAATGCGAGATTATACTAAAAATGATTTCCGTTCAATCTACATAGGAGTACGTCGCGGCATCGAGCCGTCACAACTCACACTTGTGACGGTGTATACTCATCAATCATCCCTGCTTTGATGTTTTTCGTTTTATCTAGATGTCTACATAAACTGATTGCAGGTCTGTCTGTTTTTGTGTCTATTTCTGGCTTTAGGTGTACTTTAATAACAATTTGAAATGTCACATTTGTTTTGATGTTGACAAAGTAACAAAATCAATCAATCTTCCTTGCCGTATCCCAACATGTTGGGGTCGCCTTCGAGTCTTATCGATGCAGAGGAATACCAGTATTTTACATGGAGCGACTGTCTATCTGATCTCCACAACCCAGTTACTGGGTAACATGATACCCCTTGGTAAAACTGGTTGCCAGACTTTAGGCTTTTGACTACCCTTAACGACTGTCAAAGATCTACGACTGACAGCCGGTACCAGCGGCTTAACGTGCTTTTCGAGGCATGGAGGGGTCTCGATATGTATGTGTGCTCATCAACGCTCGCTCCTCCATGCCCAACAGACCCAACAAGGACCGGATCTCTAAGGTACCGTACTCGCATATTTTTTTATATAGCTTACTTTGTTTGTTGCAGCTTGTGAATAAGTAATAACAGCTGCACGAGTCGATCGATCAAGTTAAGCTACGCTTGCCGTGGTGTGTCTGTTGGGTGACCATCTTTACATATTGACCAGTCCGTGTATCTGAAAGTAAGTTAAGCCCTTGGTCCCGGCTATCATTCGTAGATCTTTGGCTGTGGCGCAGGAACTGTTGGTCGCAGATTAATGGATGTTCACCTATCCACGGACCGACCGCGGCAAGCGGAGCGGAAACCTTCGATCGACCCATGCGGTTGGTATTATTTAGCCACAAATGACCAAATTAAGAGTTCAATGGACTAACAGTTTTAATTGACTAAATTCGTATAGAACAAGTCTTGTCTCATATAATATTACATGTACTTATAATTGTTTCGCCCAACCCTGCAATATACTAGCAATATATATGTGTATAACTTTTCTCAGAAATAATTGGAATATAATACACACCCATTATTTTAGAAATAACGGCGATTTATGAAATATTTTACGATGTTGAAAGGTGATTCGCATTTGTGAGTGAAATTGATAGTTATCAACCTTTAGTTTGTTGATATTTGTGAAGCTCTAGCGTTAAGAGCGTTTTAGTTTAATTATTGATGTCTTTAGTGATGTTTCAGTGCGTGACTTTTGCAAATTTACATTTCGACTACTTAATCGAAAGATCTTGAAGTTCTAAAGTTAATTTTAGACTAGACTAATGAATAGATTATTCAAAGACTGATAGAATTCAAGGTATTTAAGTATTTCGTATTTAACTCCTGACAACTTTCCAACTGCCTTTGAATGATAGAAATGCGTGAATCATAAATGTTGAGAATGCGCAGGAACCTTGTTGGTCGCGGATTAACTTAATTTCAAGATTTTAAGGCATTTCGATGGAATTTAAGCAAATCGCGTCGTCTAACGTTTTCCTCCAAGTCCATTCCAGTTCTTATTATCATAATCTATTGAATCTTCTCAAAGGATTAATTCTTTTTTTTTTCTTAACAATGGAATTTGAAATCCCTCGATTTTCCTAATCCTTGCATAAAACGTTTATCCGATTGTATTTTTTCTTTTGTGTAATTTGGTCTTTTGTGAGGCAATAGTGTTTGGGTTGGATGGAGCTGCTATAGCTCCATACGTCCCAAACACCCACATAGGTTCAAAATGCACTTCAAATTTAATTTTAAAACTTACAGTCATATTCTACAACAGGTTTAAAAAGCAGAATTAAAAGGATTAAATAAATTGAGAAACAGCCAGTATCATAACGATACGACCAATTGAAACCTATGTAACGTCTTCCAAGTAATTACTTGGTGAGATATACCCCTTCAGTGCCTCGTAAAGGTCGCCCCGACCGGAATCCTTTTAGGCAACGTAACTCAATAGTGTTTAAAATCGACTTACCCGACATTATTCAATCAAGACCATTTGCTATAAGGTTTGGCGCCCATTGGCAGGACGGGAAGGAAGGGAATTTTAACGAGGAAAGAAAAAGTATTCATTGGAAGTCGTAGACGAAGACCACACTCTAAACTAAACAATCATAGAAACGTAAAAATAAAAGCAGGTACATAAGAGATAAAAACAGAAAGTCCTGTACGATGCTAAAAGGTTGTGTCGTAATAGTCGAAATTCCAAAGAAAATCTGAGACTCTTCAAGTGCCGATTGAACATGTTACTATTACGTCCGACCCTGGTCCAGGCCATGGTACGGAGCGAGAGGGCATGGCTGGCAGTCGCCTCCTTCAGCGAAGCAGTTATGCTCGCAAAGAGGGAGGCGGCGCACGTGAGGGAGATGCAGTACATGCGCCCTCACAGCCGTGGCCTTCGCAGGAGACGCCCTGGGCGTCGGGAATCCTAGGCTGATTCCCGGCCACCGTAGGCACGGGCTTGCGAACGGCGAGTAATGGGTAGCTCGCTGTCCGGTAAGGACCAAGCCCAGGTCGACAGCACGTTGTGTTCCACGCGTGCCTCAAAGAGATGTCAGCAGCAACAGATGGGGCCCGCAAGGGCCGATGCCTGCCAGGGGTGCGGGTTGTTCGAAAGAGATACCGCCGCCCCTGGCACACAGGCAACTGAGGGAACACGGGTGGGTTTTAGTCAGTAAAAGTCTGACACGCCCTCCCGCTCCACCCAGAGCGGGAGAAGTTATTTGATGATATCCCACCCAAAAAAAAAAAAAACATGTTACTATTAGGCAAAAGGGCACCATCGTCGATCGCACCAGAACTCTAATTGTGAAACACACTATAAATCAGAATCTAAATAATTTTGAAGGATATTGCCAATACATTGCTTCATATGTTCGAAAATATT
This sequence comes from Polymixis lichenea, assembly GCA_949091785.1. Taxonomy (NCBI): domain Eukaryota; kingdom Metazoa; phylum Arthropoda; class Insecta; order Lepidoptera; family Noctuidae; genus Polymixis; species Polymixis lichenea. The sequence continues at coordinate 18,037,350 of OX420933.1, read as the reverse complement.
GTCGGCTCAACAACGTAAATAACGCAATGTAACATACATTACGTTATTTACGTTGTTGTACTATCAAAATAAAAAAGCCATTCGTACTATTTGTGTGCAATAAACCCGCAAGTGAAGCCATTTTTTAAATAAATGGTAGCTAATAAAACAAATATTATTCATTCAAATGTCAGTCGTATCAGTGCGTCTTCTCAAAGGTTCGTATCAGAAATGATATTATTCGTAATGCTTCGGGCTTCGGGATATCGTAAATGTAGGTCGTAGGTCACCGATCGGATACTGGACAATTGGATAAAAATATGATAACATTCTTTTTTTCCAAAATTCAATATGTCTTTATTAGGTTTCTGAAGATACCACTTCGGGAAATTAGTTTTGTGAATTTTTGTTTCCGTAAAAATTGATCTGATTGCCCAGAATGCCATGCACGGTATAATGCTATGTACAGTAAGGAGTCATAAATGCTGTAACATACCAAGGGTTATATTGATAGCAATCGTAGTAGACACGCACGGTCCAGACCGTACCTACATCTGTGTGTATAAGTGATGTATCAACACAGAACGCACACTCAGAACTCACACACTGGAGTCGAATAAAACAAAAAAAAAAACTGTCGCACAGAGTACGAAATTACGCATGACCTTGGTCGGTTCATACCATTACTAAAATTCACGTTCTCATGTCGCTCGTAGCGTAAACTCATAGGATTGGGTTCGAATCTCGCGAAGAGACTTTTATTTTTCTTTCCAACAATAATCTTCATCTGTTCTTTTATTATTCGACAAATTAATAAACGAGACTAATAATGTAATTTTATTACTTATATTGTTACTTAGATAAAGGATTAAGAATAAAAATGTTTATTCGTTATAATTTGACTTCATGTTAAAACAGTTTATTTTCTCATAAATAACAATTTATTGAAGTAAAGTAGCTAATTGGTGAACTATGATAATCAGGCTTAAAATATTATATCTAAGTAATAAAATAATATTGTGCTGTAATTAATACTGTGTGTGGGTACTCTAAAGAAACCACAATAATCTACGCAAATCTACCCACGTAAATATAGCAAATGCAGTCGCGTTGTCACAATACAATTAAATGACTCAGTAATACTACTTTTATTCTACTGCGAGTGAGTTCGTTCTATCTCAAACTTCAAAGTTAACAAATCGTATTTAATAGGACGTAATGAGGTTATAGCTTAAGTAGTCATTTTCATTACGAAAAGAAGATTGAAACTAACCTCAAAATAATCCATATTACGGATATGACACAATATTATTTGAATATCACTAAAATCAATAAATATTTGTAATTTATAAGTTTTATAACTTAGTGTTAATGTTTTTCCGTTAAATATGGTTTTTGAGCTGGTTTTCGATGATGAAAAACTTCTGCGTGGAGTACACGGTGCACGGTTCGTAAAGACGTGTTGAATAATTTGGCAAAATGTCTTCTCGTTATGAAACCACTTGTTTCATATTCGCTGTACATGCGCTGTCCCTACACCTCTTTTATGAGCTGGGGTCTTCCACTTTGCTTTCGACGGGCAAGGCTACCCTCATCCTCATATCTTTTCATCCACCGACTCACAGTATTTCACTAAAATAAAAAAGGGGTACTGTTAAGCTACTAAGCAAAATACATACTAATATGTACTAATGTGTACTATTTAGAAACAAAATGATTGAAAATAGAAATTTCACATAAATATTAAGTTAGTATAATGTTATTTTCATCGTTCAAAAATCTAGGAAATAAATTTTCTTTGAAATTTTATATTTTTCTTCTATTTAGACCTTATGAGTTTTATAAAAGTTTCTAAAAAATAACTACAATGATCAGCATAAATGTTTAATAAAATAATTAAATCATAATACTTACACTCAGTCCGGTTTCATCAGATATTTGTCATAATTATATTAAGTCGGCTTTTAAACAACGTAATAATATTCGCTTTCATTTCTTTATTTAAATTTGCTTACGTTTTACAATGAACTAGAACACCGCTAATAGATTAATACGTCACTAGCACACAATAATAACCAACAACGTTCTATTTAATCGCGGTGAATGAATCGTAAGTTAACTGCACCTTAATATAATTTTTTATTTAGGTTTCTGGGGGTATAATCATAAAGTTTTACAAGGTTAGTGAACAAGACGAACAGAACAAGAAACTATAGTCAAAGTGATTTAAAAAAAAAAAGCTATCACCGCGCGTGGGATTTGGACCCGCGACTCCTACGCACAAACGCGCTAACCCAAGTACGGTAACCACTAAGCTATCATGCCATATACTTTAACGGTGAATTTATGAAATACAATCATTTGTAAACGTATGAGAGTGTGTGTCTATAGTATACAAATTACTTATTATAAGAAGGCCGTAAGTTAAAACGAAGTGTCAATCTACTGCTTTTTGAGATTGCTGCTCCACTTATGACCGCTACTGTACCTTATCTCTAGGCTTTTTGTCGTATATTCAAAACCTCATAGCTTTGGCCTGGATAATGCTAGAGAGCTGAAATTCTCAGGATAAATGCGGTTAGCATATTTATAAAACACACTTTTATACTTTGGATTTTATGAATACCGAAATACCTACATCGATAACGTCACTGCTTAATTCACTTACTCATTAAAACCTCAAGAACACTTACTTGAAGTCTTAGAAAACTAAAGTTTGGTATGCAGGCTAGGATATGCACACAAACAACCAAAAAATTAAGAAATTTGTAACCCGCTTAAAGGGCGGTGCAAGTTCATTTCTTAAATCCCACCCAAAACATTTTAAAGTATGTGTAAAGACTCACATTAGTAAAGCTTTCACTGTTAAAAAGATATTAATATAGAGCCAAGCCGCTAACTCGACATAACTTACATCTTGGTCAAAATGCTTGGCCGTTCCATTGAACTGGTGCATAACACATAAAAGACCAGTCACTAAATTTTTTACTATAAGCACATGAGTAACCATTTGGTTACTCATATGCTTATAGTAAAAAAAATATATATATTAAATAAATTAGAATAATATATAAGCCCATAAGAGGGACTGTGTGACAGCCGCGAAAGCGCCAAGCCAGTTAAGCCAACCAAGATGTCAGATTTTAAAGTAAGGCTTTGCAGAGTTACTTATTAGATCTCGTATTTTTTTTTACGAACGCGTTATGTCATGGCCACCTGCTTTACATTAAATGTTCTTGGTAGGATATAAACATCTGTATCGCGGTCTTTCTAATAAAGCTTAAACTGTTTTAATGCTTTATAATCATAAGTATTTAAAATTGTACTATGTAGGTACATAAAAATAATTATGTACAGCCATCTAATTTAATAATTGAACCGTCAATGTTATTTATAATTGGCCGGTCGGGCCGGTCAATACGAAATGCGCATATTCAATTATTGGCGGCAGCAATCCAAATATTACGATTAATTATTAACGATGACTTTCAAAGCTGTTTAATGTTTAATTCTATTTTATTTTTGCCGCAGATTTCTTGAAAATACGTTATGTACGGCTTTATTGGAAATAGGTTCAATTTCCGATCATAAGTTACGAACAAACAATATGTATCTTTGAAATTCGAAGAAATCTGCAAAACCAATGTCAAGTAGGCTGTCTATACACCTTAATATAAATATTGTGACAAAGTCAGTTCGTTGACCTGAGTATGACAAATAGTTTTAGGTTCACTTATTTGTATTTCATAAATTTACTAAACTGACATATCGATTTTTGAGAATGATTATATATGTGGCAACACCGAGCGGTGAAGTTTGACAGGTGGTCAAGGAAGGCGTTGACTTGGTTTCGGTGCGAGCTACAGTCGGACAAACTAAAGTTACTGTGTCCACAGTTCTAAATAATTATTGTAGCAGATTTATTGTATTTAAAAAAGAGAAGAAAGCTCGTAAGCTGTGATAAGCCGTTGGTCTCGGCTGTCATTCGTGGATCTTTGACAGTCGTTACGGGTCATCAGAAGTCCGAATGTCTGACAACCAGTCTTACCAAGGGGTATCGTATTACTCAGTAACTGGGTGTTGGAGGTGAGATAGGCAGTCGTTCCATGTAAAATACTGGTATTTAGCTGCATCCGGTTAGACTGGAAGTCAACCCCAACATAGTTGGGAAAAGGCTAAAGAGATGATGATGATGATGGTAGAATGAAGTTGAAAAGATTGTTGTATTGGAGTAATTAAATATTATTATTATTGACCTGAGGAGTTTTATTACAATAAGTAGCCACCTATTATAACTGAAGATAGGGTATAGAGGTAATTTTGAAAGGATTTGTTGGAACTGCCCCTGAACCCCTGCCGAACAGTGAGGGCTGAAATTAATTCGAGAAATAATCACTACAAGATCAAGAGCAATCATCAAGAGCAGTGGTGACCCAGTGGTAACGGCCGCAACTTACGAGTTGTAGGTCGTAGGTTCGAACCCCGACAGGCGCTTTACTAAGTTATTTGAACACAACTGCCCTCAAAACGGTGAAAAAAACATAGTGAGGAAACCGGCATGTATTAGAACCAAAAATTTTAAGATAATATGTGACATTTACCAACCCGCACAATTCTGTATCGTTATAATGATTCCCCGCGGAATCTTACTACATTCAAACTACGTCAATATCGTTTTTTTAGAAACCAATGTAACGGAAAGGAATCGAAATGTCATATTCTGTATGTACCAAGACAATTTGTCGATATTATTAATACGATATTAGCAGAATTCGTGTGTGATTGACGTGGTTACGAGTAAGGAATCGTTTAGTGGTCATAGTGAATTCAGGCCCTGGGCCCACGTCGTCGATTACGGCCCTATCCCTCTTACAGAGAGCAGGCTTGTGTCCCAGCAGTGGGAACATTTTCGGCTCATTAAGAGCATTCTCCCCACGCGGGCTGGCAACGGCGCATTTCTAACGGTTTTTCAAGATTGTTTAATTAAATACAAACAAAAGTAAACAGTTTTTTCAGCCATGCCATGCCAGTTTGTATGCTATTTTTTTACAGTTATTTTGGTATTTGGTTATAAAAATCGACATACCGTCAATCAGTGGCGGACTAAGTGTTTATGTTTATGTTTATTTGGTTAAAATCTGGCAAGTGAAATTTAAATTCGACTTAAATTATTTAGGCTAAATAAACATACATACCTACAATATGAAATGGATATGGGTGAGGAAAATTAAACACGAATCGATCGACAAAAAAAAAATTCTTAAAATAAATCAAAGATTTTTTTTTGTAGCGTGTTAAGTGTTTTCGTGCCTTCAATTTACTGAACTCCTCAATAACTTCTGTGAAATCGATTTCTTTTGAAATTTTTCTTTTTATTGAAAGCACGGCTACATTAACCAGTCGCTCTTGACCCATTGTAGATCGAAGATAATTTTTAATTATTTTAATTTTCGAAAAACTCCTGTCGCATGATGCAACCGAGATGCAAATGGTCAAGAAGTATTGAAGCATAAGCGATATACAGGGTGAGGTGAACCGGGGCTTTTAGGGACTGTCAACTTGCTGGATCGAAATGCGACCGCGTGTACGTGTACTACGGACCGGTAGTCTTGTTTAGGATTTGATCAGGCGAACGCGGAGGCATTTGGGGGCCCTTCAAGACCGGAGGCCCGGGGCGGGACGCCCCTTCCGCCCCCCTGTTAGTCCCCCACTGCCGTCAATTATTTTCTATTTGCATTAATAAGTACGATTAAATGTTTTTATGAAAGAATAAATATTTAAGATAAATTTTAAATACCAACGATCTAGAGCTTGGCTGAAAAAAAAAATTGTGCTTTTGTTTGTATTTAATAAAATAATCACGAAAAACCACTATAAATGCGTTGTTGCCAGCCCGCGTGGAATGAATGCTCTTAAGTAACTGTTACTTGCTTGTTCTACTTATAACACGATGGCTTTGCGTTAGAGTTATTTTAATTAAGGATCGGTTGGAGTACCATCACGGTATCTACCTTAGTTTTCTCAAAGCTCATCCAAACCTTTGATCATCAGATGACAGCTGCTGTGATTGATTTATATATAAATAACAAACGCCAATCGAATTACTTGACAAGTGATTTGGCAATATTTATAACGCTGTTTTGCAAAATTGGCACTGTCACTGGACTTGATTTATGTACCTACTACAAATTGAATTGAAATATACCTAAAAAGATGTTATTTAATCTACACTGGACCGCAAAGAAAAAGGGTCGGTTAGAAAATCTTCAATATCTTCAAAATTAAAGAATATTGTGCATAACTGAATAAAAAAATGATGAATTAAAGCTTTTTATTTTTAATAAATGTAAAATAAATAAAAATGCGTAGTTTTTCCAGTATTTTCGTAAATGTAGATTGGTTACAGATGTGCCGTTTTCACGCATTTTAGTACTTTGTGTTGCCTCCGTGAGCTCGCAATACTGCTGTTATGCGATTTGGCATACTTTCTACTAGGTTTTGGCGGCGATGCTGCGGAATATTCTGCCATTCCTCTATAAGGGCTTCTTTCATTTCACGTAGCGTGATTGGCGACGGATTCCGCTGACGTACACGTCGTCCCAGTTCGTCCCATGCATGCTCAATGGTGTTTAAGGACCATACCTAAATTTAAATATACCAATAGTAGACGTAACAAAAATGGAAGCAAAATAACACTTGTCATGCATTTTATTGAAAGTGGAAACACACGTTTATGAAATGGAAACCGCTGAAAATCATTTTCACTTCGGCGTTGTGAACCTCGCGCGCTAAAGGTTTACGTTTCGGGTCATTAACCCTGAATTGCGTTTTAAATTAAAGTAAGGGTCATTTGGAGTCGCTTATAAGTTATTATAACACATGGTTATCTAATCGTATGGAGCTATTAAATTGTTTTGTTGTTTATTACTCAATTGGTTTTGAAGTTTTTTCTATCAAGTATTGACTAGCACAAACTTGCTAGCGTTGCTAGCTAGCGTGTACTATACAGCGTGTACTGTACATAAAGAAAAAAAAGCGCCACTGGGCTTCAAAGAATTCGCCCGCATTGCTATCAGCGGGAAAAGTGCCCAAAAGGCTGGCAGAGCTGCCACGTTGTATGGCAATGCTGATTCTTTGACCTAAAAATAGGCCAGCCTTCTGGTCACGTGAAGAGTTGACCAACCACGGCCCTAGTGTTTCAACCCCAAATGGCAGTACTAATGAGTTAATTATTCAGACATTTTCGAATTTTTCTTCAAAGTTGACCATTGCGAATTGTAGGAGTTCAAGTTGGGCCGCCGTCGTGAACGGTCGCGTCTGCCCGCGCGCAGCAGATGTTGACTTACTTGCCAGACTTCGAAATCAAACCGAGTTTTTTGTGCGTCTCCGTCGGTGTCGCAATTTGTTATATTGGGTAGTATAAAACAAGGGAGCAAAAGTGATGTAAGTGCGCTTCAGCCTGCAGCGAAGACTGGCTGCTGGAGGACGAGTGACACGGCTGACCCCTGGCGGCTAAACCTGGTGAGATCGTTCCTAATATTTCAGGGATTTGTTCTATAAAACTGAGAACGACCGGCCGGCCGGTTCGTTGTGGGCCAGTGTGCTAACACTACATATAATAGGGCGGCACAAACTAATTTACGCTATTATTCTAGCGCAAAATACGGTACCTATCGCTCAAAACGCAGTACCTAAAGATTGTAGTATTATAACTTGTAACGCCACGGTTACCGAAAAATGAGTCGGCCCACGGCCCACATGTGCTGAAGTGTACAAAAAAGTTACCCTTAACTCTTAAGTTCGCATAGCACGCTTTTGTTCTACAGATTAACCAAAAAAAAAGGTCAAGTCAGCCTCAGCCCCTTTGCACGTGTCCTGGACTTGCACTACAAACAAAAGTGTTTTCAAAAAATAATTTAATGGGCTTAACACTCGATCATAGGATTGTCAGTCAAGATCTCGCCACATATATTTGGAAACATCGACAGGATGATAGAATTTTCCTATCACTTCTAAATAATATACATGATTATCTCCCTAACAGCATTTTCTTCCAGGAATAAAGGATAGCAACATACATAACCGCACAATCCCTACTAATATTATAAAGGCGAAAGTGACTTTCTGTATGTATGTTACGCTTTCACGCCTAAACCGCTGAACCAAGTGTCATGAAATTTGGCTGAGATATAGCCTGGAATATGGAGAGAGACATAGGCTACTTTCATATAGGAACATACGCTATAACCGACTTCACTTTTGCGGTGGCGAAGATATCATCATCGCCTTGTCCGAATACTATCTCGTAAATGTGCACAGAAACAACAGAAACGCACAAGGGTATTCACCTATTGGCGAACTAGTACCCGCCAACAGCGACATCCTAAGTACAACGCTAAAACGCCGCAACATGCCAATCCTTATAACCGGTGAAACACACGAGAAGAGCAAGAAAAATCCACGAAACCCCGGCCTCAAACGAACAGCCCCCAATTAGCGAACTCATTAACACCGTGTGAAGAACAAGAAGCAAGCTACTCACACCGTTATCAGTCGTAATCCCAAACGACACTGGATACACAACACCCAGAAATAGACCTTTACCGCAATTAAGCGCACTTGACCAGACTTGTGCATCGGCGCCTCAACACCAGCCAAAGAAAGAAAATCAAATAGACGCGGAACCTTTTCATAGCGGCATTCATATAGCCAATCTACAGGAAACAGGGTTGAACTCAGGTACATACATCTCCACACTGTGATTAGCACATCTCAAGAAAAGCGAGTAACACACACCGGGGTCATATCAAGCGCAAACAATGCAACTACGCAGCTCTCAACAGAAATTCTGTATAAATAAAATACGAAGACTGGATAACAAAAAAACTAGCAAATAAAGACATCACCTCAACGAGTAAAGACATCGAAATACCCTGGAACACAATAACGGAGGTTATTAAAACCGACCGCTGCTCAGGAAACTGATTCTTCAGCCAATTTAATCAAGAGACCATCGCTTAGCTCTTGCTAACCTACAAAGCGGGAAACCGGATAATGCAAATAGGCATAAAAATAATGGCAGACAACACTCCAAAAGGTTAAATATCAAGAAGAACAAAAACACGCAGAGCCCGCTTCACCGGACTAGGGACATTTCACACCGGAAAATGCAGGCAAATGCTCGACACGTTTTACAGGAACAACAAACAAAACGCCGAAGGAGACCCGCGTACATAAAGGTGTCCCCCAGGAAAACAAAAAAAAAAAGGAGCGAGGGCCTTTTCAGATACCAAATGTTAAAATAACAAAGCCGAAGAAGTAATGGTAATCATCAACAAAAGCCAAACGAGACAACTCCCGGAACGGACCAAGTGGTAACCGTGGTAACCGAACTTAACAAAACGATGCCCCAAATATAACAGGAAACCGCAGCTATACACAAGAATAAAGCCTGGACACAGAATACAGTGCCGGACAAGTGGCTTGAAACCGCGCAGGTACTAATCCCAAAAATAAAAAACTAGAAGACGCGAACGAATATCGCTGCATAATGGTACTACAGAATTTACGCCAGATGCGTAGTAAAAACAAAAAAAAATAAAAAATAGACGATGCAATAACAGGACTAGGCAACTACCAAGCGTCCCTTTTAAACAATGGATCAACAGATTACCACATTTTATGCACGAAAGGGTCCTAGACGAGGAAGGATTTGCAAGGATAATTATTGCAATGAACTAACAAATCGATGACCAACAGGTAAGGTATACATCAATGTAAGAACATGCATCAAATGGAGTGGCCAGCAAAGCAATTGGATTATAATTATCAAAGGAAAGGGAGTTATTTTTACATTAGTCTTCGACAAAGTCCTTAGAACCCATAAAGATGCAACCCATTTAATCAAACTAGATCAGGACCGCGTTTCACTCCCCCTGGTATTATCATTTGCGGACGATCTTATACTCATTGCAGGTGATCTAGAAGGACTAGAGCGCATCTTATACCACACAAAACCTTTACTAAATACCGCAGGCCTCCAAATAAACGAAACAAAAACAAACATTCTAATTAGAGACCCCATAACATCACAGCAAACAATCAACGTGACCCTCAACGGAATAAGTATACCAACAATGCACGAAATAAAATAGCTAGGCACATACACAAGCAGAAAAAGCACAATTAGAAAACGATGCCAACAGGCCACGAGAAACGCAAATCATTACTACCATTCAAACTAAAGGCAAAGATGGACTGGAAGTTAACTAGACTTATGTATCGAAGAGTTATCGTACCTTGTATGATATATGACTTAAAAGTATCGACCCAAGGTGAACAGATTAAGACTCAGAAGATATGAACGAGTTATGATGAGAGACTTGATTAACCACATCAGGAATAAACTAATAATTAAGAAAATGCACCAAATCTTAGACGAAAAAACCGTAACAAAACGCATCAAGAATCACAGGATGTGCTACTTAGCACACGTCTTCAGACGGGATAAACCACACCTATTGCAGGTAGCAATGCAGTACAAGGCCAAATCTAAGAACCTCGGACGACCTATTTACCCAAGGAATGACAATCTAAAACAAGCAATGAAATACTTCGACATGGGAATCAAGTTTTGAAAGGACATGGCTGGAGACAAAAATAAGATCAAGAAAGCGGCTAGCGATATCTACAAAAAACCAGAAACTGTTAGCTGCGAGAACTCAGAATATTACTACGAAAACAACAAAACAGAACACAGCGAAGCAACGACATAGAAAAGAGCTAAGAAAACAATTGAACGTACCCAAGAAGCCCGACCTGAATCAACATGCCGGCGACGTCGTGAAAAGATGCCCTCCTATAAATAAATACCACCTGTCTCTCCACTAGTCCAATGCTTACTCAAGGATGCATATCCGGTAGGCTCGCAATCCTTTCCTATCCTATGGGCACGTCTACCTGACCATTACCGCGCCCCCCGGTCTACTTCTTGATATGCAATGGCCTCTGTAACACCATGAAGCATGAGGCTCCAGGGGCTAGTGCAAATCTTGGGGTTCATTCGATTTATCGAGTCTGGTCAAGCCACGCTGGGATCGGTGCATTTCATATTCATATTCATATTCATAAAGTTGACCATTGCGAATTGTACAGAAAAAATATCTGGATAGCAAACAACCCGAACATCTCGCATTTCAGGCGATATCAACATCATCATTTCTAATGTGCCATCTATCACGTTTCTTTTAGTTCTTAAAACAAAAAGGCTGTTTAAGGGTTAAGGGCACATGGATACCTATCATCTATACCTAGCCATTTATAAGAACTGCTTGGTTGGTCCTGGGTTTGATTACCAGGTCGGTAAAGTGTCATTGAAATGAAATGAAATGTTTATTTATGTAAGTAGATCTTATAAGGCACTTTTACACGTCAATATTTTGTTGGGCAATATTTTAAAAATTAGATGGCACCGGAATTTTTTAGCTGACCGTTCCCTGAGAAGAAAAGCCGAAACAAACTCAGAGGTTATAGTCTCTTTTAAAATCCAAACATTGTAATTATTTGAATCATAAGTGAGTCTAACAATGCATGGCAATGTCTGGAAGGGCCTTTTGAAGAAAGAGCCATTGCAGCTTTGAGCTGACCTGTCCTAACAGACGGCATGTATGTATCAGTCACCGTGTAGCTCAAACCTATTTTAGGGAGCTCAACGTCCCGTTACAAGACGCTACCAGATCTACAGGATATTTGCGTAGGCCATATACAAAATACACAAAACTACCAGCCGAGTTATAAAGTGTCATTGGGTTTTTTCATTAGGAATTTATCTGTAGCAGTCTAGATTTGTGCCCCGTTGATAGCTATTGGCTTGCCCCCTATTACAAGGGACCGAAACATAACTGGCGGAATGTGGGTGTCCCATAGTTACACCTCTGCCTATCTCTTCCGGGAATAAGAGCGTGAAAATATGTTATTTTGTAAGGATATGAAGGTACATAAGTACGAAGGTACAATATTCACAAAACATAGTACGTTAGTCGCGACTGGCTTCATGAATAAATACTTTGTTTCATTCGGTCCGTCGAAGTCTGCAATTCTTATCCGAATTGCAGACTTCGACCATTCTTTTCACAAACTCAATCTTTTATATTTACGGCCAGTAGGTGTTGTAGTATTCCAGAAAAGGGTTAAAATAAAAAAAATGTTAAGTTTTTTCACAATATGACTTTCGTATTTCCCAGTTTTTTCAGCTGTGAAAGACCTCGTGCAAAGATAAGACAAAGTACAAAAGGCTACAAATTACAATTTCCGTCAGAGCTGTACGAGTGTTAATTAGGGTAATTATTTATCTGCTAATCAAGTCATTAGTTACTGTAGGGTAGATCCTGCCATCCATTACCTAAAGCGGATTTGGTCTGCATTGTGTTGACGACATAATAATATGGTCGCAGCCTAGTTGCCGCCGACTTGTCTAGCATGATTAACGTCTAAGTGAACCGCTGTGTGACGTCACACCTGTGTAGGCTCTGAATCGGAGTGTAATATTTAATGCTTTATTACGGGTCGTCAGAAGCCCGAAAGTCTGACGACCAGTCTTAACAAAGGGGTATCGTGTTACCCAGTAACATGGATTGTGGAGGTCAGATAGTCAGTGACTCCATGTAAAATACTAGTATTCAGCTTCAACCGGTAAGACTGGAAGCAAAAAAAAAGTCAACTGTTCCATACATTTAGACCGAGTAGGTATTGCACTTTTCTATGAAGCAGCTGTTTTTTTTTTGTCTAGAATGATATGCTGAATTCATGGTTACAGTTTTGCGCACTGTATAAAAACTTATCGGAACACGATTATCGTGGACGAAAACAACATTTTCCACGACTTCCACTTACTTCAGCATTCGGAGGTCTAAGGACAAAAATTGAACAAACAAACATAATATCAGTATAAACTCAGGGAAATTAATTATTAAAGTAATAAATTGGGGTACCATATATATGCTAGTACTAGTTCCGTGTGGTGCCGGACGTAAAAGAATAGTACCATCCCATTTCTTCCCATGGGTGTCGTAGAAGGCGACTAGAGAATGGGCAGCAGCGTTCTCTATGCATTTGACCACTATACTGCGATCGCCAACCCGCCTGCCAAGCGTGGCAATTATGGCACATCCCCCTTTTGGGGGAGGCTTATGTCCAGCAGTGGACGTCTTTCGGCTGATATGATGATATATAGTAAAACTAACTTTTCCCAGTGGCGTCGCCCGCGTGGAGTTTGAAAATGATCTCACGGGAACGTACCTACTACCGGGATAAAAGTGTCTTATATGTTAATTCAGGTTAGAAACTATCTGTGTGCCGAATTTCATCCAAATCCGTTCAGCTGTATTTGCGTGATTGAGTAACAAACGTCCAAACATCTTCACAAAGTTTCAAATTTATTATATTAGAAAGTTGGGATGTCTATAACACGTCAAATTGACGGAGGACGCAAATTTGATGAACAAAATAATTTCCTTAGTAGCTTGATACACAAAGATTCTAAAGAAATAACACAGGTATTTTGTTCTGTGTTATTTCTTCACTTGTTCAGCTGTCTTGGATGGAAATACTAGGTACGACTTATTAAAGAGCTTCATCGTGTCGTCGACGAGTCCCGAGAAAGCACAAGTTAGTTAGTTGTTTTGTAAAACATATTTATTCAAAAAGTAATTAACAAAGGATTACCAACATAGCAAGGCGTTTATCATCATAGTATTAGCCATCGTCATCTATGTATTAGTACCTATATTTATTCTTGTATTTCTTAGTTGTTTCCGAGCTATCTATTCTGTATGTTGCACCTGCCATGTTTTCTATCTGCATCACCTTAAGGTTGACTGGAAGAAAATGCCTCAGGCATTAAGTCCGCTTTTGTACAGTATTTTTTTTTGTTATTGTGTTTGCATAAAGTTTTAATGAATAAATAAATAAATGAAATGCAAAACTTGAAAGAGACAATTATGACCTTTCAACTCGTAGGTTTTAGATATCTACACCATTTATGTCAGTTGGTTTTATTTTGTTTATGAGTAGTTTAGTAGGTATTATTATTAGTAGTTATATTTTAAACAATCTGGTGCTAAATATCGGAAATCGTTTCACGGAAACGTGCTACTGGTACAAAAAGTCTATACACCGTGACATTTTAGTCGTCTTACTACGGCAGCCCACTTCATGTATCCAATGACTACTAATCATCTATTTAAAAAAGAATGATATTTTTGAACATTTGCTTAATTCAAAAAATTCAAATATCATTCACTAAGACGCATGACGTAGTTGGAAACATCCATTTATGGAGGTTCCATTAATGATAGAATGTAATGGTAGGTAGGTAGTAGATATCTTCTACCGTTTGATACGTAAACATTATTAACAGGGAGGGTGTTTCATAATTCTAAAGCATTATTTATTTTTCTTTGTACCTATTATCTTAATTAATGGTAACAACGTTTTAATCGCGCCTAGAGGTATTTTATGACGGATACATTGAGTGGACCACCTTTGTAAGACGACTAAAATGTCACGGTGTATAAGTCTATATTACTCGCATCAGCTATATGCCAGTGAAAGTCTCGTCAAAATCAGTTCAGCTGTTTCGTAGATTATCCGGAACAAAGAGACAGATAGACAAACCTTTTTTTATTGTTTTTGTACCGTACCTATATACTTTCTCTTGCGTTTAGTAAAAAGCTGTTTTCCCATTACAGGCGCTTCAATTTTATTTATATGTATGTAGTATATATTTACCGTAGTAATGTATAGATGTCAATATTGATTGGTACACGGGTGGAAATAAATATATACATATATATGTAGGTAGGTTAGGTAATGATACAATTCAAACTCAAATTAAATAGGTATCCTTTCCGTCTTTGTCTTCGAAATGATTTGGGGTAAATACGGTTTGGCGACCGGCAAACAAATAACTGCGGGGGGAGCTGGAGTCAATTCGTCACAAAATTAAATTCAACGTCGCCATATTTAAACGCTTCGAAGCCAGCAGACCCAAGAGAGTAAAGATTGAAATCAGGTCATTAATTTAATATTTCATTGATTTACTCAGTACCTACTTGTCAAGCAAAACATCATTCTCCTGCCGGTATACCAATTTATTTGGGGTCGGCGCAACATGTCTTATTCTTCCACACTTATCTATTAGTGGTCCTCTCCGTACACCCCTTCTAACTATATCATCATTCACACAGTCCATCCATCGTTTCTTTTGTCTCTCCCTACTCTTAAAGCCATCGACATTCATACTCAAAACTGTCCTCACGACATTTTCCTCATTCCTCCGTATCACATGCCGTGACAACCGATTTCCACACAATTTTTCAGCTATCGGAGCCACTTTCAATCAAAACGTCTTTCAAAATAATTTACTAATGAGAGAAAAAAATCTTATCATATTGTTTTCAAACACCCTTTTATTAAGGGGTGTAATAATGCCAATGTTTAAAGGAGGTTTTTGAATAATTCGTGTAATTTATGAAACAATGTTATAGGGTCGAGTAAACGCAGATTTGACATTGACGTAGGATAGCATACAGCTGCCCCGAACAAGTTTATAGGATAAATGTTTAGGAAAATACATCAAGCTTTTATAGTGATTTGAGAGAGATTTGATAGTATTATAATTAACCAGATTAAAAGTTCTGACATTATTTAAGCGGCATATATCCCGTTGAACCCGCAGATAAACGTGATCCGGCAAAACCGGAAAAGAGATCATCATCTGCCTAGCTTTTTCCCAACTGTGTTGGGGTTGGCTTCCAGTCTAACCGGATGCAGTTGAATACCAGTATTTTACATGGAGCGACTGCCTATCTGACCTCCACAACCCAGATTATGGGTAATACGATACCCCTTGTTAAGACTGATTGTCAGGCTTTTGGGATTCTGACATCCCGGGCGTAATGATATCAAATATTGATTGACCAACGGCTTAACGTGCTTTCCGAGGCACGAAGTAGTCTTGGTACGAAAAGATGGTCACCCATCCGCGAACCAACCGCGGCAAGCGTAGCTTAACCTAATCAATCAAACAGTGCCGCTTTTATTACTTAGCCACAAGCCCCTCCGAAACAGAGAGAGATGTTTATAAAATATTTGGCGATATACACAAGTGCGTCAGAAAAGAATTGGGAGTATGTTCTAGATGAAACAGTTTAGGTTTTTACGACATGACTGAAGCGTTGGCTACCTATGACTATGATGGCCGCCACATAACGTCCGTGTTTAAGCGTTGAATGACGTCACCACTCATCTTGGAAGCCGTAGCTTTAGGCTGTGTTGTGTCGGTTTCATAAAGTGGTTATTTGACATTCTGTGGGCGAACATAACTATTCTAGTGTAATTAATAACGTAATTTTGAATGAGCGAGCTCGGAATCTGTTAGCTATACTCCATAGGTTTCAAAAAACCACGTGATTCGTAGATGCGAAACCTTTTGTTTCAAATGTTAAGATTATATTATTTACAGTAATATAATAATAGGCTCTATTCGGAATCTGAATCAGAATCTAATGAACTATCTGTCACATTAATAATAAATCGTTCCGTTGTATCATCAATTATATTCCTAGCTATAGTAACACAATTTAACAAAATTGAAACGCACTCGCAAAATCGTAAATGTCGATTGTTGAGAGCGCTGTCAAAGTCTGGTTAACCGACTAAACGTAATACCTGCCACTTCAGTTGCCATACTACATCACACACAGTTGTACTTTTCAATTTAGCAAATTCGTTATTGTTTTCTAAAAGTTTTAGGGAACCTGTCATTTTGGGCTCTTTACAAAAGGCAGATTACAAAATATTATATTATTGTAATTAATCTAACAAAAAAATTCGTGCTCAAGTAGTTACATCTAGGAAAAATAGTTTAAGAATAAATGATCAAGTTTAATGTTTATTAATTAAAGAGGAAACTATCGTATAAATCGAAAATAAATATGATTTTGAGACACCGTATTTTTAAACAAGAAAGTGTCAAGTATGAAAACCCTTTTTACGATTTGTTTACGCGTTTAGTCAGAAACGACACATTTACGTTATGTATGTATGTCATTCACGTTGCGAGTCCTATGCACCTGACGTTTCTGAAGAACATCATCAAAATAAGTATTTCTAGTTTATTAAGGCTTCATTATGAACTAGCTTCTTCCCGCGACTTTCGTTCGTTGCGTTCGCGTCAAATTTCGTGCTCCCCGACCCACCCCGTCGCTCGCCTTGCCTGTCTGTGCGAGTACTTCGTATTCGTGACTTTTGCTCTTTGCTCGGCTCCTAAGGGTCTTAGCGTGAAATATATAGCCTATAGCCTTTTTCGATAAATTGGCTATCTAACACTGAAATATTTTTTCAAATCGGACCAGTAGTTCCTGAGATTAGCGCGTTCAAGCAAACAAACAAACTCTTCAGCTTTATTATTAGTATATAGATAAATATAGATAATAATATAAAATAATAATAATATATAACATATAAATACATATTATAGTTTAGATAACAATACGCGCTACCTACTATTTACCTACCTATCTACACGTTTTTGGTTTTCAGTAAAGGTGATTTAATAATTCGTAAATACGTAGGTTTTTCAGAATGTAACGCAAGAACTCAATATCCTACTAATCCTACTAATATCATAAATGTGAAAGTCTGTATGTATAGATGTTTGGATAATTTCCGACCTCGAAGAGGACGAAGCCGCTGGCAAAAGCGAGTGATTAAATAAATCCAACTTACCTAAAGTCAATTAGTTTATCAGTAATCAAAATTTATACGAAATTAAAGATATCTTCATAAGAAAAACCATTCACAGAAGATTATCTCAATAAAATAGTTCATTCATGAGGCATCTAATGTCAAATCAATAAAACTCGGGCGCCGATGGACAGCGGCTCGGCCAACTGTAAAAATTTAATGCCCCTGTACACTATCGATCCACCAGTGTACGAGAATTTCACACTTTCCACATGCTACGCTAGTTAGAACTCATTTACCTTATTCATTAGACCGCACGGGGTCAGACATATTCATCACGCACTAATTTTGGAAACAATTGTGCTCTTACACAAAAAAAAAATCTTATTTACTACGCAGGATGGCATCGACGTGCAACATGCAAACGTCCCATATTTCACACGACGTCCCGTATTTCTTGCACTTCAATGTCACGGCGCACAGTGGAACGAATGTATGGGAGCGGTTGGACGTAGACATGTCCGAAAAATAAGAGTAAAATTATGACAAACTAATGATGCCATCTTATTCGATTACTTAATGCCTTCATAAATTGTGGTGATGAATTTCTTCATAACTCCCATATTTCGGGAGTAATTTGAGAAAATGTGAAATTTTACTATGAAAATGAGTGTATCGAGCTCTCTCCCTCCTGATTCCGGGCTTGTTTCAAGTAGCGGTCTCTAATATCGTAATGCTATTACTAAGAGCTATATTTAATACTAAGACACATAGTGCGCCAAATGTGCACTTTCTGGGATAAAAGGAAATGAAAATTTAAAAAAAAAAACGTTTTTTCCCCATTTGTATTTACTTTAAACCGCAGACAGACTTATTAAGAGGTCTATAAATATATTATATATATATACAGAAATATATATTAACAAAAATATTCACAAGAACTGATGAGAGTATGACTTTTAAGTAAGTTGATAATAAATTACCTAGTTTCATTAAAAGTACAATAAATAATTAAGATGTAAGCTCTAATTTACTAAGTTACACATTTTAAAACAATAACATCATTTAATTATCTTCGTCATCATCATCATCATCAATTAATTCAAATTCAGAATCGATGTCCGCTAAATCATTTATGTTAACAAATTCGATATCACTTTTCTCAGAATCCGTAAGCTCATAAAATTCCTTAAAAGAAGATTTTTTTACAAACTTATTTCCTTTTGGACGGATACTTGTAACAAGTGGATCAGAAGACAGTAAAAGATTGTGCATAATATCTTCATTGCATGAGATACTGCTATGCTTTCGAGAATGCCCCTCTCTATATTTTCTAAAATCTTTATTTCTAGCCTCAGATGCCTCTTCGGATAGAAAACCAATGGGCACAATTGACATGTTCTGAACTATGTCTGGCCCATGCATTAAAATTTTATGAAGTGAAGAAGGCATATAATACCATGGGTATAACTCCACGTAAAGCTTAGCAGTATCAAAGCAGAACTCTCGGAATTTAGTTACGTTGATCTTCTCTCCTGATGAAATACACTGCAAGATCACACAGATTTTTCTTAAAAGCATAGCATCTATTCCGGTCAGTTCAGCAGATTTAGTGTAGTTTTCAAAAAATCTCCTTGCCGAGTTGCCATTGTTGGTGGATCCACTGCCTTGTTTCACAACATCGAGAAGTAAGCCCGTTTCTCTTCTTACAGCCTCTTGAACTCTTTTCTTCCTGTCATCAACTTGCCTTTTTGCTATATCACCCCTTACTTGCCATGATTTTATGTCTAATTTGTAGGAAATGTGTAATAAGCATTCCATTGAGCGAATCCAAGCGTGAAGGGTGCTTAAGCTATATTTATACATGTCCTCGTTTGCGTGTTTATCTTTGATTAACTCTAAATTATTCATTTCTTTAGGACAAGCCTTGCATATGTCACACACTGAAGCTGCTGTATTGGATATAATGGAATGAATTTTACCATCAATCATTGTCAACAGCAGTTGGTGTTTGACACTAATTCCATCAGTGATGGTGGATGGAGTTAAGGCTTCAATCTCTGCTTCGATTTCAGCCATCTCTCTCTGCACATTTTCTTTGGTTTCCTTTATAAACTTAAACAATATTGGCCGGCAAAATGAAGTGGAAGATGGTCGCTCGTTTTCCCAAATTGTTACACCTTTTGAGACGAGCCGCAGTGGTACAAGACTAATCATAAAATTACTAGCAAGATCGATTTGCTCATCTTCACTCGTCCTTTGATGATAAATGCTTTGGCTAGATGATCCGTCAAAACCCCATTTGCTGGTCAATACGAGCTGTTGATTGGGATCAACAGGGGTTTCTAACGACCTAATAAGTCTTCTTGAGGTTAAATCCATCAAGGCTTGTAATTTGATTTTTGCAGAGCTCTCTGTAACTGTGAGATCTTCTTTGGCCGGATAGCACTTAATTTTTTCTTTAACCAACATGTAGTAACTCGGGTATTGAAGAGCTCCTTCTTGAGTGTTGAAATCCCGAAGAGTGTTATAGCGCCATTTCGATAAGTTCATCGATACATAAAGAGCCAATGCCTTCAAAGGGGATATTTCCCGTACCTGAATTGATTTACCTTCAATGAAGGCTTTGATTTTTGAGGCCTCTTCTGGATTCTCCGTCAAGTATTTCATAACATAAGCTGTATCGCTTTGTCCTGCCTTTTGAAGCGCCCTTTCGGCCGAAAACATAATTTCAGCGCTGCTACTGCTGCATGAAAGACTATCTTCAGTGCGTCTTCTTTTTTGCCGGTTACTAAGGTCCTCAAAAGATTTACGAGGACTAGGATGTGTACAAGTTGAAGCATCAGATTTAGCAGGAGAAATTATGGGCTCGATGACGTCACTTATATTTTCTGTAGAAGGTTCCATATTTTCATTCTGTAATTCCGGCCATTGAATTGCAGCCTGTAGCCAAATCTCATGTTTCTTCCGAAACTTATCTGTGCTTCTTCCAGACTGTGTCCATTTTGCATAAATGCGGTAGCAAAATCGACGACACCAGTCTTTTAAACTTGTTTCAGCACTTTCACATAACTGAACACAACTGTTATCTTTTAAAACACTGAACAAATAGTTAAAGTCGCGTAAATCTTTATGTGCGCGTGCGCATAAAGCAACGTGAATATCAAGATTTGTATTAAAATTTGGAAAATACATTGCGAGATTAGCTTGGATACAACGAGGTGTAAATCAACACTGATTTTAAAGTTACTAATAGTGACCTATTTATATAAAATCCAGGTATCCCAGGTATCCTTTGTTAAATATTGCAAGGTAATTAGTTATTGTGATAATTAGTAAATGATGCATGCTAAATTAGTGTATTAAGAGCCATTTAGTAATTAAATAATAGCAATGTTCTTATCAGTAATCATTAGTGCATCAGTTTTATATGTAAACCTTAAGTCCCTAATTATATATCCTAATTAGCTTATATCTTCTCTAATTGGCTGCTCAGAAATGTTATTGTAATAAGGTAAACCTTTAGAAAAACGGTTTTAATCAACAAAATAAACAAAAAATAAAAAAATTGTGTTATAAAATAAACATCACTCTTTATCCCAGAAAGTGCACATTTGGCGCACTATGTGTCTTAGTATTAAATATAGCTCTTAGTATTAGCATTATGATATTAGAGACCGCTACTTGAAACAAGCCCGGAATCAGGAGGGAGAGAGCTCGATACACTCATTTTCATAGTAAAATTTCACATTTTCTCAAATTACTCCCGAAATATGGGAGTTATGAAGAAATTCATCACCACAAGTTATGAAGGCATTAAGTAATCGAATAAGATGGCATCATTAGTTTGGCATAATTTTACTCTTTTTTTTCGGACATGTCTACGTCCAACCGCTCCCATACATTCGTTCCACTGTGCGGCGGGACAGTTCATGTCCCGTATTTCGATGAATAGGTACGCACTACGCATTAGCAAAAATCTATGCCTACTCTATTCCATCCAAATTTAGAAGTTCGATTTACTTACCGATCAATTTGCTTCACTAGGTATTTGTCACAAATCGGACCATAAACAATTGAGTCATTTGATAAAATACAAACGAACGAACGTGAAAACAAACGAACGAACGAATGTGTAATTATATAAAAAATTACGAATTGCTTTGTAATTTGGATTTTTTATTTGTCTCTCAAAATGAGTGACGAAAAGATCTGCTGTTCACGCCAAAAAAATTAATTTGATTAAATTACATTTTGTTATATACATAGTACCTACATACTATAAATATTACTTTTAATTGATGACAGTAAAATCTTAAGCAGTTTGGCTTTAAGCCAAACTGCTTAAGGTGTTTAATTATGACTTTGATTGTGTCTCTTTTTATTTTTATAAACACATATATTCAATCAGAAACAGATTTGCTCCGTGCACTAAAGTCCGTACAAACTATAATTCTAAGTTTTAATAAAACGAAAAAAGATGGATCCCGTATTTTTTGTATGTTTGTCTCTAAAGAGACAAAAAATCACACTAAAGTGTGATTATTTATTATTTTGTCATTAAAAAAAATGTTGTTCTTTATATTTTGATCGTGTAGGTATTGCAGTTTTTTTTTAAATGTAAAAGCTGTCTTTTTTGGTACCCGACTAAACATTTCTACGCCAATCCAGTCCAATTAAAGATATGTTTTACAAAGATCTAACGAAGCGTGCGTCAATGCGAGCTCATGTAGGAAGTATGGTTCTAGGATCTCGGTGAATGTACATAAGACACTATCTTACCTAAAGCTAGATACTTATGTTTTAGATTCGATTGATACCCAATATGATCAAAGGCGTGCTTTGCCATGCATGAAACATATAAGTGCCTAAGATCTAGTTACCAACACACTTAACTATTGATACACTGCTAATATATCTGTTGATGACTGTGGCACAACTGTTTTGGCATAGCATGTTGTCCAGTAGTTGATTATCAAAAGAGACAGCACCAAAGACCAACGACAAAAAAAAACAAGCAACTCCGCCCCTAAGACGACCCACTGACCAAAACATTGCCTGCAGACGATTTAACAGTGTAATTTAAAAAATTGCAAAGGTATGAGTTAGTGTCTTGATATTGCGTGCATGCGAGCCCTCACGACGGGGGATGCTGTGGCCCGGGGTGGGGTCGTCTTGGCGGTGTCTCTGGACATCGCCAATGCCTTCAACACCCTGCCCTGGAGTTGCATAAGGGAGGCACTCCGGTATCACCGGATGCCGACCTACCTCTGTCGTGTGGTCGAGGCCTACTTGACGGACAGGGTCGTCATCTACCCCGGTCACCTAGGAGAGTGGAACCGGCGAGAGATGTCGTGCGGTGTCCCACAGGGATCGGTCCTGGGGCCGCATCTGTGGGACATTGGATACGACTGGGTGCTGCGCGCCGACCTCCCTAGCGGCGTCAGCGTAGTTTGCTACGCTGATGAAACGCTGGTCCTGGCGCAAGGGAGGTCGTACCAGGCGGCGGCCGACTTAGCGACACACGGGGTTGCGACAATCGTCGATAGGATCCGGCAACTGGGACTCGAGGTGGCCTTGCACAAGTCCGAGGCCATGTGGTTTCATGGTCCTCGGAATGCGCCACTGACGGGTTCCCAGATAACGGTGGGAGGGGTTCACATCGGCGTCGAGTCGACGATGAAGTACCTAGGACTCGTCCTCGACAGCCGGTGGAACTTCGCGGAGCACTTCCGACGTTTGGCTCCCAGACTGGAGCGGGCCGGGGCTGCCTTGAAGCGGTTCCTGCCCAATCTGGGGGGGCCAAACGCCTCCTGCCGGAGGCTCTACGCGGGGTTCGTGCGGACCATGGCCCTATACGGGGCGCCGGTGTGGGCGCCTACATTGAGGCGCCAACCAGCACGCCGGTTGAAGGCGGCCCATAGGGTCATGGCCATCCGGATGATCCGGGGATACCGCACGATCTCCGGTGAGGCGGCGGGCCTCCTTGCCGGATTACCGCCATGGGATCTGGAGGCAAACGTCCTCGCGCTCACTTGGGAGTGGCGCGATGAGGCCAAAAGCCGGGGCGTAACTCCGCTGCCGCGGGAAATCGCGGCACGGCGGACAGAGCTCCGGCAGGATCTCATGGCGACGTGGAAACTGCGATTGTCGCAACCCAGTGCTGGGCACGCCACGATTGCGGCGGTAAGCCCCCTCTTTGAGGAGTGGCTTGAGAGGCAGCATGGCGTCCTCACCTTCCGCCTGACACAGGTCCTCACCGGACATGGCTGTTTCGGGAGGTTCCTGTTTCGAATAGGGCGGGAGGAAACGCCCGGGTGTTTCCATTGCGAAGATCGCCCAGAGGACACGGTGGAGCATACGGTGGAAGTCTGCCCGGCTTGGGCGGAGCACCGCCGTGTCCTCGTGGAGGTGATCGGCGGAGGCGATCTCTCGCGTCCGACCCTGGTCCAGGCCATGGTACGGAGCGAGAGGGCATGGCTGGCAGTCGCCTCCTTCAGCGTAGCAGTTATGCTCGCAAAGAGGGAGGCGGCGCACGTGAGGGAGATGCAGTACATGCGCCCTCACAGCCGTGGCCTTCGCAGGAGACGCCCCGGGCGTCGGGAATCCCAGGCTGATTCCCGGCCACCGTAAGCACGGGCTTGCGGACGGCGAGTAATGGGTAGCTCGCTGTCCGGTAAGGACCAAGCCCGGGTCGACGGTGCGTTGTGTTCCACGCGCGCCTCAAAGAGATGTTAGCAGCAACAGATGGGGCCCGCAAGGGCCGATGCCTGCCAGGGGTGCGGGTTGTTCGAAAGAGATACCGCCGCCCCTGGCACACAGGCAACTGAGGGAACACGGGTGGGTTTTAGTCAGTAAAAGTCTGACACGCCCTCCCGCTCCACCCAGAGCGGGAGAAGTTATTTGATGATTTCCCACCCAGAAAAAGAAAAAAAAAAAGCTCCCCAAATTTAGGAATCCGAGGTCGCAGGCAACGAAACAACAGATCAACAAGAATTTTTCTTTAAAATCACCACAGTCGAGCTGCTGTTCCATTAAAGTATCCAATCACTGCATAGATCCAGTATCGAAATTGAGTTGTGCCTCAAAATATCGCTATAAAAGGCTCTGATTGGATAGGATATCTATCGGGACTGATCGAGGCTCGACCCGGCCTCGTCCACAAATAATTTTGCTAAAGACACAAAGTGCCAGTGGGACGTCGAAAATAGCTTTATGTTACACAAAATGTGTAAATGGAAGTGGAGGGACTACCGCTGTTTAATCTATTATTGAATGGAACGACATGTTCAGTCGATAACCTTTTACCGATAGACGCCGATGCCTTTTTACACATAGTTTTTATGGCCGCTACCCGCGAGGTTCGTGTCATAGAGTGTGACATGTTTTGTTATGAAACAACGGCTGGCTTTCATTGTTTAGTTTTTAGGGCGATCATTGTCTATGGTTTCGTGTGAGATTAGAGTAATAATATTTTATATTTTGAATTGGAACTTTGTTCACCATCAGAAATAATGAAAACGATTAACGACCATCGTTGGATTGATCGACAGATTGCAGATGCTTCAATCCGCGATGCAAATCAGAAAAGAAAGTCTCGTTTCAAACTATAGGTACCCAAAAGCTAACATTGAGTAGGTAAAAAATACATTTAAAACTGCAAAAGAATATTTATAGATTAAAAAGAAAAGTTATAGATTTATTTTACTCCTATGTTCCATTTGAACCATCAATAAAAACCACACCTACTTCTACATAGAATATTTACTTCATTCCAATATTTCGAACTATATAAAACGTTCCTAATGTAAAATATAAATAGGGCGACATCGGGCATGGCATCATCT
Source organism: Polymixis lichenea (assembly GCA_949091785.1). NCBI lineage: Eukaryota > Metazoa > Arthropoda > Insecta > Lepidoptera > Noctuidae > Polymixis > Polymixis lichenea. The sequence continues at coordinate 18,011,779 of OX420933.1, read as the reverse complement.
CAACAAATGCAGTTAGGCGCAATCTTCTCTTAATTCAGTCGCTCGCAAATCTCATCGCACAATCTAGCCTATTTGTGGCTGACCGTGCTCTGCAGACCGTCCTTTAAAACAATATCTCGGCTAAGCAATATCTGGGCTCTTATCTCTATAAAGGCACTCCGTTCAATGGCGGATTCTGTTCAGTGTTTCATTTCATTCAGCATCCGCGCCATCGATGTTGTAGGTTTATATTTTTCTAAATTTATATTATTTGGACCAATTGAACTTATCAATTCTATATACCAGTTTTTAAACTATGGGGTTAGTAATTTTATGAATTATAATTACTATGTTTTAAAATAATGCAACGAACTGCTAGTTTTTGAAGACACAAAGACTTATAAAACCCATTTGTTAATATTTCATTCATCGGGTTTTATTCTCGGACACAAGATTTTTCCTAAAAATGTTGGCGTGACCACTTTTCATTATCCTCTCTTGTTGCGTTCTCATCTCGAAAATTAAACTATGTGGAAGACTTCACAATAGGTCATGATTTTTATTTGTTTATGACCTAGGACAGTGGTACAGAATTTTAGATACTATTTTCTTATTTGATGGGCAATTAGGTAATTGACTTGTTAAATAAAAAAAGGCCATACGGTAAAGTTACGATGTCAAATGTAGGAAATAGGCCAAGATCCAGCAATCGTTGTGCGCCGTGGAGACAAGACCATCTGGCGTATTAGTGTAGTCGGTTTTGAAGCAGAATTTTATAATACAGAAGATGTGATTAGCCTATTTGCTACTGGTGACATCGTAACATTTCTCAAAATCTTATACTTTTCTTGTATCTTCGCGATACCTATCGTATTTATGGCGTGAGCGCGTAATACCGTCACGACAATCAAAAGGCCATTCAATAAAGGGCATTATTCGGAAAAATTCTTTAGATCGGCTATCAAACAATGATAGAGCGTTCTTATTGAACTGAGAACATGGCGTGTGTGAACAGTGGTGGACTAAATGAAATAACCGATACGATATATATATATATATATATATCGCCATACAAAGTGGCAATGCTACCAGCTCTTTAGGCATTTTTCTAAATGACAGCGATGAATTGGTTGGTTTAATTTTTTGATGCCCTGTGATTCTTTTCTCTCTGTTTTTATTAGGTATATATAATACCATATCCACCTAAAACGTATTAAGAATTTGCTTAAGATTACTTCCATTGGTGGGTCGATGCTCCCTAGTATCTTCATTTTGAATCGACACTTTGAAATATCTCGTATTGACCTACAATCAATACCTACTAAGCGTAGATATTAAATTTAATAGCATCTGTAACTATTATTTATACAAAAATGTCTTTGTTAAGTCTTCCCGGGTACCAATAAGTAAACAGATTTTTGGGGAAACATAAAAGTAATATTAGCCGCACGGGTCGATCGATCAGGTTAAGCTACACTTGCCGCGGTTCGTCCGTGGATGGGTGACCATCTTTACATACCAAGACCCATCCGTGCCTCGGAAAGCACGTTAAGCCGTTGGTCCCGGTCATTTGTGGATCTTTGACAGTCGTTACGGATCGTCAGAAGCCCGAAAGCTGGACAACCAGTCTTGCCAAGGTGTATCGTATTACCCAGTACCTGGGTTGTGGAGGTCTGTTAGGAATATATACATTTAAATCCTACTAAAAATATATATAAGAACTTCCAGATATTTAGTACCAAAAGTATTTAATAAAATAAATGTGTTAAGACAAACCCCTAAACTCAGTAAAGGTATTCTAAAATCGAAACTAACGAGTTTATTTCTCGATAACGAGGATTCAGCCACTATCTAGAAATGAACTCACTTCGAACGTTATAGGTAACTGGTTATTTGTTTGGTATTTAGTTAGTAGTTTTTTTTTTATTTATTTTTTATTTAAGGTTAGCTTCATATAAGTTTAAAATAACATTGAAAATGGAGTAAACAACAAGCGCTTCTCGCCATCAAACTGCAAAGTTTGGCGAGCAAAATTGTAAAAGCCAAAAAATTGTATTGTTTTGTAAAATAATAAAAAAAAAAAATTATACATTTATTATATTGTACAATGTGAAAATTTGTATGTTTAGATGTTTGGATGTTTGTTACTCAATCATGTAAAAACGGCCGAACGAGTTTACTTAGATGAAATTTGGCACACAGATCGTTTATAATCTGGATTAATACATAGGACACTTTCATCCTGGTTTTATTTTCTCGTGGGATAATTTCTTAAAACCACGCGGGCGAAGCCGTTGGCAAATGCTAGTTCACGACAAAAACGTTTGGTATGCCTACGTGGCACTTCTACCACTTATTCTCTTTCAAGCCTACTATGGTCTGGTAGAAAAAGCTAACAACATATTGTGGAGAATCAATAATTTATTAGCTCCTTATCATTCGGCTGTAAATGTCGTCGATGAACGACTGCGACTGTCAACGACGTACTAACCCAAGGTATTGATGAGTAGGTGTTACTCCATATTGCAGTTTTATTGGCTGTAAAAGTGTGAACCAATCTTATTTACACAAAACGTTCCCAATTTTGTGTAGGGTATGTTACGCTTACGACAACGAGTTCATTAAGCATTCTGCAGAAGATAGTGAATAGTGGTAGCACAGAATAACCGAGTGGTAGTAGGTATATCTATTTATTAATACGTGAAGCAAAAACCTTGTACAGATCGCGGCACGTAAGTTGTACCAAAATAGCGGATTTTATTTCAACCTAGCTGCCGCGATCTGTAATTTATTTCCAAATTTCAGTACACGTTGCATCAATGACTATATTAGAACTTGTTGCCTTGCACGGATAAAGAATGAGGTCATCCTTCATTCTTTTTCCATGCGAGGCAAAGAGTGCACGCGCTGAACCTTCGGTTGTTTGTTCTGATTTTGGTTCAATTTACGTGCCGTGATGTATATCCCTTTTTACGAAAATTACGCGGACGGAGGAGAATGAAAGGCACAGTTAAATTTTATATGCAGAAGCAGTGCAGAAACCTAATATTTTAAATTATGGTCGCGTTTCGTATTATATTTTATAAATAGCGACCCGCCCGGGCTTCGCACGGGTGCAATTTATAAAAAAAAGAAGTGAAAATGTGGCCGTGGCGGCCAAGCGGTATTATTTTTTCAGCCGCTATGTCCCTGCATTTTAAATCTGTAATATCTTCGAAAATACTCATTTAAATTACATGCTGCAAAGGTCTATATTGATCTATATTAAATGCATAATGTATTTAAGGTACTTAATTGGATATCTATATTGGTCTATATTAAATGCACAATGTATTTAAGGTACTTAATTGGAAAAGAATTAATTCTGTATTGCTTAAAATCGCTTCATAAATAAGCCATTATTTCTCGTAAAAAGTAAAGGATAAAAATTGGTTATTGTGGGTTATCCCTAAGAGATAGACATATACCATAACAATTTTTTCTGTAAACCTTTTTAAGGTGTACAATACTGTAGTAGATTATTTTGATCTATCTCGTAGGGTTCAGCTAGCGTTTGCAATGTAAGCGCAAAAAAATGTGTTTATTTACAACATCACATTAGAAATCTCTAAAATTATCCGTGTTTCTCTACTATATTATGCATGTTATATACATTGAAACCTTTCTCTTGAATCACTATATCTATTAAAAAAACCCGCATTAAAATCCGTTGCGTAGTTTTAAAGATCTAAACATACATAGGGCTGTTCCTAGCGGGACGCGACAGCGGGAAGCGACTTTGTATTATACTATGTAGTGATGATGATTATGGTCCACTGGGCAACCACTCGTTTTAATAAAGATTTAAGTAATTTGCTAAGATAATTTGCAATAGACTTATGTTATGCTAAGTCCAGGTTCCCCTGGACGTAATAAAATCGCAGCGGGATTTTTTCGCGACTGCTTAGTGCCGAGATTTGAAAATCGAACACTGTGTTTTTTCGACACGCTGAGACTCACTCGCACTGCACTGTGTTGGATTCTCAATGCTCGATTGGAAAGTAAAGAGAACCTGCCAAGGTGGAGATTCACAGATGACTCCGCCTAGGCGTGTAAATGTGGTGCTGTCCCACAAACAATGGGGCATTTCATATTTTGTCCAGCGTGTCCTGTTGTCTCCACGCTACAGGAGTTGATGGATGCTGCTGAACGTGCCAAGTTCCTGGCCAAATTCTGTGCTGACTGTATTTAGATTGCTATCGACACGCTAAGAAGAAGAATGCTCGGGTCAACACCGAGAGTTGAAAATCCAGAGCGCGAAAAAATCCCGTCGCGATTTAATTACGTCCGTGTGAATGTCGACTTAGTGTTGATTTTCGGGAACTTTATACTTTCCTTACAAAGTTAGCGCAAAATAAGTACCTGAAGTTTACGAAAATAAGATACTGTACACATTATAAAGTTAATTAACGAGACTTTGATTAATCAATTAAAATAATCCAACTAAGGACGTAGACATATTTACAGTGAAATATATTTAGGTAAATACATTATACAAGCTAACACTAAAAATATATTATATTTTACAAGAGTATAAACTGGCGAAATGTGGGTCTATTTGCCTAGTATTGGTACACCTCTGTCCATTCGTTCGGGGAAACAAGGCGTAATGTTATGTGATGTTATGTAAAGATATATCATCATTATCTGCCTAGACTTTTCCCAAAAATTTTGGTTTCAGCTTCCAGTCTAACTGGATCCCTATCTGACTGATATGACTGGTTGTCAGACTTTCGGGCTTCTAAAGAGGAAGGTAGAACAGATTTAGAAAAATAAAATGAAATTGGACGCTGAAAACCAAATTAGCAATCAGAGCAATAAACTAAAATCTTCAGAGCAACGTAAAATAAAAAAAAAAGCTTTGCCGTAATACTCGTATCGTTTTATTTAATTAGTCTTGGACAGACTTAATTTAATAATTGAATCATACGATTTTTCTTTGTCTTGAGTATTTCTGAGAATTTTATAATCCCTAAGAACCATTTTGTGAAAATTCAGGCGCAGATGCGGTTCAATTGGTATCTAAATTAATTGTGTTTTTATATTTACTGGGAAAATTGCTAAACATTTTTGGTAATCGTTGATGGAAATCGTAATTAATTTGGTGTTTAAATATATAAATGAAAAGTAAGTTCAAAAGTAATATAAAAACAATCGAGAAATGTAGTTTCATCATTTTATCGTCGATATTATTTCGTATATTGCCATTTATTTCAACAACAATTGAAGAGAAGGTAACATAAGATTCAAAGATAACCAGAGCATTCTATCAAGACCTTATCGCACAACAAGTCCGTCGTGGAAAATGATTATTGTTCTCGTTGATGTTTTTGTCCAGCATAATTCAATAGATACTTATCTCTCTCTTCGCAACGCTAAAATAATATCATCGAGTATACCCGGCGAAAATCCATGGATTTTCCCATCGGCAAAAATAATTAACTTCTATACAAAGTTTCATCCCCTGTTTATAGGATATGTTTTCAAAAATCCTTTCTTATTGCACCTCCGTTATGTAAGGACTTCTAATGCAATATTTCATGCTCCCCCAACGCAGCGGTTTAGGCTATGCGTTGTCGTAAATGTTCCCTGCATCCATCCTAAGCAAGGAACGTCACGTCGATGTCCGTAGAGCTGTAAATAAAACACGTTGTAACATAGATCTTGGAGCTATAGTGGAAAACTACGGCAAAGAAAAAGGAGCTTTCATTGAAAAAAAAAATCTGCTTCCAAAAAAATGTACACTATAAAATCAAAAATACCTTTAATTATCGATGTTACTGTCTTAGGGTTTTACTGACGATATTTAATGAATCAATTCAGCTTATTGCTGTCCTGCTAGACACAGGTGATATATCTATCCGATGACAACTATTTTAAAATGATAAAACTTATAGTTTACATGATACCTCGAGGACTGACTTTAAAATTACCTACATAATCTCTACTTACTTGCCCGGAGCAACCGGTAAAACTACTAAAAGATTTAATAACAATAAATTAAAGCCATAAAACACGTTATGGCATGTTCAGGTGGGGCCAACTTCAGCGTAATCAAGCCACGGCTGCTTGTGACTGGGACAAATGAATGCCGAATTAGGGTCCTCCGTAAATTGTGAGAGATGTTGTGTAGAGTTGAGAACAATTATAGCGTAGGTGAGCTATAAGACATGGCGAGTCTCATGATGTGGAACTTTGAATGTATTATTCTTTTGGGTACTTGGACTCCATTAGATTGCTTGCTTTTTTTTGTTTCGAAGTCCGGAAATTCTGAGTGAAATAAATAGGCAAAATATTTAAAGTGACCATCGGTTTTTTTTGGGTGAGATCTCATCAAATAACTTCTCCCGCTCTGGGTGGAGCTAGGGCATGTCAGACTTTTACTGACTAAAACCCACCCGTGTTCCCCCAGATGCCTGTGTGCCAGGGGCCGTGGCATCTCTTTCGAACAACCCGCACCCCTGGCAGAAGTGACCATCGGTTTGGTATGTTATCTAAGACCGGCGCGACACGACAGTGCGACGCGTCTCTAGTCAATCAACTGAGATGAAGTTTTCATATAAATTGTTAGAGTTGCGTCGCGCCTTTCTGCGGGAACCTTTAACTCTATGAGACTAATCTGACATTTCAAGTCTTTCACACCTGTTAAAATAGTCTCTGGGTTTAAAAAACTAACTTTACTTTTAAAGTTCTAATAGGTACCTACATAATGTAAGAACTAAAGAAGATGAACCGATCCAAGTCTGAAATATGCATGCAAATGCAAAAATCTGCCTGATCGGGTAGGCCGTACATTACAATTACATTATACACAAGGCCGTACATTACATTATACACAACTGATTTTTTTCTAAAGGTTTTGTTGATTTGCTCACTGATATCCCAGAGTCAAAGCTGTAATGTCTCATAATAAAAATAGACTGCCGTAACGAATGGTAAATATTATGAAGTATGTTTTCACTTTAACTATGGAGGGAAGTGTTTTCATTAGAATACGGTTAACGTCACGAGAATTTGGGGCAAGGTCATCCCCTGTTTACGGCTTATGTTAATAAGTTTCTACATTCAGTCTATATACAAGCTCTAGATAAATTAGGCGGATCACACACTACAACGCGCCACGCGACCTCGCCCGGGAAACGGAGCCAAATTCCCCGCGCGGAAGTGGTTTTTTATATTTCTATATAAAAACTCGCGCGAGTGCGCGTTATTTGCGCTCGTCGCATGGCGCGTTGTAGTGTGTGAAGCGCATTACTTAAGTTTGTTGTACCCTACGATGTTGTTAAAATTTACGCGATTATCATAACGAGTGTTTTTCGCAATTAGGCTGATTCTTGTGAATAAAGTTTTAAAAGCTTAACTTGGAGTGCGTAAGATGTTGAACAGTACGTAATATGCCGTAAACACGTGGGTTACGGCAGGTGTTTTTGATTTCTCAAAGTATTTTAATATTAAATACCAAAAAGCAGCTGTTGTGCCTAAAAGCCTGGCGCCTCATCCGACTCATCCTGAGACCATTCTGGATTTTAATATCCTTATGCAGCTTCCACAGACTAGGAAAACATCAAAATCAAAATCAAAATATTTCATTTCACATAAACCTGCATGGGCACTTATGAAACGTCAGAAGCTAGGTGCACGGTTTCAATTTGTCACTTCCTATGGAAAAGAGCCGGCAATTAAGAAACTCCACGGTTACTCTTTTAAAAATAATTGGCTTTTACAATGTTTTCAAATTACAGTGATAATAGGTATGGGAGGACAGTGCAGGCATGTCAATAAGTACCAGCATCGCACAATAAGGAGCAGTAACCAAAATTAAAAAGAGGTACCTACCATAAAAATATAAAGAGCTGCAGCTATCTAACTATTACAGGAATCGGACAGGTTCGATTGCCCCATCGTGTAAGTTGGTATTCGTTTTTCTTGATCTGGGAGCTTGATCATTCAAAATGAATGTTTGTTGATACACCAACGATAAAGGAGCAATCCCTAATGTGGGGTGATAATGATAAATTATTTAATTTCTGTAAGTAGGTTTGTACAAACACTTTTACACGTCAATCATAATTATTTAAAAAAAACTAGATGAGGTCAGCGTTTCCTATCTGACTTCTCTGAGAAGAAAGGTCGCAACAAACACAGTGTTCACAGTCTGTTTTAGAGTCCAGACATAATCTTGGTCAGATCATGTGAAGACTATGGAGATTGGTGTCTAAAATCGTTTTTTTTCTGGTGACGTTTAAACGTAGACGAAATGAGCGGCGCACGTGAGGGAGATGCAGTACATGCGCCCTCACAGCCGTGGCCTTCGCAGGAGACGCCCTGGGCGTCGGGAATCCCAGGCTGATTCCCGGCCACCGTAGGCGCGGGCTTGCGGACAACGAGTAATGGGTAGCTCGCTGTCCGGTAAGGACCAAGCCCGGGTCGACGGCGCGTTGTGTTCCACGCGCGCCTCAAAGAGATGTCATCAGCAACTGATGGGGCCCGAAAGGGCCGATGCCTGCCAGGGGTGCGGGTTGTTCGAAAGAGATACCGCCGCCCCTGGCACACAGGCAACTGAGGGAACACGGGTGGGTTTTAGTCAGTAAAAGGCTGACACGCCCTCCCGCTTCGCCCAGAGCGGGAGAAGTTATTTGATGACTTCCCACCAAAAAAAAAAAAAAAACGTAGACGAAATGTGTCTATAGAAGCTTCGGTGTGATAATGTTCTGCCCGCAAAACGGTCTGCGTCAGTTATAGTTGTAAGGTTGCACTGTTCTCTCTCCTTCCCATTCTTTAAAGCTTCGCAGTTAATGGGTTTCTTGTTCAATATCGCACAAAGGGTCGGTTAATAGCCAAAGAAATAACAGTAAAAATTACTGAAATCAATTGTAGCCCTCGCCCCGGACGTCAAAAATTTTATGGAAGAGTGTTTTTTTTATTACAACTTCTCGTTTATTTCTACGGACATAAAGAAATGTAACACAATTACTAGCGGAAATTCGGAACTAAAATACAATAATACTTCATAGATTATTTCCATACCCTACAATTAGTACAGTACAGATAGTACCTACAGTCGCCCTGAATGAAATTTAACTGATAAATTAACTGTTTGTTTACTATTCATTCAATTAAGTTAAATTCGAAAACATCCATCGGTTTCTTACTAAACTTTAACTATATATCTGATGATCCTGGTTAGATCGTTATCTCTTTTGTTGACTGAACAACCACATTCCGCCAGTTATGTTTAAGTCCTATTTAATAAAGGGCGACCCTATTGCTATCGGGCACAAATCCAGACTCTGCTGACATTGAGAAATTCCTGATAGAAAAACCCAATAACACTGCTCGACCTGGGAATTTAACCCATGATTTTATGCCAGCAGTAACGCTTGAGACCACTAGATCAACGAGGCAGTCTAAAAAACTATGGAAAAGAAAACGTTGGTTAATAACACTGACTGCTAATCTCGGCCCCTTTTGAGGATGTCGGATGTCGAAAAAAAAATGACGATATGGGACACCCCATATCGTCATTTTTTTTCGACATCCGTACCTTCCTGGCTATCCCTTCAGAGAAATACAGATATTATTTTTGAGATTAGATTGCTTAAAATAGTAGAACACTTTTCAGAATATTAAAAAAAAATATTTTCATTATAATTCCGCTGTTCAGTGAAATATGCGTAGGATCCCGGGATGACACGTTATATTGTGTCGTTTGACGTTGGCACGTGAGGTCGGAATGCAAGTAATTACAAGAAAACCATTAACCTTTTTTAGGTAAAACTTTGTAATTATACAGAGAAACATTTATTTTTAGAGGTTCTGTAATGTAAATTCCTTGTCCTCGGGGGGGTTTAAATTAATTCTGTCGTATCTTGTACATCTACAGGGTGGCAGGGATATCGATATGAAAACTGAAACCATGAATTCAGCACGTGATTCTGAACACCCTCCGTTGAAATTTGTTGCCGGTTATAAAAAAACAGCTGTTTCATAGAAAGTGCGAAACATACACGGTCAAAATGTATGGAACAGCAATTTTTATTCTAATAAACTACGACCATATCAACGCAAGGGGTTCAGAATCATGTGTCATGTGTCATGGGTCGCTACCTAACATGCTAATTCCGAAACATTATGTATGACATGCACTTGTAATCAAAATATTTTAGAAATAGTTTATTTTTAGGCACTATAATTGAATGGGAAGTTTACTACTGTTGACTAAATGTACTATTTTTGTATACGTTTTATTAAATAAATTATTGTTATTATTAAGTGCTGAATTAATGGTCTCAGTTAGCCACCCTGTGTACATATTACAAATCAAAGTCACATTTCGTGTTTGTCTCTCTGTGACCGCGTTGTTCTTATAAAGAGAATTCTTCATTTAGAGAATTTATTCTGATGGTTTATGTCAATAACACATTAATATTAAACTTAGATACATAAATTGAATAAACCTCCATTTTTTGTTTCCACTGGAAGATAAAGCACATCTTTTCTGTCTAATGTGTTACCAATTACAAAATAAAATAAGAAAACCTTTAGATATCCTTTTTATCGAACACTTCCAAAGAATACGAGCATTATTACGGCACAAAAAACTTGTATGGCGAAACATAAAAGCTTTGACTGATGTCAACTTAATGGTTTCAGAAAAATGGCGCAATTTGCCAGATAAAGGCAAGTGTAGGCATTGTCTTTTATGTCGAAGGCGTTTTGAAGAGCTTGGCTCGGCCTGCTGACATGTCTTCGCTGTTTTAAGCGGCGATTATGAGCCGATTGCCACACTGTAGATAAAGTGCGTGAATCATTTGATAAGTAGGTACCCTTATTTAAATACGCAGTGTTTAGCAGTGATATACTTTGGCACTATGGCTAGCTAGTTGACTAAAGAACAAGACTATAGGATATACTTAGAGTTGAGTTTCACCAATGTAACTGAACTTGATCAGCATAGACCAAGATCACACCTATCTACATGGTCCTTACGTGACCAAGATTATTTCTGGACTTTAAAAGAAACGGTGACCTCTGTCTGTGTTTGTTTCGGCCTTTCTTTTCAGAGTAGTCAGATAGGAAACGCAGACCTCATCTAGTTTAAAAAAATATGATTGACGCGTAACAGTGGTTGTCGTAGGATAGTTTCATCATATCATCCGGAAGACGTCCACTGCTGGACATGAGCCTCCCCCAAAAGGGGGGCATTTGCCATAATCGCCACGCTTGGCAGGCGGGTTGGCGATCGCAGTATGGTTGTCAAATGCATAGAGAACGTTGCTGCCCATTCTCTAGTAAGTCCCTTAGTCGCCTTCTACGACACCCACGGGAATAAATGGGATGGTGCTATTCTTTTACGTCCGGCACCACACGGAACAGTTAGTCGGATATTTTAAATTACAGAAATTTATTCATCACTTTTGGACGTGGTTTAGCTGTGCTGATCGCGTTCTGTTTGATTGGCGAAATTAGACCTAAAGCAGTTGTAAAGCATAGTATATATAATTATAAAGGAACAGTGGAAGTTCTAACATCCACAGTAAAACCCATAATTGTTTAGGTATTTTCGGGATTTTCTTATTGTCCTTTATATTCTATCTAGGTACAAAGATATAGATCTAGACTATTCTAAATACATAGATGGATGCATCTACGATCATTTTGGTTAGCCTTGCCTAACGAACCGTGAGCTATGCTTTGCGTCATTAGCAAACGCATTAACTAATTTGTCCGTCGTCAGACCGTGAGTAGGTTAGGTACTTACGCTACGGTACCTATATAGGTGGGTTAACTTGATATTATTATTATTGAAAAACTCCTTCATCCTACACTTGTTTCATGTTACTTGAGGTAGGCACAAAATGTTCTTCTCGGCCTTTTTCTTCCAGCCGTCACCTTATTCACTCAATTTTCATTCATAGTTTATCATTCCCCACAAAATCCAGCTATGACATCTTCGGTCTATCCCTCTTTTATTAAAACTTAACATTTCGGAGGGCAGGTTACTTAACCGAACTTGCGTGTGGCTGCCTCAATGTATTCAATAAATTAAGGCCTTCACACACGGCTTAAATTTGTAACTACACGCTAAGGGCACCCCTTATGGGGTACGGATCTCGGCTTAGGGCCTCGCTGGATCTTCGTCCGATGGATCGGAATGATTATAATTTAGGGGGCGGATTGAAAGCTACAGGCTCCGCTGCGCGGGTTGGCTCGAGCAGAGGTCGAGGCGGACATGGATTGAGACTTCGCTACAGGCCTTGGCGGCGAGGTTGGAAGGAGCGGTCTATCTTTCCTCCATCCAACAACATTTAAGTCCTTAACTCTTCTAGTCACATGCGTCTCATCGCTCCTCATCTTCACCCCTTCCACGTTCATGCATCCTCTTCATCCAATATCTAATAAAGCAATAAAATTACGTTCTCAAGCAAATGTTTCCACGCACGTTTTTGGAGCCGATGCTATATTTAGAGCGAAGTCAAAGACGCAATGAGAGGCGTCAAGCGTAATTAAATAAGTTCAAATTCTCTGAAACCGTTGTAACGTAATGTCAGATAAGGACATGTAGGGACTTACAAGAAATATGTTATACTGTGTATTAGAGAATGTACTAACGGGGGCGACCCGTTTAATACATAATACCCATCACCTCATAAAACCTCACAAATGCAGACTCCGGATTGCTACTGAGAATTTAGTGATGGAAAAACCTAATAACACTTTGCATGACCTGGGACTCGAACCCCAGCCCTCATGTTCAGCAGTAAAGCTTGCGGCCACTAGACCAGCGAGACTGTTCTCAACCTTAGTAGATAATGTATTGCTTTTACTATTTATATCACCAACATAGATTGTGAAAACTAAAGGCGCAGACTGACTTCGCTTAACGTTTAATTAGTATTGCACTAAAAGGCTCCTGAATGGCACACAAACTTTTATGAAAGGTTCATTAAAGTTTAAATGCCACGAGAAAAATCTTTTTAATAAAATGGTATATTACTGGAATTATGCAAATTCCAGACACACTAAAGTTTAGACGAGAGTGTTTGTAACAGTGCTTATGTACTTACAGCTTAAGTAGTCAAGAGTCGGGTAAAATATTCTTGTAAAGAAAAAAGTCTTAGTACTTTGGTCAATCTGCGTCAATGCGATTATTTGACCGGCCTGTGCGGTTCGGTCTAAGTTTTTGTTATATTAAGTTTACTTAAAACTTTGAACTTTATGTTACATTTGTTGTTTCTTGTTGAATGGTAATTTTCTCTTCATGAATTAAAAATAAGTTAAAGTCCGTCCTGATTCAACATTACTTGAGCCAAACAAACTTTTTATGTTGATTTAGGTATCAAACAACGTAATATATAACAAATTAAACATTAACGTTACTGTTGCTGTGTTTTTTCTAACGGAAAGCTCTGATATTTATTTATTATTTATTACAATGGTTATACACCAGTAACAGTAATTAATGAATTAATGAATTATTAGTTTGATGTTTTAATTTCATTGATTTTTTAATTTAAATCCACTCTCCAAGTCACTCCACTAAGTGTGCTATGCCACCAGGCATGCTACGCGGCTACGCGTGCTACGTGACTACGCATGCTACGAGACTACGAAATGACTTTGCGTAGCGTTCGTCGCAAGTGCGATTGAAAATGATTAGTAGGTGGTTTAGCCGCTTTTCTTGGTAGCTGCTATGGGTACGCCATCATTATCCGGCTATAATGTTCTGACTGCTGGGTTACAGGTCTTCATTCGGTGAGAGGGAATGGGCCGTAATCCACCACGCGGGCCCAGAGCGAGTTGGCGGATGACACATGTCTTATTTTTTTTTTGTTTCTGAACGATGTTTTCCTTCACCGTTTTGAGAGCAGTGGAGATGAAATAATTTACACAAAGTTTAACGCTTGTCTAGATTTGAATCAACTCAAAAACGCGCTCAAGCATACCTGACTTCATAAACACCAATAATGGCTATTACTGAAATGTTAATGAATAAAAGTGGCATCAATTAGGTCCGGTCATTAAGGTACAGCCATCACTAATGACTGCTGTTGGAATTTCCTGAAGATTCCTTACGCTCATCTCATTACGTCGCTGATGGACGGCCACGGAGGCGTCGGCATTCGTCTGATGAGCCCTTTACTGTGACAGGTAATTCCACGCTTAACGAAGTGCTATATAGGTACATAGCTACTTAAAATTATGAGTAATACCATTCCACCCGGTTTATTTGAGCTTATCGTGCTGCGAATGATTCTAGTACGATTTGAGTTTATTTATTTCAACTTCTCGCACACAAAAAAGGCACAAAGGCGGACTTAATGTTTTAGGCATTCTCTACAAGTCAACCAAGGGTGGTGAAGAGATTAGATGGCAGGTGCTGTGGTTGAGAGGAACAATTTTTTTAAAAAAAGTATAAGAATATATATGATAATGGATTATAAATAAGTTAGTTATTTTATTTAGTTAGTTATTTTGTTTTCGTACCATTAGTGGTTTGTCATAGCGTGTCTGTACATTTTATATTGCACAATGCAGATAAACGACTTTTTAATGACCAGAAAAACGAACTAACACAGAACCATTTCCTATCTAAGCGATAGATATTGTGTACGGTAGACTGAAAATGTATTAATTCTTACGTTAAAAACAAATATTTTTCGTTTCAATTTTTTACTTACTTTTACTGAATATGTGCACATTTTTTTATAATTTCTTTATTGACACCAAAAATATTAACATTACAACAACAATAATTTTTGTAGGCTATAATGAAAATAGAACAACATCATCCGTAACCGAACTAGGTGTTGTACTTGTATTTCGGCTTCAGCGCCATCCATACCTCTCTGATAACAGGCCGGGAAATTTTTAACCAACGTTTCCAATTTTGTAGCCAGCAAAAGACACCGCAGTAACAATTTGTAAAATAGCGTGAAAACAGTGTAAGATTAATCAGTGCTCGTCAGAACTTAAATCCATTTAAAAATCTTCACATTGCCTTATAGTCTAGATACGTAAACAACAATCATGTCTTAGGGGCGATCAAATAAACTAACCGCAATGGACTAGTCTCGCAGGGTCGCCACAAATAACAAAGTTAACTGCCTAAGTACTCAACTGTTTCAACAAACATAGACAAATCCTAAATCCGACCCATCCCGCCAATCCGAGCTAATTCGATTCCAAACTTGATTTTGCTTCCAATCCGACAGTACGATTCCCAATTTCATTTTGACAGGCAAGTGGGCACGTAGCGACACTCATGTATTCAGATCGTAATGGTGCTGCCAAAGTTTAAGAGCATATCGTTTTAAATTGAAAAGATACGCCAGTCAGTCTCCAAAAACGACTTTTTTCGGTAAAAAAAAAATATTTTTAGCCGACTTTAGCCCAATAGTCGTAAGCGTGGTTGATTTTAAAGGTCAGACAAGGCTTTTTTTGGGATAGTCGATGTTGTTATACCTTTTTTAATCCTATAAAGATAGGGTAAATGTAGGTAAGGTAGTTTGGATGAAGAAAATCGGAAACCTATGGTTTTTCTCGATTAAAAATTTAATTGTTGTTGGCGTAGCCCTCTAAGCTTTAAAGTACCATGTAATACTCTTAAGTGGCTTTATCTACAATTAGTTGAACCAATATTAAGTTATGCCCTCGACTGCTATGGACTCACATTCAAAAATAGAAGCACAACAAATTAGGTTTATTAAACTATTATTAAGTAAGAAAACTAAAAAACTGAAAATTTGCAAAATTCTTCCTATCAGCTTAAAACATAAATACCTACCTCTAGTCAGCAGTTATGACAGCTGGGAGCGTCACTCGCTAGTTACCCATAACCACGGAACTAGGGTAGTATCGGCAGGTAAATTTGATGTACGTAGAATAAGGAATTATTTCGGCGACCGAACGCTTGATAAAAGAGTACCATATCTTTTTTTTTTTTTTAATCTTTATTTAAGGAGGAGTACCATATCTGCTCCACCAATTGCCTACTGATATAAGAAATCAGGAAATAAAAGGTAAATTTGCCAAATTACTTAAGCAGTTTCTTTTTCAGGAATTTGTAAACGATGATCTTAGGAAAGTGGTTTGCAAACGTGGTTTGTGTATTGTTACTTGCATTATGTAAAAGTGAAGTGCAATAAGTGAAAATTAAGTGTCCGCACTAATAAACCTTATGTGTAATAGGTAATATTTGTTCTATTCCCAAAGACAGACTGTGAAAACGGTTTTGTGGGGCATAGTTTTTAAGTTAAGATTTTTTTTATAAACTTGTTTTATTCAAATAAATAATAGGTAAATCTCAAAATAGAGAGATAGTAATACTAAACACACATAACTGTTTTGCTTCAGATTTTTCGATCATGCAAACAATATGCCTATGTTTCTGCCTGTTAATGTGCTAGAGAAGACAGGCGTGTGTTAGTGTGTGTGTGTATGTATGCTATTTAATTGTATATTTTTTCTTCTTTATTCTAATTTTTAATTTTTTAATGTACGTACTTATTATTATTTCTAATTTTTTTTTTAATGTGACAATGTGGTCTGCAATAAAGATTTTTGTTTATTTCTTATTTTATTCATTAATATTACATTGTTGATCAATTGTTGCACCAACACGGGGCCATTGATTGACTAAAAATTGAGATAAGCTGACAAACTAGCAAATCTAGTCCTGCTGTATTCCATGAAGGGATAGGCATAGCCATATAAGTGTACCTATTAAACACCTACATTTCACCACTTATGTTTAAGTCCCATGTAATAGGGACGAGCCTATTTCCATCTACCGGGCACAAACTAGACTCTGGGCATCATTATGATATGACGATAATCAGCAGCGCGATGTACTTCTTGCCGTGGGTTGTTGAAAACCAAAACTACCAAGCTAGCACCGAGAAGAAAGTCAAGTCAAGGGAATGCAATGTTTTATAAATCTAACCATAATATGAAAAAATACAAGCAGCAGAGTATATTATAAGACATGACCTCAGAGCCGCGGCTACTCCGTCCATATAATTATACTGTTACAGCCGTCACTATGTTTCACTGCGAAGACATTGATTTATGTTGTGGCAAATCGTGAATGGCGTCCGTTATATCCAAACTAGAGCCTTATTTTTATGAAACTAATAGGAAGAGTTTCATAAAAATAAGGCAATTTTTACGGATGATTAATGGTGACTGAAATATGGTGGCAGTGGATTGTTTAGGTATGTTTTTATTTAACGGGAATGCATAAGACTGCGATGAATATTTACTTATCCATAGTCCTCTGATCCGTATAATCAAATTTCAAATTTATTTTACCGATAGAAACGTGTAGATGGTGGATAGCCTCGTTGGTCTAGTGGTCTAATGCGCTACTGCCGAGGTCTATTGGGTTCGATTCCCAGGTTGGGCATAGTGTTATTAGATTTGCCGCCAGGAATTTCTCAGTAGCAGCCCGGAGTATGGATTTGTGCCCGGTTGATGGCAATCGGCTCGTCCTTTATTACAACAAACATAACGGGAGAAATGTGGGTATTACCTGGTACTTATTGACAGGCCTGCACTGTCCTCTCATACCTATTATCACTGTAAATTGAAAACAAGTCAATTATTTTTAAAAGAGTAACCGTGGAGTTTCTTGCCGGCTCTTCTCCTTAGGAAGCGACATATTGGAACCGTGCTCCTAGCTTCTGACGTTTTATAAGTGCCCATGCAGGTTTATGTGAAATAAAATATTTTGATTTTGTTTACTAGATCTATATCTAGTAATCAAAATCAAAATGCAGGCAGTGGTGTACCTATGTACAACACTGCCTAACCGTTCCGGGACCGGAGCGAGAGGCCATGGTACGGAGCGAGAGGGCATGGCTGGCAGTCGCCTCCTTCAGCGAAGCAGTTATGCTCGCAAAGAGGGAGGCGGCGCACGTGAGGGAGATGCAGTACATGCGCCCTCACAGCCGTGGCCTTCGCAGGAGACGCCCTGGGCGTCGGGAATCCCAGGCTGATTCCCGGCCGCCGTAGGCACGGGCTTGCGGACGGCGAGTAATGGGTACCTCGCTGTCCGGTAAGGACCAAGCCCGGGTCGACGGCGCGTTGTGTTCCACGCGCGCCTCAAAGAGATGTCAGCAGCAACAGAGGGGCCCGCAAGGGCCGATGCCTGCCGGGGGTGCGGGTTGTTCGAAAGAGATACCGCCGCCCCTGGCACACAGGCAACTGAGGGAACACGGGTGGGTTTTAGTCAGTAAAAGTCTGACACGCCCTCCCGCTCCACCCAGAGCGGGAGAAGTTATTTGATGATTTCCCACCCAGAAAAAAAAAAAAAAACCATTCCGGGACTTTAAACGTGTTGTTATATAAGTCAACGAAGTTCTATTGTTTTTAAATTTTATTTATTTTATTGCCGAATAGAATTATTGCTTTGACCTCGATTACGACTGATGGAAAGCGATATATGAGGTCTATGATGGAACGAGCGTGCCCGAAGATGTCTGTTCACTCTTGCAGATGGGTTCTATGTAGAAGGGAACACAGACGCTGGCAGAGAGTGTGGGATTTTGGCTGAAGGCATTATAAAAATGTGGAAGAGAACTATCAACCAGGTGCGGATGGTACCCTTCAGTACATCTGGTACCTAGTTCCGAAATATTTGGAAACGCGTTTAAAATTTTTTGTTACGACAATCCATAGTCAATATTTTTTATTGAGCGTACTATTGAGCGATTTAACATAATTTCATTTGGTATTATTCAAAACAGCGAAATTTTTGGCAGCTATTTGCGACGTTGATAGCCCTCTTAATTCGAGTATAAAGTTGCTACAAATAGAATGTTACTTAAATTAGAATGGCTATTCCTTCGAGAGGCCCACACGTTCAATTTTTACAGATGGGTAATTCTGCTGTAAACAAACAAAAACCCTTTCCCAGTCAGGGCTTACATTACTGGATCACAGCTATTGTTTTAATAGGTACTCAGAGGGCCAATTTTCGTTATTAAAAACGTTAAAAATCTAGTCGCAGTCTCATCTAGGCGACCATCAAATGTTACAAACTTGTCAAAAATTTATGGAAACTCGAGGTATTTTTTTGAGAGATTGAGACTGTGAGTGTTCTTAAAATTACGAGAATTGCCCCTTCGGTTTTCTTCACTACCAAGGAAAGTGTTAATGAATGTTTTACACTGTACGAAAGTGTACTTGTGATTGTTACTGATTTACTAAAAACTTTCATGTAGAGAAAGCCATTTTCCACGGTAATTAATTTGACGGTTTCTGTGCAGCCGGCGGGCGGTGGCGCCGACTGAATGTTACGTGAGCCTTGACACGATTTAATTCAAATGTTTCAAATCCAAGGCTTAGACCATTCGATGCAGATAATTACACATATCGGACTAAAAAGTAGGCATTTCGATCAAGTGATTTATTTCATCAAGGTAGTATTTTCCGATATTTTGGAACTAATAACTTATATGACGAGTTTAAATGGGCTAAACTGTAAATCCAAGGCTAAGTATTAAATTTTTCACGAATGCCTAGCCAAAAATCTACTGAGGTGGAGTTTCATATTTGTTTTTTTTTTTTAAGTTCTAACAATATGTTTTCCAAATACTGTAGAAGTAAATAAAACTCCTTGTAAGAACAAGGAACAAAACATTCTTGGAGAAAAAAATATATTGTATCGAAAATAACTTTTAAAACTGCTTTATTAAGTTACAACGTTACGCACGCCACGATATTTTGTACCTTATGTTTCCATAGCAAACACGGATGCATCTAAAAAAAATATTTTCAGGACTCAATCACAAAAAAAAATCCTTGATTCTTTTGTTTCTCACTCCTCATTGTTTTAATAAAACTTGTGGTCACCCAGTAATAATAATAATATATTAAAATTCATTTAAAACTAGGGTATTTGTAATGCTTCATATTCATATAAACTTTAACTGTGCCTTTCATACTCCTCCGTCTTAAAAAAAATATTCATCAACTCGATATAACACTACTCAATAGTAACACTAGAGGTAACTTGTAGGTACTACTCGAATCGCACGCGCCGCCGACAAAGGGAACAGCGATGCATAAATGTTCAAAGCAAAATAAACTCTCGCACGTGGTGATTTTTCACAATGGTTAATCTGCCATTTTTTGTTTCTAATATTTTATTTATTTATAAAACGATTGTATTACCAAGACAAAACCATTTCGCTGCGGGAAAACAACCATTAAGATTTCTCGGCGTTTAAATTTAGAAGATGAGAAGTGATTGGAATTTTATTATAAAACCTGAAAGTTTGGTACATCGTTTACTACTATGTAATTATAGCTATTTTGACATATAGGACAGGTGCGTAGTACTCGCAACCAGCGTGCGTATTTGACGATTTAAACGAGGCAAAGGAGTATGCCCCCAGCCTACCCCGATGAGAAAAAGGCGTGAGTTTATGCATGTATGCATGTAGTTGGCTAACTTGTACGTGTACATTGCTCTGCCTATTCGTATTTAGTGAATACAGGAGGCGTGATGTTATGTGATGTCCAATGAGCGTCCCTATAGGACCCTATAATTTAGGACAGGGCGAAATTCCGCCAGAAAGAGGATAGTAGCTGGGAAGTTATGTGGAAATCTTCATTGTCAGGGTATGGGCATGTGATGTGGAGGAATGAGGAATATGTATGGAATGTTTTGAGTATGGTGTGCGGCTATAAGAGTAGGGGAAGGCTAACAAACGATGAATGGACAGTGTGAAAGACGATATGGCTTAAAAGGTGAATCGAAGAAGACAGGAATTCTAAATGAATTGGGATAGGGACTGGGGTTCATGAGACCCAAAATTCCCCGTGTTTATTAATATTTACAATTGCTAAAATTGACTTAAATGAAAATAAACTTTTTCAGTAGGTGCAAAAACTTCACTTTTATAAAACCGTGCACGTCAAATGTTTGTAATTTGGAGTCCTTAATTGTAACACAAACCTTAATTGACAAAGAATCTAAAGTTTTACATCATACTCATTCATAACATATAGATACTGAAGTTAATTCTTACCTTATTCGTTTCAGTGAGTAGAGCTTATTATATTCTGATATAAAGTTTTTGGGGTTTACTTACAGTTTGCGGTGAATTGCAAAGTATCCCGAGAGGTTAAAGTATTTTATTTTTTAAGTATAAATTAATTATCTTTTTATTCTGTATTCAGATCGTTGCCGTTGCTCCAAAGTTACTTAGACGTACTTGGAGAAGCCTAAAATTAATTAAGAAGCGCTAACTGTAAATTTCTTAATATAATAATTCAGTTTATTCAAAATAAAGGCATGAAATATTCAAGAAATTTTTCACAACTCTACACGGCTAAAATAACTTCTCAACTTCAGTCAGAAACAAATCCGTGACTACAAAAAATAAATACATAAACTTATTAAAAGTTAGAACAAAACAAACTTACCTTTAAAGTAGACAATAAGCACAACAACTATATCGACATTTACTAACACGTTCTAATAATACTGGTGATTAAACTTTAAAACTACTTTAAACTTTATTTTTAAAGAGAATAAGAGTGGTATTGCTTCGCAGCCTCACGTGTTAAAGAACAATAATAATATTGTTGTTTATATTATTAGTTATTTATTGTTTTAGTTAGATGGACATTTCGTACGATCGCATGGTTCGATCACATGGCGCGGGCTCGGTGTAGCCTGGGCGGCGGTTCGCGACTCTCTGCCGCCGCTCGCCCTAAGCCCGCCCAACGCTAACTTGCACAGTAACTTTGTACGCAGTTTCTAGTTTTGGCGGATAACTCGGAGTTAATTATATTTAGGGGCTGTTATTCGGAATACCCACTTGGATTTCGCACTTCAGCTTGATGTTTGTGCGATAGTTTTGTAGCTTGTTGTGCTAAGAAGTATAGCTATGTACCCGACTGTGCAACAGCAAAGCCAGTGTTATGTTTTTCACGCGTATCTGTGTCTTTGTACGAGGTTTGTGTGTGTGACTCCTTATACCGTCGAAGCATGCAAACGGCTGGGTGGATTTAAACACGAGGTTCTATCAATTGGTGTTTTTATTTTAACAAAAATTACTAAAGGTGGATTTTCGACGTCAATAAATAATGTCTTAAAGAAAATTATACGTTGATCCTGTGGGGTATTAAAGTAAAGACCTTGAGCAGATGATTCCAAAAATATAGCACGGTAAACTGTTGAAAATATAAAAAAATCCCCGAATGCAACTAAAATACTCAAAACAAGCTTACTTTTCAAGCTGTCTGATGCAGTTGGTGGCAATCCTTTTAATTCAATCTTAGATTTGGGGCCACCGAATGCTTGATACGTTTTGGCTTAGTTAAACACTCCACTCGTATCATAGAAACAATACAACTTCCATTGTGCGTTTACAACAGGATAAAGCAAATGCGGGTAGGTTTTGTTTCAACCCTACTGATGCAGGTTTACCTTGTTCAGATTGGTTTCTCATGCAATGGATTCAGCTGTTGCTCACAGTTTATTTTGCTTGATGTATCGTAAACACTTACTACACTGACGAGCAATATAAAAAAGCCACTTGCAAATGGTCTAAAGAAATCTAAATATCTTCTAAGCCACACAAATTAGTTTCATGAAGAAAAAAATCATGAAAACAGTATTACATTGCACTATTATTTACCCAAATTATTGTCCTGATTGAAGACAGATGAGATTTAGGTAAAAACAATAATGAAATCAGCGTCGCCAAATGTAACATATAGTGTGAAAAATGTAACATTGTGGAAGTAATGTGTGTTCTCCTATTTAAAAATATAAACAAAACAATAAAAGATTTCGGGGGACGGTCAATGAAAACACCAAACAGAGGAGGCCTAGCATTTTCATTAGCCGTCCCCCGACTTGACAATGCCTTGATGAAAATATTACCTACCACTTAAATGGCCAATATATTTTTTTTTACTTTTTAGAGTTTTTGTTTGGGTCGGAGGTCGAGGCTCATCAGCTCAGGAGCAATGTGTCCTGCCCACTGCCACTTAATTTTGGCAATTCATCGGGCTATATCGGTTGCCTTGGTTCTCCACCAGATCTCTTCATTCCTGATTCGATCACGTAGGGAAACTCCAAGCATAGCACTCTCCATTGCCCTTTGGGTGACTTTAAGCCTTCTGAAAAGATCCATTCTGTTCATCACTATGGTATGGTGCCTTTGGGGATATTGGGGAGATCCCATGCAGAGACAAACTGCCAGAACTATTTGAGGCCGACTACCGTATATATGACCCATATTAGTAAAAACCCGAAACCGTTCACCAACGCGTTGGAGGACATCTTTAAGACGTTGGACTGGACTGGACAGGGTATCAATATCAACGGCGAATGCGTCTCACACCTTCGGTTTGCCGATGACATCGTCATAATGGCAGAGACACTGGAACAGTTAGACCAGATGCTGCACAGCCTAAACGGAGCCTCTCGGCGGGTTGGCCTCGGCATGAATTTGGACAAGACGAAAGTCATGTGCAATTCTCACGTCTTGCCGAGTCCAATCCACATCGAAGGGTCGCTTCTCGAAGTTGTGAAGGAGTACGTCTACCTAGGGCAAGTCATCCAGCTCGGTAGACACAACTTTGAGAAAGAAGCCGACAGAAGGATCCGGTTGGGTTGGGCAGCGTTTGGGAAACTACGTCAAGTCTTTTCGTCGCCTATTCCGCAGTGCTTGAAGACTAAGGTCTTCAACCAGTGCGTCCTGCCCGTGATGACATACGGTGCCGAAACGTGGACACTGACGGTTGGGCTGATCCACAAATTTAAGGTCGCTCAGCGCGCTATGGAGCGGGCTATGCTCGGAGTTTCTTTGAAGGATAAAATCAGGAATGAGATTATCCGGAAAAGAACCGGAGTTACCGACATAGCTTGTAGAGTGAGCAAGCTGAAGTGGCAGTGGGCTGGCCATGTTTGTCGAAGGACCGATGGACGGTGGAGCAGACGAGTCCTGGAGTGGAGACCGCGCATCGGCAAACGTAGTGTGGGACGCCCCCCGGCTAGATGGACCGACGACCTTAAAAAGGTGGCTGGAACAGACTGGATGCGGAAGGCGGAGGATAGAGTGTTGTGGCGCTGCCTGGGAGAGGCCTATGTCCAGCAGTGGACTGCGATAGGCTGAGTTGATTAGTAAAAAAGCTTGGAACACTATCCGCAAACTCACCAACGAACCACCACTACTTCAAACACTTAGCTTAGTGACGGCTAACCATGAGGCTCACCAACTCCTTTTCAATGGAAAATCACCAAAACACCTTGGCAGAACGCCCAAAATTAATAACTTCTCTACCACTTTGGAGTTCGTTTGTGACCCATTCCAACTAGCGGACATCATTGTAGCTATTCAAAGCCTGAGCTGCGGGCTTCCGGAGTGGATAACATATCGGTGGAACAAATAAAACACCTCGGCCAACATCTGTGACGTGGTTGCTAACTAAAAAAAATGTATTTTCTTTCTTTTACAGAGGCTTAAAATCCGCAAAAAAAATCTTGCGTAAGTGCGTGCGTGAGTCCAACCAATGGCACCCCTCCACAAGAAGACGCGATCTTTGGAAAGAACTACTTAAGCCTCCTGAATTCTTCATTGAACCTTCAGAGAGCCTCCTACTCGGCAACAACTTACCGTGGCCAACTTGGAAAACCTTAAATAGACTTCGAGCCCAAGTAGGTTCTGCCAGGGGTGCGGGTTGTTTGAAAGAAATACCGTGGCTCCTGGCACACAGGCAACTGAAGGAACACGGGTGGGTTTTAGTCAGTAAAAGTCTCACACGCCGTCCCGCTCCACCCAGAGCGGGAGAAGTTATTTGGTGATTTCTCACCCAAAAAAGTACCCGAGTAGGTTGCAGCAAGGACAACCTCTTCAAGTGGGCATTCATGGACAGCTCTGATCTCCGGTGCATGTGCAGCGTCTCTTCACAGACAAAGGCTCACCTCCCATCTTGCACCGCATGCCCTGCCAAGCAAGGACTTAATGGTTGCATCAGCGAACGGTATTCGCGTTGGTGAATTTAGGGC
Source organism: Polymixis lichenea (assembly GCA_949091785.1). Lineage (NCBI taxonomy): Eukaryota > Metazoa > Arthropoda > Insecta > Lepidoptera > Noctuidae > Polymixis > Polymixis lichenea. Next base: position 17,986,728 of record OX420933.1, on the reverse strand, counting down.
CATACAATATTTCGTGTTATTTTTTCCATAGACACGCTTAGAAGAAGATATGAGTTTTTTTTTTGAGTTATTAAATACATTTGAATGTCTATAAAAGCTACCTTGCGTGGTTACGGAAATATTACATGATAAGTAAAATTTAAAATCATCCATTTTAAATGTGGCTTTGGACGACCGAGCGTGGCTTCAAGCCACCGGCTTTCCTGTCCTCTCTGTCCACAGCACTGAAAAGTTGGATGGGACAATTTTAGCCCCTTGCCTGGTTGACTCTGAAGAGCTGTGCTTGACCGATGCGGCGAATGCCTGGAAAATTACTTGCCCGGATACAGATCGGCCCGTGATGGGTTCACGGGCCGATCTATCTTTCCAGTGATAGCGAGATGAGCCGCTCTGCAGGTTGGTAAGGAATAAAGTTATTAATACGTCCACCAATACTGCTGAGCGTGCCCGCCTTCTGGCTGTGGGTGAGTGGGTGACTCGACCTTCCGGCTCCCTACTTGCCAGCGTCTTGGCGCTCCTTGCGTGGCTCTGCATCACTGCCAATGTGGTGAAGGGGTCGACTGCCTCAGACACCATGGCTTATCCTGCAGTAGGAGCGCAAGCCAGATAGCACGGCACGCCAGCATCAATGACATCATCCGTCGTGCTCTTGTCACCGCCGGGGTGCCAGCTGTTCTAGAACCTAATGGTTTGGCACGCGACGATAGGAAGAGACCAGACGGAATGACCGTAATGCCTTTGAAGTTAGGTCTTTGGTGTGGATTGCAACATGTGCCGACACCCTTGCGCCATTCCATATTTCTAGAACGTCGAGTTGTGCTGGGGCGGCTGCTGCAGGTGCGGAAAACCTCAAACGCCGCAAATATTCCAATTTTATTGGAACCTATATGTTCGAGCTGTTTGGGGTTGAAACTCTAGGTGCATGGGGTCCGAGTGCCCACTTCGTATTCCGAGATATTTCCAAGCGGTTGGCTTCACGTGACCAAAGGGCTGACCTATTTTTCGGCCAAAGAATCAGCATTGCAGCCATACACCGTGGCAATGTTGCCAGCCTTTTGGGTACTTTTGTCATTGACAACGATGCGGACGTATGTTTTATGCCATATACTTAAACATATTATTATTTTTACACCTGTAAGTAGTTTTTAAATTATGTAAATAAATGTAAAAGTTATTAAAATAAAGAAAAAAATTATGAGTGACTTTTTTATAATGCTCGTCAGTGTATTTTAGGGACTTGGGAAACGATTTCCCAAAACCCCTAAATAGTTGGTTATTTTTTTCCTACATAACCCTCCCCATAATCCCCAAAGGCTTACGCAGAAGTGACCTATGGTACACACACATTATGATGATGATGTAATTTGTTTCTAAGTTATCAATAAATAAACAATGTACTTACACCATATGCTTACTAACCTTAACCTACGTAACACGCATTTTCTCTCGTGTCGAAAATACTCAGTATATTTTCGACATATTCTGCAAATAGACGATACTTAGACAAACTCGGAGGAAAGTGCAGATTCAGCATCATAAATTATTTGTACATTAGAAGGTATTTCTTCTGAAACTACTTACTTTTCTGTTGTGATGTGCCGATCTACGTGGGTTTGATTGCTTATTGAGTTGTTTTTAGTAGGTAATAAATAAGGGACGATTACAGGGTGTGTGACTATAGCTCCTACTTTAAAGGATTCTTCAGACAGGTGCCACGCGACACATGTAGAAAAAATTCCATGAAGTTTTCATAGAAATTGTTTTACGAGAGTCGCGTAGAAGAAGCCTTAACATTTGTTACTTCATGTTATAGCTATATGGCCATAATACAGCTTTGCATGGAGGCTTTTAATAAAGGTATTAAGTTACGTTTGTGTTTTTATTTCTGCTTGAGTATAGTTTTCAATGTTTTGTTGGTATAATGGCGTGTGCTAGTTGACATGTATAGCAAATCAATTTAATTTAATGTCTTGTATTTCGTATGGTTAATTACTTACTATTGTATAGAATTAAGTTCTTACGACTGCATATCTGACCCCCTCTAACCCACTTACTGGGTTACACGATACCTCTTGGTAAGACTCGTTGTCTTATTTTGGGTCTCTGACTACCCATAACGACTGTCAGATATACAAATGACAGCAGGGACCAAGGGCTAAGCGTGGTTTCCGAGGCACGTAATGTATTCGTTATTATTTTAGTAGCTATAATCGAAGCTGAATAAGCTGATTTTGAACCTACCTACAGGTCGTAAGATCTTTATTAGTAAATTAACGTTAGTCTAGTTGTCCCAAGCCCAACTGCTGAGAATGGGACCTTGGGTTCGGTTTCCAGGTTGGGCAAAGTGTTACTGGGTTATTCTGTTTGGAATTTTTCAGTAGCAGCCTGGAGTGTGGATTTGTGCCCGGTGGATGGCAATAGGCTCGCTCCTTATTACATAGGACATAATATAAACAAAACTGCCGGAAATTTCATAGGTCATAATATAAACATAACGCCTCTGCGGAACCCTTCACAAATAAATACGAAAAAAATGGTAGCCAAATAGTGAATAAATAAAAATAGCTCCCAATTTATTTCATGCATAATCGATCAACTTGAGATTAACGTGTTTTACGAGTGAAGACATAATTTTCCGCTCGAATGGTTTGATTACACCGCATAGAGATTCTGTTCAAGAAGTGTGCTCAAATATTTGGCCAATACCTACTCACTCCGAAATTATTCAAGTGTGGGACGGCGATGATACCACCGATACAAAACGACAAAAAATAAGGTGTATTTTTTAAAGGTGATCTGTGATGAAATTTTGTCATCTCAGTTTGCCGATCCTTTTGCAACTATGCTGGTATACCAGTATATTTTAGATGGAGCGACTGGCTAAGTATTTGACTTCTACAACTATTTACTTTTCTGTTGCGTTATGCGGACTTGATTGCTCATTGAGTTGTTTTTAGTAATTTTAATAATTTAATTTAATTTAATTTTAATAATTTATTTAATATAAAAACGTATACAAATAGAGTACATTTAGTCAACTTTACTACTAATTTCACATACAATTATAGTGCCTAAAAATAAACTATTTCTAAAATATTTTTTATTACAAGTGCAATTGATAATGTTTTGGGCATTATAATGTTAGGTAGCGACCCGCCCGATCTAGGTTTATTCAAACCTGTGTTTCGGGCCATCACTTTACATTTTAATTAAATTGGGGTATTAGCATTTAAAATTAAATTGATATAAAAATAATCTATTAACAAGTGTGAGATAAAGCATATTGGTAATTAAACATTAATACCTACAACTAAGCAAATGTAAATACTACAAAAGTAAATATTTACTATGGAATAAATTATCGTCATGACATAATTTCTAGAAGTTTTTCTGTGTCTGTGTAATTGAGTAACGCTAGGTATTCTGATAATGTAGTACTACATTTTTTATAACTTAAACTATAGATGCTCATTAATTTGTTAAGTCTATTATACAGAAAAGGACCTAAAAACACATAAAATCGATTAGCAAACGCATGTCTAGTTTGAGGCTTTATGCAAACTAAATCCTTCCTTCTCTTGTCGGAAGGTACTGGGTTAAAAGGAAGTGCAGTGTGCTGGTGAAGTACTATGCTTAGAATGAATAATTGCCGAACTATTAATACATTACATGTAATGTAGAGCTGGTGCGTAGGAAATCTAAAAGGGCGAAAAGTAGCAACCTTTAGAATTGCTCTTTGAGCACGCTCTAGACGGAGTAAAATTGTTTTTGCTGCACCACCCCATGAAGTTATGCAATAGCTAAGAATGGATTGACACAAAGCTAAATAAACCTGTTTAATTAATCTGTAGTCGGCTATGTTCCGTAAATTCTTAAAAACATATATTAATTTGCGCACTCTAGTACATAGTAAATTAATATGTTTACGGAAATTTAGATTCGAGTCAATAGTGACACCTAGATATTTCAAATGGTCAGCTTTAGCTAAAGTAGTGCAAGCACATGCAGTGTCAGCGTACGGGCTACAATTATGTGCGAAAATGTTTAGATTAGTAAGCGGTATGTTAGTATTTCTCATTGCAAATAAAATGTATTTTGTTTTATCTGCATTTAATGTTAGGATGTAATTATGGAGCAAATCGGACACTGTGTTAAAACCATTTTGAGCATGTTCATAGACCTCAACTCTTGTTTTAGCTGAGAACAATAGAGCGGTGTCATCAGCATAATACATTATGACACCATTTTGAAGTGGCAGGCTGCACAGTTCATTTATATAGATTAAAAATAAGGTGGGCCCCAAAATGCTTCCTTGTGGAATACCAAAACCACTATTTTTAAGTTCAGAACTTGTATACTGACCTATTTTTACACATTGATGACGCTCGCTGAGATAATCAGCAAATAGTCGAAGTTGTGCTCCTCTTATGCCTAGTGTTTCAAGCTTGTGCAAAAGTAAAGTACAAGAAATAGTGTCGAAGGCCTTGGCAAGGTCTAGAAAGATACCAATTGTGTGCATACCACTATCTAGATTCGTAGCAATATAGTTCGTTACTTTGTGTACTGCCTGGCCAGTTGATCTTCTGGGCCTAAATCCAAATTGATTATCTGAAAGTAGTTTGTTATCTTCCAGATATTTTACCAACCTACAGTTGATAATTTTTTCTAAGATTTTTGAGAGTCCTGTTAACACTGAAATGGGTCTGTAGTTATTCACATAGTTTTTGTCTCCAGACTTGAATACGGGAGTCACCATAGCTTTTTTAAGGACTTTGGGGAATATTCCTTTAGATAAACATAGCTGAAAAATGTGAGTTAGCGGAGGGGCAAGTAGGTATCTGAATCTTTTTAGTATATTATTGGGTATGTCATCCCACCCAGTAGCACATACATCTTTCAACCCGAATAATAATCTTACCACTTCGTTAAAGTCGGTATCTAATAAAACAAAAGAATTTACTGTAGAGGATGTCGCAGTCTTGTTTTGAGGGGATAACCTATTAAAATTTAACGATTTTTCAGCCAAGTTTTTACCAACGTTAGCAAAGTAGTTGTTCACTTTATTCATTGCTTCGGATGGATGTATCTCTGAAGACAGTAAATCAAGCGGGGGCTCGGGATTTTTCGTTCTAAACGTATTCGTTTTTATAAATTTCCACACAAGTTTACTATTTTTTCCCGCCTTCTGTAATTCATTTTTATCATACTGATTTTTTAGTTTTTTCAAAAGATTATTGCAAAAGTTCCGGTACCTTTTATATGTAACAGAAAGTATTTCGTTATCAGGTGCAAGTTTCAATTTTAGGTGAAGTTTGTCTCTATGTCTTATACACCGTACGAGACCGGGTGTGATCCAGGGTTTGATACAACTATACTTTCTTGGCAATGTCTTAGTAAATGTGTTTTTGCTTATTGAAGATTGTAGAGAATCTATGAAGTACTTTAAAGAAATATTTGCATCGTTTGAATTATAAACAGGGTCAAAATTAATACCGCGTATGTCATTTTCGAGGTTTGTCATGTTGACTTTAGTATAGCTACGCATGCAGTTTTTTCTAGGTGAACTTATTTGTAATGTTAGTAAAACAGCTTGATGATCAGTAAGCGAGGAATTAGTAACCAATGTTTTGGATGGATTTTTGCATTTTAGAATTATGTGGTCTAAGCATGAACCGCTCTGATGCGTGGAGTGATGTGAGCTGGTCCATGAAATGAGCAAATATTCAGATAATTATGTACATGGGTTTCTATTTTCTCAGAAGCAATGTTAATGTTAATATCACCCAAAAGTACTATGTTTTTAAAAGATGATAAGGATTTTAAGTTTGTGTCGAGTGAGTCTAAAAATCTGTCTATATTTTGTGAAGGAGGCCTATAAACAGCCATGAGTACTATATCGGGACTAATTTTAATGATTAAGCAATTACTATCTTGTGATACCGGTTCTTCTTTAATTGCACGCAGATTATTTTTGATGAATACTACTAATCCATCGTTTTGGTTTATATTTCTCTCAGTTTTGTATGAATAATAACCGTCAAGAGACGGTAAGTTGACTGTCTGTTTTGACAACCAACATTCTGTTAGGACGATAACATCACAGCTTACATCAAGATTCTGTAATAACACTTCAAAGCCGTTCATGTTCCGATTAATGCTGCGAATATTCTGTGTGAGCAGGGTTAACGTTTTGACACCAGAAGGAAGAAGCTGTTTACAGTCCTCAACATTACACATTTTAGATTCAGATACAGAATAACTATCTAGATCACAAATTAGCTGATTTGTCATGATCGTTACAACTAACTAATTAAAATATAAATAGAGGATAAGCTACCTGGTTGTGTGCTTACAAATACAAGAATCTGGCGGCGCTCTTAGGCGCCTTCATAGTCTATGGAGTTAATATAGTTCCTCTCAGCATATATGCGCGCCGGGCAACTTACGTCACCAGTTGGATGGTCACATTTCCTCTTGAAACGTTTGCACGTCGCACATTGAGGGGGAGAAGATTTGCTACTGCATTCCTTGAACGAGTGGCCAGTCTCACAACAGTGGTTGCAAGTAGGACTAGTTTCTCGGCAAAATTTGGCTGCATGTCCGAACTGCTGGCAATTGAAGCACCTGGTGACTATCGTGAAATCTCTCACAGGGCATGATGTCCAAGTAATAAAAATTCGGCTTTGATTTACTAACATTTTTCTAATGCTAGCGGGTAGTTCTAAGATGTAATTACAGGTAGTCTGGTCTTTCTTACCCGATTTATGGCTCAATTTGATACTCTCAACGAAGGACTCACGGGTTAGATTCGGCAACTTATCTGAGAGGTTTTGCTCGAAAATACACTCAAATACCTCCTGCTCGGTAAGAGTAACGGGGACACCAATGACAGCAACTCTCGGGCGGCGTTTAGAAGGCTCTTCTATGGTAAGGCCCGATGACACTAACTTTTCCGAATTCTTAAGTTTCTCAATATCGCCTTTATTGTCTGTGCTAATTATAACGCCCCCATTTTTGACTTTTCTCAGGCCACGGACATGAAGCTTTAGTTGCTTGGGGGAGATTATCTTTTGTACAAGTGACTTGGTGTCGTCACTTGTTTGGGTCTTATCGCTGGGGTAGATGGCAACTGATCTCAAATTTGCAGGACGGACAAAGTTATCGGAACCTTTCTTCACCATGTTTGCATAAGAGGAATCTTCCGACTGATTCATCTTTGTTTCTACGACCTCTTTGAACTGCTGCAGGGAGTGCACAACGTTCTGGTGATCCTGTAGGTGCTGGATTGTGGTATGGGCTAGAATCGTTTTCTGCTTCAACGATTGGTATAAGACGGCCATCTGAGAAGTCCCACTCGATACCTTCCTGCAAAGGGTGGAAACACGAAGCTTCTGGTCTGAGTTCATTTTCCCTTCACCGACAATACTGCAGACTTCGTTCAGAATGGCATCTATAGACCCCATCCATCGCTGGATCTCTGGCGTGCTAATGACTTCTGTTGGCAGTTCATTCTCCGCGAGTGCTGGGGGATTTGGGTCGCTCGGGGGTACCGGTTCAGTAGGCGTCAGTGGAGGACTAGGCCGAAGTAATTGGCTACGACCAAATGGGCTCGAACTTGGGTTAGACATACTAACAGAAGCACTTTTCCTATTGTTTATAATAATATTTAGTTCATTTTGCACAATGTAAGTCAGTAAGAACTACAAGTCACACGCGACACACTTTATTTTTATACTGACGTCGCAAATAATTATATTTATTTGTAGAAATTGTTTATATCATTATTATCAATATAAAACACACGTCCGCTTTGTCTCGCGCCTCGTAAAGCGATCAAAAGTAATAACGACGATAACAGGATATATCAATCTGCCTAGACTATTTCCGATTGTGTTGGTGGAAACTCTAACGTGGACTGGAAAGTCTAACAGGATACAGTTGAAAATAGGTATTTTACATGGAGCGAGTGCTTATACTGCCTAAACAACCCAGTTACTTAGTAACATACTCCTTGATCCAGGAGTGCGGGTTGTTCAAAAGAGATACCGTGGTGGTACACAGGCAACGGAAGGAACATGGGTGGGTTTTAGTCAGTAAAAGTGTGACACGCCCTCCTGCTCCACCCAGAGCGGGAGAAGATATTTGATGATTGAATAGGTGTTTTTTCGTATAGCCGTTAAGACCACCTTAGGGGTAGTTGAAGTTTTTTGTGCCATCATCATCCCATTCCCACCCTCAAAAAAGAAACTCATTGATAAGACTGTTTTTCAGACATTTGGACTTCTGACTACCTGTATCAACTGTCAAAGTTTTACAAATTACTACGAGGGGACTAGCGGTTTAATGTACTTTCCGAGACACGGAGGGGTTTCGACTTTCGTCATCTGTTTTTGACATGTTTGACGCTGTGGTTAAAATTGTTGATATGCATGAAATGAAATTTTATCAAGTTTGCTCCAAAATTGGTGGAAATTCCCACAGTTTTGATTAGACTACTTACTAATTTATAGGATAACTATTGAATTATCACAGATAAAAATGTTTGATAAAGCTAATTTACAGAAATACAATACTTAATAAATATAGTTTATCATTCATAGAAGAATAAACGTTTAGAAACTTGGGTTTTGTGAATACATTGAAGGTGAGCGTCACTTGCTGCTCGTACGAGTGATTCTTATACAAATACCAGCAATTTTGTGTACTGAGTAGAAATCTTACCTATGTCTGGATAACTCACGTTTCGTCTGTAGACACAATAGTGTACTTGCAAGAAATACCAATATTTACGTAGGGAGGAACATGGCTTTTACATGTACCTACAACACCGAATATCGGTTAATAATCCAAGGAAATAATTATTATTGAATTACTTCCTTTTTCCAGCGGCTTCGCCCGCATGGTGTCCAGAAATTTTCCCACAGGAACTTACTACCGGGATAAAAAGTAGCTTGTATTTAATCCAGGTTATAAACTATCTGTCTGCTAAATTTAATCCAAATCCATTTGGCCGTTTCTGCGTGATTGAGTAATAAACATCTAAACTTAAAAAAGTTTCACATCTATATCCATACTAATAATAAAGCTTAAGAGTTTGTTTGTTTGTTTGCTTGAACGGGCTAATCTCAGGAACTACTGGTCGGATTTGAAAAATTCTGTCAGTGTCTGTCTTTAGATAGCCCATTTATTGAGGAAGGCTATAGGCTATATATCATCACGCTAAGACCTCTATGAGCCGACCAAAAGAGAAAAAGTCACGAATGTGCAGTACTCGCACGGGCAGGTGAGGCGAGCGACGGGGTGGGTCGGCAAGCAAGAAATTTGACGCGAACGAAGTCGCGGGCAGAAGCTAGTTTATAATATTAGTAGGATAACAGGAAGTAGGATAGCAGAATTCTTTTTTGTTTATATTTTTTCCCCGCTGATGGCAATAGGCTCGCTCCCATTACATGGGACTGAAACATAACTCGCGAAATCGAGGTACCTAAATACTAAAAGTACACCTCAGCCTTACCCTTCGGAGAATACAGTCGTGATGTTATGTGACATGTCATATTTTAAGAAAATAGACAGAGGAGGAAACAAAAGGAACATAAAACTACAAATTTCTTCTTCTAGTGCGAGTTCCCAGTGATAGCACTGAAACGTGAATAAGGTGGCTTATCAAACTTACTCGAAGGGCTAAGCTAGCGGCGATCTCTCGCGTCCAGCCCTGACAAGGCCTGGAGAGTGCATGGATAGCCGTCACCTCCTTCTGCGAAGTAGTAATTAATGCTCGCGAAGAGGGAGGCGGCGCACGTGAGAGCGTGGCAGTATATGCGCCCTCACGGCCCTAGTCACCGCAAGAGACGCCTTGGGCGTCGGGAATCCCAGGCTAATTCCCGGCCACCGTAGGCGCGGGCTTGCGGATGGCGAGTAATGGGTAGCTCGCTGTCCGGTAAGGACCAAGCCCGGTTCGCGGCGCGTTGTGTTCCACGCGCGCCTCAAAGAGATGTCAGTACCAATTGGTGGGGTCCGCAAGGCCCGATGCCTGCCAGGGGTGCAGGTTGTTCGAAAGAGATAACGTGGCCCGTGGCACACAGGCAACTGAAGGAACTCGAGTGGGTTTTTGTCAGTAAAAGTCTGACACGCCCTCCTGCTCCACCCAGAGAGGGAGAAATTTTTTGATGATTGTATAGGTGTCCTTACATTCCGTATAGCCGTTAAGAGGACCTTAGCAGTAGTTGAAGTTTTTTTTCGCCAACATCATCTCATTCTGACGACGAAGGTGAAAAATTGTACGACCTCCTAAATAAGGCTGTAATGACAACCGAGCCACGTGGATGATTGTATAGGGAGACTTCAACGCCAAAGCTTGTGGTAGACAAGAACTCGACAATAGCAACATAATCGGTCTCCACGGAGCAACATTGAGAAATAAAATATAATAAAACACTTCATTGTTATCAATCGAATAATAATTGAGTTTGTGCTTCTGTTTGTCATTGGAAATTATAATAAGAGAAACTACTAAATGTATAGACGAACTAAATAAAGCACAATGCTTGATGCTCAGTCAGCTAGCAATGATTTGAATTAAAAATGGCATTGAATTGCAGCTTCGTAACAGGCTAACTACTTATGCAGGGCAGAGTGGACGCAAACTGAGCCCATGAATTAGAATCGTCGAAATTTTATGTCGGTTACCAAAAACAAACCTGCTGTTTCTTAGAAAAGTGCAATACCTACGCAGTTAAAATGTATGGCACAACAGTTTTTTTTAAACAAACGACGTAAACAGAATTATGGACTAAATCCGTATACATAAAATAAGTCTCTATTTTGTGGCATGCATCACAACATAATGCCAGGTCTGCAAGTGCATTATACTTACCTACCATTACAAATATTATTTGTTAAGAGAAGAAGTCACTTTAGCTGAGCCAGAAAGACAAAGCAATGAAAATCCCTGGTTGGTGGTTGATTACGCTGCTGTCGCGTATTACCAAGAGTATTTACATAGCTCATCAAAAAACGTCTTCTAATCATTACATCCTTGTATGAAGATCACAATTTTCCAAGAGATTCGTCCCTAAATAAGTAATTTATTTCTAAGCTCTGTACACAACTGAAATAATTTTGTAAATATTTGTCTTTTAAATAATCTCCCGTGTTAAAAGCTTTGCTAGAAACAAAATGAAATGGAGGTATGTTGTGATAGCTACGATTTCATTTCGCTTTGATGGACAGGGAACACGTAAATTCAACTCATCTTGTGTATTCAATGAGTTTAATTTCGTGAAAGAATCGAAATGGAATGTCTAAGGTTGGTGCTTGCTGCTGGGGAGTTTGTTGCGCAACTTCTTATTCCCAGCAAAAGCACTAGGAAGTTGCGAAGGGTGGGCGTTTTGAGGGACTGTCTCAAGTAATTTTTTCATTCTAAAAGTGCTGATTCTCAGCCTAGTTTGAGTAAATAACATTTGATTATAATTTTTTAAGTTGCCTTGTTAGCTACCCAGTAGAAAAAAAACAACGTAATTTTGTTAGTTGAACATTACACCCACATTCATAACTTAGAAAGAAAGTTCATTGTTTTTCTTAATACAACAGCTACGGAAAGTAAAGGGTTACCTATAGTTATCTGTTTTGGGGATAACTATGTCACTCATTTCTGTCGCGTGGGACGTAGATAATATGTTACTTTCACGCTGTAGAAATCAAGAAAGGGTCGAAATACTATACAGATAACTTAAATTCCTCTTTACGCCATTAATAGTTTTTACTGAAACACAAAATGTTTTCATAATATGAAACAAAGTAAAGAGGGCCGTACTTTACGGTGGGAATACCAAACTTTTTGCGCTGACGGGCAACAATGAACAGGGCAATGACGTCCTCCCATACTCACGTAAATCCTTTCTTTTGTGTTTCTCTTAGTTATTGGGTACTAGCTTTTGCCAGTGGCTTCGCCCTCGTGGAGGTCGAAAATTATTCCACGGGAACGTACTAACCCAAATAAGCAGTCCAAACTTTGGACTGCTCATTTGGATTAGTACGTGCGGGTTTGTAATAGATAGAGTGATTCAGGCAGGTTTATATGTATAATACACCGACCTCCACGCGGGCGAAGCCGCTGGCAAAAGCTAGTTACCTATAAAAGACTCTTGTGCGGTCACTATTAGAATATCCCTATCTGGAACCTTTTTTACCAGAAATACATAGACGAGATTGAAAAAGTTCAGCGTAAGTTTCTGCAAACCATACATTACAGATACCATAAAACGTATTTGTCATACTCACAATTACTTGATAAATATAGGCAGGTCAACCTAGTATCTAGACGTAAGTATCTAGAGGCTTCTGTACTGTATGGTATTGTTCATGGTGATTTTGACTGTATCGATCTCACGAGCAAACTATGTTATGTAATTCCACGTACTGTTAATGTACGTACTATACGTGCAGGAACCCTATTTGCTGTCAATACCTGTCGAACTAATTCTGGTTTGCGCTGCCCTATCCGTCGAATGGTTGAATCTTGTAATTGTAATTTTGTTAATATTGATATTTTTGTTTGCTCAAAATCCAAATTTAAATGTAATGTTGTGAAACTTAATATTAACCAATAACTTTTTTATTGGGTGAGAAATCATCAAATAACTTCTCCCGCTCTGGGTGGAGCAAGAGGGCGTGTCAGACTTTTACTGACTAAAACCCACCCGTGTTCCCTCAGTTGCCTGTGTGCCAGGGGCCGTGGTATCTCTTTCGAACAACCCGCACCACCAATAATGTTATTAGGAATGTAAGCTAGTCTAGATTTTATTATTTATTATTTATGTTTTAGTACTTTTTAGTGTTAATTATTACTCTTTTGCAAGCAATCAATCAATGGAATTTCTATTTTGCATGATGTTACTAATAATTTTTATTAATGTGATGTTTTTAACTATGTATTACCTTTCTAGTGGCACTCATTATCATTATGAAATTTCTTTTGTTAATATGCGGATAATGTAGTGAGCTGCAATATTGTTACTATTTTGTATTATTTTGGTACGGCCCCGTATCTTTGTTGGCGGACTTAGGGAGTGCCCCTCTACCGGGCACTAAACGGGTTATATATTCAATGACATTCGTCTTCTTTTGTTTCGATTTTTTAAATTATGAACTTAGTTTAAATATTAGGATATCTACGCACTATGCGGTTAGCCGGAATGCGGATGCGGTTGTGCTTGCGGTTAGCCGGATGGCGAGTAGCTGTAACCGTAACCGGAACGAAATCGTCGTGGTTTGCGGTTGGGTCCACTCATTTCCAAGATGGGCGTCGAAGAAGTGGCAGCTATTTATTATATTTATTCGCGTTATATAAACCTAAGGCCTATTTTGTATCTCAATTATAAAATTGTCCTGTATCGAAACCCATAGTTAATTATCTGTTGACACGTACAGCTAGCAAAAAATAACATATAAGTCTCGATTTGGGCGCATTTTATAAGTATATTCACCCTTGCAATTGCCTTGTAATGGTCTCGCGATGTGTTTTTTCAAACTTACAATGGCATGCTATAAGGGCAGATAACCTTAAAGTCCTCTTACTAATGCTATAATAAATGTAATATCGCTAGTAGTCCTCTTTGTGATCTCCTAATGAGAGTGTAATCACAAACCGCCGTGAGGTTTCGAAGTGCATTTAAACTTTAGCGAAAATAATTATAAGCGGGATAATTATATTTTATTTCACTTTCCTACAAAACGCTAGTGTGTATATTTTCTAATTTCTTACTCATGTATTTGTCACGCACTATGTTAAGTTGCGAAGTAGTTTTTCTGGATCATTTTGAAAACTGAATAACAATATTTTCACGGGCCTTTTCAAAAATGCCTTTTTTACTTTGAATTATTTTTGATTATTTATCAAAATGTAGCCATTACGACCCACCACATCAATTGTGCTTTATCAGAACAATTCAAAATCAAAATCAAAATAAAAAATCCGCTTCTATAACAAGTTGCCAAAGTCGGTTATAGAACTTAGAGATGGAAAGTTTAAAACTCACATCAAACGTGTCCTTATCAAAAAAGCATATTATAAGATAAAAGACTACGTTGAAGACAGGGAAGTTTGGCATTAATTCCTTCTGCTTATGTGACTTCCCTGGTACCTCATTAACAGCATAACTGTGTGAGAGTCTATTAACTCCCAAATTACAATGTTAATTTTTATTATTTTTATTTTTTACACTTTCTGACATATCCTCGTCATTTTTTGACATTATACATCACTTCTAATATCAACTATTTATTAGTGATTCTCATGAAAATCATGTTACTTGGTTTAAATAGGTTGATCTTACTAATGTAGATTCTTTTACATATTGGGAATGGGAGAACGTTGTAGGCCTTACAGATTAGATTTATAGACGATTTTCTTTTCTTTATTTTCATTCCTCTAAGTACCTGGTACTTATTCACAGGCCTGCACTGTACTCCCATACCTATTATAACTGTCATTTGAAAACATTGTAAAACCCAATTATTTTTAAAACAGTAACTGTGGAGTTTCTTGCCGGCTCTTCTCCATAGGAAGCGACAAATTGGAACCGTACACCTAGCTTCTGACGTTTCATAAGTGCCCTTGCAGGTTTATGTGAAATAAAATATTTTGATTTTGATTTTGAACATTTAAATAAAATTATAAATATATAGCAGGAATTAAAGCATACTTTCAAGCTACATATTGAAAAAAGATCGATAGCTGGACTTTTAATATGACTTTTTATATTTCACTACTTCAGTCACTGCAATCACTATTACCCGTTTATCTACTCACGTGCAATTATTACTACGTTCAAGGTCACCAAAAAGTCGTCGTTATTTTGAACGGAACCATCAAACATTTTGTTTGTGTCAGTTGCTCAAAATGCACGGGGAGACGCTGGTTTTTGTATTAATATCAAATATTTTCTACGTATATTTCGTCGCTTAATAATTTATAACAATTTTTGGAGTTAGACACAACAAAGTAGATAAATAACCCGTAATGGAAAATTGTTTAAGATACTTGTAGGACTTATAAAGTGCTAATACTCTTTAATATGTCTTAGGTGAGATAAATCACACGTTTAAAATTCTAGTTTCACAGAAGTCTAATAAAACACTTAGTATAATCACTACTAAGATTGAATGTACTTATAAAATGAATTTATAAGTATTAAATAAGAATCAAAAGGCAATTAGACTCGTAAAAAACGCTTATAATGCCACAGATCTTATTAATATTATAAAACGATTTCTTATATAAGTCTATAAGAATATGGTACAAGTATGAATGCTCTTAAAACTTAAATAGACTTATAAAATACCATTATTAGAGTTTCTGGTTTATCAGGACACATATATAAACCTTATAGGAAACCAAAGGTCTTACAAGCTTTTGTTTGTAAGGGTATTTAGGGTTTCTGGCTTAATTAGAACACGTATAAACCTAGTATGAAACCATAGTTCTTACAAGCCTTTTTTGTGGGGGTATTTTGCTAGCTGGCGGCCGTCAATGGCGGGCAACCGCAATCTAGCACTATCCGCGTAGTGTGTATAGCAACCGTCCGGCTGGCTGTCAGTCGGGCCGCAGCACTCAAAACGACCGGAGCGGTTGGCCGGCAGCTCATCGCAGTGCGGATAAAAACTACTTTCTCGTTCATATTTTTGATTGCGGTCAGCCGCGCGGCTGACCGCTTTCCGGCTAACCGCATAGTGTGCAAGTACCCTTAGAGTTATCTTTTTAGAAATCTAGGAGCCATACAAAACAGTTCCATCCCTACTTATCCCTACTAATAATAATATAAATGCGAAAGTAACTCTGTCTGTCTGTCTCTCTGTTACGCTTTCACGCCTAAACCGCTGAACTGTTCGTCATGAAATTTGGCAGGGATATAGCGTGGGATATGGAGAAGGACATTTATACCGACATCCACGCGGGCGGAGCCGCGGGAAAAGCTAGTAATACATATATTTCAACAAAGCTAAACTTACATAAAACTAGGTGGGTATTCTAATAAATGACGAATCTACAAAAGAGACTTCCCTCACTTTCGCAAAAGATTTCCATTAAGACCTTTTAACTTTTAAAATCTTGCCACTTTGGATTTTGTTTGAATATAGAGCGCAGAAAATAAAGTTTTGAAACTTTTACTCGACATATTCCTTTGAATAAGTAGGTTCATAGGTGGTATTTGAAGATTTATCGTATAGGTATGAGTAATCTAAGAATGTATGTACGTTACAGCAGTAATTATGGCACATCGAGTTTTGGGCAAAGTTAGCCCACGCTTCCACGGACGTCTTTCACTGGATCTGCACCGCACTGATTAGCTCTGAGAGTTGAAAATCGAGCACTGCTTTTTCGACGCGCTGAGACTCACTCGCGCTGCGCTCTGTTGCATTACGTCCGTATGAACGTCGACTTAGGTTTTGTAGAGTGTCATCTGCGTCAGTCATAACCATAGTATTTTTATTTCACTAAGCGATGCGCTCTTTACTTATGGAAACCAAGTGTTCAAACACGCTGTGAATTTGTGCGTGAAAGCGAGTAGCGTTAGCACATAACAGATATACACACTTCCGACTTGGCTCGCCATAGCACTTGCTTACGTGTTAGGCGCCGTCCAATTGCCATCGCTCGCGCGATGATGCGTCTTTTCGACGAAAATGATCGTGCGACCGTGCGTTCAAACATACTGATATCTACTGAATGTTCTAAGTATTGAAAATCGTGCGATCATGCGATGCGACCAAATTGTTTAGTTTTCGTCGCGCGACCATCGACGCATCGTATTGATCGGTCGGACGTCCGATAAAACATACTGATCAGTACTCAAGTCCTAAAGGCGCTCGCGCCATATGTGTCTCATCAAATGTATCTGTTGACATAAACAAATATTCGTAAAAATCTTCTTTTTTCCGTATGTCGAAATACTGATTGTGAAATTCACCACGCTGGTTTCTGTTTTTATACAGTATATTATGTGGTCTACGTTTTCTTTTTTAAATAGGTACTATTTACAATTAAATAAATATTGCTCGACAGCAGAAACTGTGCATCTCTGTTCAGAGCCATTTCGAGAGTGATCGCATCGCTCCAAAATAGGACAAACGTGTTCTCATCGCGAAAGCGGTTTCATCGCACGATGAAATCACATCGCATCATGGTACAACCGATGGCAATTGGACTGCGCCTTACACACGTATTCACACCTACACTTGGTAACGACAAGCAAAGTGTACGTCGCTTCGTGAAATTAAAAAAAAAACTGTACTATGACATGCCGTGTGACATCTGTTTCTAAAGATCAATGTGTCACATTTATCGCCGAGTTCCGCACCCTAATTGCGTAGCACACTACCTTATCAGAATTTTAAATCTTAACTTCCAGGGTTTATTTCAAATCCTATGTGTAGAATATTTTGTTTAATTTTTTGAACTTTGCTGTCACACCTAGAAGCAACAAGACTAATGTACCCAGGATTATGTAATACCTTGATTTAAAAGAGTGTCCTTGGAATTTCTTGTCTGCTCTTCCCCATGGAGATCTACGTTTTGGAATGGGCACCTCGCTTCAACTTACCGACTTACTGATAGACTTTTTGACAATTCAAACGTGCCTGTAATGTAACAAACACTTATTTTATTTTTTCTTTTTACATCTACCATTACAGGGTAACCCAATGCGATAAATGCGCTTATCCTAACTTAATTATCGCAAATACTAACATTCATGTACCTACATATTAGAATAAATTACAAACAATGCATTCCTTGTGAGTTCACTCAGAGAACAACAGAATAAGTCCGTCTCAACCGCTATGAGGTTGAGCGTGCAGAGTGCACGCGTCAGAGGCGCCTCCCTTACAAGGTTAGTCCGAGCGCGCGGTTCTTTTGTGTAGTATGAAAGTGCATATTTGAAATAACTTACCTGCGAATTCCTGCCCACTGCCTCGCGCACCCATGGGCTCAGCGTCGTGTCCAATCGTCCTAAATCCAGCAAAATTGCACTGCACATTTATTTCCACAGGTGTTGGTTACTGTTATTGTTCGTGTCTTGAAGGGGTTGTAGCACAAAATCACAGACGGCCCATTTCGTGTTAGAATTTTTTTTTGGCACGCGGTAGTCTTGTGTAGTTAATTGATATAAATGCTTTGAGTTTGAGTTTGCTCATCTGTCGTGTACTGGTTAGTTAACCACACTTATAAACTTGCTTTCTGGCTATAGTCCCTGATCTTTCCACCACATAATCAGCCTATAATATTCCCACTCCTGGGACACAGGCCTCCCCGAGAGAGTGGGCAGTAATCCACCACACGGGCTCACTGCGGGTTGGTGGATGTCACATGTTTTGCCAGGGTTCGAACTCACGACCTACAATTCGTAAGTCAGAGCTGATAACACTGGGTCACAGTGGCGAGGTGTCAATTTTTGTAAGAGAGAAGCCGAAGCGAAGTCGGCATTAACTTACTGACTTATCAATTACTAGCTTTTGCCAGCGGCTTCGCCCGCGTGGAGGTGTATTATAAATATAAACTTTCCTCTTAAATCACTCTGTCTATTGATGAAAACCGCATTAAAATCCGTTGCGTAGTTTAACCACGAAAAGTGACTTTGTTTTATTCTACGCAAGGAAAAAGACTTACTATCAGTCCAAAACGAATATAGAAATGCCGATGCGAATCCCCGAAGGGAAGCCGGTATGAATCGTGTTATATGGTGCTTTCGCCACTGCTGGGTCACTACTGCTCCCTGGGCCAACACTGCTCCTTTCCACCACAGCATGAACTAAGTATTCTCTCTTGAGTCTCACGAGGCGAGGAGGGGATAACTCCAAACTAACCCATCAAATTAGCATCATGGTATAGTCAAAATCATTAGCCAAGTCACTACTACGGAATGTTCGGTGCGTTTCAATTAAACTTCAAGATCAAAAGGAACAAACGGCGTAGAGGAATTAATTCGCGCGTCAAGAACCGGTCGCTTCGTCCCTTGAGTTAGGAACGGAGTAATTTCCGACGAGACGTAAATAAGATGTTAGAGACATCAAGCGCACATAACGAAGTGAAAACGAACTTTGTGGCCCGCTGACATTTTAAACGTCAAATATATTTTTTTAATGTAGAAATTGGGAAGAGTTTTTCAGTTGTTACATAACATAACATCACGCCTTGTTTCCCCGAAGGACGGGGCAGAGGTGTATCTACGTACTTATAGTAACACCCACACGTACACGGTACGTTTAAGTCTGTCACCATCAATTAACCTATTGCCGTCGACCGGGCAGAAATCCAGACTTCCGGCTGCTATTAAGAAATTCCAGATAGAAAAACTCAATATCACTTTGTCTGCCCTGGGAATCGAACCTACGACCAAGGGGTCCAAGGGCAAGTGAGCAAGGGCTCAGCAGTAGCGCTTGCGACCACTAGACTAACAAGATTGTGGAAGGAACATAAAATAGATAGATAATATCATGGATTGATTAAACCAAATAACGTGCAAGAGTTTGTTTTTGTTTATTTTTTCGTATACTTATAATAAAATACATGGAAAATTAGGATTAGATTACATTCAATTTATTTTAAGCTTACATTACCTTTTATAAATCAAACGTAATTTAATTTTGCTGTCAAAGATTTACCTAACAAAATAATGATTACTCAAAATATTGTTTGAAACAAGTGAATGCAAATTATGAAAATAACAAAGAAATAAAAGTTAAAAAATAAAATATTTCAAAATTATACTAATAAATGATAAGAGTAAAGAAGATTAGACATGGAGTTATAAATAAAATAAATCTCAAATGAAGAAGTTGGGAAAACTGAAATTCAATTTGTTATTAGAAGTCAACATTGACAGCCTACATTCAATCTCAGGGGTTATTTATTACCAATAACGATGTTTGAAAAGCGGATTGGAACCCAGATAATATACATCTATGTATGTTTTGGATATTGCCTAACTCGGTTATTCAGAGACGCGGCTCGTTCAAAAGTCGAGTAAGTATCATTCCTGAAATCCATGCTTCCAATTCGTGTTATTTCCACTTAAACAAATATCGTCTTTATAATAGTGTAAATTAAGTTGATTACACTTGACACGCGAGTCAAACGAGTCGATGAGTGTCAAAGATCAGCAAAATCCATAGTCAGCCTAGCACTAATTTTATTTTTATTTTATTTACTAGCTGTGCCCGCGACTTTGTGCGCTCGGCATAGTTATTTTTAATTATTTTATATTTTATATATAGATTAGTGATGTGCCGACTAGACGGTAAAGCCGACTAGTCGGCCATATTTGTAGTCGGCGACTAGTCGGCTAAAACCACTGACCAGTCGGCCCATTTTTTATTCGTATTAATATGCTTAAAAATTTAAAAGAGTGTGATTGAAATGAAATTGAATTCTTTACTGCTATATCTTTTATTATAGAATCAGTTTTGCAGTTTACTTTCAGTACAATCAGAAAAATAGGGTACTAAGGAATAGAAACCTTTCGTTTGATCCATTAATTAATTGGACTTAGATCCAGAAATTAAATACCGAAAGTAAAATTAATTAATACGAAAAAAAAAGAAGAAACTTTAAAGCAAACAATTGGCAATCAAATCCAAACAAAATACTTTGTTTCACATAAACCTGCATGGGCACTTATGAAACCTCAAAAGCTAGGTGCACGGCTCCAATTTATCAACGGTTCCTCTTTTAAAAATGATTGGCTTTTACAATGTTTTCAAATTACAGCGATAATAGGTATAGGACGACAGTGCAGGCCTGTCAATAAGTACCAGGAACCTACTTAGAGGAATGAAAAAAAAAGAATAGAAAATCGTCTTCAAATCTACAGTCTGTAAGGCCTACAACATTCTCTCATTCACAATATGTAAAAGAACAAGACAAGACATGATTTCCAAGTGTTCCAAACGTGACATTGGCTAAATGCACAAACCGTGCGAAGCCAAAACCAAAAAACAAAAAAAAAAAAGATTTCCAAGTGACATGATTTCCATGAAAATCCCTTATAAAAAGTCGAAATTAGAATTGATATATAATGTCAAATAGTGACGAGAATATGTCAGACTTTGTAAAAAATAAAAAGAATATTTTTATTTTTATTTATTTATTTATTTACCAAGGCACCAAGTCCCAATAACAAATCACAAACACAAAATTCATACAACTCATTACAACATTAAAATCAAAACATTAAAAAATCATTAGATCTCTAAAATAAAATACATCAAAATTCATTACATCAATAAAATAATACAATAAAATTCAATACAAGCATATTAACATTAAGAAAAATTTCACAAGATATAAAAATATAATAAAATATAATAATAAATATCTTTATCGTCGGTTGGCACTCCGATGAACTTCGACCCAATACCTGCGTATCGGACTGCTCCAGTCCTGCAACAGTTGATTGGTCGATTTTCCCAGAGTGCTGGAAAACGTTGCTATGCGCGATCGAATAACGGCATGAAAGCCCGGCACTCTCGCATCAGCGAACATGTTGGACGCGCTACAGTACCGCGGAAATTTCATTAAGATGCGGAAGGCATCATTGTACTGTACACGCATGGTACTCAGTGTTGACCTTTTAAAGTTTGTCCACAGCTGGCATGTATAAAAACAAAGGCAGTAGGCGCGGAACAACGTCTGTTTAACACACGTGCTACAAAGAGAAAATCTGCGCGCAAGCATATTGCACCTTATCGACAGCGCCCGTCTCTCCCGTTCTATGTCGGCGTCATCTGTGAGATCGTCAGTGAGGATGTGGCCCAGATACTTAAAAGTTCGTACAACCCTTACTGGTGAACCATAAATAAAAACTTCTGGGACTGTCTCTGGTCCCTTACCCGCTCTAAAAACTAACATTTCAGTTTTCATGACATTATAGACCATGCCATGGGACCCGGCATAACGCTCGCAAATACCCACTAGTTGCCTGAGAGCTCTTATTGAGGGGCTCAGGAGGACCATGTCATCGGCGTAGCTTATATTATTAAAGCACACGCCGCCTATGTGGCAACCTACACCTGCCCTCCTCAGCTCCTCAATAAGACCATTCACGTAGATATTGAAAAGGTCCGGAGAAGTCAGTCCCCCCTGACGTACGCCACATTTTAATCTGTAATCGCTAGACTGAGCGTCGCCCCATCTAACACTGTTAGTTTGGTTACCGTACCAGTATTGTAGCATACTAACTAAGTCCGGGTGTACCCCTGAGTCGCGCAATTTTCTCCAAAGAATATTATATAATTCACCAGATCAAAAGCGCGACTCAGGTCCAAGAAACAGGCATAAACCGAGGTATTACGACTTTTATAATACTTCACAGTATGCTTTAAAGACAATATCGCTAGATTTGTGGATAACCCAGGACGAAAACCAAACTGAGCATCATCTATCCTAGCACTCTTCAACAGTAAGGGCTGCACAAGACGCTCTAACACTTTACCCATGACAGTTCCAAGGGAGATTGGTCGGTAGTTGGCAGCAGAATTGAGATCCCCTGTCTTATTTTTTGTGATCGGAATAACTATTGTTCTCATTAGGGCTTCAGGTAAGTAAGAGTACTTAATACATAAATTGAATAGCGTACATAGTTTGACGTGTATGAATTTCCCTGCATGAATCAAGTGTTCAATGCTCAGGTTATCATGACCCGCAGATTTACCTCGCTTCATACGTTTTATTACGTCACAAATATCCTGCGGTAAAAATTGCAACTGCTCAAAATCCACACAATTCTCAACCACACCCAAACCGCGACATGTAGCATGGCCAGCCGGATCCACAGGCATGGGCTCATTTTTAAACTTATTGGCAAACATGTTTGCGATTTGTGATGGCCCAAGTAGGCCGTCTATGGATAACGGTACATTCTGTTTGCAATTCAACTTTTTTGTACTTTGCCAAAATTTCATAAAATTCTTGCTTTTACAATGTGTAGCTAATACATCCATTCTAATTGATTCTTCATTACGTTGACACCACTTTAATTTGTTTTTAAAAACCTTTCGCTTGACTATCATGTTATTGTATAAGTCACCCATAGACGGTCTACCAGCTGTAACCCACCAGTTATAATAAAATTTCGCTGTGCTATGGCATTCTTGCACATGATAGTTCCAGCCCGTAACTGGTTTACGTGGCCTACGTGCACCGGAGTCCAACCCAAAATTTGTTATAGCCCCCCTCTGGAGGATAGCAACAATCTCACAGTATAACTTGTCAATAAACTTGCAATGCCCTTTAACTTTATCACATAATAAATTACTATCACAATTTACACAACCTAAGACATCATTTACTTTCTCCAGGTGCAAATCACAATAGGTAGTATATCCATTTATCTGGCTAAATGATCTGTTTCCCCACAATACTTTGTTACATTTATTTTTGCTACAATCGGCAGCCAGACCAATGCCAGTCCCACCCACATCACATACAATGCGCAATGGAAAGTGGTCCGAAGAGAATACATCATAAATAACATTGACTGACCTGACAGTGCTCCAAGCAGACTCCGTGACTACGCAGTGGTCTAGCCACCGGTTGCAGCCATGTGCTTCACTAGTAAATGTATGCGTATCCGATTCTACGCCTAACATTACTATATCCGCACATATTAGCTTTTGCTCGTCACAGAACAACATTAATTCACGACCAAAAGGCGCATTTGGGTACGCATTAAAGTCACCCAACATATACGCAGCACATACATCGGATTCTTCTATTATTGCACTCATACGGGCAAGACAGTCCGTGTACTCAGTTAAGTTGTCTGGTTTATCAGTTGGTAGATAAACACTAAACACCAAGAACGAAACCACAGCACTGTTAACACGGATCGCAATCAACCTATCGATACCACATTCCACAATAGTCACATCCGGAAACCGCTGTTTCTTCCACATCAATGCTAGTCCACCGTAAGGTCTTCCACGCAGGATACCGGCGGAGGTGTCGACCGAAGATTTAGCTGTACAGCCAAATTCCTTATCAATATTGTGAACAATATCCAGGTCGTGAGGTAGCAGCCACGTTTCCTGTAACGCCAATATATCTGCGTTGCTACATAGGTGCCTTAATTGCTGTAATGATCTTTTCAAAGATTTGCAATTAAATGATAACAATACTATCTCTGAACTTGTACTATCCATGTTTATGATGATTTATTTACGTTAGTTGTACACTCACGAAAACGTCTGAAAATAATCCCGCTCGGCCAGAAACCCGCACTTAAAAATGTACTGAGCTTATGCTTGGGAACAACAATCTTAAATGAACGGAAGCTAGTTTCTTGTCTCTGAGGCAGTATTTCAACATCCATAAATTGTTCACCCAATGACAGTATATGCTCCTTAATATCCTCAATGGTCGTCGTGTTCTTAAGTCTTGATAGGTACACCCCATCCGGAATGTCCGCTACCAGTAAGCGATTCGATGCCGTCGCCGTCCCACGCATATTCCTGTTGCGTGCGCGCTTTTTTTTGCTATCTACATATGTAAATCCATCGTCATTATTAATAGAAAGTTGATCATTAGCGCTCGGTTTAGGTACATTGTTCACAGTATCACGGTAAGACGGTGTGTCAACCGTCGCCGTTAATAAATCACATTCTCGCTCCGCGCAGGTAGGTAGGTGTACACTACTATCAACGCCCTCGCTAGCCGCTTGCTGTTGTGACTTAGGCGGCAAAGTCCTTGACACTGCTCGGTTATCGTCCTTATTCTTAACGTTGTAAGGTACAGATTTCTTCAAAACACAGTTACTAATGCTCGTTCGAATGTCGATAAATTCCGTATTCATTCTTGTTTCTAAAGAACTCATCTCTTGTTTAGAGACTGAGTTTTCGCGCACATTCTGCAATTCATTTTTCAAAATAATAAGATCTTTAAGAAGCCGAGACACATCCACGTAATCAAACGTCACTGGGGGTAGGCGATTAAGATCTTTCGCCACAAATACCGGTTGTTTTGATGGATCAGAGTCCTTGAAGGCCTTAATCACATCTCTAATATTTTTCTTTCGTTTATCTTCACCCTTTCTCTGCACACATTTCAGGGACAGTGAACCAAACAGCACCGAATAAAAATTAAAATTGTAATTTGGGTGCAGTTAATATACTTTCACATAGTTATGCTGTTAATGGAAGCTACATGTGCAGAAGGAATTAATGCCATACTTCTTCAACGTAGTCTTTTATTATAAAATATGCATTTTTGATAAGGACCCGTTTGATGTGAGTTTTTAACTTTCCATCGCAAAGTTCTGTTACCGACTTTGGCTACTTGATAGAGAAGCGGATACTGTTTATTAGAAATGACTTGTTAGTTTTAGTTAATCTAAATTTGCAAATTCCAATTTCATCTTAACTAGTTACGTGTATTTAGATTATGATTATGGAAATCGCAACTTTTTTTGAAAACACCTAAGTTTTTGCGAACATAAAAGATATTTTCTAGGATATACAGAGAAGGCAGAGTTAGTACATCGTTGAATTTGTTTCTATAGGACTCGCGAGTCCCCATTTCATAGATTGCACGGATTGCCCACTTTAATAAAATGAGAATTGAATCTACATGTGCTGCCGGTCCCCACAGCAGAACGCCATAAGACATAATACTGTAATAAGTAGGTCTGCCATTTTTAACATAGCCGATGACACCCAAACTCAACCGAAATCAACGATTGGCTAGTCGGCTAGTCGGCTAGTCGGCCAAAGTCATAGTCGGCCCATCTCTAATATAGATATTAATAAAAATAAATTAAATTTCGAAAATAAAAGTAGCCCAAGTTACATCAGCTATCTGCCAGTGAAAGTCCCGTCAAAAACGGTCCAGGCGTTTCAGAGATTAGCCGGAATAAACAGACAGACAGTCAGATAGACAAAAATAGTAAAAAATTATAATTTGGTATATATGCACCGTGTATACATCCATAAGCGTTTAGTAAAAAGCGGTTATTTTAATATTACAAACAGACTAGACAGAGAGTTTTATTTATCTTTTTGTATGGTATGTATGTATGTATGTATAGATTAGGGAAAACTAACAGTGATACATTACATTTTATAGGAAGAAGTACAAAAAAATACGACCAAATGTGTAACCAACAACATTTTCCACAAAATACACATAAAAATAATCTAAATATTTATACATATATCTTTAATTTAGTTTGTTTGTTTTTTATAATTCTATGCTCGAGTTTTGTTTGATTGTTTCAAAATTATTCTATGCACTAGTATTGACAGGATTTTCATTGATTATTGTCGTAGGGTTGTCTCCACATCGTTTTAGGTCCTTACATATTAAATTGGCGTTTTGTCGAACGGGCCACTTTGATCTCACGCCAAATACCTAGCGTTTGGTAAGGAATTCCAAATACAAATTTATTTTAAATTTAGGGTGGTGTATTTGCTTTTTTAAATGTGAGTGATTCATTTGTTTTAGCGCCTTTGGTTTTTTTTTGACATCGTTCTGTTCACTATATGGAAAACTTAAAATATAAATATCGCGTTATTTACGAATACGAGTTACACCGTCGCAAGCGTAGCAAAAATAGCACGATGGATTAACCATGGGTATGGGGAAGTTACTGTAAAAGAAAACAAGGTTCGTTTTTGGTTCCAACGTTTTCGTTCCGAAAATTTACCTACAAATTAATGCCTACAAAACAAACACTGTGGACAGCTGGAGACCCAAGTTGACAATGAAAAATTAAAATGATCGTGGAAGCGGATCCATCGCAAACCACGTCAGAGTTAGCGGTAGGCTTCGGTGTAAGTGATAAAACAATTTCAATTCACTTTTAACTTTCAAACACACACACACACACAACAAATTAGACAAGTGAAATAGCTCACATAAATTGAGTGAAGCAAACACGCTCACCTAGAGTACTTCGTTACATTACTCAATCGTTAGAATAACAAGGTGATTTTGAATCGTATCGTTACTTGTGATGAAAAATGGATCCATTTTACAATTTCTTGCACGGAAAAAAAATCAGTTACAATGAGGCAGTCAAAGATTTTATTGATTCTCGCCCACATAATTTTTTCAGCAAAAGAATCAACGAATTAGCTATTAAATGGCGAAAGTGCATAGATAACTATGGTGGTGATCAACTAATTTAAAACTGCACACCCCTCCGCTAAAATTCCTATAGGTACAAGTTTTTAAAATGTGTATGCAACAAGAAGTGGAGGGGCGTAAGTTTTAAATTGGTTGATCTTTAAATAGGTATTTTATTTAATGAATAAAATATATATATAATTTCGTTAAAAATCGTGTTGCTTGTTCCATAATATACAACACAAATTTAACATTATGTTATTCATCAACTCAGCCTATCGTAGTCCACTGCTGGACATAGCCCTCTCCCAGGCTGCGCCAGAATACTCTATCCTCCGCCTTCTGCATCCAGTCTGTCCCAGCGACCTTTTTAAGGTTGTCGGTCCATCTAGCTGCGGGGCGTCCCACACTACGCTTGCCGATACGCGGTCTCCACTCCAGGATTCGTCTGCTTCACCGTCCATCGATCCTTCGACAAACATGGCCAGCGCACTGCCACTTGCTTACTTAGACAGCTTGCTTAGTCTGCAACTATGTCAGTGACTCCGGTTCTTTTCCAGATAATTTCGTTCCTGATTATCCTATAAAAAAAATCCGAGCATAGTCCGCTCCATAGCGCACTGAGCGTCCTTAAGGGGAACCTAGTCGTGGGCTCGAACTCAATGATGGGCCTGGCTAAAAAGCACGCTGTCTCACCAGGCATCGTGTCCGACTGAGATAGTACCAGTGATGGGCAGTTAGAAGCTAGTCTACACGTACAAAATTATTGAGTGAGATGCAGGATCATTTATAGTACAACAGGCGCATAAAAAATTAAGAACAGTCCTTAGGAAGATCGGGTTTTATGAAAAAACCACTAAATGAATCAGAGCAATAAAGTTTATTGTACTTTTCGATATTTGAGCTTTGTCGGTACCGACTTAGTTTTTCAGATTTTACACTTCTTTTATTACTTAAACACGCCCAAAGTTATGTTAAATTAGCAAGAAAAACGAATCTTTGTTGGCTCCTAACTTTTTAATGGCTTGTTATTTTAGTATTCTGTTTCCGTGCAGACGATATTAATAATGAGGCAAAACCATACAATGTTTAATTTTTGATGTACATTGTCGAACAGTGGAGTAATACTCTCCCGAAGTTTGTATGGAAGAAATGTGGTCTAGGTTCACCTTAAGTTTGTGGACCAGCCCAAACGTCAGCGTCAATGTTTTGGCATCGTATGTCATTACGGGCAGGACGCACTGGTTAAAGACCTTAGTCTACAAACATTGCGGAATAGGCGACGAAAAGACTGGACGTAGTTTTCGAAACGCTGCCCAACCCATCCGGATGCTCCTCTTGGCTTCTTTCTCAAAGTTGTGTCTACCGAGCTGCATGACTTGCACTAGGTAGACATACTCCTTCACAACTTCGAGAAGCGACCCTTCGATGCGGATTGGACTCGGTAAGACGTGAGAATTGCACATGACTTTCTTGTCCAAATTCATGCCGAGGCCAACCCGCCGAGAGGCTCCGTTTAGGCTGTGCAGCATCTGGTCTAACTGGACCGGGTAAGTAATAGATGATATAATAACAAAATCTCGAATATTAACAACATATAATAACGGAACCTATATTTTTATTTAATATAGTGATTAGTTAATATAATGAACGATTGATATAATTTTAAAATAACTAATTTTTATAAGCATGACATACATTAAATATAACATCGTTTGACATAACATACATTAAATATAAAATCGTTTGACATACCACTCAAAAGATATAAAACTTATTTGGTTTAATATGATGAAAACGCCTACTTAAAAACACAAACCAAAATTGGTAGTTATAGGTAATAGTAACCTAAGTAGAGATTAAACATAACAAGTAACTGATTACCACCTGCGCTAAGATAAGTCAAAGGAGCCCCGCTTTGCGGGGCTCCTATTTCTGGGTGGTTAAAAAAAAAATCCCGCTCCGCTTCGCTCCCGCCTTAGCCTTCAAACCTAACCTGTCCGAGTCGGGGTACTCTGAGTCGGGGTGTTAACCATAATGACGTTTTTTAAATATATTAAACGTTAGACCTAATGATTTTCGATTAAATAAACAATATACATATTAAACGTTAGACCAAATGATTTTCGATTACATAAATGTTATATCAAACAACGTTATTCCAATTAAGTTTTAGAATAACTAAATGTTATATGTAAAGAAATGATATCAACAGTTGGTATAGATCACGTTGATTATATCTTATGAACGATAATAAAATGAAATTAGACCAAATGAGTTTATGCGTTAGGAGACGCACCCAACTGGACCAGTGTCTGCCATAGTGGCGATGTCATCGGTAAAGCGAAGGTGTGAGATGGATTCGCCGTTAATATTTATACCCTGTCCAGCCCAGTCCAACGTCAAAGACGTTAAAAGACGTGCTCCAATGCATTGGTGAACAGTTTTGGGGATATCACATCCTCCTGTCGCACCCCTCTGAGCAGTTGGATGGGGCTTGTTTCCTTATCCTAGATCTGGACAGTCATCGAAGCAGTGTCATAAAAACATCTCAACACGAGACAGAGTGCAACGATGTCGAGTTGACTGGCGCTATATCGAAATATAGCGCCAGTCAATTCGACATCGTTGCACTCTCTCTCGTTCTGGCCTCTGCCAGAACTGCCCATATTTCGATGGAGTCGAGGGCTTATGATATTATGATCTAATATATTTCAGCAAGGTGTTGGGAGTCGTAGTTACAGGCACATGACATATTTTCAGCTTTGTTCATGGGATGGCAATGCATCTACGGTGCCTTTGCAGACGTCCAATTGGCAAGAAAACTGCTTATTTTCTATAAAATGTATAATTTTATTGTTTTATAATGAGCATTATAATCTATTACTTAAAAACTACTCAGTAACAAGTCTAATTACATTGCAAAACTTAACAACTAGGTAATTTTGATTAATATAATCATTACGACTATGGGTAAAGTTTCGAAACAAATGCTTATGTTCTAAGACACCTGTACACCCGCAGAGAGTGGAACTAGCTACTAAACACGACTTGGCGAACTGCGACTGCAGCTTTTACTCCTCGCCTCGCTGGTATGCCTATGTACCCTGTTCTGCCTGCCAAGAGAGCGTCGCTTAGCGAGTTATCTCTATGATAGCTCTTGTCACTGCGGTGAACGAGTAGATACTCGCGGACGGCGTGAACAGTCAGCGATCAACGATTAATATATGTATCTCGTTTACTTACACGGGACTTACAATCTTCTGTACGTTTCTTGAGCGAGAAAATCGTTGATAACTAGTTGCTTTCTGATCGGCGCGGGCGGTGGGACAGGTATGGTTTAGGCAGGATATTCACTATGTTCACAAGCAAAAAGTACTACGCGCATCTGTTTTGTCACACAAAAGTTGTGCGGTACACAGTTCGTGCGCGCACGTAGTGGATATCCAGCTTTACCAATTTACATAAAATTACTTTGAAAATTATTTTTAACGACTAGTTATAAAACCTATCTAATATATTACGAGTGCTGCTCGTGCGAGAAATATTTGTCATAGACTATACAAGACGAATAAAATGCCTTGATACCTAGAACATACGGCCATAAAGATATTTATGATTGTTTTTGAAGTTAACATACAACATAAAAAATATATAAGTTTTTGGCGGGATCGCGTTGGAACATGTCGCACGAATTTTCATTTTCATGGAATTTAGTGAAATAGCGAATTAAATTGTATAATTTTGGTAGTGAATTATTCAATTTAGTTACGTGTGAGTGCACAAGTGTAGTGAAGGTGAAAATAAGTGACTAACGTGGACTTTTCGTGTTCCCCCCAAAAATTCCTATTAGGTTGTTGTAAAGTTACTACCGCTTTACAATAACTTTGATTTGACTTGACTGACTAAAGACGACTATGACTGTTTTGTAACTTCGTGCCCGATATCGGGCCATTTACTTGATCTCAATATAAATTACTTGACACTGGCTAAATGCACAAACCGTGTGAAGCCAAAATCAATAAAAAAAAAAAAAAAAAAACAAAAAAAATAATTTATATTTGTATAAAACGAACGGCAGTGTTTTATACAAATTCATAGATATTTATTATTTACATACTATCTAAAATATCGTTAATTTTATTCATATTAATTAGCTGTCAATGGTTCGTATTTCATGTTAGTTATGCATATTTTAATTATATTTAATTATTATTCAGATTATCATAACAGCAGATGAAACATACAGACAACTTTACAGCATTACTTATTTTTCATTTACATTTTATTTCTTTTAATAAAATTTGTTCCCAAATTGTGTGGAAATGCGTCGGTACATTTTCATTTGGTATTTTAGAATCACAATAAAATGCATTTCACCATAGGTGTGTACGAGCGACTAAAATAATAATAGGTAGAGATCGTCTAATTTAAAACTGCACGCCACATTAATTTCGACACAAACATTTGAAATGTGTATGCAACCAGGGCCCCAATTCTGTATGGTTATAATGATTCCCCGCGGAATCTTACTACGTTCAAACTACTTCAATATCGTGTTTTGTAAAAACCAATGTAACGATAAGGAATCGAAATGTCATAATATTCTGTATGTTCCAAGACAATTTGTCGATATTTATTAGCAGATGTCGTATGTGATCTAAGGAATTGACGTAGTTTCGAAGTAAGGAATTCTTTAAGTGAATTAGAGCCCAGAAGTGGAGGGGCGTGCAGTTTTAAACTAGACAATGTCTACCTACTACCTACCTACAAGTTTAGGTACCTGACTCATACAAAAGTACCTACATACTTTACAGTAAATGTTTACGAATATCGTGAATCAACAGATTCTTCAGATAGTTGTCATCGTTCGCGAAACATTCGACGATGTCAAAGTGATCCATATCGTCCTTGATCTCCAAATACATATTCTGCATCAGGCACGTGTTGAGTAGGATCTCGTAGAACTCTCTGGATTGTTTTTTGAAGGTAGGACTGTCGTGTTGTCCCGCTAATATGTAAACACGTATCCTCCTTCCTTGCAGGTGTGTGAAGTCGTCAAACTGGGGCGACAGGGGTACTGCCCACTCGTTCGGTAGCTGGACAGCGTGGTTCACGGACGTGTGGACAATCTCCCTGAGGTCGTATACACCTGAGACTAGGAATGCTCCTTGAAGGCGGGATGCTCCTGGCGTGTTCTCGAAGAAGTCTGCGTTCGCGAGAAGTTTCGCGACGAGATGCGCACCCGCCGAGTGACCCGCGAAATACACGCCTCTGGAAATTACAAAGACGGAGTGAATATTTTCCATTGACAAATTTGTAAGGTACCGATTTCGTTTATACTTGGGAAAAGAAGCTGAGTATTTTGTTTCTTTGCTTTTCATTGGAAAAGCCTCACCTTGCGTCCTAACCGAACACGACTGTCGCGCGAATACGCGATCGTTAACCTGTATAATGACGTACATACCCACATGACTTGTTTGACCGCACGAATATGTCACATCTGTACTTATTAAAGCTGAAGAGACGTTCTTGTTTGTTTGAACACGCTAAACTCAGGAACTACCAGTCGAATATGAAAAATCGGTTTACATTTGATAACCCAATTCTTGAGGAAAATAAAGGCAACTCTTTTAATTTTTACGGCGGGTAAAACCGCGAGGCCCAGCTAGCTCATATTATCATTCCTTATTAGCCCTCCCAGATCTGGCCCTGCATTGTTACGCTCACATAAAATTCGAGTAATATAATGTTTGGACTTTAAAAGAGATCATGTCATCACCTGTGAGTTTGTTTCGGCATTTCTTCTCAGGGATACTGATCCCTAGATCCTGATCTAAAAACTAGATGGCGCCGGCATTTCCTAGCTGAATGCAGCTAGGAAATGCCGGCGCCATCTAGTTTTTAAAATATTGACCAACAAAATATTGACGTAGTTTTACACGTCAATATTTTGTTGGTCAATATTTTAAAAACTCTCTTATAAGATCTACTTACACAACTAAACATTTCATTTCATTTCATTTATAAACGTGCATGATAATTGCTTCGGTTAGGACGGGGCGTCTTACTGTTAATGTAAATAGTTATTAGAAATGCATAGGTAGGTATCTAACATAATATTATTAGTTGGCTATTTAATATCAAGTCACAAGTCATTGGGTATAGAAGTTCATCTCCACCTTTAAATCAAGTCAATATTCGCAATTGAATTGATCGTTTGCAAAATTGTTTATTCTAGCCCATTCGAAGTGAATATTTCATTCTCTAAAATAAACTGTAAATATTCTTGCCCGTCAAGCTTATCTCTGTTTTCGGTTCATTACAATTTACATCACAATTATTTATCTGAGTGAAGGGTTATCTTACTTGGAGGCCATTTTTTCTGCGTACTCGAACACGAACCTCGCAGCGTTTCTTATTTGGCTGACAATATCAGCGAGGGTGGCGGTAGGACAGAGGTCATAGCCGACGACGATGGTCTTCACCCTGAACTTGTGGAGAGGACCCGCTGGGTACCTCGATACCTCGCGGGAGAGCTCCTGCCAGTAGCCGCCGTGAATATACACGAGGATCGGTGCATCTGAGGAGGAATTACATATGGGTGTTATGAATCAGGAAATTGTGAGTTGTGTAGGTACGTAAGACGAGTGATAAGCTTGTAAGTGAAAAATAAAATTATTAAGAGTTTTTATAATTATTATGTTGATTTTTTGCACCCGTTATCTTTTTCATTTTTCCCACTATTTTCTTCGGCACCCTCGAAAACCGTGAAAACTATATCACTCACCATAGCCTTTGTATAAGAATGATTTCTATTTCACTCACTTTGTCTCTTTCTATTAAATGTAATAAAAAGTCACATGGAGGGGCATAACGCTTTTTGGTTACGTCACTTAATTTCTTACCATAAATGCTTATGGTAAGACGTTAAGTCACTAGTCTTTTAGGAGTGTCGTACATTTTGGCCTAGGTGTAAGGTTTGTACAGTTCGGCTTTGTAGAGTTAACAGAGTTATCAGATCTAATGTACAGCCCGTAGGCTTGGTTCTTAGATCTGATAACTTTTTTACTGTGAAAGTGTAATTTAAGTATTGGCTTGTTACAGGGCGACGTTATCGCTCAGCGACAAAGCCCTTTAAATAAAGATAAAAAAAAAAAAAGTATTGGCTAACTTGGGCACGCCACGATTGCGGCAGTAAGTCCCCTCTTTGAGGAGTGGCTTGAGAGGCGGCATGGCGTCCTCACCTTCCGCCTGACACAGGTCCTCACCGGACATGGCTGTTTCGGGAGGTTCCTGTTTCGGAAAGGGCGGGAGGAAACGCCCGGGTGTTTCCATTGCGAAGATCGCCCTGAGGACACGGTGGAGCATACGGTGGAGGTCTGCCCGGCTTGGGCGGAGCACCGCCGTGTCCTCGTGGAGGTGATCGGCGGCGGCGATCTCTCGCGTCCAACCCTGGTCCAGGCCATGGTACGGAGCGAGAGTGCATGGCTAGCAGTCGCCTCCTTCAGCGAAGCAGTTATGCTCGCAAAGAGGGAGGCGGCGCACGTGAGGGAGATGCAGTACATGCGCCCTCACAGCCGTGGCTTTCGCAGGAGACGCCCTGGGCGTCGGGAATCCCAGGCTGATTCCCGGCCACCGTAGGCACGGGCTTGCGGACGGCGAGTAATGGGTAGCTCGCTGTCCGGTAAGGACCAAGCCCAGGTCGACGGCGCGTTGTGTTCCACGCGCGTCTCAAAGAGATGTCAGCAGCACCAGATTGGGCCCGCAAGGGCCGATGCCTGCCAGGGGTGCGGGTTGTTCGAAAGAGATACCGCGGCCCCTGGCATACAGGCAACTGAGGGAACACTGGTGGGTTTTAGTCAGTAAAAGTCTGACACGCCCTCCCGCTCCGCCCAGAGCGGGAGAAGTTATTTGATGATTTCCCAACCACAAAAAAAAAAGTATTTGCTAACTGCTTTACATTAAATGTTTTTGGTGGGATTAAATATTACTAGGCGTCATTTATGATCCCTCATTAAATGTCTGTGGTGAGTTCAGCTGGACGGATGCCGACTCCCTGGACAAATTCAATGCGCAGAACTGAGCCAAGGTTCATTGTTATTTGCTGAGTACAGAAATAACACATTTATTTGGAACCTACCTATTACACAATTATGCTATCACCAATTCAGTCAAAGTAATTGTAGCCCGTATCGAAGTACATTTGCAAAAATTTAAATACACAATAAATATAAAACTGCAACATTTCAGTATCATTGATAGGACATTCGCATTAATAGGAGTGTCAATGACATCGCATGAATCAATTAATTATAATTTCATTCGCTATGTCTATTACACATAATTACGTAGGCAGCTCAAATGTGCTGTAAATTTGGCTGTCAGTAAAAATTAAGTATGCATAAAATATTGAAACACAGAGTCAGTCTCAAAAATATATTACACATTATGCGGTCTTATAATTTCGAACGTTACAATATTATCGTTGACTTCCACGTCATGACATCACGATAACACAGGGAAGTAAAATATATGAAAATACATTAATGAAGATGCTTTT
Organism: Polymixis lichenea; assembly: GCA_949091785.1. Lineage (NCBI taxonomy): Eukaryota > Metazoa > Arthropoda > Insecta > Lepidoptera > Noctuidae > Polymixis > Polymixis lichenea. Next base: position 17,951,050 of record OX420933.1, on the reverse strand, counting down.
AAATTTCTGTACACGATACAGTTACAATGTGCACGTATTTTCATACATTTTCTGGACGTGGACATCTGCCATAATATCGTCACTGTATTAAAAATAAAGAATGTACACACTATACAGTATTATGGAACACAAATTGTCGACAATCGTATGATTTATCGTCGATGTAGGTATATCGCAGGTTACAGAACAGATGAAAGAGTCGCAGATGCTACGGAATACAAGATGGTTGACTTGCGGGTCCTGAGTCAAGGCTGCCGCAACTCAAATGGTAAGTGATTCCTTAAGCAATTTACACAAATAAAAACTACTGTTCTAGCTTTAAGTGTTGGTGTTTATGCGTTCATAGAAATAAGCTCCCTCCTATGATAGAGCCACTAACTTCTGCAAAAGTATCGGGTTTTTTTTTTAAGGTGGGAAATCATCAAATAACTTCTCCCGCTCTGGGTGGAGCAGGAGGGCGTGTCAGACTTTTACTGACTCCACTCATATTCCTTCAGTTGTTTGTGTGCCAGGGGCCACGGTATCTCTTTCGAACAACCCGCACCCCTGGCAGAAAAGTATCGGGTTGCACCCTAATTGCATTTAACGCACTATCAATCCGAATCTGAATCATTTTAAAGGATATTGCTAACCCACGGCTAATCGAAAAATATGTCTGCTCGCCCGTAGGTGACTGGTGACACACTAACAGTGGCTTTCATTATGCCAGTTCAACAACGTATTGTTGAACTGGCACAATGAAAGCCACTGTTAGTGTGTTACGGAATTACCTCGCCCATAGAAGTCCGATATCCTACTAATATTATAGAAAGTTTGTATGTTTGGATGTTTTTCACTCAATCACACAAAAACGGCTGAACGGATTTGTATGAAATTTGTCACACATATAGTTTATAACCTGGATTATAATATAGGATACTTTTTAGCCCGGTAGTACGTTCCCGTTGATAATTTCCGGCCTCCATGTGGGCAAAGCCGCTTTCAAGGCTAGTAAGTTATAAAATTGAAACATATTATCCAAAAACCCAAGTTAGCAATACATTAGTCAAGAAATGTTATAAAACCCACACAAACAACACAGAGTTACGTCTGTTCTCAATTTACCTATTTGATATGAATAAGTTACATTGGAATTCACATCGGGAGACAAGATACTTACGACTGACATTCAGTTTTGTTATTGTTTATTTTTATGGTTTCGCTCGTAATGTACCCACATCTGTTACACCTATAGCGCCGGGTTTTATAACGTGCAACAAACCCTTTACTGCTATAAACCTTACAGGGTAATATGGACCACTGAGTTGTATGTATTTGTATTTTTACCGGTCACATTTAAGAGTTGGAAGCTTCTTGAAAGATATAAATGTTGACAGTATCGATAAAATGTCTGACAGAGATGTTTTTTGTAGAAGTTATAAAATAAATTAAAAGTTTGTCCATGGGGTTTGTTGCCCGTTCTTCTCCATAGAAACTTACTACGCTTTAGAATGGGCAACTAGCTTCATCTTTCTGACTGACCGATCTCTTTTGTCAGTTCAAGAGTGCATACAGTAAATGGTCATATTGAAAATTTTAAATAAATGTTTTGAGTTTCAGAGAAAATTATTTACGTTTTAATTGCTGCGTAGCATTAATCGAAAGTAGATCTAGAAGGTAGTCTTTTAGATGACACACATTAAAAATATACCTAGGTATTGAATTTCACAGCGTGTGCAACTAAAACATAGGCTTGGTAGTATCCGTTTTGTTCATTTAGCTTTAATATACAAAAAATATTGTTATGACGCCAATAGGTATGCAATTTGTTTACAGACAAGAGAAAAGTATGAAAAGGTTACATTACTTAACATTTGTTTATTATAGCATATTTGCTTTCATTGCTTATTGAGAAATGTACCTACCTACGTATTTTCGACTTGGCGCCGACCCAAAATTATCAATAATAATTTATGAGTGCTTATTAATATTTACTCATTAAACATTTCATACCAATGAATGTTTGTTAATTAAAACAATATTAACTCTGAATGCTGTGCTGCGTGGCTTTCATCATAATAAAGATACCCACTAAGTATGCATGTATTTCTGTTGGTGAGTATTTGGCTTAACAGCATATAAAGCTTGATTTACACGGTGCGATTGAATTGGCAGTGGCATGCAATAAATTGAAGCAACAAAAAAAAAATGCACCGTCTGACCGCGTGTAGACAACGCAAGTCTTTTGTTGCTTCAATGTTATTGTATGCCACGGCTATAACCTTATTTGTGGGCCTTTTTTTTTCTGGGTGGGAAATCATCAAATAACTTCTCCCACTCTGAGTGGAGCGGGAGGGCGTGTCAGACTTTTACTGACTAAAACCCACCCATGTTCATTCAGTTGCCTGTGTGCCAGGGGCCACGGTATCTCTTTCGAACAACCCGCACCCCTAGGGCTTAAAAGGTGAACCCCAGCGTAGAAATTTGCTTTCGGTTATACAAAAAAAAAGGTTTTTCATAGAAAAGTGCAATACCTACGGTCAAAATGTATGGAAGAGCTGATTTTTTTTGTATAACCGACGAAAAATTTCTACCCTAGGGGTCTAGAATGATATATGCTGATTTCATGGTTACAATTCGCGCACTGGATAAAAACTTATCCTGTATACAAGAATTGCTCGTTTAAAGGTATTAGATTTAATTTAAGTACTCGACGTATCAACATTTTATTGTGTAATGCAGGACCTCGGAAACGTACAAAGGTAGTAGATTACAACAGATTAAATGGCATTGAGCGTTTTAAAACATAGTGAACACGTCATTATAACACCTACTTTTGCTATTTTTAAAATAATACATTATTATTTAGAAATCTCGTTTATTTGGTATTATGTGATTGTAATATTTAAACATACCTTCTAGATGTATTTTAGGATAAAGACGATGCTAAGACGGATGTGTGGTGTTCCACGAATGGATAGAATAAGAAATTAAGAGAAAAAGTCTGATAAAGACATCGTTAACTAAAAAGTTGTGTGGAAATCAGTTGTCATGGCATGTGATCTCGACATTTTACTAATTCCGGGAGGAATGAGGAAAATGTCGTGAGGAAAGTTTTGAGTATGAATGTCGATGACTATAAGAGTAGGGGAAGACCAAAGAAACGATGGATGGACTGTGTGAATGATGATATGGTTAGAAAGGGTGTGACTACCAAGATGAAGACTAATAGAGAAGTATGGACGAAAAATACATTTTTAAATTGGGAAAGGAAACTTTTACTATACCTACTTTACAGAAATATCTTTGAACAGTAGGTACTAAATTCCTAAATAAATAAAATTCATGAATATTTGACCAACTTGAGATTTGTATCCCTCATGAGTAATTTTGTCACATTTCGTGCAAGAGCTACCGGTAAATTTAACTCTGACCTTTTCAAAACAAAATGTATGCAAGTAGGTGACCTACTTCTGATGTGATTCGTTGTATGTCTCGCCTATTCCCAACTACATTAGCGGCGCTCAAACACAGCTGAATACCAATATTTTAAATGGAGCTACTGCCCCTCTGACTTCCTCAACCCAGCTCCTGAATAACAACGATGAAATTCTAACATCCAGAATCATGTCAACTGGTTGTTAGAATTTCAGGAAGGTTCTTCCCGTAATTAAAAACGTTCAAAATGTAGTGCAATCTCATCTTAGCGACAAAAGGGGTTTAAAACTTGTTAAAACGTATGGAAATTAGGTATAGGTATTTTCAATCGACCTCAAAAATGAAAGAAGTTACAAAATTGTGGACCAATTTTGAAAATTCTATTTTTGAGTTAGCTTCGATTCGATACTACGTGTTTTATCCACTTTGTGTATCTTGATGATGTTATAAAACTTCCTGTCACTGTCGCTTACCGAGCAATAGGAATCGGTGTGGGATTACCACTACGTTAGTACTAAAAAGAGAAATATAAAAACTATTTACAAAGTATTTTTGATAGATTGATACTGTGATTACAATGCTATACTTAACGTGTCTAAAAATACGGGAATCGCCCTGCTGGCTTCTGACGATTCGTAACGACTGATAAATATCTAAGAAGAATGACAGCCGGGACCAGTGGGGTTTCTGCATAAAAGGGACGGTGACCCATCCACTGATCGACCGCGGCAAAGCATGGCTTAACCGTGATCGATCGAACTGCGGCACGGCTGTTACTTTGCCACAATTCCCTTATTTGTTATGTGTTTATTGACATCGAAACATTACTGACTCTTTAAAAATATGCTGGTTTTTATTTCAACGTAGCTACCTCAAACTGTCAAATTTTCCCAATTGAACATGAACCATAAGCTTATGTAATAAATATGAAAATCAATCAAAGAAATTTGACAGATTGGGGTAGCTTGATGCGCTGACGTTTGTACACATAGCTACAACGTATAGGTAAATCTTGTACTGGTATTGAGGATTGAGAGCCCTAGATATAGTGAGCTACCTTCATCATTTCATCATCATCATTTTCAGCCGAAAGACGTCCACTGCTGGACATAGGCCTCCCCCATTCTCCTCCACTTCGACCGGTCTTGTGCTTCCCACATCCAGCGGATTCCCGCGGCCTTCACAAGGTCATCGGTGCACCTTGTGGGAGGCCTTCCCACTCTACGTCTTCCGGTACGCGGAGCTACCTTGGAACGTCACAATTATCAGTTTTATTTTATTTCATATGGCTACATTTATCTTAAATGTATTGTAAAAAGTCTAGTCTACGTTTATTGATTGAAGGCTTTGGTACCAAATTGTTCACATAATATGTACATTCTGTTAATGTTATTAGTGGTGGGGTTTTTACAAAGATTAAAACGGCATTTATCTATTAGTCCCAGGATTGCTGATTTACGAACTTTCTCAGGTTTAGGCTGAAATAAAATAACACTACGGATCATAACGCCCAGGAGTGTTAAAACAATTTTGAAATAGTACACCCACAGTGCGCCAGTTATGGACAGGGAGCGGAGGGCGTTGTCTGTGAGGGCCAATATGATCGCTCGCAGGTTTGTTCGTTGCTCGGGGGCCGTCAAAATAACTCTTTTCAGAGCATTTTGTACGTCCCTATACACAGCCAGCCTGTGGGGGTCATATACCCAGAAGCAGTACAGCGCACTCCGTGTTCAGTATAATAATGCATTCAGGGTGTTGTTGGGGCTGCCCCGGCACTGCAGCGCATCAGGGATGTTCGCCGACCTCCGTGTCGACTGTTTCTACACGACGATGCGAAAGCGGTGTGCATCTCTGGGGCGCAGGCTCCGGACCACCTCCAACACCATCCTGAGTGTATTTGCGAACAGGTTTGATTGTCAGTACATTAACCATTGTTATATGATTAATGTAATGACAAGCAAACAAATGACTCAAAGGCAGGCGTATTAACAGTCGATCTATTTTTATGAGTTTAGTTTAATTTTATTTATTTTTATTTTATGATATTTATTTATTTTAGTTTAATTTTATTAATTTTAATTTTGATATCATTAAATTATTGAATTAATTATTTTTACTTATATTTATTAACATTATAATTTTAAAATTTAATTTTGTTGCTAATATTAAATATTATTCAATTATGATCTGAAGTGGATTGAAATAAATGATTTTGAATTTGAATTTGAATATGTTTACCTAAGTCCCATGTAATAGGGGGTGAGCCTATTGCCATCAACCGGGAACAAATCCAGACACCGGGCAGATATTGAGAAATTCCAGATATAAAAACCCAATAAAATTTTGTCCGACCTGGGAATCGAACCCAGGACTAGTGGCGTTTGAGACCTCTAGACCAAGGTGGCAGCCTAAAACACTATGAAAAAGAAAACGTTGGTACCGTTTGGTAAATCTGTTCCAAGAATGTCAAGTTTCTGTCCAGGTGTTGATCCATACTCGATCTCCAATTTATGTGGGATGATGTTTGTTGCTTCATCGCTTGCTGTAAGAAAATAAACTGGGGTTTATAAAGGTGAATGTTAATGTTTTATTAACACTAGATTTTAAGCAAAATTGTTACTAACCAAGGACTCTCTAATGAAAGTTTTATATTATATTCTAAAAGGCTAGACTTAAAAAACAAACGATGTGAATAGGACAGTCTTATATCCTGAATTAAGTAATAAGCCCTATCAAAATAAAATCTTATCCTTTAACGAAAATCTTTTAGGTTGCAATTTCTTCTTAACGTATCGAAGGTGAAAAGTTCAAAGATTATTTGGCCCAAAATTCAGCTACGTGAACTCCACTCACTGACGCCGTCATAAGATCATCACATGCACAGGTACATGAGGCGCAGGATGGAAGGTGGGCATTGTCTGTGGGGAGATGCCAAAATACAAGGTTGCATCTAGAGTGCAGACCGCACTATATCGATGCTGACTACACAATATTGATAGCCTCAAAATATCGTCAGTCACAACGTCGATACACATCAACGCGTACAGCGTTGAGGCGTTTCATGATGGAGCGCGCCTAATCGTAACCTCATCATCATCATTATATCAGCCGAAAGACGTCCACTGCTGGACATAAGCCTCCCCAAAAGGGAGGATTTGTCCATAATCGCCACGCTTGGCAGGCGGGTTGGCGATCTCAGTAAGGTGGTAAAATGCATAGAGAACGCTGCTGCCCATTCTCTAGTAAGTCCCTTAGTCGCATTCAAGACACCCATGAGAAGAAATGGGATGGTGCTATTCTTTTAACGTCCGGCACCACACCGAACTATATTATAAGGCTTATTAAAAAACTGCTTTTTGATTAAAATGGGGTGGAGTACTTTGAGAACATTTTAATATTATCATGGAGTAGAATGACGCAATTTACTTTGTGTAAATTACCATTGCTTTCCAAACGGTGAACCAAAACATCGTGCAACGTGAGGAAACTGTGAAAAATTCGAAGACGTGAAATCTAGCAACCCGCACTGGGCGCGCGTGGTGGATTACGGTCTGCTCCCTTTTTACAGAGAGGAGGCCTGAGTCACTACAGCGAGAACAATAGGCTGATTATGAACTGTCAAAATGAAAGGCATTACGATCGACTGCCATTTTGTGTGTTACGCTATTGCCCCGCTGCTCCACTCCTTACCTGCTGTGACATGCTTCACGTGATGCTGAAGCACTTCGATTGGCGTGGGGAACCTCTGCGACCATCGACTGGGGGAGTACTCCCGCTCAAGATCGATGGCGTCCAGGATCACCGACATTGTTCTCTGCTGTTCTGCCTGGAAGAAGAATAATAGCCATGGTCAGATATTTTATTAGGTACGTAGGTGCCATAATTTTTTCAGCACACTTGCTCGCAAAATTGCTCTTATTAGACCGTTTTTGGGTTCATAATGCAGTGTATTGAACACCCGCTCTTGTTGCTTTGCATTCCACTATTCTGCAACTAGTGAGAATAGTTTTATACATTCTCACACTAGTGTAAGAAGGTAGGGTGCACCCCAGATTACTGACTTTATACTAGAGTCAAAGTTTTTGCAACAAATTATTATGTGTATGAAACTTTATTTATTTATCTTTTGCAAGGGTTTTGAAAATCAGCATTTGACAAGCGTGAGCAGTTGTCATTGCACAGTTTCATCATACTGTTCTATTGTTGTCAGGGGTTAACAGACACTAGTAAAATTTTACACAAAAAGTGAACTAATCGTCGATTTTCATCACCTGCCCAGCAAACGATTATGGTGGGGTGTTTCTTCACTACTCCCAGTGGCATCTGGCTGACCATTGACAGGATAGTAATTTGTTCACCAGATGCCCTAATTCAGTGTTATTTTTTATGGCACTGTGTGCCGTAAACCCCAATTAAGTCATGCTTTTCTGTAAATTAAGTCGTCCATTTATATACAGAAAGCCTGAATTAAGTGTGGGGTTAGGTCACACGTGCTATAAAATGGTATAATACCTACGATCTATGACTTAAGTAGTCCATTATTGAACGGCGTTTAGCAATCTCGCTACGCGCTGCGCTAATTTCACGCCGTGCAATAAGTCATACGTATCGTAATGTACCATTAGATTTGGCGAACAAATGGCTACATTTTTTTAAATTTAAACCAAGAAAAACTACGACTCATTCATATTGGAATAAGAATCTAAATACTGTTGGGCGGGTCCATACTATGTTTAGTTGTTACTTGATTTTGCCGAAACTGGCCACCGCTTCCAAGAATATTTTTATCTTATATATTAAGTATATAAACTTTAACTCACACATTGGCAACAGTTGTACGTCTTATATCGAAGGCACATAGCTAGTAATTATGTAGATAACATTAGATCTTAGACCTATTTCATTGTAAGTTCTTTACCTTTTTTTCTTCCTTAATCTTCGTAAAGGTTCTCTTCCGTCGAATCACTTTCAATACTCCCCTAAACAACTGTATCAGTTGGACCATATAACATTTCATGTCAGCAAGTTGCTAACTACTCGTATACTCCGCAGCGATCGTTATCGCGGCTATTTCAAGTAAATAGAGCGAATGCGAATCCAAAACATCAACAAAGTTCGCGATAAGCGTACCAACAAAGTGTTTGTCAAATAATTACATCATAGCACAGATGTTTTATGTGAACACGTAACTGCTATCTAATCTTTGTGCTAAATAAAATTTATTGGTTTATTGGTTTTTCGACTGATTTTGAACTGTTCACAGTAGATGTATTATCTTATACAGGATAAGTTTTTATCCAGTGCGCAAACTGTAACCATGCATTCAGCATATCATTCTAGACCCCCTAGCACAGAATTTACGTCGGTAATACAAAAAAAAATCAGCTGTTCCGTACATTTTGACCGCGGAGGTATTGCACTTTTCTATAAAACAGCTGATTTTTTTTGTAAAACCGACGTAAAATTTTAAAGTGTGCGCACCGGGTAAAAACTTATCCTGTACACCGTGAAATTTTAATGGTTGTTTTCCCGCGGCAGAACAACTTGCCATTAGGAGTACTTTCGAAGCATAGAGTAAAAGTAAAAAAAATAAGATTTTTTTTGTTTTAAAATAATTAAAAAATATTCATCAACTCGATAAAACACTACTAAATAGTAACACTAGAGGTAACTTATAGGTACTAGTCGAATCGCACGCGCCGCCGCCGACAAAGAGAACAGCGATGCATAAATGTTCAAAGCAAAATAAACTCTCGCACGTCATTTTTCACAATGATTAAATCTGCCATTTTTGGTTTCTAATATTTTATTTGTTTATGAAACGATTGTATTACCAAGACAAAACCATTTCGCTGCGGGAAAACAAATATTTAAATTTCACGGTGTATATATCCTTATTTTCTGAGTAGCGTTTAGGGCTAGAGAAGTTAGGACTTTGAGCGGTAAACGTGAAAAGGGGTGCGAAAAGCCCCCGGCGTTTTTTCGTTCAGATTAAAGTTTGTCCGTAAAGGCTCCCGCAAACCGGCGCGATGCGACTCTAGGTCAATTTCCATGAAGTCTTCATAGAAATTGTTCTATTAAAGCGTAACGCGCCTGTCTATTCGCCTTCACTTAAAATAGACATGTGATTAAATCGGAAACTCATTTGTCCTTGCAAGTACAAAGCCAGCAAGGTTTTTACACCACTCGGAGGTACGGAAATAGAACATAGGTAGGTAGGTAACTTATTTAATAGATTTATTTTAATAAAAAAATCTGAATGTAAACATTACATTCCTTTGAGTTTTTTGTGGTTGTTTTTTATTTACTACTGGAGGCATTGTACTTAGGACATAATGTTACGATTTAACACGTCTAAGAAATAAGTTAATTTCACACCAAACTTGTGAAGCAACACAACACATGGTGATATTTTTTCACAACACTAGTTAATACAACTTTTCAATAATACAAGTTAATACACGCACTATTATTTAAAAACAAAATACATTGTTCGTAATTGCACAAAAAACTAAAAAATACTGCGCTAAAGGAGATAGAAACATTTTGTGACACTTTCGTTTGACTCTAGATATCCATTTATTGTGTCTTCCATTTGCGTGATAACTTGATAAGAGTATCTTGCGTGATATGAAAGCATTATTATTTATTCTAGTTTTTTTTTATTAATCCCTATAAACGGCGTCTTTAACAGCCATTACATTAGAAATATAATTGCTACAATGACACCGTTAGGTTTTAATTTTAAGAAGTAATTAAGACTTATTTCAAAACCATATTTGAATTCCCAGAAACGGTTTAAAAATTGCCAATAGAATGTAATTTATATTCCAGAAAATTAATATAGTATTGTCTCGCCATCTCCCTTTAAATCCATACAAAGATTGTCTTTAAAAGATCGCTTTTAGCGATAAAGCCGCCCATTGTGTCACCCTACGTAAAATTCTACTTTCATATCTGTAAATTTTATGGTGTACGTACATAATAAAGAGTATTATATTGTGTTCTAATATCAGATAAGAAGCACATGCCTAAATATTTACCTCGGTAATGATACAATAAAGATGTTTGTACCGTAAAGTTATAAAATTGCGTCATATACGTCACATAAATAATATTTTCAGCGGGATTATTAGAAGTGTCTTGTTGTTATAAAGTCACTTATCGTTTCTAAGTAGAATCTGCGAATCTTTGTTACTAAACCTACACGAGGTTTGATTTATCATTATTAGCACGATTCAGTCATTAAAATACCTTTGATTAAAAAGGTAACCGTACTATAGTACCATTTGGTACTAGAAGAGCTAATAGTATGAGACATGCAGTGAGAAGTTCCAACACATGCAGTTAAAAGGACGAGACAAGGTTAATGAAAGATGAAAAATAAGACCTCCAGCCTATCCTCCATCTGAAATAGGTACAGTACATAACAGGACTGTGCCATTGCATGAACACGATTGATTCATTCATCGTCCTCGGCATAGAGGAGTTCAGAAACCAAGATTTGCCAGATTAGCCTTAATAAAGTTGAATGATAATAACAATAAAAAAGATTCTGCGAAATGGGAAATTCAAGGTTTGCGTAATATTATAACGACACTAATTTGTGAATTAATTATATTGATTTGCATTATTTTCCGCGTACCAAAGAGTACTATTGAATTAAGTTATTATCTACATTGTTTTTTTTTATGTGATTTGCTCATGGCTTGTAAGCATTTCTTACCACTACAAGGGAGCTACTAAATTGCTTTTGTCAGGAGTGAATCCGTGAAATTCGTGATCATCATTGGGACCTCCTTGTCGGAAATTGCCTTCTTGAATCCGTGCTGGGTCGTTGCGGTCGGCGAGGGATATCGTGCGGTCTTCCACAGGGATCGATCCTGGGGCCGCTACTGTGAAACACCGGGTTCGACTGAGACTTGCGCGGTGCGCTTCTTTACGATGTCAGCGTCATCTGCTACTATAAAGCAAGCTGATGTCAACAAGGACCTATGAAGTATATACAGGCGGCTACATTGACATGACTTTTTATGTTTTTGGATCGCCGACAAGCCAACAGCACTCCTGATATTATATGATTTTCGCCATCGCCACTTGTATGCATGAACTTAGAACGGAAGATCAGAAAGGCACACAAGAGCATCTACACGGATTTCAAGTGGCATTTCTTCACACTCAATCTTTGGTCCAATGCTGACCGCATTTTTCCCTCAATAGAGCGCGTTTAAAGAAATTATGACACTCCGTTTATGGCACCGTTTCCTCAAGCATGGTGCCCATAAATAAACTACCTACTGTGAACAGATTAAATCATATTTCCAGAACTTAAGTTGGTACAGGCCAAAACTTTAGACAGTTCAATATAATTTGAATATCTAATTGAATATGAGTAATAAAGATGGAGGCAACCCTCTGTAGAAAAAGCATGGTGTTCTCGACAAATAAGACACGAGAAAAATAGGCGACACTTTATCACACAAACCTCCAGAGGCACTGCACAGTCCACACAAAAATAACAAATAACCGGACTACTTTACCACGCTATACGTTTCACGAGCGCAGTATAACTTAAATTTAAGGTACCTACCTATCTTTAACAAACTCGTTTCATAAACACGGCCCACTAACGACTGATGGCATTAACATAATATATATACCTACCTTCCTATATGGCCACGGAAAATATTTGTAGCAAATGCGTAAGGTACTTGTGTCGTATAAAAAATAAACAAAAGCTATCCAAGAAACAAATAAAAAAATCCAAGAAACAAGTTGTCAGTCTAACCTTTAAACATCTTACCGTGAAAACTATAGTGAAGTGACCTGTCAAAGACGTCAATTCCTTGCAACAGATGGAATGACAGCTCACTTCACGTTAGTAAGTTTTCACAGTCACATTATTTCAGAATTCTAAAAGCTCAAGTTCTAAATTGAGAGAGAGTTACTGATAGATAAGAGACCCCAGTGAACGAGGTAAATACGTTAAAATTAAATAATTTATAAATACATCATGGCGGCTTCATTCCTGGTCTGGTTGTAACTGCATAGCGATAACTCGGTGATAAAGCGTTCAAGGTGAAGTAACGAGCGAGAGATATTATGCCATTGCCAATATGGCACCCGCGATAAATGTGCAATGACCCTATATTTTTTCAGCCACATGCAAACGCATGCGGCGTGTGATGATACTAATCGAAGTCAAAAAGTCCAGAAGTACTGAATGAATGTCATAATGAGAGACAAAAAGACAAAAAGGAAGTCATATTTAGTGGGGTTAGGTTGGGTTTTTTTCCCCTTGTTTGTTGTTCCACTTTTGGTGTTTGTTTTTGGGTTAGGTTGGGTTAGGTTAGCCGAAATTTTAACGAAGTCCTATTCCTTACTCTTCTCGGTTTTTCTTTCTTGCTATTATTACCTAATCTAGTAGGAACGTACGTACCTATGTAGTAAGGTACGTACTGCTGCTGCGGCTCACATTCCTGAGGAATTAGGATCTACTTACTTGTTTTTTTTAAATTCAATCCATACATTTTTGTCATGCATAATTTACGACCTCCTAAATCAAGGCATCACTGTTCCATTATTGAATCAGAATAACGTGGTTCATTTACCTTGTACTTATTTATTTACATAGTAATTTAGCAAGACTAGTAGATTAGTTTGTATATATAAATGAACAAATCCATAAAATTGTATACACTAAGTTACAAGTAATTTTTAGATATTATGAAAACCTACATTATTTATCTAAGATTCATCTGGAATCCCTTAATGACTTTTTTCGAAATTTGGCATACCGTTACGACAATTTTTTTACTATTTTTTGGAATAGAAACCAAGCCGATATTCCCAGCCGTTTGCTTGCACTGAGGTGAGGATTGTGTGGAGACATTCACCTCACAATCCTCACCAACACATTCCAGCTATTACTTCGGAGTCATAATGCGACAATTTTTTTAACCTTGGTGACTATTTATGACTATTCATTGACTATTTTTTGGCGTTCTCAAAATTGATTTTCATGAGTTTTCAAAGGTGAGGATTGTGTGTTGAAGGACACGATTCATATTGTATTTTACCAATTATGATTCTGATTACAGATTTGCCAACACTTTGTTTTTATTCCTTTTTTACCCTGAAAGTGAAGCCACACCGAATGCAAATACAATGCCTTGCATGCTATGTTTGCCACGTCCGAATCTATGGAACTTTATTTTGAGATTTTCACACCAAATGTAGTGCAGTTGTGCACATACGGTGCGATTGGTTGGTGTAACGTCTCGCGTATTGTCTCCTACTTAGTAATAAGTCCTTCTGCGCACTACATACTCTTTAGGAGGAGTTTCGATTGCTTATTTTCACTTTGTACAATTATATGGATATCACCTCAGATCTTCGTCATTTTCACATAATAGTACATTATGATATAAGTGCGGTAAGTTGAAAATTACAGCCGAGGCGATATTGCTACAAGAAAGCAGAGGCTGTATTTTTCAAAGCGCACGTATGTCATACGACGTTTTATAACATATTTGCGAGGAAATAAATAAAAGTCGGACTTTCTTAAACGAGTAAATCTTTAATCACTTGTTAAAGCAGTTATAAAAATTTGAACAATTTGTAAAATTGATTATTACTTGTTCACAAATTAGCGATGCGCGCGCATCAGCGCTTTTTTTTAAGGCAAAGGCACAAAAAAGCCAGTATAACTAATAAAGAAAATTAATATTTTTTGTTTTTGTAACAGATAAATGGTTGTAATTTATTGTCAAAAATAATTAAATTAAAGAATTAAATGTTTATTTTTTTTATATTTTATTTCACAAAGTTAATTTTATTCATAAAATGTTGACCACTTTTCTGACATAAAAACTCTTTGCTAAGATTTAAAAAAGTACCGTTCGTTTTAGACGGAGCATCTTGATAACCGTGCCTTTTACATTACAATAACGCACAAGTGCGTAATGACATACAATACGATATTGAAAGTGGTGTAATAAGAGACCCTTTACGAGCAAATGTGTTATAAACCGATTTGAAAAATCCTTTTGTTTCCGAGTTGATGAATAACTTTCAGTCACTGTTATTTGCTTAGCGAGTGAAGATTACTGTGTCTTTAGTTATAAATTCTCGTTGTTTTTTCCACCGACTTCTGAAACTAGACTGATTTTTCACTTTCAGAATTGATTTTTTTTGAAGTTGTTTGTTTTTTTTTTGTTTGGGCTCTTCTGACAGACTCTTAACTAGACAAACTACATACGACTACCTCTATCTCGTCTTCATGTCAATGTTTGGATTGACTTAATTTAGGTAATTACTTCTACCCCGAAAGCCTATGCAAACCCGCAATTTTATGTATACCTACCTATTCTATAGAATGCTACAATCATGGAATGAAACAAAATAGCCAAGACACTCTAAACCACATTCCGTACCTTCATAGGGACGGGCGACCGCAACAAATCATCTGATACCTAACGCGGTACGCGGATATTTGTGAAGTATCGATATGACAAGCGCAGTATCGAGTATTAATAAGCTTGTATTACTCGATACTCGAGTGTACCGTACCGTAATCGAATCTAGTCTATTAGGTTCCGAGACGTGTCAGCAGCAACTGAGTTAATTTAAATCTCAAGAGCACAAATGCGCCAATCACAGTGTTTTCATACTTTTATTACTTGTTTATTATCTATACTTTTCTACAGCGTTCTAGCTACAGCTCGACAGATTTAAATAAAACGAAAAAATTATTGAGCAGGGTTAGGGCCAGGTGATTTAACTCACTGTAGGTACTACTGAAGTAAGTTGAAATGCAACCGCTGTGTGCGTCCAACTCCTAATTAGGTTAGGGAAGCAATGGGTAGATAGCATAGAAATATAAAAAATAAGCAGCAGACAATGCTAAGAATCAGCAACACTAATTTCTTATAGGTACCTACCTATCTATGGTAGAAAAAGTTGCGTAATCCCTACTAATATTATAAATGCGAAAGTAACTCTGCTTGTATCTACACTGCTGAACCGATCGTCATCAAATTTGCCAG
This sequence comes from Polymixis lichenea, assembly GCA_949091785.1. Taxonomy (NCBI): domain Eukaryota; kingdom Metazoa; phylum Arthropoda; class Insecta; order Lepidoptera; family Noctuidae; genus Polymixis; species Polymixis lichenea. Next base: position 17,935,586 of record OX420933.1, on the reverse strand, counting down.
AACTATAGCCTGGAATATGGAGAAGGACATAGGCTACTTACTACTTACGCGCTAACCGAAATACACGCGGGCGGAGCCGCGGACAAAAGCTACTTATTATATATACTCTGTGGTCGCCAAGGCTGATAACGTAAAAAAACAACTGACAATGGTGGTGGAACCGCAGAGCTTCTGCCTATGGTACAAAACAGTTGCTCTTCCTACAAACTCAACAAACAATTAATTAACCACAACGAACCTCCATCGATCCCTTTTTAAGCCCTTAAAAAGCGTCGTGATGAGTTTTCCGTTCAAAGAGCATGGATACTTAATAAAGTGGATGTTTTTACCCGACTGCGGGTGAAGGGGGCTTATTAAGGATTATTTATGAACCGAGTATAATGATACTCGGTTGATCCGGGTAATTTGTGCAATGTTTACGGTAGGTAGATAACTGACCAGGGCCCCAATTCTGTATCGTTATAATGATTCCCCGCAGAATTTTACTACGTTCAAACTACGTCAATATCGTTTTTTTAGAAACCAATGTAACGGTTTTTTTTTTTTGGGTGGGAAATCATCAAATAACTTCTCCCGCTCTGGGTGGAGCGGGAGGGCGTGTCAGACTTTTACTGACTAAAACCCACCCGTGTTCCCTCAGTTGCCTGTGTGCCAGGGGCGGCGATATCTCTTTCAAACAACCCGCACCCCTGGCAGGCATCGGCCCTTGCGGGCCCCATCTGTTGCTGCTGACATCTCTTTGAGGCGCGCGTGGAACACAACGCGCCGTCGACCCGGGCTTGGTCCTTACCGGACAGCGAGCTACCCATTACTCGCCGTCCGCAAGCCCGCGCCTACGGTGGCCGGGAATCAGCCTGGGATTCCCGACGCCCGGGGCGTCTCCTGCGAAGGCCACGGCTGTGAGGGCGCATGTACTGCATGTCCCTCACGTGCGCCGCCTCCCTCTTTGCGAGCATAACTGCTTCGCTGAAGGAGGCGACTGCCAGCCATGCCCTCTCGCTCCGTACCATGGCCTGGACCAGGGTCGGACGCGAGAGATCGCCTCCGCCGATCACCTCCACGAGGACACGGCGGTGCTCCGCCCAAGCCGGGCAGACCTCCACTGTGTGCTCCACCTTGTCCTCTGGGCGATCTTCGCAATGGAAACACCCGGGCGTTTCCTCCCGCCCTATCCGAAACAGGAACCTCCCGAAACGGCCATGTCCGGTGAGGACCTGTGTCAGGCGGAAGGTGAGGACGCCATGCCGCCTCTCAAGCCACTCCTCAAAGAGGGGACTTACCGCCGCAATTGCGGCAAGGGACCGAAATGTCATATTCTGAATATGCCAAGACAATTTGTCGGTATTATTAACACGATATTAGCAGAATTCGTGTGTGATTGACGTGGTTAAGAGTAAGGAATGGTTCAGTGGTCATAGTGAATTGAGGCCCAGTAAAACCACCAAATATTGCGGCGGTATTTAATCGGAGACTGGATTTTCAACTTTCGGCGCTAAACTTAGGCTTATTAGTCGATTGGCACGAATTAACTCGCCCGAATCGGGCGAATCGTCACTTCTTTTCGTATCGATGGTACTCGTATGCTTTTTTATTCTTTGCTTTTATTGTTTTAGCCCAGTAGATGGCCACGTTTATTGCGGCATCAGTAGCTTTATTGACATCATCCAACGTGCAGGTGAACGGGCACTTAGGGCACTCCAGCTGGTGGGGCATGGTCTGATCAGAAGCACCGCACTTGCACTGGGTGTTGGATGAGTCAGTAATCCCACAGTTTGACAAATTGTGTCTACAGCGGCATACTTGGGTACGCAATCGATTGAGAGCTTTCCATGTCGGCCACTGCAGATCACGCCGGGAGGCAAATATTCCTGGGCTTTAACGTCACTTATAAATGTTATAATATTTTTTTAAAGGCGACTCGCACGTTGAAAACTAATTTGTGTAATAGATATGTATTTCTTGAATTGTCGATTCGCTCACGAATAAATTAGCTTCGTGCGAGTCGCCTATAAAAAAATATTAAAAAAAAATACGTTTGGCCTCATTCGTGCGAGTTAATTCATGCGAATCGACTAATAAGCTTAAGCAGAAATTTTCGCGAAAAAATCCCGTCTATTTATACAACGTGTCGTTTTGCATCCTCGTCAAATTCAAGGAGGTAACTATGCTAATGATTCTCGACACGAATCAGTAATAAAATAAGTAGATTTTTTATTTTACGGCTATGAAAATATAGTCGAGAACGCAATGGTAATTGAACCATTGCGTTCTCGACTGTATTTTCATTGCCGTAAAATAAAAAATCGCAACAAGTAATTCGAGGACTGGTTTGTGCGACAAAGACTGTTTGAACCCAGGTTACCCAGTTACAGGGCGGTATCACACGGGCCGCGTTTTAAAATTAAAAAAAAAAACAAAAAAAATACCTACTTATTTTATTATTGATTTGTGTCGAGAATCATTAGCATAGTTACCTCCTTGAATTTGACGAGGATGCAAAACGACACGTTGTATATACACCGTGACACTTTAGTCGTCTTACAAAGATCAAACTTTGTTCTAAGGCATACTATTCTATCAACGACTACTTAAACGATAAAAATTGTTGGTCGCTGTGATTAACTCAATACAATGTTTGTGTTCTTTCACCAGAATTAGCTTACCTACTGACAGGTCATATGAGTTGCTTCATATCGTTGTTTAATTTATTTGACTGTATAAACTATTTTTAATTTTAAAATTTATTGTTGAATGTTAATTACTCACCTATTATTGTATAGAATCAAGTTCTTCCAACTTAACAGACAGCTGTGCTGCTGGGGAGTTTGTTGCGCCACTTCTTCTTTCCAGCTAAATCACTAGAAAGTGGTAAAAGGCGGGCGTTTTGGGGGACTGTCTTATGTAATTTTGACGTTCAAAAAATGCTGACTCGCAGCCTAATTTGAATAAATGACCTTTGATTTTGATTTTGGTCCATTCAATGTTTCCGTCATAAAATACCTCTTGGCGCGTTTAAAACGTTGGTTCCATTAATTAAGATAATAGGTAGGTACAAAGAAAAAAAATAATGGTTTAGAATTATGACACCCTCTCTGTTAATAATGTTTATAACACATTTGCTCGTAAAGGGTCTCTTATTACACCACTTTCAATATCGTAATGTATGTCATTACGCACTTGTGCGTTATTGTAATGTAAAACGCACGGTTTATCAAGATGCTCCGTCTAAAACGAACGGTACTTTTTAAATCTTAGCAAAGAGTTTATATGTCAGAAAAGTGGTCAACATTTTATGAATAAAATTAACTTTGAGAGGTAAAATATAAAAAAATAAACATTTAATTCTTTAATTTAATTAGTTTTGACAATAAATTACAACCATTTATCTGTAACAAAAACAAAAAATATATTAATTTACTTTATTAGATAAACTGGCTGTTTTTGTGCATTTGCCTTAAAAAAAAAGCGCCGATGCGCGCGCATCGCTAATTTATGAACAAGTAATAATCAATTTTACAAATTGTTCAAATTTTTCTAACTGCTTTAACAAGTGATTAAAGATTTACTCGTTTAAGAAAGTCCGACTTTTATTTATTTCCTCGCAAATATGTTATAAAACGTCGTATGACATACGTGCGCTTACCGCACTTATATCATAATGTACTATTACGGTCGCAGATGTTTACATATCAAACGGTAGAAGATATCTACCTACTTACCATTACTTACATTCCATCATTAATTAATTCTATCTCCATAACAGGAAGTTTCAAACTACGTCATGCGTCTTAGTGAATTATATTTTAATTTTTTATTATGCATTATGTTCAAAAATATCTTTTTTTAAATAAATGATTAGTTGTCATTGAATACATGAAGTGGGCTGCCGTTGTATGACGACTAAAATGTCACGGTGTATATATTTTTACGTCCGTGCGTACGATGACGCTCACATATGAGTAAGTAAATTACAGAGAGCGGGGCCTAAAAACGCCAAATTAAGCAATTCCTCTAAAAGCAGCACTTCCTGAATTCCCCTATGATTCTGCTGTTTGACATTTTACTTTAATAAAGCAATTCATAATTTGGTGACCATTTTACAAATTTCCATACCAAACTGTCAAATAGATGAATTGCGTGCTGTCTACGCAGATAATAATATTATGAATTGTCAGTTTGTGATCATTTTACGGTTTTAAATATGATTCATAATATGATCATATTATGATTCTGCCAAAGTGGCCTTTTTAGACCCCCTGCTCTCAAAACGTTGAAGGAAAACATCTTGAGGAAACCGGCATGTCCTAGAACAAAAAATTCGTAGACATGTGACATCTACCAACCCGCACTGGGCCCGCGTGGTGGATCATGGCCCACTCCCTCTCACAGAGAGGAGGCCTGTGTCCCAGCAGTGGGAACGTTATAGGTTTTTTTTTTGGCTGGGAAATCATCAAATAAGTTCTCCCGCTCTGGGTGGAGCGGGAGGGCGTGTCAGACTTTTACTGACTAAAACCCACCCGTGTTCCCTCAGTTGCCCCTGCGCCATGGGCCGCGGTATCTCTTTCGACCAACCCGCACCCCTGGCAGGCAATGAATATTGTTGAACTGCCAAATGAAACCGATTATGATTAGTCGTGTGTTACGCAATTAGGGTGCTTACCTTTTTTAAGCATTTTTTTCTTTTCAGTCCTAATACATTTAATAAAAAAAACATTATTTTCCAGATAGAGTTGATTTAGATTTCATTTGAACAAACGCGTCGTTCAGATCGTCGCGTTTCTTTTAATTTTCTATTATTAACACAAGACATAAATTCCAACTGATCAATAAAATCGAACTCGTTTGTAGTGCCTATGTTAATTTTTATGGGCTAAATTTAACACTATGAAATTTATTCGGTTTCTGGTCATCCGCTAACTTAGTGCAGCAGACACACGGGCCGTTTTTCCCCAAAAACTAAACTAGGTAGGTATACAGGATGTTTCAGAAAGAATTAACGGTCAAGACCACAGCCCCAGATCTGGGGAAACCGGGGCACCCGTCTCGGGCGGCAGTTTCAGGGGGCGCCAAAATCATAATATAGTATGATTAAAAATTAAAACTTGGTCCACAAAGCGCCTTACACACGGAAGCTTGGTTGGCTCACCGTCGACTCGTAAGAAACAGGCGCCACTCAAGCCTATGCCTAATTAATTTATCTCAAAGGCTGGAGAGGGGCACCACTATCAAGTTACTGCCCCGGTTCGAAAAAATCGTAGATCCGGGGCTGCTTGACCATCATCTGCCTAGCGTTTTTCCAACTATGTGAGGTCAGCTTCCAGTCTAACCGGATGCAGCTGAATACCAATATTTAACATAGAGCTACTGCTTATCTGACATCCACAACCCAGTTACTGGATAACACGATATCCCTTGGGAAGACTGGTTGTCAGACTTTCGAGCTTCTGATATCATGACTGTCAAAGATCCACGAAGGACAACCGGGCCCAACGGCTTAACGTGCTTTCCGAGGTACGAAGAGGTTGTGGTATGTGAAAATGGTCACCCATCCACGGACCAACCGCAGCAAGCGTAGCTTAACCTGATCGATTTATCCGTACAGCTGTTATTACTTAGCCACAATCCTTAGGTACATATGATCACACCTTTCGTATGCATGCTGTATAAAATTACCTACAGAACACTACCGAATTGAGCAAGTAGGTAAGTACGCTAAGTACTTTACCTGTTGTCCACGACTTGCACTTATAGCTGTTTTTATAGTTTTAAATGTGACATTTACAAATTATCACACACTTTAGCCACTGATTATACAAACCTACCTATACGAATAGGTACCTACTACCTACGTCAATACCGAAAACTAGTTTACAGATTTCTCCAAATATCAAATGATATGATTACCGAAATAGTTTACAATTTATAGTATAGCTTGGTCTGCCTCGATATTCATAAGCGCTAACTGCACAAGCATGAGGTCCTAGGTTCGATTCCCAGGTTGGGCAAAGTGTTACAGGGTTTCTCAATCTGGAATTTCTCAGTAGCAGCCCGGAGCCTGGAGTTGTGCCCAGTTGATGGCAATAGGCTCGCCCCTTATTATTATTTTTTTGTGTTTCGGAAATGATCAAATAACTTCTCCCACTCTGGCTGGACCAGGAGGGCGTGTCAGACTTTTACTGACTAAAACCCACCCGTGTTCCCTCAGTTGCCTGTGTGCCAGAGGCCGCGGTATCTCTCTCGAAGAACCCGTACCGGGCCGGGCTGGAAAAGCCCCCATTATAATATGGGACGTAACCATAACTGGCGAAATGAGGCTGTACCTACACCTCTACACAACTCTTTGCGGAAATAGGGCGCTATGTTATTGTATAGGTAGGAAAGAAACCTACCTATAAATTTCACAATACCTACCTACATACAGGATAAGTTTTTATCCAGTGCGCAAATAGTAACCACGATTTCAGCATATCATTCTAGACCCTCGCAGAAATTTTTCGTCGGTAATACAAAAAAAAATCAGCTGCTTCATAGACAAGTGCAATACCTACGGTCAAAATGTATGGAACAGCTGATTTTTTTTTGTATTACCGACGAGAAATTTCTGCGGGGGTCTAGAATGATATGCTGAATTCATGGTTACAGTTTGCGCACTGGATAAAAACTTATCTTGCATAGTTACATTGCACTAAAATAAATTAATCGCTAGGTAATCGAACATGTAGGAATTTAATCCTCATGGTCTTCTTAGGTCCGGGACTAAAATAATAGCACAACCCCATTTTCTTCCCGTGGGTGTCGTAAAAGGCAACTTAGGGAATTCCTAGAGAATGAGGAGCAGCGTTCTCTATACATTTTTAGAACCACACTGCGATCGCCAACCCGCCTGCCAAGCGTGGTGATTATGGCAAAGCTCCCCCCAATTGGGGGATGCCTATTTCCAGCACTGGACGTCTTGAAAATAATGATGATGAATTCCTATTAATTATTTTCACACATACATTAAATCTAGAACGAACTAATGATCTTGTTTTCTTTTGATTCAACCTAGAATGCACGTCATTACGATATTTCTAGGTGAAGTTTAGACTGTTATCTATTACTTTTGTCCTCGCTAGATACCATCAACGCGTTTCTGCTATCGTTAACACAACGATCATAATGAACAAAGACGGTGACAATTGCAATTACCTATTTAATAAAGCCAGAGGTATTGTCGAATTAATTAGGATGCACAACAGACTTGTTTCCCGATAGGTAGGTATACTTAAGGCTTCATCAAACAGGGGTGACGAGACAGTGCGACGCGACACTTGTATAACAAATTCCAGTAAGTTTTCATAGAAATTGTTCTACGTGAGTCGCGTCGCGTCTATTTGCTGGAGCCTTTATCCAATGAGTAGACGCTTTTGTCACGGTTTTATGATAAATAGGTAATTTCTATGATAAATATATACCTAATCAAGGTTGTAAATGCTATAATCGGAGATAATTCCATTATTATTTCAATTCTAACAATAATGGCGTTGTACCTACAGTACCTAAGTACCTACTTCAAGGATCATTGGCGTTTGAATGATATTGACAAGTGATCATTTTTGGTAAACATGATTGGAATTTTTGAAATGGGGATAAAAACTGTCGGCCATTGTACCAAGAATTTGACAGCTGGCTGTCACCCATAGCTAGGTACATTTTTTTGTAAACAAACGACTTGTTTTACGCATAAACATTTAATTTCCCCCGTTACGCAGTTATTGACTGCAAAAAAAAAACGGAGACCCATGTATTTATTTGTCAAAGATGAGCCAAAAACAACTATAAAATATTTTATGATTTTTCGTAACCAAATGAAAAAGTTCGTGACCAAACTTTGCTAGCCTATGGCACACTGAGTCAGAAAACTCCAGAAAAAATGATGTTTATTTTTACACCGGGTCTTAGGCGTCTTCATTGGCGAAATTTCACATAAATGATGATGGATCTTGCCTATCCGTAGCAGTAAAAGAAAAAAAGATTCGCTTATTTAGACAATCATTTTAAAAGTAAACAGCTGAGCATGGTCAAGGCCTTCGTGTTTTGTTTCTATTAGACACCCATTCTGTCTGTGGATTTTCGCTAACAGGTATTGAAAATGCAATATTTTTTTACAAGCACGGGTCCCGGGTCCCGGCTGTCATTCGTGGATCTTTGACAGTCGTGACGAGTCGTCAGAAGCCCAAAAGTCTGACAACCAGTCTTACCAATGGGTATCGTGTTACCCAGTAACTGGGCTGTAGAAGTCAGATAGGCAGTTGGTCCATGTAAAATACTGGTATTCGGCTGCATCCGGTTAGACTGGAATCCGACCCTAACATGGTTGGGAAAAGGCGATGATGATGAGGTATTGAAAATGTCCCGAGCTAGGTTGCAGATAGTCCCAAAGTAAATAAAATTCTGCACCGTTTCTATGTCAAAGTACAATTTCCGTTGCCAAGGCCAACAGATTGACGTGCTTGTGCTTGTAAAGTAATGATTTTATTCTTCCGGTATAATCAAATCCGACGCAGGCTTTTTGTCATGTCACTTCCTTATATGCAGCATAGGCCTAAATTTAAAAGAGTAAAATAAGCTTAGTTAACACTTAGTTACTGTAGTTTTAGTAGGCAACGCTAACCCACGGACCTAAAAAAAAGACGGACGTAAGTTGACGTTCAAACGGACGTCATAATATTGAGGTGGAATCTTGAGTTGAAAATCGAACAGTGTGTTTTTTCGACGCCCTGAGGTGCTCTCCCTGATACGGAATATCTTCTCGTCCCAAATACCACAGTGTCACAACGAAAGTCTTTGACCAATGTGTGTTGCCACTGATGATCTATGGCACTGCAACGTGGTCGCTTACAATGGGCCATAATAGAAGGCTTAAAGTCACCCAAAGGGCAATTGAGAGGGCTATGCTTGGAGTTTCCCTATGTGATCGAATCAGGAATGAAGAGATCCGCAGGAGAAACAAGACACCCGACATAGCACGAAGAATTGCCAAACTTTAGTGGCAGTGGGCAGGGCACATTGCTCGCAGAACAGATGGCCTTTGGGGCCGGAAGGTTCTGGAGTGGCGACCGTGTATCGGAAGACGTATGTGATGTGGAAGGCCTCCCACAAGGTGGACCGATGACCTTGTGAAGACCGCAGGAATCCGCTGGATACGGGAAGCACAGAACCGGTCGAAGTGGCGGAGCTTGGGGGAGGTCTATGTCCAGCAGTGGACGTCTTTCGGCTGAATGAGATGCACCTGTTGAATTCTCAACGCTCGGTTTATCACCGAGAGTAAAAAAAACCAGTGCGCGATAAATTCGCGATATTCGATATTTTACGTCCGTTTGAACGTAGTCGACAATATAATAACAATATATTATAACTTCGATCAATAATTATTGTTCGAAGTCTAACAAAGACTGATAAGTTTTTTTTATTATTCGTCTTCTAATTAGGTTCCTAATGTTAATGTTCCTAATTCAAAAGTTCAGCAGAATTTGAATTTCGCAAGCCAGCCATTTATTCATATCGCGCGGTATCTGAGTGCATTTATATAGGGCGTTGTTCTTTGAATCTATTTTTGAAACTAGTTCAACTGAACAACGTGGGTGAATATATTGTAGATAGAAGACGTTTGTGACGTTTGTTCTGTAGGTAGATAGTAGGGACCTGTTTGCTACCTGAGATTCGCGAAATTTTGTTTATTACTAAGGCAAACAGCAAGAATTCAGAACTTAGCGAGATTTTAACTTTGGACAGCTATCAGTTCAAGCATGGTGGATATAGAAAAAAAGTTGTGTTTTCAACATAATTAATAAATTATCATCCTAATTATCCTATAAAGTTCCCACTGCTGGGACACGGGCCTCCTCTCTGTGAGACGGACCTAATCCACCACGCAGGCTCAGTGCGGGTTGGTAGATGTCACATCTCTTCGAATTTTCGGTTCCCTCACGATGTTTTCCTTCACCGTTTTGAGAGCAGTGGTGATGAAATAATTTACACAAAGTAAAGCGCCTGTCTGGGTTCAAACCTACGATCTACATCACGTAAGTCGCGGCCGTTACCACAGGGCTACCACTGCTCTAAATCGAATAAATTATAATCAACCGAAAAATAATAGATTTTACAAAAACTTGCCAATGTAAACTTGTTACAATGATCTAAAATCGAAATATTAGTTTGATGAAAAAGCTAACTATCGTTTACAAAATAAATCAAGAAATAATTATTCATCGGCCAAGGTTTTTGCAAATAAAATACATACTTAGTTTCTGATGCACTTTTATACCTACGTCCTACATGTCAGTGGCGGCAATCCACAAAATTGTGCGTAGTTCGTCTTCCCGTGAAGCTATTACTTTGTAAGTTATATATAGCGTAGTAAACAACAAGATATTAAGGAAGCGACTGGTATGCATTGTAGGTATTTATACTTATAAGGCAGAACTTATTCTGTACTACTTATTTATAGCAAAATAAAGCTTATAAAGCCGATTACTGGTTCAGGGCTGCCTATTGGGTGCTGTTTTACGCTATCTAAATGACGAACTACTTAGTTGTTTGTGACAAAAACCAGATGGATGTATAGGTAAGAAGCCAGCATGTCCTATAAAAGTTCGACATCTACCAACCCGCGCTGGGCCCGCGTGGTGCATAGATTAGGTGCACTCCCGTTCAACAAGAGGAGGCCTGTGTCCCATCCCTAGCACTGAGAACAATATAGGCTGATTGTGATTATACATACACATTCCAGGTATAGATGCCTACAAACCAGCAGTAGCGGATTTGGGTTTGATGGCGCCCTAGGCCCAAACCCAAGACAATATGGCGCCCTTTTTCTTTCGTAACGTTAAGGCTAAAAATAAAAATACTTATTAAAATCTTTTTGTTAGATACTTCGGATTTTAGTACTTTCCTGATTAAATTCTGCCCTTGAAATGGTACTATGTTTAGATTGTACGAGCTCAAGACAATAAACTTTAAAGTTTGGTCTTACAGTTTATAGAAAACCTAAATCAGTTTGTAGCGCCATTTCTTCTTCCCAGCTAAAGCACAAGGAAGTGGTGAAGGGCGGGCGTTTTGTGGGGAATGTCTTATGTAATTTTGACGTTCAAAAAGAGCTGACTCTCAGCCTAGTTTGAATAAATGACTTTTGATTTTTTTTAATCGATTTTTAATTTTAGTCGTCTCAAAAATGTTTGTGCCCCTCAAAATTTGTCGCCCTAGGCCCGGGCCTTACGGACCTTAGGCTAAATCCGCTACTGCAGACCAGTCTACGACTCTAGATTTATGATAAAAAGGTGCGTTGACACCGAAGTTACTTTTTGTAGAGCAATATTTTGCAACGTAAATAACCATTTTGTTATCCAACGTTGCTCAGTATCATTTATAAAAAGTAACTCGGATGGATGCACCTTAAGAGGCATATATCTACTTACAATTTATTATTCTTACCTACCCATTATTGATTTGTTACAAATTTTTCTTTTCGAAATCTTACAGAATGTAGGTATTTATTGTACTTGAACGTACATACCTTCTCAGACCGTAACTAAAACCACATAAAAAAGTAGGTAGGTATATCATGTATATAAGTAGGTAGGTACCTAGTTAGGAAAGTGATGGTAATGTAATACTCAACTGTGAACACCGGAATAATCCCTTTTATAACTGACAATGAACTGATGAAACTTTGTTCAATAAAGTTTGTAAAAATTAGTCGTCTTAGATGAATTTACACGAGTGTAGGTAATTTTGTTTTTGTTTTAAATCATCCTATAAGTATCCCGTATACGTGCATTTACCTAGAAAAATGATAGTAATGCAATCTCCTCTTTCAACACCGAAATAATCCCTTTTATAAGAAATCAATCGACTGATGAAACTCTGTCCAATAGCTTTGTGAACTTTAATCTCCATAGCTGAATTTACAAAAACGTTCATTTTCTTTTTTTGTTAAATCACCCTGTATACCTAAACATATACCTACCTAATTATCTAATTCAGTAGCGTGTCGGTAACTTTTTTATCTTTGGTCGGCTCCTAAGGGTCTTAGCGTGATGTTAAATAGCCTTCCTTGATAAATGGGCTATCCAACACTAAAATAATATTTCATTTCGAACCAGTAGTTCCTGAGATTAGCGCGTTCAACCAAACAAACAAACAAACTATTCAGTTTTATAATATTATAAAATAATATATCTAATAATATATATATTATATACTTAAGTATAGATTTCAACTTTTCACTAAATTTAAAAATAAGTAGGTACGTCAATGACATTGAGAATGCAGCTTCGAAACAAACGCGGAAAGCGTAAACAAGATACAAACTGCATGATTTCATTTTTTAAACCAAAATAACATGTAAGTTGATATCTATAGGTACCTACCTATCTACCCGATTATTTTATATTGTTGTCACCGAAAGTAGTTACTTTCATCAATAAAGTGGTTATGATATTGTTAGTTACTTATTAATAGGTACCAACCGCAGTAGTACATACATTTTATAGCCCTAGAAGCGATGCTGTCTAGCGAGTGCATGTGTAGACGTGAATGTATAAACACGCATAGACCTAACGTGTTGTGTACACATTCTATGAGAAATCGTTTAATAACCGGCTTACTTTTTAGCATCAAAACTCGAATTAGGCACCCATGACACAACTCAATCGGGCACACTTTATTCTATTGTGTTTATCTAAAATGAGCCACTAACCTTATATCCAAATGTCAATATTCACAAGTTTTTCTAACGTCTGCTTGTTTGTAAACAAAGACGACGTGGAACGCGCGCACACCCGCGTTCGAATTTAAAATCGAATTGAGCGTTGTCGATTCGTTCGGTTGCACCACGCCCGCGCAACGACTGGCCGCGACTACAAAACCCGTCTAATTATAAATCGACTAGTAGAGCCTGCTCGAAGTTGTGCCGATAACAATGTTATTGACGCTTCGTTCACGTCGTTGTGAAGTCTTAGGGCAGCGAAATAAAGCGCGATAAGCTAATTGCGAGCCAACTGATTAAACAATATTAGTAACGCCTTTAATGACTGGTATACACAACTACCGATATACAATCATTGTTTGTTTGTTTCCAAATAGGCATATAAATAAATAAAATCTTCCTTTGCAGGGCAAAGGTTACAAACCATAGATTTTTTTACAATTGCACAGATGGTTTTTTCAGTATTCAATTACGATTTAATTATTGCATCGCTGGTCGACAGAAGGATCCGGTTGGGTTGGGCAGCGTTTGGGAAACTACGTCAAGTCTTTTCGTGGCCTATTCCGCAATGCTTGAAGACTAAGGTCTTCAACCAGTGCGTCCTGCCCGTGATGACATAGGGTGCCGAAATGTGGACACTGATGGTTGGGCTGTTGCACAAATTTAAGGTCGCTCAGCGCGCTATGCAGCAGGCTATGCTCGAAGTTTCTTTGAAGGATAAAATCAGGAATGAAATTATCCGGAAAAGAACCGGAGTTACCGACATAGCTTGTAGAGTGAGCAAGCTGAAGTGGCAGTGGGCTGGCCATGTTTGTCGAAGGACCGATGGACGGTGGAGCAGACGAGTCCTGGAGTGGACACCGCGTATCAGCAAACGTAGTATGGGACGCCCCCCAGCTAGATAGACCGACAACCTTAAAAAGGTGGCTGAGACAGACTGGATGCGGAAGGCGGAGGATAGAGTGTTGTGGCGCTGCCTGGGAGAGGCCTATGTCCAGCAGTGGACTGCGATAGGCTGAGTTGATTGATTGATCGCTGGTCTAGCGGTCGCAAGTGTTACTGCTGAGCGTGAGTTCGATTCCCAAGTCCAGCTGACTATTTAGGTTTTACCATCAAGATTTTTTCTGTAGAAGTCTAGGACAAATTTTGGTGCCTGAATAGTGACAATGGCTCATCCTTACGCCATCCATGGGAATTAGCCTGAATTGGCGAAAATGTGACTAATACAAACTCCTTTAGAAAATAAGTGTTAAGATACTTAATTCTGGCAACTGACTTGTCTGATTATTGTCAATGTCTGAGATTTCAAAAGTCTCTGCAAGCCACAGTATTTCATAGATATTAATTGTTATAATATTGACTTAATTTTATTAAAATAAGTTAAGCAAAAATGCCCCTAGCTATAATTATAAGGTGAACATTTCCGTATTTGTTTTTCGTTCAATACTTTAGCATCAACATGGATTAAAATCAAGCAATTAGCAACGTACCTAGTAGTAGGTGCCTAGCTGCTGTGTCCTTCATTCAGTACAATCTTGTGGGACTATCGAACAGCGTCAGCGGGCGTCGGCGTTGCATCGGTCCACCAGTTCCGAAAGTGTCTCACCCACAGTAACCCACATTACTCCTAGTAGCGCAATACATATTATTAATAGTAATATAGTACCTGACAATAAGCCCTCGTTCCCTTGGACGTAATAAAATCGCGGCGGATTTTTTTTGCGCGCTGGATTTTCAACGCACTGCTTAGCGCCGAGGGCTGAAAATCGAACACTGTGTTTTTTCGACGCGCTGAGACTCACTCTGCACTCTGTTGGATTCTCAATGCTTGGTTCAACACTGAGAGTTGAAAATCAATTGCGTAAAAAAATCGCGCCGCGATTTTATTACGTCCGTGTGGAAGGTCGAATAACAACTCCGGTCTCACGTCTATAGAAATCGTCTTGCTATATTCTCAAAAGGGTCTAAATTGACACTTCCTGTTTTATAATATGATAATAATAAAATTCCAGTGACGCACAATCGAGGCACAGCATAGTCCTGTTGTTAAATATATTCGGCGTTTTCGCTTGCATATGCACCAAAGTCGTGCTTGTGCTAACAGCTCTTAGTAAGTGTTGTGAATTAACTAACCAAGTCTATGTAGACTAGTGACATACAATCGATCGATAAATGACCGACTATCGATCAATATAGGTACACCGCGAAATTTTAATGGTTGTTTTCCCGCAGCGAAATGGTTTTGTCTTGGTAATACAATCGTTTGATAAACAAATAAAATATTAGAAACAAAAAATGACAGATAAACCATTGTGAAAAATCACCACGTGCGAGAGTTTATTTTGCTTTGAACATTTATGCATCGCTGTTCCCTTTGTCGGCGGTACGTGCAATTCGAGTAGTACCTAAAAGTTACCTCTAGAGTTACTATTGAGTAGTGTTTTACCGAATTGATTAATATTTTTTAAATTATTTTAAAACAAAAAAAACTTTATTTTTTTTACTTTTACGCTATGCTTCGAAAATACTCCTTATAGCAAATTATTCTGCCGCGGGAAAACAACCATTAAAATTTCACGGTGTATAAGACCATTCTCTACTGCAGGCTTAGCATGCCGCTTTCTATTTCTACGAAGAATAGACAGTGCTTTTTCTATACAAATTCACATTTCGTTTCTCCATTTTTGTCATCGCACCGTGAATATCCTACTACAATTTGTCATTTTGTCTTTCGTTCTAACGATCTTTGTCTATGTAGGTCCTTTTATATGTAGACTATTTCAAAAGAATATTTCTTCCCAAACCGTCAAAATCACAATAACAACAAACTTTCAACTCTACGGCCACAAACTATACCTATACGATTATCTACAAAATCATGATTCGTTTAGAATGCATAACTGTGATACTTAATAGAAGAACATAGCTATGTTCTCCTATTATACATCATTTAGTTGAAAGTCATGTCCATTCCTGCGTCGACAGATCGATGCCCGTGCGCTTAGCACGGGCATCGATCTGCTGGTGAATTCCACTATCGAATCTAATCGATCGAATCGATCGTCGTCGAATGAAAACAATCGACAGCGATCGACCGTAATTCGGCTGCCATGCACCACACTGGAATTCACATAATCGATCTCGACCTCTCGAAAGGTCGATCGATGACACTGGCCCACAGAAAACCTGCCAACAGAGAGGGTACCTACCTAAGTGCGTAACAGTAACACACTAACAGTAAAAATGGCTTTCATTTTTTAACAGTTCAACAACATTGCGTTATTTACGTTGTTGAAGAGACATCTTTTTTTTAAATGAAGCAATGATTCAGATTCTGATTGATAGTGACTTACACAATTAGGGTGCAGACTGCGGAGTCTGGTCGCAACTCTGGTGAGAATGTTCTAACGATCATCACCCTTCAAAGTCAAAGTCAAAGTCAAAGCATTTATTTCAAATAGGCACTTAAAAGGCACTTTTGAACGTCAACATTTACATTAAAATAGAATTGATTCTAGTCGCCCCTTCCAAAATGTAGTTTCGTATGGAGAAGAATGGGCAAGAAACTCCACCGTTACTCTTTTAAAATGATATAACTACAATATTTAACATACATTCATTGTATAATTATGTGTGAAAACGATGCATCCAGAACAAACACACAAACAAACGATGCTTCCAGATAAATATCATAAGGTCGGTACAGTAGACAGTGTCGGAGTATTCTGGTGACAATTTGATATTCTCAGAGCCTATTTATCGTCGCAGTAGCCGCACTGCAAGGCATGTGGACGTAACCTTAAGAATATCTATCTACACATACATATTTTAAATTAAAAGTCGCTTATCGTGCTTGTCTGTGTGACTCAATGTAACCCCGTTGTTCGTCTAAACTACGGAACGGTTATCGATGCGGTTATCACCACATTTTTTTCAGGAAGGTTTGTGTATACTTAATAATAAGTACATTAATATAAACTTACTAAAGACATCTCGCAAGTTGGTTCACAACCAACCAATTCAACCTTGTGAAGCAGGGGCGGCCGGTCTGGTCGATTTATAGTTATTTCTATTACTTATATTATTAATCCATAGCTATTTCTTTTTTCAGATGTGATTTTCAAAGAACCTGACGTTTCTCTAGTGATGCAAAATCACGTAGCGAACTATAGCAAGCTATCACTTTTAATAAGTAGGAAAAGTTCTGAAGCCCCTTCTCCTTCGAATGAAGACATTTACCTGTATTATTTAGACATGTTAATGGATTCAGAGATTTATTGATGTAGTGTGATTTCTTCATTTATTAATTTTATATTATAAGCCTGTGATTTCCCACTGTAGGACAAATGAGTCTCTACCCTCCTTCCACTTATATCTGTTTAAAGCTGCTAAGGACCAGTTCTTGTTGAAGGAGTCCAGCTCATCCCGCCATCTCCGTCTGGGCCTACCGCGATGTCGCTTGCCATTAAAAGGGACCCACTGGTCGTCTGACATGCGGCAGAAGTGTCCAGCCCAATTCCATTTTCGCGTAGCAGCTAATTATTTACCTATACTTACGTCATTTAATTACCTATATATTATATATAAAGTAGTGATGTACCGCCCAGTCGGGAAAGCCGACTAGTCGGCCCAGTTTTAGGCGTATTAATATGCTTAAAAAATTAAAAGACGGTGATTGAAATGGAATTGAAATTTTTACTGTTATTATTTTTATTATAGAATCAGTTTTACAGTTTACTTTTAGTTCAATCTAGAATAGGATAGGAAGAAACGCCGGCTCGAACGTAAACAATGAAAGAATAAATAAATGCAAAGTAAACAAAAACATGTTCCGACAATTCCGCCTGGTCGCCGGGCACCGAACTCAACCGAAAGCAATGATCGGCTTGGCCGACTAATCGGCCATTTTGCAGCCGACTAATCGGCTAGTCGGCCAGTCATAGTCGGCCCATCTCTAATATAAATCCGTTAGCGACTCGTAGTCACACCAGTGTGAGAAACAGGATTTTCATTCTCGTTTAGTCACACCACTGATTTTTCTAGTGAAGATCCATACAAACGAGAATGAAAATCCTGTTTCTCACACTAGACAAGTATGCAAAAAAAAGACATGTTACGCCGTCCTCAAATAAATTGGGAAAAGGGCAGGAGAGTGATTATGATAGTAAGCGCATTACTTGAGAATGGCTGGACGGACTTCGCCATGTTTTGATTTAAAATGTTCATCTTAATGCGAAAGGTATAAGGTTTTTAGGGAAAGAAAAACTGGAAGTTTTCCGGAAAATTAGAAATAATGAATATCCTTTTTTTTTCTACGGAATTTATTTCTGTATGAATTCATTGTTAGGAACACAGGACAAAGTCTGTCGGGTCATTTATTATAAAATAAAACCAAAATATTTATTTGTAACTTTATTAACTTCAAATAAAAAGATAATACAATGTTTGCAATTATAACGCCGGCTGTGCTATTACAATCTATAGATTAAAACTTCAACATTCTTAGTCATTCAATCGTAACTCTTAATCTAATAAGGCTACCCTTAAATTCTACCACTTTCACTCATTAAGTAAGGGCCAATTAACGCAGTTTATTTTTTATTATTGCTTGCATAATTTAGTAACCGCACGATATAAAAAGTCGATATTATTATTAGGAATTCTGAATCTAAGTAGAATTCCTTATATTATGCATTGATATAAATTCGCTAGCATCCATACAAAAATCAACTATTTTATTACAATTCCACACCCAGTACAGTGCTATAAAAGCACGCACCTAAACCTGTGCACTAATTAAAATATAAGAATCTACAACCAACCAAAACAATTGATTCGATACACCCAAAAACATAATACAACCGAATTATCACACGATTTAATAAAAACAGAGCATTCATAATAATATAATGTTTGAAAAGCAAACTTGTAATGAGTAAACATTTTACAATAAGTGTATACCTTATGATATGGTAATGATATGATAAAAAATCTACACTGGGTCCAGCCAGCCACCAGAACTTTTATTTTATAAATCATTATTATTTATATAATATAACTAACATGCAATTCAATAATAAACCTAACCTATATCACTAACAGTATTTCGTTAAGGCATAACTGAATATTTATATTGTCCAATCTATCAGGAAGCATGTTTATCTTAATTCGTAATAATTGATGGCATTTTATTGACATTAGGTTTTTTTGAAAGCTTCATTCCTGGGGCACATGGGTGTAACAGTAATTAAACATGCCTGTATACACTCATGTACACTAGCCTTATTGTATAACTAACTAGTTTAAGAGAGACAATGTCAAAATTATAATACGTAAAGAAAGTATTTTAAAGTATTTTTATTAAAATACATACCTACTAACGCTTTCAGTAGGCAAGTAGGTACAGTAATGTTTTAAAAGCTATAGCTTTAATACGCACAAAAAGTAATAGGTAGCTGCCTACTTCAAGAAAAATTCAAACAATATTTTCGTTCCATAGAATTGCAATTATCGGTTTTAAACCATAAAAGCCCATTTACGCGAAGAGTTTCTCGTCCGTTTTGTGGCGAGAAATTGTATGCGAGGCTTGTAAGAGATACTCGTCGATTACCGCACTCGTGTGTTTCCATTCGAGCAAAAAATTGCCTGTGATTATGTCATACGAAATTTTTCAGGCAGTTATCGCTAACTTTCTACATGCGACAAACGTTCATTATTGTTTACACGACTCTTTTTTCGATAAGCGGTTCTTCCGAGGCTAAAAACTCTCTATGTAAATGAGCATTTATTCAATGTGTTGAAACAACCGTGACAACAAAATATCAGAGAAACATTAATAAAACTGAATACATCCAAATACGTTGTTGATTTAATCAAATATTTTAATCCTAATTTTTACTACTTTATAATCAAGTGCACTTAATGAATTCTCACTACATTAATAGTTCCATTTGTTTGAGTTATTATTAGCGTACTTATACCTACAGAAATACTAAATGTCCCATGTAAATGGTCCACAGTAACTGAAAGTACGTACGTCACAAAGAGAGAGCGTCGCCTCCTTATTGTTTTGTCTGAGCATAAGCACTCTTCAAATATTTTGTTCCCTACGATGCCTGCTAGGATAGTACCGCCCAAGTTGAACATCTAGAATCCTAGGATCCTACTCTACATGGGTCACTAAGTACCTCGCAAACGACGTATACGCTTATAGGCATTTACGTCCGACGATAATTCGTTATAACAACTGAGCACGATAGTTTGACTTTTGAATTCGTGTACTTATTGCATGCAAAGCATTCAAATCCCAAAATTCTTCTCCCCATTATATTGTCTAAAAGCAAATGACTAGACCTTACTGAAAATCTGTTTTTATTATAGAAATCATACTTAACATTTTTGTAATGGGACGTCAGGGCAAAAATTGATCCTTACCAGTACCACCAATCGCTCAGATCGGGTACAATTCCTGATTAAACTGATTAACGTTTCATTTTTCTCAGAAATATGGTTTAAGACTACTGGTCTTTATTTCTTGTAACTTAGGTTTACACCCTGAAGTCTCATATAAAAATTCAGCCTGTTTATCTTATTGTTACTGTCGTAAGTTTGTCATTCGTTACGTATAATTCACTTGAGGAACTTGACGGCGATGGTTTAGAGACCGTTAAAAATCGTGGATCGTTTTATATCTCATGGACGGAGATTACGTTCACTTACTAACATTGTTCCATATTGTTTACATTACTACATGTGTGGGTATCGGGCAATATCACACGCGATATGCTTAATATTATGTATGTACTTATTAATTTGTGTTTGGGATAGCGTTGTCATAGAACAACACCACCAAGTCTAGTGTCAGTATCACAATAGGCTTCCTGACTGAAAGCCTCGGATCCTCGATCTCTTCGCTACTCATACAACTATTTATTAGTTTTATTTAGTGCCTAATATAATTATGTAACCATTACTTGATATACTTTTTTTTGTCATTTTCTTGATTACATTTAAGATTTCATTTAAAGGGGTCATGGCTCTGAGTATTATTTCAGTTACAATTGGTAATGGACGATTCTGAAACTCAATAATATTTCTTCTCAAACTGATAAGCATAAACCTTTGCACAAAGATAATATTGATGTATAAATATTAATAGCAGCCCCACTAATACCACAGTGTACCTAAACTACTTGCAGTGAAAGGTGTCCAGGAACATCACATAAGTTACACAATGTTGCACATCTCATATGTATTAAACTATACTTATTATTAGCAATTTTAAATAGCCTTAATGCGTTTGGTACTAATTATAGTCATATTCAGCATTAGAGAGCACCCAATCTATGTGTATGAGTGGCATCATGACGATTTAAATTCATATTCAAATCTTGGTACCAACTTTGATCCCAAAAAGTCATACGTATTTTTTTATACGCGCCCTACCATCCCTGGATTGCTTTACGAAAACACCTGTGTGGACCTACTGAAAGTAGTTACATGTAGGCAGACTGTGCTAAAACTATAAGGGTTTCTGACTACCACTAAATAGAAGAGCACTGTTTGAACCCTTACACGTTAATACTTAGTAAAAAATTATGCATCTCTAAACTATACGTGTCTATAATGGAAGCATTAACAATCGGTCAATTCCGTGAGTGCGAAGTTGCCTAAGCTTAATAATTTAATGCGTAAAGAATGAGAAGTCAAAATCGCTTGAACATAACCTTATTCATCATTGAGTAGAATATTGGACTCGTTCAAACAATTTTGACCCTACATCATTATGGTCCATCTTTTACATTTTGATATA
Source organism: Polymixis lichenea (assembly GCA_949091785.1). Lineage (NCBI taxonomy): Eukaryota > Metazoa > Arthropoda > Insecta > Lepidoptera > Noctuidae > Polymixis > Polymixis lichenea. The sequence goes on along the minus strand of OX420933.1, from coordinate 17,914,026 downwards.
ATGACACACCCGCAGTGCTATACACAACCAGAGTTCACTAATTATAACTACAAAGTACTTTTTTCCCCATTGGAATATAATGTTAAAGCGCAAACTTTAGTCGTGTAAAATGTATGGAAGATTAGGATCGATAGAAACATGGTCAGTCTTAAATATAAATAAACAGTAAGAAAATCAACTAGCATCGGTCTTACGTAAGTAAATAAATTAATAATATCCTATATTGCATGCTATTCACGAATGTTCAATTCGATGTTTAATTTATATAATGATGGTACAATAATAATATTTTTTTGACTTTGTAGGTAACCCTAACGATACGTTAACTGATGACGATACATTAAATGATTCTATGGCGCGTTCTAGGACTGACACAAAACAGATAATATGTGCCCAGCAGAAAGACACAATGTTAGTGAAAAGATGCTGTCTTATGATTTCGGCTCCTAGGAGCATACATATTGATATTAAAATCAGAATATGTTACTCTATGGTTTTTATGAAGTTACCTCTACTTCCGCCAGGGAGGAAAAAAAAATTGGTCAGTCTGCAATTTTTTATCTTAGTTTGAAAACTACATAATGTAAAAATATTGGACATTATTGCTGATCATTTTGTATTACTGTTTAGACACGTCTTGCCGATCAGAATCATGAAGCCCGTTTTTACTCCAAATGGAGGGTTGAATATTCTCTCAGGCAGCAGGTGCAAATTGCACAATTTCACAATCTTTTGGTTGTGTATTGCACCGTGCAACACACAACCAAAAGATTACTCACATTCCCACCACTAACGCGGCCGATGCGGGCTGGAGAGCGGAATCGGACAAAAGCATGTTTTAGGCAAATTGAATTGCCGCGAACGATACCACCCTTGGAGGCTAAACGGGATTGCGGACAGCCTCTCAAGACAAAAACCTGTTCCTGACTGGAAAGTACAGTTCTAAGCCACGGTTTTTTTTAATAGGGCGGCGTTCTAGACGTAGGCTTGTTCGCGTCAAAGGCAACCGCAGTTGTTCCACAATACGTCACTTGGGACTCGACAGATGGGTCGGCATTTTTTTGCGACGCCTGCAGTCAAGGTTAATATGGTGTCAAAGGAAAAAGAAATCTATTACCACCGTATTATTATTTAATCAATCAGCAATTTATACTTAATATTGATCTTTAAATATAGAAAACGGTCGGTCGCCGGAATAAGTCCTGACGCAGAGGTAGGCTTCATAAAAATCATAGAGAAACAGTTATGTTTATTTATGCTTCCAGAAGCTAGATTCATAGACAACATCTTTAAACCAGCACATCGTCTTGGTTTCGGCACATAATGACTATTTTATTATAGTGTTAACCAGTGTTTTTTTTTACAATTTAATTTTAGAGCGTAAAGGCTCGTAATCATAACAGACGTTCAGGCAATCTACGTATTTAAATTGCATTTTTACTATAGAGACAGTACCTACATTATTATTGTCAGCATTAAAAATGACTTAGTCATGGGGCTATAATTATTATAAAAGCATTTAATGATTTGTGGTCCGAACAGGCCTAAAAAAGATTATTTTACGTTTAAGTGGTCAAATACTTAGATTCGCGCACAGGATTTAATGTGCGTAAGATTATGAAATCATAATCAATAATCTTGTATGTAAACAATAATTGAATGTTGGTTAATGTTTTGTGGTAATTCGCAGAACACACCATAGTATGTACGTGGTATAATTTATTGTTGTAGGTACCGTTAGCGTCACCTAATGCATTACGTGTGTAAAAAGACCCTTAACGAAACCTAAAGACGATTCTTCTTGTCATTACTATGTTTTAGCAATCAATTTGTTTTGTGGCTTCGTTGCGGATTTTTTTACGCAAACACATACATACATGTGTTCACAGTGTAATACAACTCCGATTTTTTTGTAGAACGAAATGATAAAATAATTTAAACCTATTAATCACATTCTTTTTAATACAATTTAGCTTTCGGGCTTATTGAAATAATGAGAAAAGCCAACATCTAGGCCTCAAATAAATACCTTAAGTCTTGCAATAGCAACGCCACTCTAAATATTAGGAAACAGCCAATTCTTTTTTCTGGAGCAAAACTAATGGAACACTTTCTGAAAAACGAAAAGAAACGATTTTAATTTTGCTATCAACATACAAGGGAAAATAGGAGTGCACGTATTTTTAGTGGTTTCACCACAGCTCAAGTCACGACTAGAGAATATTCTACTACACATCAACACAATCTGAAAGTTCGCTATCCGATCCTAGATTTCCGGGCAAATTTTGTAACAAAGTAGCTGCAGTAACATAATATGGCAACCCTGGACTGGCCCGCGCAGTCTTCAGCTTTAAATCCAATTGAGCACGCGTGGGATATACTCCAACCAAGGGCTTTACAAGATTTTCCAGAAAATCTTTTTCAATGCTAAGGAGAGCAAGTTTTATGGAAACAATAATATGTATACTTACAAGATATGAATCTATTTACTCCTCACGTGTATATTATGTAAAAAGTCCAAGTGAAATGTTCCATTATAGTGAATGTAGTAGTTTTGTATGTTCACTGTGAGATTGTATAATCCTCTATGGGGTTAAAATCTTTGCTTTTCATGTGGGTCTCGTTGTGCGCCATCTTGTAACCCCACAAAAGCATCGCTTCTTTGCACGCTATCTGAAACATTATTGTTGATTGATTACTAAACATTTCATCTGACCTTGAGTTTGTTTACCTCCCAGCGCGTGCAGTATGGTCTCGGTCGTGTAAACATCTTCAGATAAGTAATAACATCTGGTTATTTATTTACTTTTGTAAGGTATTTTTGCTTTGTTAGACAGACTTATAATATAATATTTAACGTCATGCTTCCGCACACTGCATGCACCTCGCGGTGAAATCACAATAAATCCGACGGAATAGAAACCAGAAGAGCAATTAACGAAATATGAATATTTGATAGAACCTTCCTAATATCACATCACATCGAAGACCTTCGACACGATCGTTAACAGTAAATTGCCTGGCAGTGTGTCTTGAACAACCTTGGTGAGAAAATGCTAGGTCTGTGACCAAGGAAGCACAGCAATCATATTTTTAGAAAAGTGTATTTTGAGAATACCAAATTATGCGAATATGGCCATGAGAAAACTTGTTAACGTCAATAGTGTTTCCGATAGATAGTCAGACTTGAAAGCGAACGTAGACTAGATTATTACATTAAAACGAGAGGTATGCTATGTTAATTTATTACCTCTAACCTAGTTTCTGTAAAAGCTTAAAAGATCAGACACAGACAGTTTGTGCGCAATATTTGACCCACTCAGTTTGTTTCTTTTTTTTTTTCGCAAATGTATCTCCGCATAATAAACCTCACCGAATGCAAGGCTGAGAAGATATAATCATGGTAAATCAGCATGATTGACGAATGTGTAGAAGGCCTCTGTCTAGTTTACAGTCAAACATTTCGCCTTTTTTCCATACACCGCAGTAATTATAAAGGCGTATCCAGCAGACTCCAGCTACGCGTTAATTAGGATTCCATAGTAAATCGCTATTACACAATACAAATTAAATCTTTGCAATAATTGACGGCGAAAACTATGAGCCGAGTCGAGTGGTCGAAAGAACCATGAACTTGATTTTGGGGAATAAGTGCCTCTTTTAGTTTTTGCAGATTACCATTCTTTGATGCAAGCATGGCAACATGAATTCGTATAAAATACCTGCCTACTCAGCAACATTCGCGGACTTCTTCCATAATTTTCACTCGGCGAACGATGATAAGGATTTTTAATTAGGCAGTTAAAATGTTATTGCAAATTAAATTTTTTAATGAATTATAATTGGCATGTACCTAAAAGAATGGTTGATTAACTGAGGATAGCAGTTCCATATTTTCCTATCGATCGTTTTTCTCAGGCTCGGGCACACGGGCTGATAAGAGGGCACATTGTGTTTTCAAAATGGACTCCTATTTCTAGAGTAAAAAAATAAGTATAATTTTCAGTGTATGGAACAGAGACGAGACTCCAACCTTAAGATAAGAAACACGTCGTTCGTTCATCTAAAATATTAATTGACGAAGAGCGGAATATAATGTTAGAATTAAGTTTGAAGACCTTAAAATGTTTATCAATTAAAAACTTACTAAGATATCTACATTACAATACAACAATAGAACATTACACCCATAGAACAATTCAGAATCATTTATAGCTTCTATCGTGTATTGATATAAATATGTCAGTCTAATCTACACACAAAACTACTTTCTCACATATCCACATGACAAAGGTGCTTAGGGCTGACGCAGACCTAGCGGCGAGCAGCGCGATTTTCCCTGGCAAACAAAATATGAACCCTGTACAAGTAAAAAAAACGTTAAAATTACCCACCCGGCGGTATTTTCTGCCGTTTAAAACGTACTTTGAAGATAGCTTCCGCGATGTAGCAGAAATACTTGACATAAATCATGGGTTTACCTGCGATACCTAGCTATATTTAATTTGCTCTACTGTATCTGATTTAAAAAAAATATGAGCTAGCAAATAAAATTGATACGAACGTTGTTGTCTAATAAGATTTTTTCTGTATTCCCCGGTAAACAGCGCGACACATCGATCGCGGGCTTGGTTTTATTATTTTTTGGGGAAAAAAATAAACATTGTGTTTGTTGTCTGAAATGTGAGATCGTTAAGTCCTGATTATTTTGATACTAGCTTTTGCCAGCGGCTTCGCCCGCGTGGAGGTCGAAAACTATCCCACGGGAACGTAGTACCGGGATAAAAAGTATCCTATGTGAATGTGTTATTCCAGGTTACAAACTACCTGTGTGCCAAATTTCATTCAAATCCGTTCAGCCGTTTTTGCGTGAAAGAGTAACAAACATCCATACATTATAATATACAATATATAAACATCCATACAGTATGGCATTTATAATATTAGTAGGATTATAATTGCCGCATTATGACTGTCTTTGTGTCAGAAAATTATTATTTTAGCTAGAAAAATATGTTTGTAGGAACAAAGTTACTTTTAAATATACCATAATAAACGAAATTGTATACTGGTTTAAAAATATACACATTAATATATAGCAATTCACGCAAAATCATTGCGAAAACATGGCAAGAAAGTATTTGAGACGCGCGCGCCAGCGTTCGCTAACCTACCCCCTTATTACAAAACAAGGTTTTGCTTTAGGTATGGTTTAAACCATTGAGCCTGTTTTTGAAATAAGAACCTAACAGAAATCGCCCAGAAAAACTTAGCCCAGTTCTAAATTATCATTATTTAACCGACATCAAAAAGAGTTCGGGCAATAACTTTGTCATAAATATCGACGGATGCGCAAAATAGTTTTTTTGTTCGAATGGGGTTTATTCCGAAATGGTCCCATTTAAATTTAATACATATATCTGGTGATGAGTTTCGGAGACTGACAACGGAACTCTTCATAAAATGACAGCAAATCAGCCGCGATTGCTGTATTGTTTTGACCCCAAGGATGACGAAATTTCGAATTGGTACGGGGTTAGGTACTATAACCAAAATATGAAAAATAAAAACTTTTTCCAAAAGAAAAGACAACTGACTTCCGGAAAAAAACACTACAAAGTGAAAAATAACTTTAATTTCGGAAGGCGGTGACAAAAAATTTAAATACATATCCAAAGTCACCGATTTCCGAAATAAAAGTTATTTTTCGTTGTATTTATTTTTATTTTAAAAAAGCCAAAGAACTAAAGTTAGATCGCGTTTTGTAATAAGACGGCGGCGTGAGGTTAAGCTGACTGCTTGAAGGTATTTGGCATACTTCTATTAGTCAGAGAGGGCATCAACGCTTATAGAGGTATGCAGTGTGGGTAATTGATTTATTTTAATTTTAGAGCTGCAATGTTGATATTTGTTTGGCAGGGAATTCCGCGCAATACTGCGCTTAGTCAGGTGTGCGCCAGCCCATAAAAGAAATTTAGGCACAAGTGATACACCTATAGTAAAACTTTTCTTACTAATGTAAAGGCAAAGAGTAAGTTTTTAACGTTATATCTTTTAATTTAGAACTAACTGATCGTTTCCAGCTCTAGACGATGTCCATGGCTTCATGAACTTGAATTAGTTTCTCAATGGAAGACATTTTTCACTGTAAAAAGTAATTATTTAAAATAAAAAAGTTGCCGCCGAAGTTTGCTTGTAAACAAAAAGACTAGGGAAGTAATATCATTATAATTATAACATACCTGTATCTCATCTACATAATCAAAGTCCAGTGCATTCTTCCATCTGAAAGGCACATCTCGGGAGACTCTGAAGGTAGAACTCACACCAGCCACCTCCACATTTGTATGTGACTGCAGGAACTCATCAATCGATTGCGTGGCACTAAGCCGTAGGAACTTTAGAATTTGATGAGTAGTAATATTAGGCTTCAGTGCTAATTCTTCGTACCGCAACACCCTGGAAACATCAAAATAGTTTAGCCATGTTGAGAATGTAGTTTTTATACAAATAAAAGTATATATTGGACGGCCTGCACAATTACTAGATATTGCATGTAAAACTTCACCATCTGCATGGGTAAGACATTTAGAAAGCACCTCCATTCATCATCTTCAATAACTCACATTTAAATCTGAATCTCAGCATAAATAAAAGTTATTGTGTACAGTCATTTTGGCTCTGTTTGACCCTGAAGATGCAATACTGGTTCGGTACATCCACCTAATATACAACACAAATGGAGGTTCACACCAGGTTCTGCTCACATTTTACGAATATAGACAAAATTCTGAATGATGACATGTGTAAGGATTTACTTTTTAATGGTCAGATAACTTTTATCTGAAGAAAAAATCTGACAGTTTGGCATATTTTCTATACTAAAGCTGTCAAACTAACATATTTATTCCCCAGATAAAAGTTATCCCACTATTGAAAAATCATCCTTGACTCATGCTGAATTTCCATAAGTATGTCAAATATTTTTACAAGTCACCCTGTTTATCCTAAAGCAACTAAATTAATTTCTCTAATATTTTTTATACTTTTAGTGACTTTCTTCCTTTATAAAGTAAAGAAACAAATAGAAAAACAATCCTCATTATATCCATCATATCTTGGTTCTTGATTTCTTACAATCCTTAATGTGGAAAATTTGTGAATAATGTGGAACTGAATCAAGTTCAGTTCCACATCAGAAAATCAATTTTACTAAACTATTCCACTATTGCAGATAAATTTTGTTGACTTTATAGAGTGCATAACTTAACTAATATATTCTGAAATGTGTTACGTATAATAATACTTTTAAGAAACATCATTTCTAAGAAAATAAATTACAAACAACGAACATGGTATAAATAAATTTAAAGACTTTTTCTTCATCCTAACAGTTGACTGAGAAATATTAGAAAATTGAATTTAAAAATAAGGGATATGGACTAAAGTAACTTACATAAGTCTATCAGGATATTGCTGCTGTATTCGGCCTGCCGCTACGTAATCACTGATCATGTCAGCACAGACAAGCGAAGGCTCCCAGCAATCCGGAGCAGGCTGGCAGAAGTTACGGTGCTGTCTGGACTGCATCACACCGCGAGGATCACGGATCAATAGTATCACCTTCACATTTAGCCTTGAATATAAAACATGTAGTTTATAATTTTATGTTGATTATCTATCAAAATTAAATACTCATTAAAAACATTAAGTAACAATATCTTAGGTTTAAGATATTGTTACTTAATGTTTTTGTGTGTGTGTGTTTTTGTTACTTTTTGTTTGTGTGTTTTTATGTGTTTAATGTGTGTGTATGAGTGTGTGTTTTTAGAATGGTTATTCTAATTTAATTTAATGTCAATATTCGTAAACAAATAATTACTTTTTCATAATTATCAATTTACTTGCACAGTTTTAATTTAATTTAAAACAAACATGAATTTAATGTATATAAATATAATGTATATGAATTTAATAAATATATTCACAATGATTAATATCCACATTAAAGCTAAAACTAGTTTTAGCTTTAATGTGGATCACTCAAACAGTATGCATATTTGTTTTGTTTACAGTAAATAGTGTGGTGATTAAAAATAAATTAGTGTAACAGATATCTATTGAATTGTGATATAATTATATGTGCTTAAATTTATTGCAATAAACTCACTCTTTGTCATCCAGTATTTCGTGGATGAGCCGCAATCTTAGACGTACAACCTTCATGGTTTGGAATGGAAAGAGCTTACATAACCGTGATGTGAACTCAGCATCATAACACAGTTCCTTCTTATATTTACAATGGTCCCAAAGTCTGGTGTTATGGCTGAACTGATTCAAATGCTTACTTCCATACTTAAAGTAATCTTCTAAGCCTTCATAATTACATTTTAACATAGTCTTGACGGTGCTCAAAGCTTGATCAGATTCTGGTGGCCCCCTTATTTGTATAATTCCATACTTAAGTAGTGGTTCATAATGATAATAAGTACCTGGGATTGCATTTAATACTTCTCCAAGAAATGTGGTTCCTGATCTCCATGTTGATATAATTAAACTTTGCAGGGGCCGCCCCCCTGACTCCATAACTAAATCTTCCAATACATGAGCACCAGTTTCAGAAAAGTTGTATTTAGAGAGTTGATATTTGATTTTAGATCGTGTTTTCTCCAGTAACTTCTTGATATCAGGAGAACCATCATAGGGCACTGTGGGTATATTATGTTGTGTATATGTTTCCTCTCCATAATCAACTTTTAAAAAGTTTCTAACATTTCTCCGGCTTTCAATGGACGGGCGATAATATGTGTTATCTGCATATCGACTTCCAGCAAGAATTAGAAGAACACTGAGACCAAATGCGAAACATATTGAGTAAAAATTAACTCGCCGCAACATCACGTTAGAAAAACGAACAAAACAATATCGTAGAATTTGTTAGGATGAAGATAATTTATTATACAATACGCGTACTACCAATACACACTCACTGTCATTTTTTTATTTGATTTGATTGCATTTAAATTAAAATTCCATATTTTTCGTTTCCGCGGAAACACCGCATTGCACCTTCACCGCCATTTTGAACGAATGACGTACAGTTTGTCAAAAATAACTTTTTAATTTTTCGTTGTATGACAACAGAAAGTTACATCACTTCACTCTGCGCTAGCTTTTAAGCTCGCTTACGTTCACTTGTAGAAAAAAATATAACTGAACAGTTTATTCAGATCTTAACATTACAAAATAAATCTAGATAGTTATACATATAAATACAGCACGATAGCACTGACGAAACTGTTTACGTGACTAGCTTATACCGCGGATATTCATAAAGTAAGCTGTGAGTGTGAACGTACGTAGCGTATGTTTAGGTACTTTACCTATTCTGATTCAATGATTGGCTGATTGGCTAATGCAGTAAATACAAAACGGAAAATAATTTATACATACATTCTGATGGAGAACTTTTAGGTACACCGTTCAGGCAGTTATTAGTGTTAATTTCATATATCAATTGGAAAGCAATTAAAAATCCAAGTTCTTCATTATGTAAAAATGTAGAACGGACTTGTGTAAAGTAAATCAACACTATTTTAATAGTGAAGAATAGTGAATAGTATAGTAGAATAGTAGTAGAATAGTGTTGATTACTACCAGTTACCTATTTTTATTACGTAGGGTTCTGTTGAATTAATAACTTTATTATAATATCTAATTATTGGTATTATAATAAAAAAATACCTGACTGTGAATCCAATAGCATAAAACTATTTTTTTTGGAAAATAGCCTTCAGCCACCCGTTTCGGCGAATGAAATTCAAATCGGCAGACACAGGGAACATCATTTGCTTCGAGGAGCCTGTCATTGTCGTGCAGCTTATCTTGCATAATCAGAATCACAGAATCGATAATGTTGAGTTTGACTTTGTAGTTCACCAGCTCAATTTCATAAACTTGCTGCTTCCGGTCTATCGGAACTCGTTTTTATTGAAAGGCGAAATGTAACTAGACCAAGTCTTTTCTTCGAACTACTAGAACTACCTACCAGCAGCACTTCTCGGATTGATATCTCTAGATTTAGGTACCTAGATGGTCCATCTTCTGTCTGATTTGAATAAAAATCGTACCGTGTGTGGCTATATTGTGTGTGTATGAACGACTAGTAGGTACCTACGGCTTAAAAAATATTAACGTAAAAAATATACTGTTCCATACTTTTAAACCGTGTAGGTATGTATTGCACTTTTTATGAAACAGATGATTTGTTTTTGATAACCCGCGAAAAAAATCTACGCTAGAGCTGAAGGTAGTTTCAGTTTGCGTGTCAATGTCCGTCGTGAGAAGCAAATCGTAATCCGATGGTTCGGTTCGGTGATGAGTAGGTATGTATCCGGTCAGACCGATTGGATCCGATCGTCTGACCGACTTATTAGATTTATTTATTTACAATAACATTTTAGCATAATTTAAAAGCTGACAGACTTCACATTAAAAAGTAAAATGATTCGATTGATTCCTCCAAGAATGGTATAGTTTAGTAAGTAGGTATTATCTAGTTCTATAAGTATTTTAATTATGAAGAAAATACCATTTTTATGTCATGGTCTATCTGTGTACTGAATTTCATCCAAATACTTTCAGCCGTTTTAGCATGAAAGAGTAACAAACAAATAAACTTAATTTCGCATTTATAATATTAAGTACCTATATTAGTATTTGATATTTGGGTAGAAGTATGAAGTAATAGAAGGTTTTTTTTTTGGGTGGGAAATCATCAAATAACTTCTCCCGCTCTGGGTGGAGCAGGAGGGCGTGTCAAACTTTTACTGACTTAAACCCACCCGTGTTCCCTCAGTTGCCTGTGTGCCAGGGGCCGCGGTATCTCTTTCGAATAACCCGCACCCCTGGCAGGCATCGGCCTTTGCGGGCCCCATCAATTGGTGCTGACATCTCTTTGAGGCGCGCGTGGAACACAACACGCCGTGGAACCGGGCTTGGTCGATGCGAGCTACCCATTACTCGCCGTCCGCAAGCCCGCGCCTACGGTGGCGGGAATTCAGCCTGGGATTCCCGACGTCCAGGGCGTCTACTGCGGTGACTAAGGCCGTGAGGGCGCATACACTGCGTCTCCCTCACGTGCGCCGCCTCCCTTTTCGCGAGCATTACTGCTTCGCAGAAGGAGGTGACGGCTACCCATGCACTCTCGCTCCGTACCATGGCCTGGACCAGGGCCGGACGAGAGAGATCGCCGCCGCCAATCGCCTCCATGAGGACACGGCGGTGCTCCGCCTAAGCCGGGCAGACCTCCACCGTATACTCCATCGTGTCCTCAGGGCGATCTTCGCAGTGAATACACCCGGGCGTTTCCTCCCGCCTTATCCGAAACTGGAACCTCCCGAAACAACCGTGTCCGGTGAGGATCTGCGTCAGGCGGAAGGTGAGGACGCCGTGCCGCCTCTCAAGCCACTGACTGGAACTTACCGACGCAATCGTGGCGTGCCCATAGTAATAGAAGGTTAACAGAAAGTCGGCAACCTATGTGAAGAGATCCATGCATTGTATACATAGTTTATGTCAATTTGTCAGACATAATAGCGCTACAGGAAACATGGCTACCTATTACCGGAGGAAATTTCTTTCATAAACACAGTTAGTAACGAGGTTTAACTGTGCCAGAGTATCTGCAGTAGACACGTCGACGGGTATAAAAAAAATCAAAAGTAATTTTTTCAAACTAGGCTGAGAGTCAGCACTTTTTAAACGTCAAAATTACATAAGACAGTCCCCCAAAACGCCCGTCCTTCACCACTTCCTAGTGCTTTAGCTGGGAAGAAGAAGGGCGCAACAAACTCCCCAGCAGCACAGCTGGAAGGATTGTCCCAAGTTCCGGCTAACATCCGACGTTATTGGTGGCATCCGTACTCTAACCTACGGGCCACTAACTGGAAGCATTTGGCACTGCCGTCGTTCTCCGTGCATGGTTAATATTTACCCGTGTGAGCACGTTGAGCCATCTACGGGTCAGGCGCGAACCAACCGCCGACCGTCACCATTCCTAGCGTCTGCAACTTGGCACACCCGCTGGGGTCCCCGTCGCACCAGGCTGAGCCAGGAGAATACCGCGCTACTCCCAAGGGAATTAAGGGAATCCTGTGACTATAGTCACAGGATAAGAGTAATGGTGTAGGTAAGTCCATAGACTTACCTACACCATTACTCTTATTTATTAATTTAAATGGCCATGTTGTACAGTTTTTGCGCGTCACATGATTTTATGCCTAGGGAGATGATACGGACTGTGGTAGTACCCATACCGAAAGTTAAGTCTGGCGACCTAGCTGATAGAAATTACTATAGGCCTATCTCATTAGCAGCTGGTATATCTAAGGTATTTGAAAGCATGTATAATATACAATTAAATAAGTATATAACACCTCATGATACCCAGTTCGGGTTCAGACTTGGACTATTAACGGAAAGTGCTGTGTTGTCTTTTAAGCATGCTGTCACAAACTACACCGACCGCAGCACTCGTATTTATGCCTGCTTCCTGGACCTGTCCAAAGTATTTGACTCGGTTTCTTATGATAACCTATGCAAAAAACTTGAAATAGTTCTTGTTCCACCTGTAATAATCAACATCTTAAAATTTTGGTATAGAAAACAAGTCAACAATATGCGATGGACAGGGGCTTTGTGAGACAAGGGGGGGGGGGGGGGTTGACCTAACCAAAGTTTTTTAACCTATATATCGATGGATTCATTGGCAGGCTCAGTAGCATCAAGATCGGTTGTCGCATAGATGGAGTTTGTGTTAATAATATCAGCTACGTTGATGACATGGTGCTGCTGAGCGCGTCAGTCTGTGGCCTCAGAAAGCTTCTGACCATTTGTGAGAAGTATGGCAAATCACATGGCTTAATTTACAATTATAAAAAAATAAATAAAAGAAAAAATACTTTTTTAAAAACAAGCTTTTAATATTACTTGTTATGTAAAAAATAATTTAATCTCAATTATTTAAATAAAAACGTGTGTAACACGCTTTTATTTAAATAATTAAAATTCAATTATTTTTAACTTTTCAGTTCTTTTTATTAACCAGTAATAACTAATAATAAAAGCTTGTTTTAAAAAAGTTTTTTTTTTCTCTTAATTTTATTTTTAACTTTTTAGTATTTATGATGAGAGATTTACTACGGCGTAGATCGTAAACTACTCGTCAAGACGATTCAAACGAGCCCAAACTTGATGAGGTTGTGTCGTTTCATTGCGAAGTTCCTATGGCCACCTTCCAGCTCCATTATCAGATCGGCACCATGTCATCATAATATTGCATTGTCACGCAATTTACACATGTATGCAAAATTTTAGCTCAATCGGTAACCGGGAAGTGGATCAAATTTAATTTGCAAGATTTGATGACAGACAACGGGACAGGTGTAACTAAATAAAAGCTTGTAAAAAAGTTAAGTCATGGTCTTTGGGGCTGGGGGTAGGTATCCTGCTTACGTACCACCAGTTTACCTAAGGGTATACCATTGAAGAGGGTATACAAGTTAAAATATCTTAGCCTCATACTTACCCCTGATCTCAGGGATGATGACGGCATTGGACGCGCGCGGAGGGCCTTGTCGGTTAGACCATGCTGTAAGTGTTAAAATTACCCTTTTCAGAGCGTACTGCATTACGTTTTACACGAGCAGCCTGTGGGCTAGATATACTGAAAATCGTACATTGCTCTCCGCGTGCAGTACAACAATGCGTTTAGGGTGCTGTTGGGGCTGCCCCGCTACTGCAGCGCATCGGGAATGTTTGCGGACGCACCTGTGGATTGTTTCTTTGCCACAACGCGTAAGCACTACGCATCACTGGTGCGTGGGGTGTGGGGCAGCAATAACAGTATTTTGTCTCTAGTTTCGAGCAGGCTGGACTGTCCGTACGTGAATGGCTGCTGCGCCATTTCCCATGGAATGGTGCAGCCGTGGTGATTTGCCGGACGGTACTGCCGCTGTGTAGGTATAATGTACAGGATTTTTTTTGGATGTAAATAAAAAATATCTTAATTACTAACATAGAATAAGTTTTTACCAACAAATGAGTCATGGTTACCTACTTTAATAAATAAAATTGATTGATTGATTATAGTCAGCCTTCTAGAGCCTTCAACTCTCGGTGTTGAGTCGAGCATTGAGAATCTTACAGAGTGCAGTGCCAGTGAGTCTCAGCGCGTCGAAAAAACACAGTGTTCGATTTTCATCTCACGGCGCTAAGCGCACTGCTTTGATGATCCAGCGCGCGAAATTTCCCGCCGCGATTTTCTTATGTCCGTGAGAACGCGGGCTAAACATTATAGCACAAGGTCCCCCTGCTGCGGTTGTTTGTCTGAATGCGATAAACTCAAAAACTACCGAACGGCTTTTCATACGGTTTTCAGGAATGGACGGATGGAGGTATTGTGTAAATTGGCTGAAATATGACGATGATTTTTGAAGATGTCAGAAAAAAATGTGCCGACTGGGAGCTTTACTGGCGTCCGACGCGTAAACCAATACGGTCTTATTACAGAAACCGGTTTAACTAAAAACCCAGGTTTAAACCTCTATAAACAACGGTTTATACAAAAGTAATAATAGGTAAGTAAGTAATTAATTTAGTGATTTTTTGTTTTTGATATATTATATGTAGTTTATTTTTGCTTTTACTCTTACACGCTATCTACATCTCTTTATGTTCTCTCCTATCGCAGCTTCCAGCAGAAGAGAATTCATTAGAAATAAGCATCACCTCTGTACCTATTTTTCTGTTCTAATCTTCTTGTCTGTTTATATATGTGTGTACTTAAATGGTTAAATAAATAAATAAATAATATTACAAAAAGAGGTTTTGCGATAAACCATAGACTCAGCGCTGGTCTAACGTTAAACCTAGGCGCCCCCTAGTTTATCGATGGATCTAAGTCGTATTTATTATTATACTCTGTGGCCGAACACAACATGCAAACACAGAGTACTTTTTCATGCAAATAATGTACTCTGTGACAACATGGTGTGACTGAACGGGAACAAAGGGTATTTTCACAGAGTACATTATTATATTGGGTATTTTTCAAGTTTCCTCTTTTAAGTTACCATCTATTCGTTGTTGTGTCGTTTTTATCCGAAAATAACATTTAAATGGTCGATTTAATTGATAATGAGGATATTGAAGCCGCTGAGTTTTTAGAAAGGCCATGCCGACTCAAAAGAAATCGGGTTCGAGTCAATTCCTTCATTGAATTTTCCGATGAAAATTTTAGGCAAAGTATACGAAACGTTTTACAATGCAAATTTGGAAGAGTGATTTGCCGTAATCGCCACGTTTGGCAGGCGGTTTGGCGATCGCAGCGTGGTAGTAAAATGCATAGAGAACGCTCTGCCCAATCTCTAATTAGTCCCGGAGTTGCCTTGTATGACACCCACGGGAATAAATGGAATGGTGCTATTCTTTACGTCCGGCACCACACGGAACAAAATTGCGGATAAAAATTTGGGTTAGCATAAAATCCATTACAAAACAGATTCATTATTCTGATTCATAGTTACCTACTTGAAGTAATTTTTATAAAAAATGTTTAGGGACTTACTTTTCCCTCGGTATTCACACACAATTGTCAGATCGTTTTACTTTTGTTGGTCCATCGCAAAAATAATATTATTAATACCTAGATACCCGAGCTTTGCTCGTTTATTTATTTTGTTTTCGTTTTCTAAAAATGAAACCTAGCGATAAATCAATTTAGATTTATCTCCCCCGAAACCCCCTGCATACGGCTCCAACGATTTTCATGAAATATATTTCATGAAAATCGTTGGAGCCGTTTCCGAGATTCAGATTAAATATACATACATATTACAAGAATTGCTCGTTTAAAGGTATTAGATACAGGTAATATTATTAACAAAGAGACAATTGTTATAATAGAGAGAGACTTTGGGAACTTAAAAATTTCAATGCTAACTGAACTTTGTTCAATTTGCGATAGTTTTTTTTATTGTAATAAAAGGCGCGAGAATGTAACGTTACGTGTACTTAGATTCTAGAGACTAGCTGTATATTGGTAATGCGCCTTAACGTTAACAAAACTGCAATCGACGAAATAACTAATGAGTAATGTTAATATCCATGCAAAATAACATTCTCAGTCATTTAATCATTAGCGTATAATGAAAACGTTTCCTTCTGGCATACGGAATGTTGCAATAGAATGATATCATGACGAATGAGTGATAGTTGTGTTAATCTGTGGTTGATATTAAGACAATGGTTCAAATGACGGAAAACCACGGTCTAAAATGTTTTGGAATACGAACAAGTTTAGGACATGGTTTTATAGATAAGCTTGGACTTGATAGTACAGGTTTAAACCAAGGCTTATTTAGTTTTTTTGTAGGTAATAAGGCCGAAAGAGTGACATGTAAGAAGACAATTGCAGAATTAATACATTGTTTACCTGGATTAACAAAAACTTAAGGTAGGTACGTCCTTTTAAACCCGGTAGTAGGTACGTTCCCGTGGGATATTTACCGACAGCCACGCGGGCGAAGCCGCGGGCAAAAGCTAGTAAAAATATTGTAACACTACATAGATATTGCATAATGTAGGTTTAATGAAACTATAATCAAGTAAATAACGGAAACTCATTGTTAATGCCAAACAAAGCGTGATATTTTAATGGCTGCAGTAAAAATATTGTATTTTTTATTATAATTGTTTATAATCATTGAACGGCATTTACTAAAATTTTGGGTTATTGTTACTTGAACATAGTGTAATTTTGTTACAATTTAAAAAATCCATAGGTATCAGATACCTTAATTAAATAATGTAGGCACAAAAAGAAGCCAGCACATCAAGCTATCCCCAATCTGTTAATATTTTTTGACAGATTTTCAACTTCCAAACAAAAGTTTGTTTCAAAAGTTTCTTCCCGTGGGTGTCTTAGAAGGCGACTAAGAGGCTTACCAGAGAATGGCCAGCAGCGTTCTCTATACATTTTACCACCATACTGCAATCGCCAACCCGCCTGCCAAGCGTGGCGATTATGGCAATACTCTCCCTGTTTCGAGGAGGCCTATATCCAGCAGTGGACGCCTTTCGGCTGAAATGATAATGATGATGATGAACAAAAGTAAGCTTTATGGTAATCATGGTCAGTTGGGAAAATTTGACAGTTTGGGATAGTTTGATGTGGTGGCGTCTGTACATACCACATAGGTCATGGGTTCCTTTATTTACTTACTTACTTTATCAGGCCTTCCTACAGCCATAAAGCCATAACTAAGGACTTAGGCTGCCTGTCCATTGGAGCGGAGAGCAGCGGAGCTGTGCTTATATTAACCAATGGAATTCAAACTCTGCTCCGCTCCGTATGATGGAAAACGTTATATTGGTTAATATAGGCACGACTCCGCTCCTCTCTGATCTTCTCCACTTCAATGGACAGGCAGCCTTAAGGGGGAAGCACAATGGTAGCGAAAATCAGACAATTGCAGGTCAGTGTCAGGCTGTTATTATGCTGAACAAAATATGTTTGTTTCAAAAGTAACACGTAAATATGTATTTACAGAATTAAGTAAATCATTAAATTTATCAGTACAATCCTAAGGTTCAAATAGTACCATTAAATGACTATTATTCATGAAAACGTCATTCAATGTTAACATATAAAAAGCAAATAATAATAATACCAGCATAATAACATTTTTGAGTACTTTGTGATCTTCTTCTTCATCGTAACACTCTTGTCAAAGCGGTCGCGTCCTCATCAAATTTCTTTTCTAGGGGCTGATGTGATTCGCTTCACGATTTCTTGCTATCTATTCCGATTTTTGGAATTTAACGTGCACTTATACGAGGGGAAAATCCGCAGTGGGCACCACTGCGGATTTTATTTGGTCAGTCACATTTCATGCGTCCGCGTGGTCTACTGCCCTCCACTCTACCTTACACGACAAGACGCTCTATAGAGTCTTTGTGATACATATTCCTAAATTAGCCAATATTGTGTCCCAATACTGGGATTCACTGGGTCCCACTACTTTCCTATTTCTTCGCATCGGTGTCGTAGAAAGCGACTAAGGGACTTACTAGAGAATGGGCAATAGCGTTCTCTATACATTTGACCACCATACTGCGATCGCCAACCCGCCTGCCAAGCGTAGCGATTATGGCAAATCCCCCCTTTTGGGTAAGGCTTATGTCCAGCAGTGGACGTCTTTCAGCTGAAATGATGATGATGATGATAACTGGGCAAAGGCCCCCTTTTTTCTTCCAAACCTTTGTCTTGTACGTTCTCAGGCCATGTTGGTCCTGCAAACCTTGTCAGATCACTAGGACAGATGGACAAAGATCGTAACTCACTGGACGCCTGAGGAAGGACATCGCCGCCGTTGAGGTAGGCTACGCCGAAGGTGGTGTGACGATCTGATATGGTTTGCATGGCCAACATGGCCCAAGGACGCAGAAATAACCAAATTACACAAAATAAATCGAGGTAGGTTCTAATTATCTGTGACCAATTTACACATAAATTTTCAATGATTTAGGTATTGTAGAGTTTAAAACTAATTATAAATCTATAAAGCTACAAGAAACAAGTTTTTTTTTCATTTGTATGACATAGGGTCTTCTCGTCGTTTTAATTTATTTTAACATTTTAATTACTAAAATAAATTCCAAGTTTGAATCAAAGCATTTTTATTCAATTAAAATCTATGATAATCATAATTGTCAATGGAATTTCAAATGCTGAATTAAAGATAATGATTTATGAATTTTAAGTGACATCCCAGTAATATATCGTATGACAGATGGTGACAACTGCGAAAACCGTCAGGTACTGCTCAAACATGCAAAGGTGCTCCCTACAGAGCACAGAATCGCTGTGCCAGCAGCGTCTAGAGACGGCATTGGCAGTACCTACCTACTACATTTATATCACCAAAAGTGCGTTAAGTGAGCGCACGTCTGTCATCTTCGGAATTCAAAACTGACGGTGTCTAAACCTCATTTGTGTCACAGTGAGAGTGAACGACGACTCACTGGGTCCAACTCGTACAGTCGTGTTCATTAATATATTGGCCCTTTCAGGCTTCAAAAATATATGAACGTCAAAAAGTTCATCATATTGTGACAACTATAAGCATCATTAAATTGTGGTCAAGATTTGCATTCATTAATATGCGACTGCTTTTTTTCATAATGTTTCATATTATTGCACAGCATATAATATTGAACCGTTCAAATGAGGACATATTTTTGATCTATAGTTTCTATAGAATTTATTGAGCTATCCAACGCTCACAATATTTTGAATCCTTGACAGTGCCAATATATTAATGAACTCGGCTGTACATCTACACACCAGTGTGACTAACAGGATATTTTTCCTGTTAGTGACGCTGCTAATATTGCTACTCCATGAACCTTCCCATGCCAACATTTTAACTGCCCATTATAAATACATAAATTAAATAGTTTTTTTTTAATAGGACAAACAATTATTTCACCGCACTAGTTGATAATGACAATAGGTTCATGGTATACGAAAATTACCAGTGTGACGAAGTGGACAAAATCCTGTTAGTTACACTAGTGATCCAAGGTCTGACTACTGAGTCCGTACTCGACACACTTTGTTTTTAAAGGAAAGTGTTGACAGTGCCACCTCTAGCAACGGCAGCCGAGGCATCTCCGTGCTCTGTGGTGCTACCAATGTCACATTGTCATCATAGACGTGCGGCATATTAATGGTATTATTCACTGACGTTCAATTTAAACTAGAGTATATAATACAAACTAAAGATGTGTCCCGCGGATGTAAAATGTGACAACCGCGGTATACCTATATGCGTATTCAAGTACATAATACACTGAGACGTTTGCTGTCCCGGACTGTTGTCCGGGACAGCAACAGAAACTGCAAACAAAATTCTTGCGCAACATTCTGTTGAATGTTGCGCAAGAATTTTGTTTGCAGTTTCTGTTATATTTTACATTGAACTTCGATGGTATTTTTATACTCTACTACACATCGTAGCCAACTATATGGCCCTTTCCAATAGTTTCTCCGAGGAAGAACCATAAAGATATTTCCAACCCGACCAGAAAGAGAAGCCAGGCTTGCTTCACCGTTATGTGATAGTAACATTTGTTTTTGAAGAATTCCTTTGCCAAAGCTATGTCAGCAGAAAGTTTCTGCGGACAAAAGAAAAATTTAGGTAAATATTTTTATCGGGTGATTGTAGTTGATGTGTTGCCGTGTGTACCTGAAGTATACCTATTAACTGCAGACTATGACGATGGAGAGACTCGACATTCGAGGGATGTACTTCCAAAAGTTTTAATTTAACCGATTGTATGGTTGGCACCAATAACCCTTTTTCGCAAAAGTACAGATTCATAACCCTATTAAAACCAGTTTAATGTTGATAAACATAAACTAAATTACATTACTTTTGGTCTGGGGCTAACGGTCGAAACCGGTTTGAAATTATTTACTGTTTTCAGAGTCTGGTTTTATTTAATTCGGCTACCGCCAAGCTAATCAGAGACAGTTAATAATTTTGCAGGAAATAAAATCGGATACAGATTATGATTATGAACCCCGTTAGTAAGTGCAGGTTCGTTCATAATTTGACGGTTAGATTAGAAACTAACGAACATTTATACGTTATATTGTAAGCAGTATGGTTTGCAGGTAGGTACTATTATTTATTCTGTGTTATGGTACAGTTTAAAATGTATGGACGATTTAAATATAGCAAATAGTTCCCTTCCAGGCGCGATAAGTTAAAGAAGTTTATCAACGTAGGTAGGTACGGAAAGCGCCTGGAGAAGCAATAAGTAGGTCAATGAATGATCATCCAAAGGCAGGTACCTATCCTTTTATTTCTAAAACGGAAAATGGTGGACATGTCCAATCTCTCGATTTACACATATATAACATACATAGGTACATAATCTATTAGCCAATAATATTCTGCTCAACGTTCTAATGCACTGTTGGGAGACAGGCTTCCTCTCCTCTCTTCGAGAGGGAGTGGACTGTAATGCACCAAGCGCATCCAGTCCACGTTGGTAAATGTCACTTAACTTTGAATTCTGTTTCCGTTTTGTTCTAGATAATGCCGTTTTCCTTCACCATTTTGAAAGCAGGGGCCCAAGTCTGCTATTTTTATAAATTCGTCAGTCCAACACGATCCCATTGTCATTCCAACACGATCCCATTGTCAATTTGCTAAAAGTTCGTAATCTGCTAAATTCATAACGATCGATCATTGGTCGGTCAATGGTATCGTAATAGAATTGTGTCATAATGACATTGTCGTATTGCCATTATTATAAAACCCGTTAGTAGAAATGATTTTCCAAAAACGACTACTAAATTTGAAAATTTATTCATGCCCCATTTCATATAAATATATATTTTTACATATTACTTATTATTATATAAGTGTTTAATTATAGCAGATTACCGCCAAAGACAGTCATTCATTTGTAATTATGTACGAGATTACCAATAAATGTCATTTCTTTCAATGGAGTGTCAGTGGCTGATCATTGGAAAGTCATAATGACGCCATTATGTTAGTAGATTACCAAACTTGTCAAAATCAACAATTATGAAATCAATGATAGACCATTCTGACACTATTGTAATAGCAGACTTGAGGCCCTGTGGTGATGAAATAGTTTACACAAAGTAAAACGCCAGTCAGGGCTGGATCCACTACTTATAACTCGTAAGTTGCGGCATTTACCATCACTGTTCTAGGTATATAGCTGTATACAATACGTAACAAAAACCCTGTTGTTCCTTCTACCTACGTTTTCAGAATCGGTATACATACGTAATAACGCAAGTCATTTATAAAAAAAACTGTTCAACAAAAATAATTAAAATAAATATTTAATTATTAATATTTGTAATGTTTAACTGATTTCGATTAGATCAAAAAAAGCCGCCGAGCTCGTAGTCTATTGTGCGAAATAAGTATACTTGTAAAATCAGATACTGTAAACATTTTTTTGAATGTGTCGATTTTATTCGTTATTTGATAATGAACTCTCGACTAGCCAATGCTTATTTTTTTAAATAATAACTTCATCAATTTTGTGCTTGTAGGTAAATATAGACGTCCCTAAAAGGAACAACAGGGTTTTTGTTACACATTGTAGAATACATGACGTACTTATTTTGTGTGGCAGATAATGGCATAATATAAGAAACTTATTGTAATGGTCGGTAGATTACGGGCGGAACACTACATGCCATTCACTACCATTCGTAGGTCGTCATGTGTAGGTCTATTATCGTTCCCTTGTTCCTGTTCTGAGGATATGACGCACTTCGATACCAGGACTAGAGAGGTGATAATGTTCTTTGAGTGCTGGAATGGCATACTCATGGCGCATTCACAAAAGCTGTTTAGATATTCGAGATACCTACAGGATAAATTTTTAACTAGTGCGCAAATTGTAACCATGAATTCAGCATATCATTCTAGACTGCCCCTTCGCGTAGAAATTTTTCGTTAGTTATACAAAAAAAATCAGCTGTTCCATACGTTTTGACCGCGTAGGTATTGCAATTTTCTATGAAACAGCTGATTATTTTTTGTATAACCGACGAAAAATTTCTACGCGAAGGGGCAGTCTAGAATGATATGCTGAATTCATGGTTACAGTTTGCGCACTGATTAAAAATTTATCCTGTATATAAATTTGGCACAAATAAAGTTTATTTAGAGAAGGAGCGAAGAAAGCTAATTAAAATAGTTGTTTTTTTTGTGAATTCTTGTTTAATTGGGATCCCTGGGCGACCACTAGTTTATTTAATTATGCAACTAGTGCAAGTAAACAAATAAATACTCAGGTGAATGTACGGGCACCAATAAAGACCAAGGTCGTCAGATACAGTTGAAGTTTAGTAAGAAACCAGTGGATATTTTCGAATGAAATTTAATTTGATACCTAAATTAACTTTTGATTTCAATTAAATAAATTAAAGGAGAATGGTCATCAAGTATGAAAAAAAAAACCTAAAGCGAACAGATACAGGATGTAGCTCAGAATTTTAGTGATAACATTCTGTAAATATTTCGCTACTAGATTCGATGGTTAAATGTGTGATATTGTGCTATTTGTTTTGCATCCGGGGTGATTTTTTATTCTTTAAGATTTTTTCGCTTTGGGTATATTCGACGATATACATACATATACTTACACTCATAATCCCAAAAGTGTGGGCAGAGACTGCAGATTTTCAATCAACTATCTATTCTCCACGTTTCGCCGCTTTTCTGCGAGACTCAGCGTGAGTGGCGGCGGTCTCATGAGTGGCGAACTCTGACACCGCCGTTTGAATGTTAAGTCTCATATAAGTCTCTTTCCACATAAAACGTCCTGTAACTTTGAAAGGGTTTTACTACAAATTCCAGGAACGGGCCAACAAATTCGGGTAATTTACTACTAAATATTGGTAGTACCCTCGTTTAAATATGAGACATGGCTCCTCAATCCATATAGACACTAAGTATTTGTACCTAATCTTGTACAGAATAGTGTCATAAAAATAAGAAAAAAATAACCTTTCGCGAAGACGAGGCGTACAAAACTATAACTACAAATCAAGCCTCCCTTGCTGCGATACCATTGCACCTTAATTCAGCCTACACCTATAAATACACGCATTTACCTCTATTTCACACTCACGGGAAAAAGTAATAGTGTTTCCTGTATCCTAAGCGAGTATTTCACTTGCACTTGCACTGTATTATGAGTTCGTGACGACAGATAGTCGTTTAAAAAAACACTTAAGAGGTGTCAAGGGACACCCGGATGGAACGAAGTTCCTTTCGATAATTAGTGAAGGAATTGTAATAACATTTAAAAAATGGTACATATACATACACACACACACACACACATATATATATGTGTATATATAATATATATGTATATGTGTGTGTGTATATAGAGAGAGAAGATATATATGTATATAAGTATCTATATATATGCACTCTGTCTGTGTCTCTGTCTGCAGAGAAACACGCGCACGCCGAACGGCTTACAACAATGTAGCAAAAAGTGTCGTTACAACTTTTGGTCTTAATTTTTTCCGTCTAGCCCCCTTTCGCAACGCGCGATAAGGAACTTCGGTCCAAAACTTAGTTTCAAAACTTCGTTCCAAAAACTGAACTACTTACAGTTTGGCAAGAAAGTTCTGAAACGGAACTAAAATATTTAACCATTGGCAACAAGCGCTCAGCCTCATCGAGTAAGGTACATAATCTGTCATTTCTTGTAATCGGTGTCTGTTTCTCGTGTTTATTTGCGTTATTGTGGTGATACTGGTGACCCATTGTGTTCATAATGAACAGATCTGTTATTCGCAGCTACGCAAGCGCGATAATTTAAAAGTGTACGTAAGATGTTTGGTGAAACTCGAGACCGGACAAATTTTATCCGATCTCAACGATTTGTATAAAAGAACCGCTGAAATGACAGGTAAAATTATATTTTTTACATGTAACCGCATGTAAAGTGTGTATTTCAAGGTGTAATATCTAGTATAAACCTTTCAAACAATTATTGAAATGTGCATTCACGAATTTGAGGTTATGTTTACGAAACACATTCGGAATGCAGCGCGTTCGTATACTTTCGTTATACTTTTTGTTAATATTGCATAAATCACTGAACAAAAATAAAATAACTGTGGT